>CM053597.1:12144045-12228597 GCA_028646575.1 Pseudocheirus occidentalis | reverse complement strand
AGAGAGAGAGAGAGAGAGAGAGAGAGAGAGAGAGAGAGAGAGAGAGAGAGAGAGAGAGAGAGATTCTCTCCCAGTATCTGGAAGCTGACAAAAATGTAAAATGACAAATGTTAAGGGACTGTGGGAAAATAGGCACATCAATTCATTGTTGACAAAGTTGTGAATTTGTTCATCCATTCTGTAAATAAATTTGGAACTGGGACCCCAAAGTTACCAAACTGTGCGTACTCTCTGAGGAAGTGGTACAACTACAAGGAACCAAAGGAAGAGGAAAGGGACCCAGATGTGCAAAAATATTTATAATGGCTCTTTTTGTGGAGGTAAAAAAAAAACTGGAAAAAGAGGAAAGTGCTTATCAACTGGGTAATGGTTAGACCAATGCTTGAACAAATTGTGAAAGATAAAAGTGAAGGAGGACTACTGTGCTGTGAGAAATCCTGAAGGGGAAGGTTTCAAAGAAACCTTGGAAGTTTTGTATGAACTGATAAAATATGATGAACAAGAACAAGAGAACAATCCATACAGTCATGAAAACATTGCAAAGTCAAACAATTTCAAAAGACTTAGAGACTCTGATTAACAAAATAACTGGAGAACCCACAACAAAATGCTTCCCTCCACTTGGCAGATGAGTGACGGGACTCCAAATGCAGAATGGGATGTATATTTTTTGGACATAGTAAAGGAATTTGTTTTGGTTAGATCTTTCTCTCTCTAGCTCTGTGTGTGTATGTACATACACACACATACACATACACACACACATATATATGCATTATGTATATGTATATTTGTTAAAAGAGTTTTGCTTTATTTATTTCCAACAGATAAGGGGAGGTTGAAAGAAAATAAAATAGATTTTGTTCGTTAAAAAAAAATTGAATTTTAAAAAGGAGAGATGTGGCCTCCATCCTAATGGTGGTGTGCCAGTGACCCTGGGTTCTAAACCAGCATAGGATTAGATCTCTTTCATCACACAAAACTGGGAAAGGCCCAGCAACTGATTCTGTAACTACCATCTGAGGACGAGCCTAATGTTCAGAGGGTCACCACCAGACCTTGGTTCAGGTCACCAAGTCTTTAATTTGGAAGAGAAAGGAGTGGGCAAAGCCACTCATTCTTTTCAGATAAAAACCATATATGAAGCACCTAGCCATTCTGAGACCCTCTCCTGGCCACTGGGGACACAAAGATACCAACTAGACATACAACAAATACTTAAAGATATTTCTGATCTCTGCAATGTTAGTATCCCCTGAAATTATGCTGATTGCCACTCACATATGACATCATAGTCCATGTAATTCCACTCCATGACCTCCCATAGGTTCATCACAGAAGACCTACCCAATGTGTTGGGAGCCTTCTCTCAAAATCATTAAATTACCAGTGTACAATAAATTCTATCTATCCATTGATTAGCCCACAAACATTTTTAAACCCTTACCAGGTTCTGTGCTAAGCACTGGAGATTCAGAGAAAATTTAAAAAAAAAACTTATTCATTGTCTGGTGCTCATCCTCGGCTCTTATCCCTAGACCTGTCTATTTTCTTTTTAAATAATTCATTTTTCTGATTGCACCCTAAAAAACTATCTCTAGATGTGTGCTCAAATCCTTCCTCTGAGGTCTACTCTATTTGTAACTGTGAGCGTGCTTCCTATGACTCAGTTTCCTCCTCTGTAAAGTGAGTAGAGGTCCCCTCTAGCCCTAGATCTATTATTGTAGGATTGTATGATTCTGATTTTTCATTGTGGTTCCTTATTTTTAATGTACTTTAGTCTACTTAGTACATACCATTCCTCTCCAGAGGCTTCTGAGTGTGTAACAGTAATCAATTTAGCATATACTTAGCCCTTAGTAACTTAGGGCTAGGTACCTCTTGAAGGAAAGGAAAGGAACTAATGCAGGCAAGAACCTTCTCTCTGTATTAGCCTTTAAAAAATGCCTAGAGACCTACAAGGTTACTAGACTTAACCCTTTAATGGTACCTGAAGTTTGGGTAGCAATGAAGCCTGTTCTCAAACCCTGCCTCTGCCCCATACTGGCTTTGTGACAGTGGGCAAGTTATAGAACATCTCTGAACTTCAGCCAACCATCTGAGACTCTAAATTATGGATGCTTAAAGTCTGTGCCTTTGAAACAAAAGCTTAAAATCCTGCTGACAACTAAGCCCCAGTTAATTCTATTATAAAAGTGTTTGTTCATACCTCTATGTG
This sequence comes from Pseudocheirus occidentalis, assembly GCA_028646575.1. NCBI lineage: Eukaryota > Metazoa > Chordata > Mammalia > Diprotodontia > Pseudocheiridae > Pseudocheirus > Pseudocheirus occidentalis. Next base: position 12,226,379 of record CM053597.1, on the reverse strand, counting down.
CCAGGCACTGTCCTAGGTACTAGAGAGAAAAAGCCAGAAATGAAAAGTCTTTCCCTTCAAAGAGATTACATTCTATTGAGGGGAAAAGAGCATATGCAGAGATGTCTGTACAGAACACAAAGTAATTGGTAGGAGGAGAACCCTAAGAACTGGGAGGGGGTGTGGTGTGGAGTCAGAAAGAGCACTGACTTCAGAGTAAAAGAACCTGGGTTCAAATCCCACCTTTGTTGCTTTCTACCTTCATGACCTTAGGCAACTTTCCTGGATCTCAGTTTTCTCATCTCTAAAAGAAGGGATTCAGCAGAAGTCTTCTCAGGTCCTTTCTTATGATCCCAGAAGTTCAGCCTTGAATATAATTAGATATTCCAAGAGTGGAGTAAGGAGGGAAGTCAGTACAGATGATGAGGGGAACAGCATGCACAAAGACCCCAAGGTTGAAGATGAACTCATGTCCATGAAATAAAGCAAAGACTCCTCTCATAAAGCAAACTTCCCTCCTTTGGCATTTCCATTATCACTCATTTTGAGTTTCACAGAGTAGATCTTGCTCTGCAGTGATCAGACCAACAGTGACCCAAGCTGAATTTTATGGGCCCCTCCATATGGAAAGTTGAGAATACATTTCTCCTAGAACTACCATCATAAACTACTGTTTTCTGCTATAAATGCCGTTAAAGGCCAGGCATGCACAAACAAGGCAATCTGCAATAAATCTGGGGAAATCGTCCCAATGTAAATGAGTCCCGCTCCCATGCAGTGGATGTCATTTCCATGGTACGATTAGAAATCTTACCCATTTGGCAATAGGTTATAAATATCACAGGGATGAGTCAGCATGCAAATCCCTCCTGTGGAAAGCCATTTGAAAGGTTTTATGGCCCAAAGCTGTTCATTATTTTGTAGGAGGGGTAACGTACTTTCATGTTCAGAACCTGCTGAGAGAAAAATTCTCTGAATATCCTGTGATGGAACAGTTGGGGGATGGAGAGGGAGAATGTCAGAATATTCAACCCTCTACCAGACCCCAAATGGTGCAGGATTTATGGAAGTTCTCAGAAAGAAAATGGTCTCAGAGAAAACATTTCACTGATGTGTTTCTCTGGTGTGTTCACTTGGGGCAGTATTGGAAGGGGAAAGAGGGCTGTATTGGAAGTCAAAGGACAGAGGCTAGAATTCTGGCTTCACTTACTTGCTGCATAACCATAGGCAAGTCACTTACACTCTCTAAACCTCACTTTCTTCAGCTATAAAAAGAGAGGGCTAAAGCAGAGGACATTCTAGTTATAATCCTATGATCTGAATTAGAAAGGACTTTCCAATCTCTGTCCCCTTTGGTCCATCCTGCAGACTACTGTCACACAACTATTATGGGGGCAAACTAGCTTAGCTCAACAATGCATAGACTGCTAGGTAAGACCTGGGTTTGAATCCTGATGCAGGTCTGCGTGACACTGACCAAGACACTCAACTTCTGTCTACCTCAATTTCCTCATCTATAAAATGAAGATAATCCTTACTTCTGAAGGTTATTATGAGGACCAAATGAGAAACAAAACAAAAGATACTTTGCAAACTTTCAAATGCTACATAAATATCAGCTGTTCCTGTTATTACCCTTCATAGGAAACCGCTTTTGTCAGTCTAGTGAAAGAATGTTTCCCAAGAGGCTGAGGTTAGAGGCAATGTGGCACAATGAAAATTATGCAAGACTTAGAGACGAGAAGAGGAGCCAGGTGTCACTTCCTACCTGTGGATCCTCAGGCAAGTCCCTTAACCACTCTGGGACTCAGTTTTCCCATCTATAAATTTAGGAGGTAATCTCTAAGGTCCCTCCCAAAGCCTGGATCTATGATGCTGTGATCCCAGGACCTCTACCAACCCTCTCAAGTAAAAAAAATTATGGTTCTATGAAGCACAATAAATTATCAATAATTCCTATACAGAAAATAGGAACAACAGCAGGGTGCAGTAGAGAGATTATTGGATTTGGAGTCTGAGTTACCAGGTTCAAATCCTGGCCCCTTCCATTATTAGTTGTGTGGCTGTGGTCAAAGCTCCCTCCCTCTCTAGGTCTTAAACTTGACATATATAAAATGAGAAGGATGGAACTGATGGCTTGTAAGATTCCCTCAAACTCTAATCTAACCCTAAAACTCTATTATCTTGTTCTACTTTAGAGCCAGCAACTAAGGAGCAAAATACAGAGGTCCTGAGAAATATCTGCAAATCACCACCTATAGCATATTCTTTGACCATTAATCCCTTCAGAGAAGAACAGAATCTCTGAGCTGGAAGGAATCGCAGAGGCCAATGAGTCCAACCCATCCCTGGTCAGGGATCACTTCTAGAATATGCCCCAGCAAATGGCTATCCAACTTTTGCTTGAAGACCGCCCAGGCACAAAGAACTCTCTACTAGTCCTGACAGCCCATCTCACTTGGGAATAGTTCTTATTGTTAGTGATATTTGTCCTTATAACAAGTTGAAATCTGCCTCTCTTCAACTTTCAAACCACTCTCCTAATTCTGCCTTCAGGGGTGTATAAACCTTTTTTCTGCTTGAAAACCCTTTAAATATTTGATGACAGCTCTCATGCCCATCTTGAATCTTTTCTTTCTTAGACTTAACTTCCCCAGTTCCTTTAACCAAGCCTCAAATGGCAAGAACCCAAATTCCTTCATCATCTTGGTCATGCTCCAATTAATCAGTGTCCTCTCTAAGACATGTTGCCCCAAACTGAATTCAATGCCCAAATGCAACTGAAACAGAACAGACGACAGGGGGACCCTCTCTTCTTCCCTAGTAAGGGACACTCTGTCTTTATTAATGTGGCTCAAGCTTGCATCAGCCCCATTGGCCACGATGTGAGCAAGCCCAATTCTCCCCAGGGAACAGACTTTGGAACAGCCTCCAAACATGCCCTGATACTAGGCTTGTTGATGCACTCATTCTTCCCATTCCTGAAGCACACAAGCTGTGGGACACATGGTCCCATGGTGACCCTGGGGCAGCTTGAAATTCCTGTTATAAACAAGGTATGAATGCCTCCACCCTACTCATGTGTTTGTTATCTTCTTCATTGGAGTAGAAACTCCTTGTGAGTAGGGACTGTTTCATTCACTGTAGGTGTATCCGAAGTTCCTAGAACGGGTGCTAGACCATAGTGGATACTTAATAAATGTTTGATGGTTGATTGTTTGGGTAAGTGGAGAGGTGTTAATGGGGGAAACTGCGTGATTAAGCTCCCTTTTTCCTCTTCATTAAAGACATTCTCTGTGTGTGTGTGTCTCTATCTCTCTGTCTCTATCTCTGTCTTTCTGTCTCTGTCTGTCTGTCTGTCTCTGCCTCTCTCTCCCCTCTCTCTCCATCCCTCCCTCCTCTTCTTCTTCTCCCTCTTCTTCTTCCTTCCTCCTCCTCCTCCTCCTCCTCCTCCTCCTCCTCCTCCTTCTTCTTCTTCTTCTTCTTCTTCTTCCTTCTTTCTTCGTCCTCCATCCCTCCCTCCCCCCCCTCTCTCCCCCTATCCCCCATCCAGTGGAAGTGGAAGATTTTTACAACTACCCACTACTCTGGTCTTCATCTGGGAATGATCAGGAAATGAATAATGAAAGGGAGACAGTTGGATTCCATGACCTCTAATATTCCATATTTGAATCTACAATCTTTTGAACTTTTCCATACAGAGGAGGAGACATGAAAGTGTCCTTCCAAGTTTGAAGGAAATAGTCATCAGCCCAGCTCAAAAATAACTTAAGGGAAAATCACTTGTTCAAAGCAATAGTTAAAAAAACAGCTAATAGCTAACACTGTGATAGCTAACACATAAATAATGCTAACTATGTGTCCAGCACCATGTTAAGCACTTTACAATTTTTGTTTTATTTAATCCTTACAACAACCCAGAGAGGTAGATTCTATTATTATCCCCATTTTACAGATGAGCAAAATGAGTCTGAAAGGGGTAAAGTGATTTGTCTCAAGGTCACATAGCTAGTGAGCATTTGAGGCTGGATTTGAACTTGAAAGCACATTGTTATCTGCTCCCCCTTCTTCCTGGGATCTTTGAGGGATGCCATTGATTGGGGAGAATGAGAATATGTTCCAAGGAATATTCCCTGATTCCTTCAAGGTTATCTAAGAAGAGAGATCTGGAGAATCCTCCCTCTGTTTCCAGGTGGCATGAAGCTATCTAGGCCCAGATGGACATTTTATCTTTGAAAATATTCTTGAGTTATGAAGGGGAGACTTTCTTGGCTGATTTTAAAGGTTAATCAAGGTTAATTAACACTTATGGGACACAGATTAATTATCTGGTAGGTACCAGAAGGATGGCCTTGGGTTATACTCTCAAGTGAAAAATCAAAGATCTTATAAGGTACCTAAGAGTTCCTACATGTGAAATGCTAACTCAGACTCTATAAGGAAGGGGGAATAAACTTTCTGTACACAAAGATCATAGCAGGGAAATAGAAAGATTGTGAGTGGATAGGGTTGAGAGCTTGGAGTCAGCACAACTTGAGTCAGAATCTCATAGAAATGTTATCAATTGTTTATTAATATAACTCTGTAAATGTGTTTTTGTATGTATATATTCAGTAACAGGAAACACTGACAAGGCATCCCTTCTACTTGATCAATCACCCCCTTAATTAATAGAAGTGCTCATTAAAAATAAGGTCTACCCCTTGCCATGAGCATATAAAAGATGCAGGCAGGCACCTGTGTGCATGCATTTGTGCATATGCGACAGAGACCAAATTCCAGCTAAATGTATACATTACAAAGATGGGCTAATTACAAAACTGAGACCCATCCTTTAACCTGTTTGTAATAATATATATTCTTCTTCTCAAAGAAGACCAATGACATCGGGATGGTGGTGTCTTGATTTACAAGTGAATTGGATTGCTCATTGTTTAGATATTGATGGCTCAGAGTGAGTGTAAATAGAAATTGTTTCTGTTCTGACCAGAAACTCTGAGGGTTCTCTTTGCTGATTGATTCTTTTGTAAGGGCAAAGTAGACCATCTTTCACCTCATTTCTTACCTAGCCTTAATCACAGAATGGGTGTTGCCTCAGACACACTGAGACCTGGGAAAGACTTTGGCTTAAAATGGCCAAGGTCTCTCACTGCATCCAGGGCCATCACTAGTCATCCCTGTCCTGTCTTGCCACTGGAGGAGAGAGTGAGACACAGCTGAGCCTCACTTAAATCCAATTCACTTGCAAGTCAAGACATCACCTTTCTGATGCCATGGGCCCTCTTCCAGAATGAAGGACAAACAATAACAGCCCTAATACACAGCTCCCAGGCTTTCCCCACAGCTCCATCTCAGTTTCTCTTCTTTCTGTTCTCTCTCATTTCCTGCTCTCTACTAGACTCCCCAGTGGGGTCACAAAGAGTAGGACATGACTGAAAGGACTGAACAGCTAGACTCTCCACTCCCACTCCAAAACAAAAGCCAGGACATTTTCCATGAAGTTTGCCCCCAATGCAGCAATCACTGCATCTGGGAATCACTCTTCCAGGGGTGTGTGTGGATAGATAGATAGATTAGATAGATAGATAGATAGATAGATAGATAGATAGATAGATAGATAGATAGATGGATAGATGGATGGATGGATGGATGGATGGATGGATGGATGGATGGATGGATGGATGGATGGATGGATGGATGGATAGATGGATGGATGGATGGATGGATGGATAGATAGACAGACAGATAGATAGATGATTGATAGATAGATGATAGATAGATAAACAGATAGATAGACAGATAGATGTGAGTATATGTGTATACATATACCAAATATGCATCAATATAACACTTGTATACACACACACATATATCCACTTACAGAAATAAGTACTAGTAGGTATAGAATTAAGAGAGGTATAGGGAAGGAACATTTAGAGACAGAAAGGACCATATACATAAGGTCCTTATAAAGGACCTTAGAGACTGAGGTATGGAGGAAATTATTTGCCCAGAGTGACATAGATCACAAGATCACAAGTAATGAGTGTTATGGGCAACCAGGTAGTGCAGTGAATCAGATCTGGCCTCAAACACTAGCTGTGTGACTCTGGGCAATTCACTTAACCCTATTTGTCTCTGTTTCCTAATTTGTAAAATGAACTAGAGAAGGAAATGGCAAAGCATTCCAGAATCTTTGCTAAGAAAACCCCAGATGGGGTCGTGAAGAGTCAGACATGACTGAAAAATGGCCAAATGAAAAGAATAAATGTGATGTTCAAATCTAGGACCTCATCACTCCAGATTCCAGGCTTTTTCCATTGAACCCCACTGCCTTCCAAAACTTGCCCTGGGACAGCAGAAATCTGGAAGGAAATAGGGAAAAACAGAATGTCAGAGAAAGGGGGATGGGGAGACACAAATCTGCTTCCCCCAGTGACAGGTTTCATCCTATGAAGTTGGTGTTAATTTGGGGATGGGATTGCTACAGTGAAAGGCCGTGGGATTTGGAAATAGAGGGCCTGCATTCAAATCCTGGCTTTGCCTCTTGCTGCCTGTGAGACTTTGGACAAGTCACCCAACCTCTCTGTGCCTTAGTCTCCTTACTTGTAAAATGAAAAAGTTGGACTAGAAACCCTGCACAATTCTTTCCAATACTGAATGTAAGAGGTCTATTCAGTCCTGACTGTTCCATACTAACTGTGTGACCTCAGGCAACTCAAGAGCCTCAGTTTCCCCATCTATAAAATGAGAAGTTTGAAATTCATAAGGCACCTTCCAGTCTTGCCAATTTTTGTTTTGTTTTCATTTTGAAGTGGCTTTTCCCCCCTTTCTATCCTTAGCACTTAGCATTGTGTATAGCATACAGTGGGCACTTAATAAATGCATGTTTGCTTTATTTACGCTGTAAAATTATTCTCCATTCATGCAATGAAGACCAGAGAAATGAGAAGATAACTTTAGAAGAGGTCAAATGCTCTTTGAGAAGGAAGAGAAAGCTCTGATACAAAGGAGGAAATCTATTAGCTGGGTAGATAGAACGGGACAACTCTTTGGGGGGATGAGAAGCCCGCAGTGGGAGGAACGAGGTAACAAAAATTCACAAAGCTTTTTGGAGCAGGGAATAAAGGGAAGATATCAAGTGAAAAAATTTTCCTTTCTGACAGTTTTATACAGCAGTGACTTATAAAAACATCAAACATAGACATAATCTTCTCCCTCACATTTTAACACGCCATTATATTGTTAGCAACATGAAATGTCTAGTGGGACATGTGACTCTCTTTTATGGGTTGCTTTTATCATATAACCGTCACCTCAGGACAATCCTCAGTCTCCTGTTTTTATGGGAGGCTCCAGTCTATAAATGCCCAATGTGGCCAACCCAGAGCTACTCTTCTGGAGTTTCTAGAAACATCATGAGCCTCCTTTCAATGTGGCTGTTGTGACCATTTCGTCTTATGCTTTAAAAGTAACTGCCTCCCAAAGGCATTTGTAAAATTATTTTGAGATTGTGTGTGAAGTCTCTGACTGTGGGAAGCTGAGAATGGAGCCAGCCTCAGACTACACTGCAGAAAATATGCCCCATCACTGGGTGAGATGGAAACATTATGGATAAAGTCATTATCATGTGAACCTTGGCAGTCAAGGTAATGATATGCCACTGTGTTTCCCACGGTGAATACCCACCAAGTGGTCAGTGGGGTCTCTTGGGCCACATTTTTTGGAATGGATAGTTGATCTAGATTTAAGGACCTTAGAAGTCGAATTCTCACTTGACAGATAAGGAAACTGAGGCCCAGATGTTAGATACAGGGGCAGGATCTGAACCCAGGTCCTTTGGCTCCAAATTCAGGATGTCAAAGAGAGAGTGGGATGAGTTAGCAAAGGTTGGTCACAGAACTGGGATGCGGGTTGGCAGAGTCCCCCAAGCTGGAGTTTTCAAAGGTCTCAGTGCACCTAGCCATCCCCTCCCTTGCAGATGAGTATTAGGAGTGTGGCTAAGGCAGACTGGATGGAGGCTCTGCCTCAATGCAAAACACAGATGCTAAGGGAGGCTGCTGTGCCTTTGCAGAGAGCAATTGTCCTTTTAGAATCGGGTGGAGGGAGAAAGCAGCCCTGCCTCCTCCTCCCCCTCTCCCCTTCCCCTCCCCCTCCCACTCCCTCTCCTCCTCCCCCTTCCCCTCGAAGCTCCAGGGCTCTGGCATCTGGAGAATTCTTCCAGACGGGCCCGTGGATGTTGTCCAAAACTGGGGTATTTTGAACTTCCTGAATTCTATAAACCTAAATCATGTCCTGGATATGAAATTATTCCCATCTGTGGAGTTGCAAATACAGTAACACCTTGGTGGGAAATCATAGAATCATTGTCCTAGAGTCAGAAGAGACCACAGAGGCCCCTCATTATACAGATGGGGAAACTGAGGCCCACAGAGGTGAGAGGGCTTCCTAAGGTCCCACAGGCACTAGGTAGCAGAGTCAGGATTCAAATCCAGCATTCAAATTCAGTTCACGTGATATTCTATTTAAATGGATTTTCCAGATAACTGATGCTTACCCCTTTAGCACCAAAAGTTTTTATTTATGACGGTTAGTTTAGAGCTGGAAGGGTTCATTGTTCATCTAGTTCAAATCCTTTATTTTACACATGTGGGAACTGAGGCACGGAGAGAAGGAAAAATGACTTGTCTAAAGTCATAAGATCATACATAGATTCAGAGTTGGGAGGGACTTTCGAGGTCTTCTATTGCAAAATCTTCATTTTACAGATATGGAAACTGAGCCACAGAGAGGTGAGGTGTCAGACACATAAATACTTATTTGTGTTTCTAAAGTCCCGGGGGCTTTTTTTCTTTTGGTCTCTATCCTCTTCAGGCAACTGACAGTTCCTGCTTCTGCCATATCCAGCCTCTATAAGGTTCTGCCTTTTGCTGTTCTAATTTTCTTCTCCCACTTGTGGGCGAGGAATCCAGATCATCGCCCAGGTGACAGTTTGTGTAAGATACTCTACCCAATAACACCAAGAGTTAATCTGATATATCTAAATCTCTCAATAACCAAGTTTATATTAAGCCAAAACTAAGAAAGTTTTAACCTCAATATCTTCCCTTATAGAAAAACATTCTTCCAGGCCTTCTTCAGATTCTCCATAAAGTTAAGGAGGAATGTTTTTCTATCTAGGTGACTTTGGAGAAGACAATTGATTTCTCTGGGCCTCAGTCTCCTCTTATGTCAATGTAGGAGGCTGGAGCTCTCAGGTCTTTTTTAATTCTAAATCCCATGACCCTGTGATTACTCTGCCTTCTTCCTCATCTCTGTTAGCCCTCTCTTGCCTTCACCCCCATTCCTACTGCCACAAGGGAAGCAGAGGGCCAAGGCCTGGTTAGAAATGCTGTTAGTCAGAATCATTTCTTGCCTCCAACACACCTCAGATTTAAAGTCCATGAGAGCCAGGAGTAAATCACTGGGGACCAAGCTGTCCACCTTCTCTGCCAAAAACCTACATCACCACTCCATGTTCTCTTCCTATACTGTCAATTTACATTGAAAATAAAACTTACATTACCTTTACCCATTTTCTTTTTGTTGAAGGAAACATCTAATTTACATGGAGAGCTCGAAAATTCCAGCCCCACCAGACAAGGAAGCCAATGACGATGAGTGATTGATATTCCAAGATTTCTGCCCCAATTTCACAGCCGAACTATAAATCAGACAAGTTATGAATGCCTGACATCCAACCAATGGGCTCACATCTGGGAAAGGCATCAGCAACAGAAGCAGAGGGTCCAGGAGGTCTGTCTCTGTTTTTCTTGAGTCTGGATTTTGTACCCAGTGTCTCGTCTCTCTTTTTCCATCTGGGTCTCCATGCAAACCAGTTAGCACTGGCATTTCCCAGACCCCAGTGCAAAGGAGGAGATATGCTATCAATTCATTCCACACTCCACCTGACTTCAATAAAATGATCAATCAGCAAGCTTTTATAAGGGGTTATTGAGAAGAAAGGCCCCAACTATATCAAGTTATTTATAGTAGCAGTTAAGGACCTGAAGCTAAATAGATGTCCATCAACTCTCTTCACCTTGGTTTCCTCATCAATCAAATGACAAAAATAATAACTACAGTCCTTGGCTCATGGGATTGGCGTAGCAGAAGAACAAATTATGCAGAGTGCTTTTCAGATCATAAAGTATCATGTACATATCTCTGTTTGATTATTATTATTACCTGAGGCTCTCTGCAATGGAGGCCTTCCATATGTCACTAGTTGGCTGAGCTTTGAGTTTGTGGAATGGGGAAATTAAGAATCCCTGGCAGTCTTACCACCATGAACCAATGAACCATCTAGACCATGCTCTGTACACAGTAAGTTAATCAATAAACCATCAAGGATTTAGCAAGCACCTACTATGTGCCAGATAACTGTGCCAAGTTTGGGGGATTAAAGTACAAAGAATGAAAGAGATAGAATAATATTTATAAAGAGCTGTACAGCATAAATATGAAGTGGATAATACATACAAAGTAGTTGAATGTAAGGTAGTCTAGGAGGGACGGCACTGGTAGGAAGGGAGATCAGAAAGGCTTCGTATCCAAGATGGCACTTGAGGCTTAGTCTTAAAGAAAGAGAAGGCTGTGAGGCACAGGTAAGGCATGCCAGGCATGGAGGAGTACCCGGGCAGAGAGAGTCAAGGAGCTGAAAGATGGAGGTTTGTGCATAAGAAACTGAGCAAAGCCAGTTTGACTGGTTGGAAGAGGATGAGAGGGGGAGTAATGGATGTCCAAGGAGGCTTGGTGAGGGCCATAGTGAGAGAGGCTCTAAAACTCACCAGAGGTATTTATTTTTCATTACAGAGGTAATAGGGAGCCACAGGAGTTGACAAAATAAGGGAATCTTAGGGTCAAATCTGTGATTAAGGCAAATTGCTTTGGTAGTAATGTGTTGGATGAACTAGAATGGGGAAGCAACATAAGACAGAAAGACCCATCAGGAGGCTGGTGAGATGATGAGGGTCTTCTAAACGAAGGTGGTAAATGTGTGAGGGAGAGAAGAGACCAGAATGAAGAGATATCAGGAAGGAAGGAATCAGCTGGAAGGATCTGACAGCTAACTGGATATGTGCTGGGAGTGAGAGTGAGGCGCTCAAGATAGGAACCTGGGAAGCTAGAAGGATGGTGGTGCCTTCAACAGACCTAGGGGAGAGTGGGGGAGGGGAAGGGTTGAAGTGTGGGGGAGGGGAAGGGTTGAAGTGTGGGGGAAGGTTGAAGGGGGGGAGGGGAAGGGTTGATGGGGAAAATAATGAGATCTTTCTATGACATGTTGAGTAGTTCACTTAACTGCCTTTGAGTTAGCTGTCTCCAGACATTCACTTTGAAGTGTCTAAGAGGTCATTGGTGATACAGGATGGAAACACAGGGAAGAGACTGAGGCTGAATGATAGATAGATAGATAGATAGATAGATAGATAGATAGATAGATAGATAAATAGATAGATAGATAGATAGATAGATAGATAGATAGATAGATAGATAGATAGATAGATAGATAGATAGATGAGGCATCTGTATAGAAACAGAAGTTAAACCCATGGGACCTGATGAGTTACCGAGAGCACAGAAGAAGGGCATGGAGAGTGTCTTGGGAAATACTCACACTTAGGGAGCATGACAGGAAGGATGAACCAGTAGAGGCAACTGAGAAGGAGTCAAATAAAAGGTGAACCAGGAAAGAGAAGTGTCATGGAAACCCACAGAGAAGAGAGTATCAAGGAGGAGGGTCTTCAACTAATGCTTCTTAGGCCACTATTAACCAATATTCAAGTGTTTATTAAGCACCTGCTGTATGCCTAGCATTGTACCAGGCACCAGTCATCAAGCAAAGTGGAAAGTCAGCCAATGGACCTATGAGTTTGAAAGCTCACCATGAGTTGATTGTATGATATGGCAGCCATAAAACCTAAAGGAATCTGAGGCTGCATGAAAAAAGGCCCAGCTTCCAGGAAGAAGTGAGCGAGAGGCCCTCTCTTCTCTGCCTTAGTTATACCACATGTGGAGCATTATATCAGCTTTATGTTCCACATTTTAAGAGGTTGGAGTGTTTCCAGAGAATGGCAACTAGGACACTGAAGGCACTGGAAGCAAGGCCACTGGAGTAATGATGGAAGAAATTGGGGATTTTTAGTATAGAAAGCTATCTAAGTGAATGGATGGAGAGAGAGGGGGGGGGATAATAGGTGGATGTATGGATGGGCATAGCATTTGTTAAGCGCTTCCTATGTGCCAGGCACTGTGGAGAACAGAATACTTGATAGGGGGAGAGGGGTAATACGTTATAAATACGTTCAGGTATTTGAAGGATTGGTAGGTGGAAAGTGCTTTAGTCTTGTCTTGCCTGGTCCAAAAGGCAGACCCAGGAACGATGCACAGAAGCTGCAGAGAAACACACTTAAGTTTGGTGCCTGGAAAAGCTTCTTAACGGTACAAGTTATCTGCAAGTGGTATGAGCTGCCTCAAGATGGGGGTGGAGGTGGGATTTGGTGGGGCGCTGGAGGTCTTAAGACAAAAGTTGTATAACTATTTGTTGGGGATGTTGGAGAAGGGATTTCTATTTGGGAAATGACTAGCTGATTTTGCAGCTTCTTCTAGCCCTGAAAATCATTGATTTTTCCTAATAAGTCATTCACTCACCATTCAATTTCCAGCTGGTTTCACTCCATGCTGGTCAGACAAATCACACTGAATTTTCTACCTGAATTAAGACACCCAATTCAACCCAGAGACCTGTGCCATTAGGTAGCCTGTCATCTGTGCCTGTCAACAAATGCCCCATTCACTCTCCAGTCAGATGGGAGCCCTCAGCCCAAGAACATCGGAAAGATGTTGTCCAGGTTGCAGATGGATGGAGGACCCCATACAGGCCCCACCTCCAAAGCAGCTGACAGGCTGTCCATCCAGAACAGCTGCCAGATTCGTTTCTACCTGGGACTTCTCCTCCTAGAAAATTTCTGGGGGCTGAGTTCACTTGGTTGCCCTGGGATAGGAGCCCAGTGGATAGGGCAGGCATCTGCTCTCATGGTTGTCAGCTGCCAGAGCTGTTTAGGCAGCTTCTGTTACAAGACTAGTGATACCTCTAAGGACGAGCCTCTCCCATCCACACTGATCCTTCTGCTTTGCTCAAGACGGCTTGTTCCTTAATCAGTACAAATCACCCTTAGTTCTATCCTCTCCTGCCACTTCAGGCTTTTTATGCAAATGAAATCTGGTTTCATGAACAGCCAGCAAGCAAGCTATTTAGATAGATAGATAGATAGATAGATAGATAGATAGATAGATGGATGGATGGATGGATGGATATACAGAAAGAGAGAGAGAGAAAGATAAGAGAGATTAGTAGGTAGGTAGATAGATGAAGAGAGAGGTATAAATGATAGGTAGATAGGTAGATACATAGATAATAAACATAGAAGGTAAATAGACAAAAATGATAGATTGATGAATGAAATAGATGAAGGAATGAAGTGACTAAGCCATCTATCTTCTTTTGTTCCAAAGATCCACTTCTATGCATATATCCCAAGAAGAGTAAAAACAGAAAGGAAGGACCTACTTATAATTCAGAACAGGGAGCAAAGGTAGCAAAGGACTTTTTTGTGTGGTAGCAAAGGACTGGAAATAAAGTCAGTGCCCATACACTGGACAATGGACAAACATGGTAGCATTTGAATATCTTGGGATATTATTGGGCCATGAAAAATTATGGCTATAATAAATACAGAGAAGCCTGGAGGACTTATATGAACTGATGCAGAAAGAAGGAAGATGAGCCAGGAAAGGAGTACACACAGTGGCTGAAACAATGTAAATGAAAGGAAATGTTTTTAAAACTGTGGTTAAATACTGTGTAACTATTATTGGCAATTTTGATCCCAGAGGAACTGCCTTGCACTCCTTTTATTGGAGAGCTGATGCCCTATGGGTATGGGATATTGCTTACACTGTCAGATGCAGCTGATACATCAGATAAATTTTATTAATTGTTGCTATTGTCTTTTTCTTCATTACAAGGGAAAGCACACAGTCAGGGTGTAGGAGAGAGGAGAAAATGTATCTAGGAAATACTATAATGTAAAAACAAAAGGCATCAGCTAAAATTTAAAAAAAATTTTTTTAATTAATCAAGAAGGTTATTCTTTAAGGGTTCATGTAATACATCATTAATCACCTCACATGGGGGCTGGCCAGCCCGTTCTTCTTCATTGGATAAGAAAATCATCTCTTTGGAACTAGAAGGGCCCTCAAAAGCCCTCTTGCCCACCCGGGTCACTTTTCAAATGTGGAATCTGAGGTCAAGAGGGAAGTGAATAGCCCAAGGGAGTGACAGAGCCAAGATCCAAACCCAGGTCCTCTCCCCATATCCCTTTGTAAATAGTAGCTAGCATCTAAGGCTGCTTTGCCAGTTATAAACCATTTTTCTCTTAGTAGCCCTGGGAGACAGGTGTCCACACTGGACAGATAATGAATCTGGTTTTGCCTTGCAGTCAGGGTGAATTAGGAAGCCCCCTCTCTGATGACTCCCCCAGGCAGCCTGATGTCATGGGTTGAGGGAAGGGGGCTTGCCTTAGGTCATACCACTAATTGTATGTTTACCTCAGGGCTTTGGGGGAAACTGCTGCCTCCTCCCTGATCTACTGTTTCCTGGGGCCCCTCAGGCCTCATCCCAGCAGTCACTTAAAGTCCCCAAAAGAATGGACCAAACAGCCCCATCTTCCAGGTCAGATTTCCATCTGACAGGGCATTGGATGTGTGGGGTTTCTTTTTAAGGGAGAAAAAAAGCCTTTTGTGAAATGCTCTGCTCATTCTCTCCTCCTTGTCCACAAAGGTCTCTCTGGCCCCTCTCACCCATTCAAACCTTTTTTGCCTTTCAAGGCCCAGCTCAGTTTGCACCTGTTCCAGACCCATTTCAGCCTCATGCTAATCCGTACCCCCTCAGCTCCTCCTCAGTCTGAACAACAAATGCCATCTCTTAGACCATTTTCTGACTAGCTCATGCACTTGTCACATCTCTCCCACAAGGCAGGACCTGTCTGCACTTTCTTGCATTTTCCCCAAAGCACTTGTCACAGGGCTGGCTGGGCTCTTAGTAAGTTATCAATAAATCCTTGTTGGCTTAGTTTATTCGTTGATAGAGCCATTGTAATATGAAGCATTTATCACTCAGGCCTAAATAGAAAAAAGTATCCCAAAGAAAGCTGATTAAATAGGGGTCTTATTCCCACCAAAAATGTTCCCAAAAATATTTTTTAGAAGTTCACCCAGCAACAACTAAGCCCCCACCGACAGAAGGTCCACTGGGCACACACCCCCTGGCCAGGGCACCTGCCAAAACCCATATCCTGAAAACACAAAACCCCCAAGATCCCAGGGAATGCCTTAGAGATAGATGCCATCCCCATTACCCAGGAAACCAGCCAGGTTGCTCTCCACTAATCAGTCCTTCACAAAGGTTGGAAAAGTCAATCCCCTTCTTTTCTCCCCTGGGGCAGCATTTTGGTTAAAATATCCTGGCTCGTTTTTGGCCTTCTGATCCCTGTTCCTATGGCAATGGGAAAGGCTGCCAAAAGCCAAATGTGGCTGGCACTCTCAAACTGTGGCCATGTGAGGAAACTCACCCCTCCCAGGCTCTTGGGAGATACAGAAGCTACTCACCACCTAGGGCTTATGTCTGCCTCAGGAACACTAGCAATGCATTCTCTGACAGGGCTGTTTGATGTAAAGATTTTATTTTTAAGGAAAAAACAGTCTTGCATGATTTTGTCCTCTGCTTTAAGGGTTTGGGGAAAATTTTTGAACAAGTCTCCTGTTCCCACGCACTTGCACACATGGTCCCCCAGGTCTGGACCGCTAGCCGTCCTAAGTACCACCTTGAGCCATCTTCCCAGATTCAGCGCCTCTTTCAAGAGACCTGTCCACCTGCCCCTTCCCCCACCTGGCTGTTGGTCCTCTCCTGTCTTAGAATTATATTTTTTAACAATCAGAATATCAGAGTGTCAGAGCTGGAAGGGGCTTTAGGTACCATAAAATTCAGCCTCCTCATTTTACAGATGAAGAAGCTGAGGTTGGAAAGGTCAAATAATTTGCCTAAGGTCAAACAAGTACATGGTGGCATTCAAACCCAGGTCTTCTCGGAGCCGTCACCCTTTCCGTTGTAGTGGAATAAGTGCTGCATCCGATCAGTACAGCGAATTCCTGAGGGCTCAGGTCGGCCTCGTTTTTAGCTGCCTGTCTCCAGGATTAAGTGCCCTGCACACAGCAGGTATTTAATAGATCTTTATTAAATATAAGTATTTGCTTTAAATCTTTAAAAAATCACCCAAACACATTGGTTTCAACCCAAACATCAAATTTTCCCCAGGATAAGCTCATTACCAGAAAGAGCCTCATCTTGGAGACTGTTTCCGTTTGGCTGCTTACCACCCTCCTCAGTACCTTCTCCCAGCTCTCTCCTCTGACTGGAAAGCTGGTGCAGAGAGCAAAAACTCCTCCCAAGGCCTCCCTTCATAGAGGGCTCAGACTTTCCAGCCAACTCTTTCTTTCCAACCAGCTGCTCTGCTTGGTTTTGACTCAGAATATCATGAGTCATGCCGTATGCTGGGTGCTTTCTGGCACTCTCCTCCCCTTTCCAGCTTCCTTCTGTGTATCATCTGCCCCCAGTAGATTGTAAGTTCTACAATCTTGAGGGCAGGGACTGCCTTTCTCTCTCCTATTTGAATTTCTAGATTAGCACAATACCTGGGATATAGAAGGTGCCTAATAACTGTCTATTGACTATTGACTGTGTGGTCATGAACCTGGTTAGACTAGTACTCAGATGATAAACCCAGTGCATCACCAGCATATTTTAAGCCTGATGAGATATGTCAGAGCTGTTGATATAGCTTTGAGATCCCACCCTACAAGGCTCTAGGCCAGTGGTTCTCAACCTTCCTAATGCCATGACCCTTTAATACAGTTCCTCATGTTGCAGTGACCCCCCCCAACCATAAAATTATTTTTGTTACTACTTCACAACTGTAATTTTGGTACTGTTATGAATTGGAATGTAAATATCTGATATGCAGGATATATTTTCATTGTTATGAATTGAACATAACCCACAGGTTGAGAATCACTGCTCTAGGCCATCCCTCTCCTTGAAGGCATGCTCTGGTTGCCTTTATCTTTATGCCCCAAGTGCCTAGGATGGCACACAGTAGGAAGTAACTATCTCCTCAACCAGCCAGTAGTACTTTTCACATTTTTTGGCTTCTCCCTTTGTTCACCCAAAACAAAAGAGGACCAGTTCTGGACAGACAAATCTTGCCTTAGTTGTACCCAAATGTTCTTTCAAGAGGAAATACTATTTACAATCCAAACAAGTGAAGGTCTTAGGGAAGAATAGCTGTCATTATCAAAACACAATCTTCATATCTCTGACAAAGAATTCTTATGCCCAGGGAAGATTAAATTAGATTTGGAAATATGATAAAGAGAACATTCTGCCTTGGGTCCAGTCATTCTGGGGAAACGGGGCAGCCCATCCTTCAGAGAGTTCAATCCATGCCAATACAGCATGTTAATGGTCACCCATCCATGGGAGGATGGAAGAAGAGAGAGGAAACATGGTGGCAAGATCCCAGAGCCTAGTGAAGAAGATAAGTGCATGGTATGGGGACAATTTGACAAAGTATTCCTATGATGAAGAAATGTGGTCCAATTAGAGGTAATGAGCATTTAAAGATAGAAAAACCAACCCTGTAGGAATCAAACTGTGAGGAAAATGGAGACAGGCATCTCTTAGGAGTGCTTCTAGCAGAGCACAGAAAGGAAAGAGGGAATTTCTCTTCCCTCTATCCTTACTGCCAAAGATGTCTTGCAGCAAAAGCACATGGCAGTGTCCAGCTGAAGAGTGGAGGAGAGTTGGTGAAAGGAGTTGAATACCTACTCCTAGACCTAGGATCCTTCTCAGAAGATGGCAGGCTTCAGAACCAAGACTCCTGATGGTCCTGGGGTGAGGGCCTCAGTTTTTTCAAAAGGAACTAGTAGCACACTGGGCCAGGGTACTAGATGAGGCTGCATATAGAAGTCATAGTGACTACCATTAAGAAGCCATCAGACAAGCATCTTCTAGCAGCCATCAGGCCCCATAAGTAGAGATAGCAAAATCCAGATCAATGAGACAACTGCAAATATCTGCGGTAAGTAACCATGGTAGGAGTTGCCCCTTCTAGTACGTGCCTTAGTTACTTAGGAGATTAGGTCCAAGCCTTGTTGGAGGCATAAATTAAATTGCCCTCTGTTGTGTAGGTGCCTTCGTGTATGTTGTAGATACTGTAGGGAAAGTGTGCTCCAGGTTTATGGTAGGGTTAGCATGTTCCTACTGTTTTTATTATGCTATGACAATAATTGCCTTGCTTTGCCTTTAGCAAATTGTGTCCTTTGGCTAATTGGAATAAAGGCAAACACACTAGTGTAATTTTATCAGCTCTGATTTTAACTAGGTGATGAGATAGATGGAGTGCCGGGCCTGGAGTCAGGAAGACTCATCTTCCTGACTTCAAATGCAACCTCCAGCAAGTCACTTAACCTTGTTTGCCTCAGTTTTCTCATCTATTAAATGAGCTGGAGAAGGAAATGGTAAACCACTCCAGTATCTTTGCTAAGAAATCCTCAAATGGGGTCGTGAAGAGTCAAACATGATGGAAAAATGATCAACAATGATCAAAAGTGAACAACAACAAAATAAATGACTTTAGCAGGCAGTTAAGTAATCATCTCCCAGGAGCGGGCAGTTGGTCAATGGGTGCACAACACCTATAAAAATAAAAGCATTTCAGACTCAAGTGAGGTGATGATTGGCAAAAGTTGAAGCATCACATAGCTTCCTGAAATATCAGCTAATTTCTTTAATATGTGGATATTGAAAGAAATAATAATGACGGTTTGTCGTTCCTAGTAATCGATAATACAACGTACTTTGAGAGAAGTGATCTTTCCTTGTGACTCACAACGCAACTGTGAGGTAGGGAGCACAAACAGCCTAATTCCCATTTGATGGATAAGGAAACTCAAGCCAAAAGGAAAAAAAAGAAATGGCCTTGCTTGTACAATGCTTCTGAAGAGGGGAAGACAGGAGGTTGTAGGGAAGAGAAGTAGAGTCAGATAGTTCCTTGACCTGGCCACTAGGTGGTGCCATCAGGCTGGGTCTGTTTCCTATCTGGAATAACACTGAGATAGACAACAGTAAGGGAGAACTAGCTATTGGTACATAGTGAATAGCTATTTGTAGAATTCAAAAGACTTAAAGTTTGGCCCAGCTTTGTCCCATCATTCAGTGAAATTTCTGGTGCAGTGGATAGAGTGCTGGGATTTCTAGAAGACATGAGTTCAAATTCTACCTCAGACACATACTATGTAACCCCAACCAAGCCGTGTTAACTCTTATTTGCCTCATTTTCTTCCTCTGTAAAATGGACGACAATAATAGCCCTTATGTTTCAGGGTTGTTGTTGGGAATCATATGAAGTAATATTTGTAAAGCACTTAGCAAAGTGTCTAGCACACAGTAGGTGCTTTATAAATGTTACCAATTCTTATTAAAAAAACTATTCCAGGTTGCTCCTTTAATCCATAGACTCATGCAGAATAACGACAAGATATTTGCTCTTTTCTCAACATTCCAGCAAAGCTGTAGCTTTTTTTACTTCTTGCCTCCTTACTGAATCATAATTTAAACCGTCATTCAAAATTGCCTAATCTTGAGCCATGTGCATATATCAGAGAGAACATTAAAACCTGACCTTTCATATACCGGGTAAGAAATACCTGGGAGCCCATCATGAGGTCATAATTTACTCTCAAGCTACAGATAAGAATGAGCTGGCCCTCAACAGGGAGGTTGAGATTGGAGCCTAGTCCTGGGTCTTTTCTGATAACCGTTTAAAGTTCTGCAACCTATTAACAAAAGAATAACATGGCTTTTAAGAATTTCAGAGCAAGAGTAATGCTAAATGAGAGAAAGAGGAGGTAGGAAAGAGGTCCCTATGAATGCAATTTTTTTAATTAAAAAGAAGACAGACATTGATGCATATCAAAAGATCACCAAACTATTTTATGGCTAGAAACCCAGAGGCAGGGTCCAAGAGTCCCAAAGAAGCATTGAACAGTACCCTCCCTGGCTCGGGTTTGCATTCTGTGATGCTAGAGTGATTGTTCTCAGAAATACAGGAGATGTTTCTCTTCTATTCCACTTCCCAGAATCTGAGAGTTAGGAAGGATCTGAGTGGCCATCGAATCCAAGCCACACCCCCAAAGTCATCCCCATGTGATGTCCTGGATGAGCAGTAGTCCAGCCTCAAGAACAGCAGGGTGCAAGGTCTTTGAGGAAAGGGAATGTTTCGTTTTTTCTGTGCATCTCAGCACTTATGACACATCCTGTTATACAACAAGCATTTATTACACATTTGTACAACTGAGAGGAATTGAATTGTTAAAACATTTAAGCACCTGCTATGTGAGAGAACACAATGATGAAAATAATTTTTAAAAATGAAGCATTTGTTAAGTGCCAGCTGTATGCCCAGCACAAGGGAGAGGGAAACGGCAAGCCACCCTCCTATCTTTGCCAAGAAAACCCCAAATGAGGTCATGGAGATGTGGCTACAACTTAAGGAACAACAATATATCCAGGATTGTGCTAAGTACTGAGAACATGAACACAGAAACATGGCCACCTAACGGGAAGAACTTGTGTAGGCAAGTCAGAACTTGGCTGGGGCGGAAGGCACTTAACCAATGAGAACCAGTCAGAGTAAGCCATGCCAGGCACAGCCAATCAGGGCATCACAAGCACAACATAGTGGGAATGCCAAAGATAAAAGGGTTAAATCTTCAGGAAGCCTCAGACAGACAGAGAGAAGGAGAGAGATGAGAGAGAGAGAGAGAGAGAGAGAGAGAGAGAGAGAGAGAGAGAGAGAGAGAGAGAGATGACACACAGGGTAATATTTCTTCAGATCACTTCCAGCTTTCAAGGCACTGCCACCTGCTTTCTCACACCGGTGCTCAAAAAATATCTTGCAGGATAGATAGTGCTAATATTATCAACCTCATTTTAAAGACAGAAAAACTGAGGTTCATTGGCAGACTCTAGGTGACAGAACTAGTAAGTAGTAGACTTGATTCTTTGTCTTCTGACCACAAATTCAATGTTCTTTCCCCACACCCAGTTTAGTCACGATCTCATCTTTCTGATACAAAGATACTCCTAATCCAGTAAGAAAGGAATAATCTTTGAGTCTGTTTTCTGGCAGTGGTGATGTACTGGCATTAAGCTATTTCTCAACTCATTCCTTGGGGGAAAATTGTTTTAATTCTGACAATGTGTTTTAATTTTGAACAATCATCTGTAAACACGAATATTCAAACATATAAGGATAGCCAAATAGAGGATTATATATTATAAGAGTGCCCCACCCCTTCAGATTCTGGTAATTTTGTGGATTAAAAGGAACAAAGACAAAGGCATATGCCAGATTGAAGGCAGGGAAGGAACACTAAGAATCAGCCCACAGAGACAATGAATTTACCCAGGGCCAAGATTGCTTCAGCACTTATTTCCCAGATGTTTCTTTAAACTAAACAACAACAACAACAACAATTTTATTGTCATTGCACAATTGTGTCTTATTCTTTGTGACCCTATTTGGAGGTTTTCTTGGCAGAGACTCTGGAGTAGTTTACCATTTCTTTCTGCAGCCCATTTTACAGATGAGACTACTAAGGTAAACAGGATTAAGTGACTAGACCAAGGTCACACAGCTAGTAAGTCTCTGAAGCTGGATTTGAACTCAGAAAGAAGAGTCTTCCAGGCCTGACACTATATCCACTGTGCCACCATGTGTATGTGTGTAAGCATATATGTATATATATACATATATGTATATATATGTAAGTATATGTATGTATGTATATATACACACACATATAATATATACACACACAAATAGAATAGAATGGAATGGAATGGAATGGAATGGAATGGAATGGAATGGAATAGATGTGTCTGCCTTGTTAATTGCCAGCTGGGAGATAGAGAAGACATTCAGAACCTAGGCAAAGAAACAAAATTGAAAGGTTTCTGCCAATAGTAGTCTGAAAGTAGTCTGCCTTTTTTTTAAAGATTGAATTAAATGGAATTTAGTCTGCCTTTTTTTAAAAGTAACACCATCTGATCTAAAGACATCAGGCAAGACTGAAGAAGAAATGAAGTCAAGCTGAGCAGAGGGACAGTCCATTCTAATAGAAGAACATCAAAAAAGGGAATACAGCAAAGAAACTCATCCACCTGAGATACTGTGTTGTGTGAGGAGCTTCCTTCTCCCATAATGAGAGAGTGACAGAGTTACCTGCTCAATACAGGCACCACATCT
The DNA here is from genome assembly GCA_028646575.1 of Pseudocheirus occidentalis. Classification (NCBI taxonomy): domain Eukaryota; kingdom Metazoa; phylum Chordata; class Mammalia; order Diprotodontia; family Pseudocheiridae; genus Pseudocheirus; species Pseudocheirus occidentalis. The sequence continues at coordinate 12,203,937 of CM053597.1, read as the reverse complement.
ATCAACGAACCTTGCAAGGACACCAAGAAAGGGCATCAATTTCTGCAGTTCCAGAATGGTGAGTTGCTTTGATCACTTGTGTTTCCCACACACATACCTCACTACCATTGTACTTTAAAATTGTGTCCTAACTCTCTACAGCTGCAGTATGTATTGGGTAGAGATTGTGCCCTAGATTTGTGTTAGTAATGTTATGGCATTATTCTTTGCATTTTAAGTAAATGTCTTGTTTTAGAGTTAACTGAATCATGCAACTGATTTGTTCATAGTAAACACACTGGTGGGGGCTTATGAGCCATAGCAGTAGAAATTTAGCTCTGTTCCCAGACTTGTCCCTCCCTAGAACCTTGAGAATAATTGCAGCAGGGGCCTGCAGTAGGTTCAGACTGCAAAAAACGTGAGCTCACAGAGAGGGTACACTGTTACATATGAAGCTGTAAAGTTTTATTGCAAATGGTTTACTTGATAACAAGCAGCATATATGTGCATTGTCTTCAGTAATTTACATACACATATTTGTATATACACATACATATATTTTTTCCACAGAGAAAAACAAAATAACCCAGAGATCAATGAACTACCTCCTTTCTCTTAAGCCTTACTAGCTGTCTGCTTCAGACTTTTTTCTGCAAATTGTGACTTCTGAGTCTTTGCCAACATCTGCTCCCCCATAAACTCCCAACCAACATGTAATGAGTCCATTCCCAAGAGCTTCTGAATCACTGACTGTTTGCCTTACTTTACAGAGCTTGGAAATCAATATCTAATCACCCTTAATGGGACACATGGTTCTGTACACTCAGCACCATGTTCATCCTTGGTTCCTGGATATCTAAAGTTCATATAAAATAGAGTATCTCCTGGCAGTGAATTGCAGAGCAAGTATGACTGTGGGACTGTTGATTTCTGACTTTCTGAAATTCACTGGGCATTTAGAAATGGAAGGTGGGGCAAGGAGAGAGAGACAAAATATCAAATGCTGCCACTCGCTTTCCAGAAGCTCCTCTAGGACTCAGGACAGAGAAGACATTGTGGGATCCTGGGCAAGTCCCTCTTTGGTTTTTGTCCAGTTTCTTCATCTGAAAAATAGGAAATGATCTAACATCTCTTCCAGCTCAAACGAATGCATGAAGAAGTAGGGAATACTGTACAGTGCAGGAAGACCTTGGAAAGCTGTGTCCTGTGCCTGGGATGCTCTCCCTCTGCCTTGCTTTTGTCCCTAGCTTCTCTAGGCTTAGCTCAGGTACAGCTTCCTCTATGGTCTGCTCTTTCTAGTTCCTCCAGTAATTTATTAGTACTTTCTTTCTTCCCCCACCAAAAGAAATTCCACATTTCTTTTGTAGTTGTGAATCTGTGTACATTTTGTTTCCTTACAGAAAAGGACCATTTGTCTTTGTCTTCTCCTGCAATTCCCAGTCTCTTCCTGGTGCTTAATAAAGGTTGATTGAATTAAATGGAATTTGGTCATCATTGGGAGCTGTCTGTGAGAAGTCTCCTTCCACCAGAGCAAATCAGAACCCAGCCAAAAGAGAAAACATATGCAAAATATACATAAGACAATAGGGGAGAGCAGGTGTTAGTGGTTGAGGGGATCAGGAAAAGCCTAATTGGCAAAAGATCTTGGCCTCAAAGCCCCCCACCTTTTCCCAGGGCAAACCTGGTGATGAGAGTCTCCCAAATGAGCTAAAGCATTCTGTAAATGGCAGACTTGCAGCCTCCTGCCAGGATCCGTACTGTTTGTTTGGCTGTTTTCAGTCATGTCTGACTCCCCATGACCCCATTTGGCAGAAATATCCACTGTACCATCTAGGATCCATAATTGAAGACTGTTAGAATGTAAACTCCATGAGAGCATGAACTATTCCATTTATTTCTTTGCACTCCAGCACCTACTGCCACACAATGACCAGCACATGATGTATCGATCCTTCAGAAATGTGCATGAAGTGCTTGTCAGTTAAAGTCCTTACAACTTAATAAGACCTAGAAGACCTTTAACTCCACTGAAATAGTCTGCAAGGGCCCAGAATTAGCTCCAGATTGGGAAGAAATCTCTGAGTTGGCCCTCTGTGGAGGAATTCTGTAATAGCCTACAGAATAGTAGAGCCAGGAAGGATGCTGAGAATGGAGGACCAAAGATGTATTGCTTTTGCCAGGCCAGAGGAGCACTGGTCTCCCAGGGGCATCAGCAGAGGATGGAATATGGCAGCTCATTCTATTTGGCCTTCCTTCTCCTGCTCTGTGGGAACTGTGTAGCAACATGCAAGCACCAGTGTTTAGGAATTCACGTCAGTCTCTTCAGTGAGCCTGGGATCAGCCCTCCCTCAGAAGAAAACGAAAATGGGCATGTTTTCTACTGTTCATATTGGATCTCTCTGCATAATCAGGTGCTCTCCCAGCAGCTCCTGGCCTATTATGAATCTCCCTACTTAAGGGCTGCCCATTTTTCATTTTAAATCCAAGAAATAATTTGCACCAACTTCCCTTTGAAGATTGCTGGCAGACTGATTCACCACCTGTTCCCTACTTTCCTCCCAACTAATTAAGCATTTACATTGTTTCTCATTTAAATTAAATGTCTTCCCTCCCTCCTCCTCTCTTTTTCTTGCTCTGTCCTTTCCAACCTGGAAGCCTGCTTATAATGCCTTTGTAAACAAACAAACACATTTTTAAGCTTTGAGGCTTTCCTTATTCTCCAACACACATCAGAATTGGTTTGGCAACTATTAAAGTCATGGGCAGAAAATGATCTGATTTGAAATGATATGAAGTGGCTCTTGGGTCGGGGGACAGCTGGGATGGAGGAGAGCCTTGAGTCTGTGCCAATAAGAATTGACCGAAGGAGCTGGAGATGTTTGGCCTGGAGAAAAGGAAACATGATACATGTCACCAAGTACATGAAGGGACATCGCCTGGGAAAGATATCAATGTGTCCCACTGGGGCCCCAATAGCAGAACTTGGAGCAGGGGATGGAAGGTGCAATTTGAGGTTTGATGTCAAGAAAACTTCCTAAGAATGAGTTGTCCACCAGTGAAATAGGCTGTAAATAATGGTTCTGCCTCATTCAATGTCTTCAAGCAGAGACTGGGGATGTTCAAGTAGGGAGACAGTAGAGTTCAGTGGAGAAAGCATTTACTCTGAAGGCAGAGGATCTGGGTTCAAATCTTAAACTCTGACACTACTTGGGTGACATTAGACTAGTGACTTTATCCTCATCTGTAAAATAAAAAAGTCAGATAGTGGCCTCAGCTTCCTTCCAAGTATAGATCTATGATCCTTATGGACCTAATTATAGGTTGGCCTAGATAAAAGCTAAAGTCCATTCCAGTTCTAGGGTGGTGTGGTTTTGTGAACTCTTTGGGAAGAATGGCTCCCATGGATGACCAGGGCCAGGACTCTTCTGCCACCTGTGCTGTTGACCTTGAAGAAATATGTGTGGATGGGACCTCTCTCCTCTTTCTCTGACCTGTTACGTATCTGCTCTGTGCCAGCCCAAATGCTGAGTAATGGGCCACAAGGAAAAATGAAATTATTCCTGCCCTCAAGGAAACCTACCTTAACATGTATATCAACAGGCAAATGCAAGATAATTTCAAAATGAAAGGCCTAATAGTTCATTAACTCAATAAGCATTTATTAAGTGCCAAGTGTGTGTTAGGCACTGAGGATAAAAAGACAACAAGTAAACAGACTTTTCTCTCAAGGTGATGGTACAAAGGCTAGAGCGCTAGACAGGGAGTCTAGAAGAGCTGAGTTCAGACCCAGCCTCACAGAGGCCTAACCTTTGTAGTTGGTTGACCCTGGGCATGTCATTTAAACCTCCATCTGCCTCAGTTTCCTCATCTGTAAAATGGGGATGATAATAGTACCTACCTCCCAACCTTGTTGTGAGGGTGACATGAGGTACTATTTGCAAAGTTATTTGCTTTATAGAAGCTAGCTATTACTATTACCAAGGCGAGTATATATGTGACAGGAGAAGGAAGGAGGATATCAGAGTATTCTATTCCATACTCACAAAAGATAACTGTTAATTAGTACAATTTTTAAGCAAAAGAACATAAATTGACAGAAGTCAACGGTAATTTAATTCATTTGTCAAATGCCAAGTACATGCATTTCCTTTCCAGTGTTCTCTCCAGCTTCCCATGAAAACTTCTAACCAATTGTAGCAAAAAAAAAAGTTTCTAACCAGTTATTAAATTTTCTTATTTATCTGAGGAATAAATAACTTGCAAGGATTCTGTTAACAAGTTTCGTCATTTGTACCCAGTGCCCCCCTTTTCTTAAACAAAATGCTTCCTCATCTCTGGGTGAAGACAGTGGAAGGTGGGGTGTTCATTATCGGGGTGGGATGCAATTTCTTCTTTGTTTATGAGTCACTTGTATTGTTGAATTATTTACATCATAGCAATTAATTAGTGGCTAATGAAACCCAATAATCATGCTTGGGATTCCTTTCCCTGGGCAGCCATGGCTCCCAATGGGGCTGTTTGTTACCTCAGAATGGGACATTAACAAAGCTTGCTTTCATCTCCTGCCTTCCCCCTCTTCCACACATCCATGGTTATGGCACCATTCTGTGACATGGTGTACAGCAAGCTAATGCCACATGGGTTTCTGCTAGGCACCTCTGAAACACAAAGTTTAAGATCACAGGTTCATAGATTTAGGGTGGGAAAGGACCTAAGAGGTCATCCACTCCAACGTCCCTTTTTTTACAGGTAAGGAAACTCAGTCTCAAGAAGACTAAGGGATTTGCCTAGTATCACAGAGCTGGTAATTTGGCCGAGGTAGAATTCGACCTTGGGTCTTCTTGTCCCCACCCCAAGGCTATATCTATGGTGTCACCTCAAAATGAGTTCCCCCAAGAGGCATATACTTTACTCAAATAAAGGCATGAGACACCATCTCTCTAGTTCCTTGTACAATGCTGAATACAGACTAGTTAATAAGTATGTATTGGCTTGAATTTAATTGAATAATGTACTGTATTGCATACTAATAGTGCAGGGCAGAGGGCTTTGTCAGCTGAGGAGATCAAAGAAGACTTCCTGAAGGAAGTGGCATTTAAGTTGGGCTGTTAGCAATCAATCAACAAACATTTACTAAGTATCTATGCCATAAGATGCTCTGGGTACTAAGAGAAAAGAATGAGACCATCCCACTCCCAAGAAGTGTTAAATTGAGGGAGACAGCATGTATGGATAATAGCATATAAAGACTATCTACAAAAAGAATAACTAGCAATCTAGACCAGGTGGTGAAATCAGGGTTGTTAGAGAGGGCAGGCACTAGACATTGGGGGTGGGGAATTGGAAAAGGCTTCATGGAGGAGGTACTTCCCAGGGTGCGCCTTGGAAATAAGGGCAATTCTGTGAGATGGAGATGAAGAGGGTTGGGTGATGCCCAGTGCAGAGACAGAAGTGAGGGAGAAGAGGGTTGAAGAGAGAACCTTGGCACACACTAACATCAAGGGGTCAGGACAAAGATGTCAATAAAAGGAGATGAATCAGGAGCTTTGAGAGAAATGGGAGGAGAACAGGGTGGTGGGGAAACAACAGTCACTGTGAGGAATGATCTAGAATCAGTTATGATTGAGTAGAAGAGTTGGTAAAATTTGTAGTGAGGGAAGTGGACTTAATTTTGCATATTATATCAGGGACATTCAAGCAACCTGGAAAGGGAGCAGAAAAGCTCTGATGTGGGAGTTAAAACAGGAATGAAGATATACAAGTTGGGGATGACTAAAATGTGAGGGGATGGGGGGATCTAGGGTATCACCTAAAGATATATTATTGAGGCAAGTCATGGAACAGGCAAAAGGAATAGACTGAGATATAGGTATCCCCCTCAGTACCAGTCCCATTTCTCCTGAACACTGAGTTGGGGACAACCAGTCCATGGTGTAAAGGATTTAAAGGTATTCCAACTCTCAAAGGTCTCCCAAGAGCTAGAGTTAGGAGGAACATGGTATAGGAACATGGACAGATAGAGACGTCTTTTTTCCTTATCCCTCATGAGACATTTCTGGTAACTTTTTAGGAACCCATGAGACCTCAATCCAAATGGTCTTGCTAATTCATGGGCAGAGGGTGGGTAGGAATATCCAGCCTACACCTTTGAAGCAGTTTTTATTTACCCTAGTCCAGAGACTTGAGTTCTAGTTCTAATTTGATCACTGATTCCTTGTGCCATGCTCTGGTTAGCAAGAGAGGTGACACGTGGTACCAGCAAGGTCACTAAATCATGAGTCCAAAACTCTGGATTGTGGTACATTGGAACATAACCTTTTTGTCACTAAGGATTTTTTTTATTCTTTGTACAGGCATTCCCAGAGCCTAGAACAGTGTCTGGCACATAGTAGGCCCTTTATAAATAGCTGTCGATTGATTGTCTTGATTCGCTTGCTCTGTGTCTAAGCTTCCACATCTAAAATATAGGAATTATAACCTTTCCTTTTCATTTCAAAGAGCTATCGTGAGGATCAGGGCTGCCAACTGCAATGAACACTCTGGGGTTGTCAGGTATAATTCATATAGAAAGCATTATTGGTAAAATGAGAGGGACATATTCTGTGATTTCTCAAGTTTCTTTCATTCTCTGATTCCCTAGTGTCCACTGACTTATCCCAGGCTATAGTTTAATTAGGTAGAAGACAGCATCTTCAGTATGTAAATCTCTACAGAAATACTAATGAGGACATATCTGTGACAGGACCAATCCAGCTCAGGCATGAATTATGGGAAGTGGTCTCAATGGCAGCCATTGGATCCTCTGTCCTGATACTATGAAGGAGCAGGGGCAGGGAAGAAAGGCTGATCACCCAGACGAGGTCATTTGGAATCATTTGGAAGAAATAGAGGTTTTAGTGTTCTTTTCCAAACGTAATATTGAAAATGATGGTTGAAAGAAGATTCCATCCCCTTGAAAGGGAATTAGGGAAGTTCCTTCCTCTGAACCTCAGTTCCCTCCCTCATCATAAAAATAGAGGTCATCATATGGGTGGTTGGCTTAGCCCAAATAACACGTTTTCAGCCTAATGTCCCTGATGCCTGTTAAACTGCCCTCAAATTACTACCTGTGGGATCTGAGGTAAATACTTTACTACTCTGGGCCTCAGTTTCCTTATCTGTAAACAAAAATCAAATGAAGTTTAAAATCCTTTCTTAACTCTAAATCCTATAAGATCATCAATGAGTGTCAACAGTCAAAGGTATCAAAGGTATTGCATATTTATCAACACCAACCAACTAATAAATGTTTATTGAGAAGAATTTTTTCATTTGAGGACAAAAGAGTTGGTGACAGGGGACGTAGGCCTTCAAAGAGGAATACCCCAACAATAGGACCCCAAGAGTGATTGCCTGTGAGTGGCTATGCTAAAGGAGCCAGATCCAGTAGAAATCTCCTTAGGAAGGAAGCATACCTTGATGCCAGGGCCCTGGTATTAAGTCTTTATTGCCTTGTGCTAGTTCTGTTTCCAAGGATGAGTGCCTACTATGTGCCCACACAGAAGGTTTTGTATTTGCTCCTAGGAGCACTAGGAAGCTGTTGGAGCAAGTGTTTACTAACTGGGTGTTGGCTAACTTATTGTCTTACTGATAGTCAAGTGTTTATGGACTAGAATGTAATGGAACACGGAAGGTTGGGAGGAGGACAGCTTAGGTAGAAGAACAAATGTAGAGATTTATGAGCAAAGACGCAGGAATCCTAAATTTCTCAAATTTACTCCAATTGCCAGCAGCTTCCAGGGGATGGATGAGTGGATGCTCCTCTTTGTACAGCATTTGACAACTAAGGACCAGGAGCTCTGGTGTACCTTTGACTCCTGACCCAAAAGCCTAGTCTTGACCTCTTCCCCATCAAAGAAACAGTTAATGTAGACACAGGGAGTACACTGAGCAGAATTATCAGGGGTAGGACCCAGGACCTTCCTGAGCTAACTCTTTATCAAATGTGCATGGCACAAAAGTCCCTGCAGTCCACTGTAATGAGATCATACTGGGTAAAGCAAAACACAAGGAAGAAAGAGTTCAGGAAGTCACTGGATAGTTGAGGGTATTAAAGGACAGAAGATTCAGCCATCTTGCCTGGCTATTGATGTCCAGACATCATCCTTCTATGGAACTTGATCATGCTCCCCACATTGGCTGGTCCCTCTGTTCTAACAGAATGTGATGCAAACACTCAGTGCCTGTTTGTTGCTTCCTTATATTTGGGGAGTGATCAGGGCAGGAGTAGAGAAGAGAGAGGGCCAGATTTTGAGCTAGAAGGGGCCCTGGAGGACATCTAATCCAACACCCTGAGGCACAGGGAGGCAAAAAGACCCAAAACTGCACGGGCAATAACAAAGACAGGATCTGAAACCACATCCTCTGACCTTACATGCTTTTTCTACTGTTCTATGGTAGTAGCTATGACTACTCAGGGCAGTCTGGAAACTGTTAACCCCTGTTTCCATCCGTCTTCCTCAAGAAAGTCTATGGTAGCAGATCAACTATGTGGGTGCTCCTTCGAGTCAGGCCACAGGAATCCTTGAACACAGGACCAAGTCACTTTCACCGCCAAACTTCTCACTGGTGTCATCTCCACTCAACAGCTCTTCTTTATCATCGTTGCTCCACTCCTCACCCTCGTGCAGCCTGGTTTCTTCAAGACTTTGCTAAATCTAAGGCCACTAGTGATCTCTTTTTGATAAAAGTTAAAGAGCTTTGCTCTCTGTTAGTGGCAATGAAAATTCTTCTCTTTCTTCAAGATTCAACTCAAATGCCACCTTCTCCATGAAGGCTTCCCTGATAACCCCCACTGTCTCGTAAAAGCAATCTCCTCTTCCAGTTATTCATAGTACTTTGTTTGGGGTTCTTTACTGACCCTAGCAGTCTTCAGTGTGCACTTACATCTCTTCCCCTCCAACTCTTTCAAACTGTGAGCTTCTTGGAGTCAAGGCACATGCCACACCTAGCTTTGCATCTCCAGCACCAAGAACAGCACTTTTCCACATAGTAGATGCTCAATAAAGATTTTTTGAATGAATGGATCTTGGGAGTGGTTGATGTTAATATCATCATAGTCAAAGGACACTAAGAAGGGAATGAGGGCCAACACTGGATGATATAATCAAGATCCAAAACAATATTGATGGCCTAGAGCACTGGGCTAAATTGAATAAGATAAAACTCGATAAGGACAAATGTTCATATTTCTAGTACACTAGGGTTCAAAAGTCAACTCTACATCTTCCCCACACTGAAATGGGGGAGGGGCATGTCTGGACAGCACTATGTCGATTAAGGGGGTCAAGTGTGATGGTGCATTTCTGTGGTCCTTGCTGCTGGGAAGGCGCAGGCTGGTGGGCTCAGGAGCTCTGAGTTTCAGTCAGGCTAAAGACCATTGTATATCCACACCAAATCTGGTAGCAGTATGACGAGCCCCTGGGAGCAGAAGGTTTCCAGACCATCTTAGAAGGGGAGAATTGGCCCAGGTAGGACAGACTAAGCAGGTTAAATCTTCTATGCTGCTTATTACTGAGATTGGTCCGTGAGGGGCCACGGCACTTCTAGACTAGATGAGGTAGAGAGACCTAGTTTAGAAGGAAGGAAGAAGGGAAGGGAAGAGGCAGGGTTAGGGAAGGGAAGGGAAGGAAAAAGGGAAGGGAAAGGCAAGCCCAATACGAGTCAGGAACGTGCTGTGGCTACCAAAAAAAGCTAAAGCAATGAAAAGAAACCTGACTTACAACAATAAAGAGATTCTCCCTCTGTGCGTTGTGCTTATCAGGGTACATCTGAAATACTGTGCTCAGGTCTAGGCACCTATGTTTTAAAAGGCCATTGATATAAATTGGCTAGTGTCCAAAGAATGTCCGCCAAAATACTACAGAGCCTTGAGTTCATGTCATGAAAAAGATGAGTTGAAGAAACTCAGGGTTATTGGCCTGGAGAAAAGAAGATCGATTGGAAAAGGAGGCTATGATTGTTATATTCAAACAGAAGGATTGTCATATGGAAGATGGGCTAGACTTGTTTCTCTTGGCCCTTGGTGTTAAAGAATCTGAGGCAATGAGTAGAAGTTACAAAGAGACGCATTTACATTTAACATCAGGAAAAATATTCTATTATGATCTGTCCCCAAGGGGCATGCACTGCCTTGGGATATAGTGGTCTCCCACTCGTTGGAAGTCTTTAATGTGAAGAGCATGGCACTTGTGGGTAATGTGGAGGATGATTTTGTCACAAGTGAACAATGATAAAAGGGGACAAAAAGGAAGCTAGGCTGTCAGGGGACACAATTGAAGAGGTAACCAAGGTCCCAGAGCTAAGTTATGAGGCCTCAATGGAGTCTGACATTCCAGAGGCAGGGGTCAGAGTGTGTCAGATCTTCCTCCATGACACCAATTAGCTGAGAGACAGAGGCAAGATCCCAGAGTTGGGATGAAAGCCTTCCTGGGCCAGATGAAGGAGCCCATCAGCTTTCCAAAATAATTTCAGCTTTTTTATTTTCTTATTCACTGTGTTATTTACCTTTCCCCCCTTTTTGCAGCCAGTTCTGAATCTCCAGCCTTCAAGATTCAGAATCATCCCCAGATGAGAGAATGTTTCACTGGAACCCAATATTCAGTGGTGGGGGAGAGGGGGGCCAGGGAGCAGGGAGGTGCTGACCAAACTGGACAGGGGCCAGCATTAAATCATCCTTTGTCACCCAGTCTCCCATTTCCCAGAACAAGAATCATCTCAGAAAGCATTTCATCTTTTCCATTTGAGAGCTCCTGAGCATCAGCCGGATTGTGAAAGAAAACAAGAGGAGGGAAGTCACATCCAGAAACAATCACCTCCCTGTCCCTCGGACGGATCAGAAACATGACAGCTGCCACTAGACCACGATGAGAATGTGGGTGTTTTGGAACAGTTGAGTCCACCCAAGTGAAGAAAACTATTGCCTCCATGTGGGTGGAGTGACTTCCTGGTCCTCAGGCTCTAGCTATGGGACACTGCCCTGGCAGAGGGGCCTGGATCCAGAGCTCAGAGGGACTGCAGAGGCCAGTTCATCCAACCCCCTTCATTTTATAGAGACCCAGTAAAGGCCGGTGACTTAGGGAAGGTTACACAGGCAGGAATGATTTGGAAGGGATCTCAGAGGTCAACTCATTGAGCACCTTTATTTTACAGAGGAGGAGTTAAGGTCCATAAAGTCATGGCTCAACCAAGTCTTAGGGATGGTAATAATAATCCTAGATCTTGAGTTGGAAGGAATCTTAGGAATCATCTGATCCAACACCCCCTTTTTATATCTGAGTAAACTGAGGCCCAGAGAAGTTCAGTGGCTGCCCTTAGGTCACCCAGACTGGTCTTCTCTCCTAGAATAAAGGTGTCACCCTGTGTGGCCCCTTCCATCAGCAGGACATCAGAGGCAGCTTCCCTGCATCAAAGAACAACCCACTGACAGAGACAGAATTCAGTCTGAGTTGTTGTTCATACTATTAGCTTATTTCATTGTTTTCTAACGTGCTTCATTGTGAGCTCAGCAGCCCCAACCTGATCAGTGCCCAGGAGAATGTCTCCCTCCACCCTCCCCATCACCTACTCAGACTTGGCAATGGGTTTCTTTATCTCGGAGGTCCAATCATCATTTCGAGGGAAGATGAGTGTTGTTAAAAGATGCTCATTTTAATTGGATGCTTAGGAAAAACTATTTTAGAAAACAGCTTCACCAGAGTCAAATAATTAGGGTTCACTTACGGGTGAATTCTGCCCCAAAGGAAACAGGCATGGGCATCTGAGTTCAGTTATCCAACTCGATTCAGTTCAACAAGCGTTTATTGAGTACCTACTGAGTACCTATAATACTGTGTTAGATGCCGGGAATACAAAGACAAAAAAAAAAAAAACAATTCACATAGAAAAGCACAGGGGTCATTAAAAGACTTCTAAATCAGGAGTCAGAGGGGTTGAATTTAAATACCTGGTCTGCTATATAGGACCTTGTGATCTTGGAAAACGTCACTTAACTCATTCAGGGACTTTGTCACTTGTAAAATGAGGGAGCTGGTCTAGATTATCTTTCAAGGTCCTTCCCTACTCTAGACTTCTTGAGTTAGGGCTGAAAGGGGGCTTAGAAGCCATCTAGTCTAATTCTCTCGTTTTACAGATGGAGAAACCAAGGTCCAGATGTTAAGTGATTTGTCCAAAGTCATAGGGATCATAAAAAGATTCAGAGCTCTACACTTAAAACGGACTTCAGGGGCCATCTAACCCAAACTCCTCAGTTTACAGGTGTGAAGACCTCCCAGAGCAAGGGGAAGGGACTTGCCCAAGGTCACATAAGTAGTCTCCCCTGACTGCCCCCCACCACCCAGCCTTTCAAAAGCCAGGGTATATTGACCCTCGTACTGTGCCTCCATGGCAGCACAGAAGTCTGGAAACTGGTGGGGTTTCTGCTTTCTAAACCATGGAGAAAGGAGGATTGTATGGGGAACAGGAAGCATCTCATTCATTAGCTCTCTAGGCCAAAATGGCGGCCTTCATGAATACCATTTCCAAGCAGAGATTTCTTCTGAGCAAAGCCTGCCACCCTGTGGTGAGTGTGAGGCACTGCCTTCATCCTCAGGCATCATTGAAGCGGGGGTCTTGTTCCAGCCCGGCAAGGACCAGGCAGTTAGGGCTCTGGCGCCACCACGTGGAAGCTGAAGGAAGATCCAGTATCAATCGAATCTCTTCTTAGGCTTCTCAGTTCCGACTTTCCTCCTCCGAGCTTCCCCTCTCTATTCCTGCTCTTCTCCCTTCTCCTTCACTCTTACTGTTCTCCGAGTCTCTCTTTTTCTCTCCGTCTCTGTCTCTCTGTTTCTGTTTCTGCCTCTCGGTCTCTGTTTCTGTCTATCTCTGTCTCTCAGTCTAAACAGAAAATCTGAGACCCAGAGGATGTCTGGAAGACCGAGCCTTGGATACCAGGCCAAAGTGCATGCATTGGTTTTATCCTGTGGATAATGAGAAGCCTGGAGATAATGAACACTGGTTTTGACATATTACATTTAAGATTTCTGTGGCATGTGCTAGAGGGGCAGTAATTTGGCCTCAGAGCCAGCAAGGCCTGGGTTCAAGTCAGGCCTCTGACACATGCTATACTTATCACTTAGCCCTTGTCAAATCAGTGCCCCAAGCAGCTCTAAGACTATGGAGAATGGGCCACCCTGCCTTGATAAAGAGTTCTCCACCCGGGAGCTCCCTAGACCAAAGAAATCACAAGTCCCTACACTATCCCTGTCCCTATGACTTAGAGAATTAAAATATTTTACACTTGCTTAATTTTTTAAAACAGTTTAAATAATCTCATTCTAACATTGTCTCTAGGCAGCAAGAGAGCCCAACTAACCTAGGACCCTCTAGCCCTAATGCCGGGATGGGTTTATAGGACAGGCAGACAACTTGCAGACAAGGGCAGCAGTTCCATAAAGAATCAGACAGACAGAGGGAATCTTTTCTCCCCTCTGCACACAGAAGTGGCCATGAGGGATCTGAAGGTACAGTGACCTGGAGCCAGCAAGCCCCAAACTAATTTCTCGCCTCAGACCTTTCCTAGGTACATGACCCTGGGCAAGCTACCTGCTTCAACTTCCTCATGTGTAAAGTGGGGATAATCAATAATCACACCTGCCTCACAGAGACGTCCCGATCAAATGAAGAGAGACCTTCAAAGTGCTTCTTAAACCACAATGTTGTATAAAAACGGCAGCTACCCTCATCTTCCTCACCATCACCCTGACCTCAGCTGTCAGACTAGTCTTAAAAGGCCTCTGTTATTGTACCGCTGCCCTACTCAAAATGGGCAATGGCTTCAAACTGTCTACAGACTAAAATTCAAACACCTTAGCCTGAGGCTGACAAGCTGATTTCCTCAGAACAACCCAATTAGGTGCGTAGTATATTAGTAACCTTATTTTACAAATGAGATAACTGAGCCTCAAAGACATAAGTGACTCGCAAAACCATCCCACAACTAGTAACTGTCATACCAGGGACCTGAACCCAGGCGTAGTCTCACTCCAAAGCCGTCTCTTTCTAGCAACAGTATCCCAGTCCAGTGGCTGAGCAATGCGCCCAGTCCAGCTCAGCCCCAGCCGGGGCTAGTGAAGGACTAGGGAAGGGAAGTCAAGCAACCTGACTGAGTTGCGTAGCTTCTGTGCCTATGAGATGCAAGCCTAGCTGTGCACAGAGCAACTTGTGTCACCAACACCATTTCCCACAGCTAACTTCATGAGGATCCTCTGAGGAAAAAAAGGGCCACACATTTCAGAATTAGGAGTTGTCTTGGACACGTTTTTCCTATCTGTGCCTCATTACCATTGTATTCTCTGTGTATTTGTGAGAAAGTGTGCCCCTTCATTTGAGGAGAAATGCTTTATAAGTTACTGCTTTTGCTATGCCATTTAAGTAAATGCCTTTGTTAAAGAACTGAACCTACTAGCTGATTGTTGAAGGGAAGCACGCTAGTGGGGGCTTTTGAACTAGTTAGGAGAATCATCATCCATAGAAGCCTGAAAGTATTCGCAGCTGCCTCCTGGGGATTCAACCTACCAGATTCAGTGAGGGTTGGAGGAGTGAGCTCAGAGAAAATGTTATATACGTAAAAATAAAATAATACAAAATGATACAAGAGGGCAATTGACATTAGTCTCTTTGGAAGCTAAATTCCTACTACATGCTAGGGACTTACAAAGACTGAACAAAGCAGTTCTTGCAATCTAGGAGCTGACATAAGGGAAACCAGCCCTCTCTCTGCTACACTGCAATACCACTGCCCTTTGCCATATAGCCTTTAAAAACAAGCAGCGAGCAACAGGGCAAAGTGGACCTGAGGTGCCCATTCCTTCCCCCACCCAAGATTAGTTTGAAAATGAACACTCAACTCTTATAGACACAGGCTATAGAGACAGAAAGAAATAACATCATGGGAAATCTGAAAGGGGAAAATACTGCTCTCCAAATTGAGCTGTGGATTTGAAATCTCTAATGGATTTCCCTCAAGACTTAGAGTCAGATCAGTCAGTGGCAAGTGTTCTATCTAACCCTAGCAACTAGAATGGGAGTGAGGGTGGCCAAGGGAAGGTTATTAACAAGAATCCTTCCTTGATTCTTCAAATATGTGCTCCATCCTTGGCACCACACTACTTTTCCAACTAAGTCAGGGAACTTGTATTCCCTGTGCCTATGCAGCTGTCATAGCCTCAGGATTCTGAAGAGCCCATCCAGCTCCAGTTGCCAAAGCCACTGGGTAGAAACTCTCCCTCTATTTTCTACTACAAAACACAAGTTTAGTTGTAGGAATGCCTGGTGATGGATCATTTTGTCTAAAGACCAGCTTACCTAGAGTCAATTCATTCCCTTCGGTTCAAACAAGCCTGTACTATGCATCAAATGCTGTCCTGGGTTACTAGAGAGTAAGACAAGAGTGGAACAACACCTAACCCCAAGAAGATTACAGTCTACTGGGAGACAGGAGGGAGCACAGAAAGCTTGTAAGTACAAAATGATAAAGTGATGAGGGGTGGCACCTGAGTGGGGCCTTGATAGAAGCTAGTTAAGAGAGGCTTATTATAATGGAGTGGTTTAATATTTCAACCACAGTAAAACTCTCAAAGACTTTCAACTAGGTTCATCAACTTGGAACACCAAGGAGACTCAGAGGTCATCTGATCCAACACTTTTTTGTAGTTGAGAAAGCTGAGGCCTGGAGAGATGGAGATATTTATCCAAAGTCTCCTGTGTGACAAATGACCAAGGTGGGATTTGAACCTGAGACCTCTGAGTCTAAATTCAATTCTTTCCCCACTGTACTGTAATGCCTCCCATAGAGGGGCCATGCTGGCAGTAGGAAGATCTGTATTAATGGTATCACCCATCTTGGAAGTATCAGAGCCAATATTCTGATCAAGGCAATGATCCAAGACATTTCCAAAGGACTTGGGGAAAACACTACCCACCTCCAGAGAGAGAATTGATAGAGTCTGAATGCACATTGAAGCAGACTTTTTTTCCTTTAATTTTCTTCTTTTTTGCAGCATGACTAATAAGGAAATACATTTTGCATGATAGCACATCTATAATTGATACTGCATTTCTTGCCTTCTCAATGTGTGAGGGAGCAACAAGAGAAAGAGAATTCAGAACTCAAAAAAATTTTAATGAGTGTTAAAAAAACCAAAGAAATAATTCTTTTATTTTTTAAAAAGTGCAAGAACAGGTTGCCTCAGTCCATCTTGATCATCTTATAAGAATTATCCACTCTTCATCCAATTTTGAAAATTCTAGTTGGTTTCCCTAGGATCATATACAAGCTCCAATCTCGCACTTAAAATCGTTCACAACCTGCCCCAGCCAGCCTTTCCCTGCCTGTGGTCCACAGCTCCCCCTCACACACTCTACACAATCCAGCCAGATTGGTCTTCTTGCTGTTCCTGACTCCATTTCCCACCTCTGTGTTTTTGCATAGACTGTCTATCCACTACTCCTGGAAGCCACTCCCTCCTCACCTAGATTATTAGCAGAATATTCATATTAAATGATCCCACTTCAGGAAAACATTTGCATTCTTTACAAGAATTGGGCAGTATCTATTGGGGGAATGTATAAGTATTTGTGTGACCTGAATGTGGTGGACTATCCTGACACTGTTATAAGCTGTGCCTATGAGGAAGACAGAGAAGCATTGGAAAACATGGAGGAAGAGATGCTGAGTGAATCAGGACCAGGGGGGAAACCATGAAAAGCCAAACAGAAGTGACCACCACAAGAAAACCTTCCCACTTCAAGTCTGGGAAGTTTTAACCAAATTTTAACTGCAAAATCTGGGACTGAGCAAGGTCCCAAAGAAGAGCACCTGACCCCTTTCTTGGCAGAGGTAGGAGACCATGGGGCTGGGATACTGCATATAATGTCAGACTTGTCATGCCTTATATCATGTGCTGAACCCTTTTTCCCTTTTGTTATTTCTTTATTGTAAAGGGCTGCTCTCTGAGTGGGAGTGGGAGGATTGGAAAATATAGATAATGTTAAAAAAAAAGTAACAAAATATATTTTTAAAAACAAAAGAACTGGGCAATTTCCCAACATCAATCCAGCCTATTTTCCTCCTCCATTTCAGTTCTGGTCCCAGCCTACTTTCCTTTTGGAATAATCCCATCATTCACTGTCTAGCTGGACGGGTTTTCATTCCCCTTTGTCTGCCTGAACAACTGGACACATACAAAAATGACACACAACCCACCTACTCAGAATTGAGAAGACTCCTAAATCAAAGGCAAACACCTTACTGAGTCATCCCTGGCATGTTTCTCAATCCATTCCCAATGGCCAAAGCCAAGTAGCCTAGAGTGCCCAAAGGCCTCCTCAATGAGTAGATGATCTGTTTAAAAGGATTTCAGTTCTTGGTTCTTTGTTTGAGACACAACAAACATTTTTTAAAATGCAACTGTAATTTACATTGCTGTTAATCTCCCTGGAGATGGGAGTGGGGTGCAAGGAGGGGTTCATAAACCATAAGAGCCGAATGCAAGTGGCGTATGCTCCTGACAGGACCCTGAGATGGAATTATGGCCCCATAACTCAAAGTCTGTCCGGGCTTTGTGTTCCCTAATGCATGTAGCCGAGACTCAGATTCCTGACCTGCCCAGGGTCACCATTTTCCCTGGTGTTGCCCCTCCCTCTGGCCTATTTCCCAATAAGTTTGCCTTCCAGTTCAGCCTCAGACACTAGAGAGATGTTTGGGTCCCTGTTAAATTTTCTCTTTTGTTTTTGAAATTGTGGGGAGGGGAGATTCAGCCCCCTGCCCTTGGTTTTTCTCCTGCCCCCTGCAGTCCCACTTAGCTATTTATCAAACCAGTCTAGGCTATGAATCACCCAGCTGCTGTTCCCATATCCAAACAGGGCAGTCTTGCTAGTCCCAGGGGGATGCACCACTTGGCTCCCAAATCCTCCTTACGTCAAACAGTCTTTGCAAAGCGCTCAGTAAATCATCTGGGCTTGAGGGGCTAGGCTCCTTGTAACTTTCGGCCAATGTGGTCTATGACGAGCCAGTAGTCTCTTAGTTGGCCTCCCTGTCTGTAGTCCTTCTTTCTCAACCATCCTCCCCATAGCTACCAAGGGGATATTCTTAAAACCACCAATCTGAACACTTTCCCTGCTACAAAAACCAAATAAACCAAAAAACCTTAGTGGTTCCCTGTGGCCTGCAGGTTAAAATACAAACTTCCCTTGCTGCTGTTTGGACCCTTCCATGATCCACTCCTCAAAGTCCTTTACAGTTCTTATTTCCAATTACTTCCCTTACAGACCTCTCCATATATACATTTGTGCCTTTGATGGGGATCTCCTATGCTTCTGTTAAAGAGAAAGCTCCTATTGGATTGCAAGCCTCTTGAGGGCAGGCACCAACTTTATTTTTGCATTTGTATCTCTTGTGCTTAACATAGTGCTGGGCACACAAGAAGGACTTAATAATACTTTTTCATGCATTTACTCAAGTCCACTTCACAGAATCCTTATCTTCCTTCAAGGCACACAGATGGGAATGGTCGGTGGGTGTGGGGGTGACCAGCACATGAATCCATTACCACCAGAGCTGCAAATTAACAACAATCATTCTGGAAAGCAAGGTGTAGTAATGCAAAGAAAAGAGCTAAAATGTCTATCCCTTGAAAAAAAAACAATATTACAGAAGACCCTGTATACATAAAAATATTTCTTAGCAGCACACTCTAGTAGTAGAGAGTGGTGTATCAGACAGAGCTTGACTTGAAATCAATAAGACTTGGGTTCTAACCTCTCTGCAGACACTAGCTATGTGACACTCAGCACATCACCTAACCCCTCTGTGCCTCAGTTTCCTTATCTTTAAATTGAGAGAGTTAGATTTGATGGTCTCAAAGACCCCTTCCTACTCTAAATCTGGGCTACTCGTGATCCTATGGTCCTACGGCATGACAGGTGTATGTGGAGATGCCCATTGATTGGGGAATAACTACATGAATTATGTGCCAGGCAACTCAAACCCCAACCACCAACTTGTTCCCCTCTCCCTCAGAACCTGATGAGGATAATGCAGGACACTGGGATTAATTAAATCACTCTTAAACATTAAGGAATGGCATTGAGGAAGGGAAAGGCATGATCATCTACTTATTTGCCCAGACAAATCAGGGAGGTTCTTCTCTAGTCTGGCTGTAGGGTGATAAATTGGGGGGCCATGGCAAGTAACAAAGACTGTCTACCAAGTTTTAGAAGACCCGTGACCTTCAATGGTCCCCAACAGTTACGTTAGGTCTTCAATCTTTAAAACCAATGGGCCAAAGTCATGAACGTTCCAGAGCCTGCTTCTGATCTCTGTGAACAATAGTTACAATAATAGCACTTTCCACATGGCAGCTTGTCAATCCTGAGAGGAAGGTGCTGTTTGTATGGCCACTCTACAGATGAGGAAAAGAAGGCAGGGAGAGGTTAAGTCCCTTACCCAGGGTAGGTAGTGGGTCTCTGACGTGGGATTTGAATTCAGGTCCTTCCAACTCTTAGCCCTCTATGGATTTTGATTAATGAATTTAGCCCCTGCCTCCAGAGACCATTTCTGCCCGTGTCTCTGTCTCATTAACTTTCCCTTTCTCTTGGCACAACAAGACCTCCCCTCCCTCCCAATCTGGATAATTACCTATCTGGATGCTATCCATACCCAGTATCCTCCTTTTACACATGAGGAACAGGCCAAGATGTCAAGCGACTTGACTAAAATCACATTTGACCGAAGTTATCTAGTGGCAGGAACTAGCCCCCAGTTTCCTGACTCCCAAGTCAGTGTTTGATGTTTGTTTTTGGAAGGGGTGGAGTACAGTGCATGGCCACTGTCCTACTGTTGATGGCTACTTTGTATGAGTACACTACTTTGTATGAGTAAACCATTTTTTTCTGGTCATCAAGAGTTCCCCCTCCCAAGAATGATCATCCACATATTGCCCAAACCCCTCACCTGCCTAGCTCAGTCATGAGTTTCTTTGGTCTCTGAACTGAGACCCTCTGCAACCTCTTTCTCAGAACCATCCAAGTTTCTTAATGTCAAGCAAAGAACAAGTGTGTGCTTTTGTGATAAAAAAAAAAAGGCCAAGATGCCACGTGGGCAAGGAGCTCACTGCCATGAGCTTGGTGGAGCTGCAGAGACTGGTGCTGGCGACACTGGCATTTGCTTATCCCCTCTTTTGCCAAAAGACATGCACAGAAGTGTCATATTTCCATAGAGTCCCACCAATGGACCATGGCTTTAAGGGCAGGTTCTACTTTCTATATTTCATTCCTGTAAGTCAATGGGCCTAGATTGGTATCCATTATTTTAAAGGTCCCCAGAGATTTATTCTGCCAGCCCAACCCTTCTTCCCTGGATGATGCCCACAACCAGCTAATAGGATCCCTCTACTGCTCATCAGATGAATGAGGAAGAGTATCGGCTTGTAACAGAAGAGGTAAAAGTCTGAGATCCCTCATTCAGAGGACATGGCCTCAAACCTCCACTCTGACACTTGCTGGTTGAGTTATTATAGGCAAACGCCCTCCCCTTTTCTGTGCCTCAGGTCCTTATTTGCTGCCCTGAGGGAGTCCATCCAGATGCCTTCTAAACCTTGTAATTCTTGTAGAAAAAGCAGGGAATTTGAAGACAGAAGACACGTGTTGGCGATTTGGTTCTGTTCTCTATCGGGGTGACTGTCAGCAAATGACTTCAGCTCTTCCTTATCTAGAAAATTAGTGAGCTTAGCTTCAGTGATACTTCAGTTCTCTATCAGATTTACATTCTTTAATTCCAATCCTGTAGTCCTTGGAGTAAAGTCTAGGACATTATTAAGATTTTCAGGAACCCCAATTCAACAGAACAACATGAACTTAGTCCTTTTGTAGCTGTGTTAGAGTATGGAATGGGCCCCATGGAGAATCTTCTTATTTAAACCATATTAGTCTGCATTTTTTTCCTCTCTTGGTCTGAATCAGTGAGTCCACTAAAATGAGGAAATTCCCCCCACCAGTGCTCTACTCCATCAGAAACTGCTCTACCACTTAGAGACTTCAAGTCATTTGAAGTATTAAGAGTTTAGGTCATTTGCTCAGGTGATACATGGTCTGTGTGTTGTCAGAGTTAGGATCTGAACCCAGGCCTTCATGTCTCTACTACACTGAGTCTTCTAGCATTGGTTTTGTTTTTTTTTTATTTTTGGAGGGCAATTGGGGTTAAGTGATTTGCCTACGGTCACATGGCTAGGTTTTTGTGTTAAGTGTCTGAGGCTAGATTTGAACTCAGGTCCTCCTGACTCCAGGACCAGTGTTCTACTCACTGCGCCACCTAGCCGCCCCTCTAGCATTGTTTTTAATCATTATTATCATGTGCTCCTGAAGGGAGAAGCACCATGGGGGCGATGGATGGGAAGCTAGCTTCCTGGGTTAAAGTCCTGCTATTGATGCATATTAGGCAGCTAGCTGGCACAGTGGATAGAAGGCTGGGCCTCAGGAAGACCTGAATTCAAATCCAGCCTCAGACACTTGCTGTGTGACCCTGGGCAAGTCACTTAACCCTGTTTGACTCCGTTTTCTCATCTGTAAAATGAGCTAAAGAAGGAAATAGCAAACTGCTCCAGTATCTATGCCAAGAAAAGCCCGAACGGAGTCATGAAGATTAAGACATGATTGAAAACAGCTCAACAAACCACACTGGACAAGTGACCCTGGGAAAGTCAGCTAACTTCTAAGGGCCCCAAGGTTACCCTCCAAGGCTGTGAGTTTGGATGAGTTGCTGAGTAGGTCTCAGCAGTAGGTCTCTGCCCCACCAGTGTGCAGGGGGAGGCCCATCTATGTCTGCCCAACCTGTGTGTCTCAGGTCCACATCCTTGGGTAAACTCACTGCAGGAGGCCTGCCCAAGATGCTGGGGCTTTCCCAACTTCTCTTGACATCACGAGGCTTCCAGTCAAGTCCACTGACTCTCTAGACTCAGGAAACACAACATTTTCTACACTGATGACATCACAGGGCTGAGCCAACGATGACAAGGCCCACAGTAAAGAACTTACATTTCCACGTTGCTGGAAGGCTCACCAAGTATTCCTCTCTTAGCTAGCTGGTGACATTGTTCATGAGAGACACCCCCAATGTCATTCTGACCTTCTACTTTCTGACTTGGGGCGCTGCTAATTGGAATAGGACACACATGTCCTTTAGCAGGAGGAACAGCCAGAGGAAGAGTCAGCCCTGACAATCCTCCCAACCTCCTTCATAGCAACCACGACAGCCGGCCCTGGGCAGCCAACCGAGTGAATTTGAAAACCAAATATGAAGGCGTGTGGGCCCCTGCTTGATTAATCTGCTTGGTCCATCGTCCATCTGCTGTTGTCACCAGGAGACCAGGGAAGGGAACACAACTTGGGCCCTGTTCACTCAAGCAGACCAGCTGGAAACTCTCCCAGGCCATGGGGGAGCAGAATTAGAAATCTGAAAGGAGAGAAACAAAGGCTCCTAGGCCTTCCTGCTCTGAGCCTCCTGGGGCCAATGGGGCTCCTTCTGGGAGGTTCAGTTTCCACTTGGCAAAATTATATTCCTGCAAAATTGGGGTCAATTCCTCAGTTCACTTTCTTTTACCTCTGACAAACAGCACCCAAGAAAAATGTGGTCACTTGTTATAACTAGGCCAGCGCTTGTCTGGAGCTTTGCTAACAAACTGTGGATGGGCTCATAGAGGTTATCCAGCCCAACGCCAGTCTTTTACAAAGGAGGAAATCAGGGCCAAGAAAGAGCCTTTCACTTTGGAGCCAGTGTTCCTTCTCCTCAGCCAAGTTATCTCTTAATACTTCAAAAAGTTGACAAATATTTCTAAATGATTGTTTCATCATTGATATAGGAGCAGACTCATATCTGTGCTGGGCCTGGACCTTCAAGAAAAATGAAAATTTGAAGGCAGAAATGAGGAAGCGATGCAGGGTGTGCCATGGCTTGTGTCCGAGTGTGGAGGCAGGACATGGAGCTCCAGACTCTGGGAATTGCCAGGGAGCCCAGTCTGGCTGAAATTCAGAGCCGAGACAAGAGAGTAATGTGTGATAAAGCTGGAATGATGGCTGCAAGCTAGGAAAATGAAAGGGTGAGGTTGGATGATCATATAAAAAATATTTCTGAAGATGTCGATGAAAACAATGTTTGGTCCATAGCTGTGATTTTATCACTATGGAAATTCCCAGAAAAGAACACTCCCTTCACCAGAGCAGATCTGTCTCTGACCCAGAACTTAAAGTCTTAGAAAACTGTTTGGGGCAGCAAGACACAAAGTGGCCTTCGAGGGGGCACATAGACAACACGGATGAAAGGCAATGAACAAAGGGCTTCTGGAACCTCTGAGTCCAACCATCACCACCTCTCAAGAGGCTAAAATTGAAACTGTCCTTTAAACAGATTTTCTCTTTGGAGCCTCACAACAATCCTGAAGGTTGAGTATCCCCAGTGTAGAGATGAAGAAACTGAGGCATAGAGAGGTTATTTCCCTTGCTCATGGACATAGAGCTCTGCATATCAGAGGAAAGGTTGAACTCAGATCCCAAGCTTAGCTTTCTATCCATTATGGTGGTCATTATATCTGGGTGATCAATTTCTTTTTTCTCCATTAGAATAATGGAATTAATGAGGAAAGAAAGTAACATTTATTTTACAAAAATTAGCTTCATAACAATCTGGGCAGGGGGTCTACATCTATTCCACTAAATTACTTTTGGGTAGTTTTTTTTTGGTCCAAATCTATTATTTCATTGCTTCAAAGAGCTCCCTAGGGAAGAAACTTCCTCTACCAGTGCAGTTAGGCACTTGCTCTGGTTCTTAAAGTCTTAGAGAATTGTCTGGGACCTTGGGAGGTTGAAGGTCTTGCCAAGGATCACTCAACTAGTAGAGGTCAGAGGGGACATTTGAACCCGGGTTGCTCTTGGCCAGTGAATCAGTGCAAACTCCATCAAAGACTGCTTCTTGCTGACCTCAGCAGGATGCATTGCACACATTTGGTCCAGGAATCTTGGGACCTCATCCCAGTCACCCTGCACAGCCACAAGCCACCCTTCCCTCGATGACCTCTGAGAACAGTGAGAAAATCAATACCCCCATTGCTTCAGAAAAGAGCAGATGGATGACTTCACTCTCTTCTCTGGACACAGTTCTTTTATATCTGTTTTCTCCCATATTAGAATATAAACTTCTGGAGGGCAAGAACTTTCTCATTTTTGTCTTCTTATACCCAGTACCTGGCATAGAGCAGGCACTTTTTTCCTTATCCATTCATGGTCACAAGGCAAGTGTCTAACTACTACGGAACTCTACCTCCCTTCATGGAGCATTAGTTATTTTTCAGTCATGTCTGACTTTCTGAGGCCCCATTTGGGGTTTTCTTGGCAAGATACTGGAGTGGCTTGTCATTTCCTTCTCCAGCTCATTTTACAGCTAAGGAAATGGAGAGAAACAGTGACTTACCCAGGGTCACATAGCTAATAAGTGTCTGAAGCTAGATTTGCACTCAGGTTAAACTGAGACATTGCTGACTCCAGGCCCAGCATTCTATCCACTTTGCCGCCTAGCTGCCCAAATGAAGTATACCTGTAGTAAATATATTCTAATTTTGCTGCCAGGGTGGGGAGAGCTGAATAGTCCTCATAATAAAGAGTGTAGGACAATGATAAGATGCAGCTGAAGGCCCTTGGCTAATATTTAACTGAGCAGAAACGCTGCTGTTGGATTTTCAAAGCCCTGAATGAGATCACAGACGTGGTGCAGCCGCTTCCGCTGTAGGTGGGGCACACTCTGAATCATCACAGCTGCCCCAGGGCATGCAGGCTGGCTTCTGGTTCCATAGATTTCATCAGGCTTCTCCCTGACTTGTCGGCATGGTGGTTTATGGTGGCTCTGCTGATCTGCGGCCAACAGAGCACTTTTAATAATTTACAATAAAGGCACTTAATGTTTAATGGCTTAGAGGTAACTCCTGCATCGGTACATACTACAGGGTACAATGGCCAATGGGAAAAAGGCAGCAGTGAGTATGCCTCTGTGTTGGCGTGCCCATGAATGTATGTGTGCATCTATATATTGCAAATTTTATTTTATTACCCAAATTGAATGCATAATTGAAGAACATGTCAAAACTGAAATGATTGTTCATGTCTTATTCACCAAAGAGATAATACTGCTTGGAATTCATTAGCAGCACACATTTCTAAGCCCCGTCCCATTGTGTTTGAATCTCCCCTGTGACTTTCCAATATTCCGGCCCCATCTAAGGCTGCCTACCAGCCTCTGGGGTGATAGATCCCCTTCTGCTGCATTTTGAAAATCATGAAAATTATGTCTCCCATTCCTGGGATCATGAGTATAGATTCAGAACTGGGAGAGAATTTGGAAATTCATAAGATCATAGATTTAGAACAAAAAAAGCCATCTAGTCTAACCCCCTTTATTTTTCAGATGAGGAAACTGAGTCCCAGAGGGAGGAAGCAATGGGCTCATAGTCATAAGCTAGGAAGTGTCCATGTGGACAATGCAGGCCAGGTTTTCTGGCTCTGAGCCTGGATCTTCCCATCAGGCATTACACTGCCTTGGGCCATCAAAGTGGTTCTAAATACCTAAATCCTGAAACCCACGCACAGACCTAGGGTGGGTTTCACAACTGGGCTTAGAAATATCAGAGAGCATTCATGTGGAAAAAAGGATGGGAAGGAGCCAGAATAAATATTTTTCAAGCCTTGGTGGAGAACAAAGAGTATCTGGCCTTCAGAGGCACATAAAACCAAAAATATTTGCAATCTCAAACTAATCCCTTTTTCAGATAAACCATATGTAAAAATACAAATGCCTCAGAGAGATGCTTTCTGGGGAACCCGCTAACAGCCTCCACCCCCTCAAATTTGCTCTATTTGACCCACAGAGAATTAATGGGAAGACTGCCTTCTTTAAGGCTGTGAAGGAGGCTGTGAATTCTCTCTGCATAGAACTCCCTCTGAGTTCTAGGACAAGTGTGGGAGCCTGGTCATCAAAGGTTCTTCAGGCAGCTCATGGATGGCCAGTGGGTCGGAATGCTCTAGAGGGGACTCCCGGTCACATGAATTGGAATCGATGGCTTTTGAGGTTCCTTCCAATGCTCTATCAATTGGTGACTAGGGCTGGAGACTAATTAATACTCCTAAGATGGGCTCCAAAGTCTGGGGTGTAAGCAAATCATTTAGCCATTCAACAGGCATTTATACAGCACTTAATTTCTCTGCCTTCTCATCTCTTTCTCCTTTTTCTCCCTCTCTCTTTCTCTGTCTCTTTCTGTCTGACTGTCTCTGCTCTCTGTCTTTTTCCATCTCAATTCTCTGTCTCTCTGTTTCTGTATCTTTCCTCTTTCTCTCTCTCTCTCTCTCTCTCTCTCTCTCTCTGTCTCTCTCTCTCTCTCTCTCTCTCTCTCTCTTCTTCTCTCTCTTCCTCTCTCTTCCTCTCTCTCCTGGCCAAACAGTACTAATGGAAAATGAAAACTAGACAGTCTTGGACCCGGTAAATAGAGGATAAAACCCATCTTTCTCCTCTCAGCAGAGAAGTTGGGGTGAGAGGAGGGGATGAGGCTGCAGAAACAGTTGAAGTTGTCCTAAAGAAACAGAGCATAAACTCACGTTCCAATGCTTTTTCTTCGATTACAAAAAGCATTTATTGTATCCATCTGAGGTCAAATTTGTACTCATCTATCTGAATCCAAGCCACTGAGCCACCTAGCTGGCTGTGTTGCAAGCAAACAGGTTAAGTGACTTGCCTAAGGTCACATATCTAGTAAGTATCTGAGGTCAAATTTTAACTCAGGTCTTCCCATTTCAAGGCTCAGCACTCTAGCCACTAAGCCATCTGGCTGCCTTTTCATTCAATTGTGTCACAAAACCACAGAATCTTAGCTTTAGGAGGATTCTCGGAGGCCCTCCAGGCTTCTCTGTGAAACTGGTCCCTATTGCTAGTGTCCTCCCTCTCAAATTACCTTATACTTAATGACTTTGCATTTATTAATATTTTTCTCTTCAAACTTCCTCTGCATACGCTTAGATGTACTTGTTATCAGCCTCTTTAGAACACAAGCTTCCTGCAAGTAGGGGTTCCTCCATTCGTTGTATTGGTAAACCCAGTGTATGGCATAAAGTAGGATTTTAATTAAAGCTTGCTGATTGAACAGCATATAATTATGATAACCAAACAGCCTTGGAAAAGAGCTGGGAAAATACACTTTCCTCCCTTCTTTGCAGAGTTGGGAGCTATGGTTGTGGGATGCTGACTTATTTTCAGCTCTATCAATGCATTCATTTATTTTTCTAACTTGTTTTTCTTCTCCTTACTTATTTATTAACATGAATTAAGTTGAAACAAATGAATTTTATTATTCTGTTACAAGGGATAGTTTGTGGGGAACGCAAAGGGAGTGATAGACTTAGAAATGAAAGTGACATAAAACCAAAATTAAACATTTTATGAGGAAGGGGAGGGGGAGGGGGGAAATTAGAACTCAAAAATCTTATAAAATTGAATGTTGAAAATCAAAAGTAATTTTTTTAAAAGAAAAGAAAATAGAAAGGGTTAAAAATTAAATTAAATTAAACATTTTAAAAAGAAATTCTCCTCTCGAATATCTCAACAAGTGGCCATTAATCCTCATATGAAGATTTCTGGTGAAGCAGAAGCCACTCCTTTACAAGACAGCCCATTCCATTCTGGACAGCGGTCAACATTAGGAAGTTTTTCCTAATATTGAGCCAAAACTCGGTCTCTCACAACTTCCACCGATGGCTCCTGGTACTCCCCTCTGGTATCCGTGCCCATGCCCTGACACCTCTTCAAATACTTGAATGTTTTCTCTCTCAAGTCTTCTCTTCTCCAGAGTAAAATTCCCCATTTTCTTCAAATAGCCCCCTCTGGACCCTCTACCAACCTGGCTGCTTTCCTCTGGACACTCTTGAGTCTATTCATATCCTTCCTAAAATCTGGTGCCCAGAACTAGCCACAATGCTTTATTTGTGGTCTGAGTGCAGAATCCAATATTACTATCACTGCCCTGGACGTTAGGGCTCTCTTTAAAGCCATCTAGCACCGCATTATCTGGGGGCCTACAGACATCAATAATGACCACCCACAAAAATCCGAGAGCTTCTGACCCATGAACTCTTAGTGTCTAGCCATATCGCCATCACCTTGTATTTCTGAAGGCGGTTTTTTAGAACGAATGTAAGATATTCCATTAATTCCAATACAATTTCTTCTTAGTTTGGAGCCCAGGTTCTCCCTGCTGGGTCTTGTTACCATATAGCC
This sequence comes from Pseudocheirus occidentalis, assembly GCA_028646575.1. NCBI lineage: Eukaryota > Metazoa > Chordata > Mammalia > Diprotodontia > Pseudocheiridae > Pseudocheirus > Pseudocheirus occidentalis. Next base: position 12,175,580 of record CM053597.1, on the reverse strand, counting down.
CATGTTCCTTCCTTCCTTGGCCTCCAAGCCATCAGGGCACTTTCGATCACTCCCGGTAATGGCCAGCCCTGATGACTGTTTAATTATTTACCGACCATATCCAATGAGCAGAAAGAGCCTCTGTAAGGCTCAGGGGCGCTCGCAAAAACTGTCAGTGCATGTAATAAATGCCAGAAAGCTTATATTTTGCAGCCTGTAAAATGTTGGAAGCCAACACTCAAATTCTTTGGTGAGTGGCCATGGTCTGCAAATGTCACATTTCATCAGAATCCCATCAACAACTGATATTCCTAAGCATTTCTGAATAAAGGCAGAGAGTCAGGTGAGGGGCTGATGGGACAGAGAGGTCATTATCCCACATTGCTGACTAGTCAACCTTGTAACAACAAATGTGTTTCAAGGCTTACAAGGGCGGCAATTAGCTTTGTCCTTAAGTGCTGGAAGCCCCAATGTCTTTCCAAGTTGGGTTATTTTTAGTATTTGAAGAGAAATGAAAAACAGACCAGGAGTTGTTTTTGGACTTTCAAATGTCTTCATTATGGCCAGGATAGCTGAAATTTTCAGCTGAGATCCTTCTTCCATGAAAGGAAGCAGAATGTGAGGTTTTTGAGAGCAATCAAGCAAAACAGCTTTTATTACACTTCTCCCATATACCAAATATTGGGCAAGGGAGGAGTTGAAAATGCAAGGGCAAAACAAGAGGCATTATTACCTCCAAGGGATTTGCATTCTATCAAGACAGAAAACGTGCAAAGATAATAATAGCTCGAGTTAAAGTATCACTTTAAAATTTACAAAGTTCTGTACAATATTTTCTCCTTTTTTTCCTCCTAGCAACTCTTGGAAATGGGTGCTTTTATTATTTCCATTTTATGAATGAGGAAACTGAGACAGACAGAGTTTAAGTGACTTGCCCAGGGTCACACAGCTAGTAAGTGTCTAAGGCTGGATTTGAACCCAGAACTATCCTGACTCTTCTTCCCTGTGCTCTGGCCACTGTGCTACTTCTAGTAGTTGGGAAAAAAAAGATCTAAAGAAACAGAAGGTAAATTGGGGAGAGGTGGACGGACACTAGCACTTGGCAAGGATCAAATTAGGTTCACATAGTAGGCATCACTTGAGTTAAACTTTAAAAGAAACATGGAAATCCAAGAGATGAAAATGAAGCACTGAGAATGGCCATGGATAAATGAATAGAGGTGAGAGGTGGGATGTTATGTCCAAAGAAGAATGAGCACGTCCTTTTTGCTGGAACAGAGACTGAGTGAATAAGCCTGGAAGGGTGGGCTAGAGCCACACTGTGAAGGGTTTAAAATGGCATCCAGAGACATTTGGATTTAATTTCAAAAGCAACAGGAAGTCATGGGGATTTACTGAACAGGAGAGTGATATGGTCAACTTATACTTCAGGCAACTGTGGGAGGATAGAGTGGAGAGAGGAGAAAGAAGTCAAGAAAACCAATTGGAAAGCTCTTGCTATCAACCATGCTAGAAGTCATGAGGGTCTGATGGAGGGAGCTGCCTATAGGAGGGGAGAGAAGGGGACAGACTTGCGAAATGAGGAAGAGGCTGAAGCATGAACACTTGGCAATGGACTGGATACTATGGGATATGGGAGAGAGAGGAGATGGTAACTTCAAGGTTAAAAGTCTACGTGATATGAAGGATGCTGGTGCCTGTTAAGGAAGAGGACAAAGACTGACTATGGTTTTGTCTTTGAACTCCCACCACAGGACCTGGCATACAGTAGATGCTTAATAATAGTTTGTTGGACTGAGTTGGGTTTCCAAGAATCTTGTAAAATGCCTTTCCCACCTTACATCCCTATTAAACTCCTCCTGCCTCTATAAAAGAAGCCCATAATGGGTAGCAGCTGACAGGGTGGCCAACAGCCTTTTTCTAAACTTCTTCTGGAGTCACCAGGTGAGATGCTTAACCAGGAGATGTGGAAGGGAAGTTTACCCATAATGCCCAGCTTCAGTCTGGCTCAAAGTGAGACCTCCTTTCCACTTCTTCCCCTTCTGTTAACAATTGGAGGATTCTAACTCAAACAAGTCCTAACCCAAAAAATGTGTACGAAGATTGTGCTGGGTGCAAGGTGAGGGGCCTGAGAGACAAAGAGGTAGCCTTGGCATCAGGAGAAGGTGGATTGAGTCCTGCTTCTGATGGGTACAAAAGACTTAAGCTTTTACTCCTAGTAACTTCCTAGTAAAACAAAGTGTAATTTTGTGCAAATTGTACAGATTCTAGAGCTACAAATTACAAAATCTAGAATTACAAATTGAAAAAGAGCAGCCCGCCTGCATGGATAGAGGCAGATTTCACACCTGCCATTTTCTAGCCTACTAAACCCCAGCTCTGTGTCCCCCAACACCTCCATACTCACAAACTGTGCAAGAAACACTGAAAACGCAAAGGCAGGCTGCAAAAATGCAGCTTGATTGTAAGGAGTTTACATTCACTTGGGGTAGCTTACATTCTACTTTTCCCAGTACTTCAGAGTGCTGGCCTTGGTTTTAACAAGATCAATGAATCATGGGGTCTGGATATTTTGATTTGAAAGTGTGAATTGTGAGCAAAGTCATGGAAAAATTATCACTCCAGAAACTTCATATTCATTTTTGGGCATATATCGCAATAAGTCAATTAATGAGTATTTATTAGGTACCTACTATACGTTAAAAAAAATAAATTTGTGGGGAGGCTAAGTGGTGCAGTGAATAGAGCACCAGCGCTGGAGTCAGAAGGACCTGAGTTCAAATCTGGCCTCAGACATTTAACACAAAAAATTAGCCATGTAACCTTGGACAAGTCACTTAACCCCGATTGCCCTGCCTTTCCCCCTCCAAAAAGCAAAAAATAAAAATAAAAAATGAAGTAGTTTGGGAAGAAGGGTACTACCATTTGGGGAAGTCAGGAAGGGCTTCACTTAGAAGATGGTGCCTGAATTTCATCTTAAAGGAAGAGAAGGACTCTCTGAGGTAGTGATAAGGAAGGTGTGTACCACAGGCATTGTGAGATCACCAGTACAAAATCACAGAGGTGACTCTCTTCTGAGAGTCTCCCATGAGGAAGAGAAAACTGGACAAATTGGTTGTTCACAGAGGTTGGGAGTGGAGAGTAATGTCCAATGAGGCTGGAAAGATAAGTTGGGACCAGGTTGTGAAGCCCTTTAAAAACTAACCAGAGGAGTTTACATTTTGTCCTAAAGACATCAGGAAGGCACTAGAGTCAGTTAAGCAAGTCAAGGAACTCAAAGATTGAAAGTGATGCCCTAAAGATACCCAAGCACTTTTTATGGTGGCTAAGAACTGGAAACAGAGCAGAGCCCATCAATTGGAGAATGACTCCACAAGTGAATGAATACAATGGAACACCTCTATGTAGCAAGATACGATGAGTATAACAAATACAGAGACCCATGGACTCCTCTGAAGGGATACAGAGTGAAGATAACAGCATCAGAAGAACAATATACAAAAGACCACAAGGGAAAGAATAAGAACCACAAGCTGGAATCGTAATGACAAGACTTGCCTCCAAAGAGAGAGCTCCCCCTACTTCTTCCCAGAGCCAAGGGACTCTGGTTGTAGATGCTACAGAGAACATCAGACTTTGATGATGTGTTGGTTGAGTTTCTGTTATATTCTTGGTTAAAAGGGATCGCCCTCAGGGAGAGGGAGAGGAGATGCTTCATTGGGAAATGTAGGTGATGTTGAAAACAAAAGATATAAATAAAAATTTCTTTAAAAAAAACTTTATAAATTTTTAAACCTGATGCTTTTGCAATGAGCTTTAAATGGGTCATGGTATGCAGTGGAGTGGAATGAACCGGCATGAATTCTTTATCGTTATGGAAATGGGAGGCTTCTTATTGGTCACATGAGTGATGCTGTATGTAATCTTCATGTGCCATGTTATCAATAATGAATATGCAGTTATCAAATTATGGGATAATGAAGGCTTTTAAAACACTTTCTGTCACCAAGAACAAATATCTTATTGTAGACTAATATGCTTTGAGGACGGAGATCATAAAAGTTATTATTACTAATTACGTTTTAATGTAAATACTGTCAAAAATTGACATAGACCAATGAAGTTAATTACCAAAGAAAATATAGAGTACTTACATCTGGAAAAAGATTCAAAAGAGTCTTATTTTTTACTATCTCCAAAACAAACACTCACTGCAAGAAAAAAAAACTATTAGATAGGAAAAGAAAACTTTGGACAATATTTCTGGAGAAAGGGGACCCAAAAGTGGCACAAAGTTGGTCAGTCTTCCAAGGGAATAAAAGAACAAACTTTTCTTCTCCAAAAACAAATAAGCCCCCCTCCTGCAGACCCTGGGGCTGCACCCAGTACCTCAGAAGACTCTGTGGGGAGAAATGAGGCCAAGCCGTCATATTCAGCTCTCATTACTGTAATGAAATGGTCAAGAGAAGGGGACTGTGTGAAGGAAGTTAAGGATTGTTTGGGGATTTAACCATCTGGTCCTGCAAATCTCAGGGCAGGGTTTCATATCTGGTGCTAAGCTGACTATTAGAAACAAAAGGAACAGCAAATGCCAAAAAAAACAAAAAGCGTTCTTTCATCAGTGGGGGCAGGGGCAGGAGTGGGGGAGCTGGGAGGAAGGCAGTTCTTAGAGATGCTCCTTTTGTTTTTTTCACTGGTACATGAGCTGGGAATCATGCCTTTCATTGACATGGGGGAAAGAAGGTCCAAGATGTGTGTGTGTGTGTGTGTGTGTGTGTGTGTGTGGTGTTTGCCATCAAAGCTCTGCCTGAGCTATCAAACAATATTGTATAAATACAAAGACACAGAGAAAACAGTGATGGAAAAATTTACCATCTGCTCCTAAAGATGACCTAAGACCGGAATTAGTCCTCATTCCTTCAGAGATATATGAAATTGATGCAGCAATGTGATTGTCTTGATAAATTTCTCCCCAATACTATGCTTAATCTTTTGTCCAACAAGGGAGCAGGATTTTTCTCTTTACTTTAGAAAATCAGCGACTAACTGCTGGATCCCTGGGAGGTTTGGGGCTGGAGAAGGGATAGCAGCAGATTCTCTTAGCTCCTCACCTTCACCCAGGTCTATACAATACCCAGTGACAGAAAGTCATGCTTTGGTTTGATGGCAGAAAACCTTCCCCTGAACATGTTTTGGGATGTTCAGAGGAAAAGGAAAAAATCTGGAAGACAACATCCACTGCTGATTCAAAAGGCAGTATGATACAAAGGAAGGAAAACTGCCATGGGGGTGGCAAAAGACTCAGCTATTCTTGCTATCCATGTAACCTGAGAAGAAAGTCCTTTAGCATCTTTCAAGACAGTTGGGAAAGGAAAGGATTTTCACTTTCCTCCTCTCTAAAATTAAAGGGTTAGATTAGATAGACCCTCTGGTCTCTTTTAGCTTCAAATCTTCCAGAATCACAGATTTTCAAGATGGTAGGAACTTCAAGGACCAAGTCATATGTGCCATACATAGTAAGTCAGACCTGACTAGACCTGATCTGATTGTTCAGGTTTAAGATTAAAACAAAATGAGGGGGCGGCTAGGTGGCGCAGTGAATAGAGCACCAGCCCTGGAGTCAGGAGTACCTGAGTTCAAATCTGGCCTCAGACACTTAACACAAAAACTAACCATGTGACCTTGGTCAAGTCACTTAACCCCAACTGCCCTCCAAAAAAAAATGAGAAACTCATAGATTGCTTCCTGATGAAGAAAATAATATTAATTTATCTGTAGCAGGAAAAGGAACATACAGCAAACTCATTTGTCCATCTGTCTGATTGGAATAGGAACTAGTCCTGAAACTTTCAAACCCAGTACTGAAGTTCATGCTTGAGATCCAGGGAATTACAAATTCTGTGCCCAGAGGACTGAATCTAGGCTCAATAGCCGGCTTCAGATCCCACCTCAGACACTTATTATTGGCAGGACCGTTGATAAATCTCTTAACCTCTCAGAAACTCAGTTTCTTTATGGGCAAAGTGAAAAGGTTGGATCTGATGGCCTCTGAGGCCCCTTCTCCCACTTGACCTGTGTTCCTTTCAATTCTGTCTTCCATTCTAAAATGGCTCATTTCTAAGGATGCTTCCCCAGACCCCAGTAACTGTTTTGTTTGCCCTGAGTTTGTGTTGATGAGGGCACTCTGGGCTCAAAGCAGATCTGCCTCTTCTGGCTATGCCCTGGACTTCTCAAGGGGCAACATGCAGGAACACAACCTCAACTCTCATATTTGGAGTGGCAGGTAAGGCATTCTCCTTACCAAACTGTCAATGACCTGCTGGAGTAGTTTGACAGAAACAGAACTCTTCCTCATTGAAGACAGAAGGGAGGGGATCTGGCATTTCTGAATTAGGAGAGGTCTTGAACTTTCCATTTCTTAAAAAAAGTCATATAAAGATTAGTCCCCACAGCACCCATCACCTAGGAGCCAAGACCCTCAAAACAAAAACCAAGACATACAAACATCCCAGAATTTCAAAAAAGATGAAATCATTCCATCCCAGTTGGAATAACACGCTGGCTGCTTGCTTGCTTATTATGAAAACATAAAAAGCAAGGCTGGCCAAGAAATCCCAACCCAAGACTTGGTTTCCATTACCCATATTTGTGCAAAATCTATGCATTGTTTGAATGAAACATCTGGTATTTGTCCCTCATGTACAGAATTCTGAATTTTCTCAACACTTTGGCAAGAGACACCATGACCTTCTGCCAGGCTCATAAAACTCACACATTCTTCCCACATGTAGAAAAAAGTCAATAAAAATGGAATATATAAAAAAAGAAAAACTTTCAACCAAAGAGTGATCCTTTAGGATGGCGGCTTTCTAACCTGCCTAGCTCAATTTCTTTTTTTAACTAATATATTGTCCTGAAAAGCTTAGAATTGAAGGTTTATTAGAGACAGAGCCTTGAAATACATTTCTTAGGTATAAGGCACTTATCACTTAATCAAACCTAGAAAAAAATCCTGGGAAATAAGTTTGATATTTATAAATATCTAATCCTTTTGCTGGTATTATGGAAACCGATTTCTAAAGTTACTTCAAAGTGTATTCAATTTCAGCAGCTTTTACTACCCAGCAGTATTAACTCCTTCCCATGAGCCATGTGGGCTCCCTTCCAAAGCACTGCATCATCACCCACCTTGGTAAAGCACAGAGAAGTAAATACAGGACAATTATCAAAATGGGACAAACTAATTATAACAAATAACTCATAAATCTGCAAATGAAGGCACCATGCTCCTAAAAATATTGATTTGGACCAATTTGCATAAAATCGTGTTTTATTTTTCATTTTGCTTAGCAAAAGGAGGTTATTACTTTTTCTTTGTGGTCCATTGTGCTGAAATAAATTAGAGAACAGTAATTCTCACTACTCACCTGTCTCAGAGGATTACTCTGAAATTAGCAAGTAAATGACTTCAAAACACTTTATATGTAAAAAGAGCGCCAGACATGCAATGATAATTCTTATCCAGAGCAAATCAGTCCTCAGAGAGGTGCACAGAGGGAGAGACACATGTTTGCATCTCCCTCATCCTTCAAAAGCCTTCATTTGACCCTATCTCCCCAAGCCATTAGCCTATATCTTGCCTTTTCTCAACAAAATTCTGGGGCAAGGGTAGGGGATGGAGGTGGGGGTGGGACCAAACAAAACTAACTTCCTCCATAAATCTGTCCATTGGTTTTGTTTAACTGAGATCTTTTCTTTGTTACAAAAGGAGGCTCACAGGAAGTTTCTGAAGGCAGGGGCAGAGGAGTCGGGATTTTTCCAAAAATGACTGATAGAAAAGCAAGACCTTAATAAAACTTTATAAATCAATCAATGAATGAGTCCATACTGGTTAAACTTGAACTCACTTAGTATCACTTGATTTTAGAACCCTTGCAATCCAGCCTGCACTCCAGCCTCCTCACCACTCCACCAAATATCAATGTTTTACCCAAAATCACCAATGGTCTTCTCATTTCTGACCTTTTCCCAGTCCACACGTTTTGTGTCCTTTCTGAAGAACTTGACACCACTGATCTTTCTCCTTTCTTATCCATAATCTCTCCTCCTTAAGTTTTCCTGATGCTTCCTTTCTTTATTCTCTTTCTATCTGTGTAACTATTTAAAACTGTCATTTTTATTGGACCTTCCTCCATCACCCATCCCTTAAACATGCGTGTCCCCCCCAGACTCTTCCCTAACTGTTCTTTCCTTCTCTCCCTCTCCCTCTCCCTCTCCCTCTCTCTCTCCCCATTTCTCCCTCTCTCTCCCTCTCTCTGTCTCTCTCTGTCTCTCTTTCTCTCTCTCTCCCCATCTCTCCCTCTCTCTCTCTGTCTCTCTGTCTCTCTCTCTTTCTCTCTCTCTGTTTCTGTCTCTCTCCTCTCTCCCCCCCTTTATCTTCCTCTTTCTGTCTCTTTCTCTCTCTGACTCACTCTCTGTTTCTCTCTGTGTGTCTCTCCCCCTCTCTTTCTCTATGTCACAAGACTCCTCAAAGATCTTTGTATCCAGCCCTTTGTATCTTGAGCTCTAGTCCTGCATCATCACCTGCCTATTTGACATTTCTCACTAGATGCTCCACAGACACCTCAAATTCACGATGGAGCTCTTTTCCATCCTTTCTCTCGGTTCATGAAGCCACCACCTGCTTTCAGAGCTCCACACTTCTCATCTATAGTTGTGGGATAGTCCTCCTAGTTGATCCCCTTTCCCCCTGCCTCATCTCTCTCCTCTCCAATCCATCCTCCAAACAATCAACAAATACATATTCCTAAAGTACAAGACTGACCATGTCACTACCCTGCTCAGGAATCTGAAGTGGAACTTGCCTCCTAAAGGTATGGTGAGGAAGCGCCTCTGTATCTGGAAGCCACAATAGAAATGTGGGTCAATTCTAAGGGAGCTTCAGCACCAAGAAGAGAATATGGCACTCCCTCCACTCAGTCATGGCAACTTGGAAGTGCAAAACGGATCAATTCAGGGGAAATCAGAGTTGGGATGCTCTTGTGCATGCAAAGAGTCATCAGATCAGCTAAGAACAGGAAACAAGATCTTAAATCACAGCAGTGCTGAAAGTGGGGAAAGCCGGCAGACCGTCCAATTTTGTGTGGAATGACAAACATCATCTGACACCCATCAACCCCCTCCCTTCCCTTCCCTATCCCAAGGGTGGTGAGCCCAAGGCACATGACACTGCCTTTACTTCACACGTCTCAGAGGAGTTTGGCTCCAGTGGCCACCTAAGAGGAAGTTCTCTTAGCAGCTTACCAAGAAATTATTTGGAAGTCAAATGTGTTCAGTTCACAGGAGTCTTGAAAAGAAGTCAAGTCCAGCTCACCACCAAGTGCCTGGTGACATTTTTGTGAGGTCAGCTCAGTCACTTCACCACTCTTGGCCTTGGTTTCTCTGTCTGGAAAATTAGGGGTTTGGGCCAGGTGGCCCCCGAGTGTTTTAACTGTTGATAATGAAGAACACAAAGGTTAGAAGGCAGTAAAAATTGTCTGCTTCGTGCAAACAAGCTGGTTAAAAGGTGACAAACTTAAGAACTTTTCTGTATATGGGCAAGATTTTCAAGGTAAGACAAAAAATGGAATTAAAAATTGGTTGTCTGGATGCAGGCGTGTAAGGGACGAAAGCCTCCTTACTGGAAAAGAGCTTTGCAAGCGGCGATTTACTCTTGGAAAATAAATGTGCTTTTTTTCTAAGTAACCAATAAACACATCTTAAGATCTCATTGTCTTTTAATCAATTGTGAATTAAGTGAGTTACATGTGCCTAATAAAAGCCTCTTGTTTTTAGCATTCCTGGTCAGTTTGAATATTAAAAAAAAAAACCCTGCTAAGCCCTCATGCCCCTAGAATAGACTGGTCCTGTCCACTGAGCTCATCTCTAAAAGCCACAGCCTCCTAACATGGGCCACAGATCAAAATACAAGATGCTATGCAGTAAGACATACAGTTTCATAAAATGCCAATATCGCAATTTGTTTGCCTTGAGTCACCATCTCTGTGTTAGAAAAAGATGGGGTTTTTTTCCATTTTTTTAGAAGGGGAAGGCAGGGAAATTGAGGTTAAGTGACTTGCCCAAGGTCACACAGCTAGTAAGTCTTAAGTGTCTGAGGTGGGATTTGAATTCAGGTCCTCCTGACTTCAAGGCCATTGCTCTATTCACTATGCCACTTAGCTGCCCTCTTTTTTTTTTAATTAGTGGGGTAAAAGACTGGGAATAGGCTAACTAAAACCAACAACAAAATATTTGAAAACCAAAAAAAAAGGGGGGGGGGGGTTTGAGGCACTGAAGCACTTTTCTAAAATGCATAGAAGAGAAAACAAGCCAAGAAGAATCAGACAAACAAGACAACTCTGGGGAATTTATGATATATGAACATATCACATGTATCATCACACAGTATATTATATCTTACACATTTATTTTATTATTTCTATATAATTATATTTCAACCATATTTAATAATGGCACCCATCTCACAGGCTTGTTGTGAGCATGAAATAAGACACATAGAAAGTATTTCACAAACCTCCAAGTGTTTATTTAAATGGTAGCTATGATTATTATTTTAAAAGAAAAGCAAGTTGTGCCTAATAGATATTCCCTGTTTCACATACAAACTTTTTTCTTGTCTACTCTCTCTATAGAACCATTCATTTTATTTGGTGTTTGCTAAATTTGGAAATAAAAATAAACTCAGTCGAAAGAGAATACTTGTCACAAATAAAGCCAATGAACTCATTGTGTTAGTTATGAGGTTCTAATGAGATAATGTGCTTGGGCATCTCATTGATAAATTAGAATCACAATCAGCTGCTCCCAATTGTGAATTTCATTCCAAATTTAATAAGAATAAAACTAAAGTCCTAGTCTTAGGTTCACATACAAAATAAGGAAAGACCCATTCATGCAGGAAGAATTCTGGGGCTTCTGATATACAGCAAGCTTACTGAAGGTCCAAAGTTAGACACTGAAGCCAAAAAAAATAAAAAGACTGCTGTAGTGAAAGGCAACATAATGGGGCTGAGAGAATGGGCCCCTTTCTTCTCTGCCTTGGTCAGATCACACATAGGATATTCTGGGCAGCACATTTTCAGAGGGATGGTGATAACTGGAGAACATCCATAGGAGGACAAGCAGGATAAGAAGAAGGAGATAGAATTGAGACTGCTTAGCTTGGAGAAGAGAAGGTAGAGGGAGGATATAACAGCTGCCTCAGGAATCTAAGTTGCTTAGCCACAGAGCAAAGAACTAGGAGTGTTGGACTGGAAGTTGCAGAGGGACCAATTGCAACTTGATGAAAGGGAAAATGTTTTAACAATGGGAATTCTTCCAAAGAGATGTGGGCCACTTAAAAAAGTGGTGAGTGCCTCCTCCCTGACCCATTTCAGTCATTTCCTGTCCTGTCAACTCTTTGTGACCCCATTTAGGATTTCCTTGGCAGAGATTCTGGAGTGGTTTGCCATTTTCTTTTTACAGCTCATTTTACAGATGAGGGAACTGAAGCAACCAGAGTGAAGTGACTTGCCCAGGGTCACCCAGCTAGCAAGTGTGTGAAGCTGGATTTGAACTCAGGAAGATGAGTCTTCCTGATTCCAAGCCCAGATCTCTTTCCACTGACTAGACATCTTCAAAGAATCATGGGTGAACACATGTCGGGTATGTCAATGTGGAGATTCTTGTCTAGATGGTATTGGTTGAACCAGATAACTCTAAAGGTCCTTCCAACTCTGAGATTCTGTGAACTGCAGCTCTCAATAAAAATTATTTGCTTGGAGCAAATTCAGTTCTTGGGTACTATCAGTAGGTTTATGATCATGTACAATTAAGGGAATAATAGAAGCCAAGGGAGTAAGAAAAGCAGTGTGCATATGTACTTCCCAAAGCTCTGCTATGCTCTTCCAGGGCGTGGGAGCAGCAGCTTCATTCACTTAAAATTTTGTTGACTTCCACAATTCTGCCAAGCAAGGTCCATTGGGCAAACACACCAAAATCCTGAAAGGATTCAAGCCCACCCTGAGATGGCTGCTCTCTCCACGATGCTTCTTTAACTCTTTTGTGAACATTGCTAATGCACACATTAAAATATTATTATGACTAAACTGACACTAACTTTGGAAATTTGGTAATAAACAAACTGGATACAACAGAAAACCAATTAATAACATGTTGGCCTTTGTTGAGTGTAGTTCACATTTAGAATTTCACCTGACATTTTGAAAACACAATGCCTAACTCTCCCTTATTGATCGAAATCAAAACCGACTCTTTTGAATTCTTGTTTCCTTTTCTAAGAAACGGTAGGTGGATTGACGCAAAGACCCCCAAACAGAATTCCATTTGGTAGAGTGGGGAGCGACAGAATACAGTTCCTTTAAAAGTCTAATTACCTGGACCCTGAATCTTAGCTAATTAGAAATGTTTTCATAATAAGGGGAATTGTTTTCAAAGTTAATTAATTTGCGAGTGGAACCTGCTGCCGCCTTCGCAGAACAAATTACCGACATTCTTTGCATACATATTCTAGTCGCTGGTCATAATTAATATTAGAAATTCGGCCATGTGGAATGGAGACCCCAATTCAAGGCATCTTTCTTTGTTGTTTGTCAGTATAAAAAAGGCCTCCAACTCCCTTGTGTCAGTCCGAGCAGCACATCGAAACTTCATTTGAGTTTTTATGGACAATGGAAATCATCTCATTAAAGCCATTTTTCATATTGACTCTGGCCACTTCAATCCTGTTAGCTGCGAAGTCTGTCTGTGCCGATGAATCTGTGATGTCCAATCTTCACGACTGGGAACATTATGATGAATATTTAAAGGTAACTCTTTAAATTTACACGGACGTGCCTGGCATTAACAAGAATGTTGAAACCAAGGAGTTCTGGTAATTGACTAATAACAGGAACAACTTTACTAAAAAGTTGTTCCCGGAAAGGTACGGTTTAATAATATACTTTGCTTTCCCCGTCAGGTCCGCGGTGACATCCGTGGGTTGGCGGCTCCCGCTGGCACAGTGGTAGCCAGCCTGGCATCTGTAATCGCAGATTAAATAGAGAGCATGTAATGGGATACTTAGCAAGCAGAAGGCACATTACTGAGCTGCAATTAACGTAGGAAAACATGTTTGTAATAAACTGCCAGAGACTCCAAAAAGGCTGGATGCATTTTAAAGAGGAGTGATTTAAGTATTCTTAACGATGAATGCAAATGTAATGAGGCGGTTACGGTTTTCTGTTTAGTAGGAACCAGTTGGTAAATATGCACAGAAATTTAATAACTTAACAAACGTCGGTGGATGGGCAAAATTTTTAGGGTAAGACAAAAATGTAATTAAACATTTGCTATTTGGATTAATTAAATATAACGGAGCTTGTAATGGACTTAGGGACAGAGAATGATTTCGGGAGCGCTTCCCCTCCAAACTTTCCCCTAAGCTAGACCATCGTCTTCCACACATGCCCCCCATTCACTCACCATTTTGATGTCTCACAATTGGTGAAGGTAAAGAGGAGATAAAATATAAGGAAAGAAAAAAAGAGGTAGTCTCCCCCAAAATACAAAGTCTACTCTCATTCCAGTTACTGTGGATACCATGGACAGAAATAACAAAAGCAGGATAACCCCATTTCTATCAGCACTGCTTAGTGCCTATGTGAGCTCCAGAAAACTCTACTATCTCCTTGGGTTCTGGTTACCTCATCTGTAAGATAAGGAGCTTGGATTCAATGACTTCTAATCTCTTCTCACTCTCATTTCTGCATTATTAGAATCAGAACACTGGAGCTGAAGGGACCTCAGAAGCTATGAAGTTTGACCTCCACACTTTACAGGTAAGGAACCTGAGGCACAGGAGAAGGGCAATTGTTTGCCTAAGATCACACAGGTAATAAGTGACAGAACCAGGATATGAACTCAAGATTTCTGATTCCAAATTCAGGGCTCTTTCTACCATACCACACAGTAGGTCAACTGTTAATCTCCCACCCCTCTCTCCTAGCCCCTAGCTGCCTCCAAAGTCCAGCTTAGGGGGTACCTTGTACATGAGACTCATCTCAGATTTTCTTGCTGTTGTTAGACAAAGATGATGATGATGATGATGATGATGATGATGATGATGATAATGATAAGTAGCATTGATATAATACCTACTCTGTGTCAGACGCCATACTAAGTGCTTTATAATTATGGCCTCTTTTGATCACCACAGCAATCCTGGAAGGTAGATACTATTGTAACCCCTATTTAAGAGCTGAGGAAACTGAGGCAAACCTCTAGAGGTCAGATGGTTTGCCCAAAGTCACACTGCCAATGTCTGAGGTTGGATTTGAACTCTGGTCTTACTGACTCCAGTCCCAGCACTCTATCCACTGAGGCATCTGGCACCTCTTCCTCTCAAAAATGCTTTGTAGGAAGAAGGGTCAATTCAGAGGAGTGGGGTAGGAGATGGGGGAGGGAAGAAGGAAGTGATGTATCTAGAGATGACAGGAATGTAAAAACAAAAGGCATTAATAATTCTTATTCAAAGTTACTTTGTATATATTTTCTATCTATTTCTCTTTGGATTTATTATATATACATATGTAAAAACTCAAGGGGAAGGACTTTGTGATTCGAGTCTTCGTAAACTCCAGTCTTGACTGGCACATAATAGGTGTTTAATTTTTGCAGAACTGAATTATTTATATGCCTGAGATTTCTTGAGGTTAAAATTAGAATTCAAGTTAATTTGGTGATTCAAACCTTCCAGTTTAGAGGAAGAGAAATGATTTATCTCATTTGTAATCACAGCCCATAGGACACTCCAAAGACAGGAAGCAAAGAAGCCCCAACCCTGCAGAGCTCTGGCAATGGGGCTCGAACACCATCCACAAAGGGCAAGTCCCAATAATATACAAGATCCCACAGTCCATGCCCCACCTCCCCTTGAGATTCAGAAGGTCCTTCGAGGAAGAAAGAGGTGCTGAGCCTGTAGTCAATTTGCCCCTTCGGTTTGGAAGAAATTTTGTTGGTGGCATCTCAAGGCGCATCCCAAACTTGCCACAAAGATTTGGAAGAGCGTCTGTCAAGAGTGTCAAAGAATCCATCTTCCATTTGCCACAAAGGTTGTTGGGGTCACTATCTGCAGAGCAGCCAAGTTACCCTGTGACCAGCCAACCTCAGGAGCTCCAGGCTGCTGCTGAAGGGGAACCCAGGTAAGTGGCAGGATTCAGTGGAATGAATACATGACTTCATCTCTCTGCACCTCAGAACCATCAGCTCAAAAACGAGGGTGTTAAAGCCCCAAGGTCCCTCCTCATAATTATAACAAAGATTGCCCAACCTATGCTGGGATCATCAATTATTGTTGTCACTAACCTCGTTTCACAGGTGAGGAAACGGAATCACAGAAAGATGAAATAACTTGGCTACAATCAATAATAGTTGTAATAGCACATCTATAGCCTTTTAGTTGTTCAGAGAGCTTTACAGTTTATCTCATTGGGTCCTCACAACAACTCTGAGAGAAAAGCACTCTTATTATCTCAATTTTACAGCTGAGGAAACTGGGGAAGACAGGGGTTAGGTGACTTGCCCAGGGTCACACAGCTAGTAACTGCTGAAGGGTAGATTTGAACTCAGTTCCTTCAGACTTCTGGCTCATCTATTTACTGCACCATCCACCATCCTGAGAAGCAAGTGTTTTAAATACGTAAAACAAAATGCAGAGAATTGCAAAGGAAACCAATTATGCTGAAATACAGTTATCAAGATACTTCTTTAAAAACAAAAATAACAAGTTCACAGACTCCAAGGTAAGAATCCTTAGAGCATATGGTCTCTAAGGATCCTTCCAACCCTACATCTCTGCTCTCTGCTCTAGCTTCTCCTCCATATTTCCACAGAAATTCAGCTAGAAAGAATTACTGCAGCCATCCTCTTGGGAAGTCCCTGGTTCCAGTCAATTTCATTATTTCCTGTTGCTTCCATTTCAGGACCCTGGACTTTGATGATTACTTCACTAAGAAAGCTGATGATAATGAAGTGAGTTCAGAGGAGTGGGAGGTCTGGAGAAAAGGCTCTGACCCCAACGTCATGTGAGAGAGTGAATTCTGGCCATGAGCAGCTGGGGGAGATAAGATGTCATTAGTGACTGCCATACTGTTTGCTTGGCCACTAACTTCTGCCAGTTCCAGACCATACTTTCAGAGAACAGTTGCAATGCCCCCTGAAATATTCTTCATCTAAGTAGAAATGGCATTCCCAGGGCTGCAAAATAGGCTCCTGATATCCCCCCAAAAAAATGGGACACAGCTTTGCTTCTCCCAGTGAAAATGACCAAAATGTTTGCCAGTTTCCAGGGGAAAAAATTGGTAAAGGTTTGACTAGTGACCGGGTCTATGTGTTGGTGAAAATTAGGTGACTCTCTCAGAACGACCTGACTCTATAGTTCAAGCCAGCTTTGTTACAGACCTCAATGCATGTGACAGATAATAAAGCATTCCAAAAGATGGTTTTCTCTGCCTCTCTTTTAAAAAGAAGCTGATAATTTATAAGACTCATTCAAATGATGATCATTACTTTGAGGTTGGCAAAGCGTTTTATACTCGTAGGTTCATTTAAGCAGTTCTTCAACCCTTTGGAAGGGTAGCTATTGTGAACTCTGTTTTAGGGATAAAGAAACTTCAATGTAGTTCTGTGTATTTGTTGTTCAGCATCCCAAAGCTGGATGGGGAAAAGGAGAGGGAAAAAAAACATAGCAAAAACAAAGGTTAACCCCTCAGGTTTCTAGAGGCAGGTAAGCAGGGACATTTTTCTTTGTCTTCACAAGAATAGATTTCTAGCTGGGAGGGACCTTAGGGACAGCTAACTCAACCCCTTCACTTTACTTAAATCCAGAGAGGGGCAGGGTCTTGACCTAGAACCCACAACAAACAAGCAGCAGAGCTAAGATTTGGACCTGGGGCCCCAGATGCCAGAAATTGGAACTAGAAGGTACTTGAGAGGTCACTGACTCCAGTCCTCTCGTGTTATAAATGGGGAAACAGGAAGCACAAGGAAATGAAATGATTTGGCCAAGAGTCAGGATTCAAAGCCCAGCCTTCTAGCTCTCTCTTCCCACACCCGTCCTGTACCACTGACAAATTGGCCTCCTGTTGCGATAATTACATCTCTTACTCATTTCATTAATTTTGTTCCCATTTTTATTACCAGTTTTTAATTCTTAGCAAAGTGATTGCATGTCATTCTTAATATAGCATCTGATAAATATGCTGTAACATGTGTACATAGAGAAAGGCAGCATGGGACAGCAGATAGCAAACTGGGCTTGGAGTTAGGATAATTAGATTTCAAGCCCTTACCTCTGATGCATCCTGGGCAAATCATTTAACCTCTTAGTGACTGGAACAACTTTTAGGGCCATAAAAAGAAGAGGGGTTTGTCTTAGCAGATAGAGGTACTTTCCATACCCGGAATTAACTCACCCTCATGAAATCATAGCTCCATCCATAAAGCATCTCCACAGTACCATAAAGTCTAGGCTACACAAATGACCTGCACTTCTGGCTTCGTCTTCCTCACCCCAAAGAAGCCTTGTCCAATTAACATTCCTTTACATTATATGGGAACCCAGCATAACAAGGGTCATGAATCTAGGGCTGCAAAGGACCTTCAAGCTCATCTAGTCCAATTCCCTCATTTTACAGATGGGGAAACTGAGGCAGTGAAGTCAAGGAACTTCAGAATTATACAGTAATTAAGTGGGATTTGAACCCAGGCCCTCTGACTCTGAATGCAGAATTCTTTCCATTGTATGATGCTGCTCTTCACATAGGAGGTTTTTATCTTAGAGAAGACCGCTTATTCTAGAATTATTCTAAAATAAAATGAATTAAATTAAATTGAAACATAATTCATATGTCTTCCCAGAATCACAGCATCCAGCACTAGATTGAAAGGACCTAAATGGCTCTTCATTCACTATTTATTTATTAAGCATCTTCTATGGGCTAGGGGCAGCTAGGTGGCACTGTAAATAGAACACCAAGCTAGAGTCAGGAATACCTGAGTTCAAATCCAGCCTCAGACACCTACTAGCTGTGTGACCCTGGACAAGTCACTTTACTTTGCCTCAGTTTCCTCATCTGCCAAATTAGCTGAAGAAGGAAATAGTGCACTGCTATGGTTTTTGGGGGTCAGGCTGTATAGGTTTCACCTATACCCTTCCTCAACAGGCTTCAGGCGTCCCCAGCTCCCGGCTTCCACCTACTCTGGGAGAAACAGCTGCACAGAAAACTTAGGGCACAGGACTTGCTTCTAGCTACATTCTCTAAGTCTAGTGTGGCTGGAACTTTCTCTTCTTCAGAACACAACACTTGCTTCTAGCTACATTCTCTAAGCTTGGCGTGGCTGGAACTCTCTCTCTCATTCTCTAAGCTTGGCGTGGCTAGAACTCTCTCTCTCATTCTCTAAGCTTGGCGTGGCTAGAACTCTCTCTCATTCTCTAAGCTTGGCTTGGCTGGAACTTTCTCTTCTTCAGAACACAACACTTGCTTCTAGCTCTCTAAGCTTGGCATGGCTGGAACTCCCTCTGCCTCTGGGTAGCCTGTATTTAAGTCCTTTCTCAGGGCCCCTTAGGGCCCCTCCCCTGGCCATGCCCTCACCACAGCAAGCCAATCGTGCATCACCTGGAAGGCAGAGAGATTATCCTGCTTATCGCAAACAGGTGCAGCCTTCGCATTCTGCCCCCAGGTGATCACGTGCACTTCTGTTAGCTGAGGACGGTTCAACCCATTACCAACAAGAGACCCAACAGTGCACCACTCCATTATCTCCACCAAGAAAACCCCAAATGGAGTCACAAAGAATCAGACATGACTGAAAATGACTGAGCAATAACAAAGTCTTCTAATTGGTTGCTCAGTCAGAAGAACCAATGACCCAGGATATGCTGACCTGGAACTGAGTTCTGATACAAAAGAGACACCCTTCCAATCTGCCAATGTCATTTGGTTCCTGTTAGCAAGACAGACAAGAACTCCTATGAGCTGCAGGGTGGGAGGGTGGCTTCTGATCCAGCTCCTACTTGACCCTTGGGTGCTTGTGAGATACGGCGTCTTTGTTTCCTTTATGGTCATTCTTTCCTGATCTTATGTGACTGAATAGCCTAAGAGTGGCATGCCCAGACACTCTCCTGAATTTGAGAGATCCAGCCGGGACATCAGAAGTCCCATCAGAAGCCAGAATGGGTGATAGGATTCAATGGAGATGAGGGACCAAAAACAAGCAGAGAGTGTCGTCCGTGGCACTTCAGCAATCCTTCCCCTCATAACACAGAACCACGCCAGCTACGTGCCAGCTACGTACCAGAACCACGCCAGCTGTGCTCAAAGAGGCACAGTTCTTTGGGGCACAACAGAGAGCTACCCTTAATATGGAACATTAGGGCTCCAAACAGGGAGAAAAGGGGAGCTTGGCCACACATGTGCCTTACTAACATTGTTCTGCAAAGTTGAGTCTCCTTGCCTAGAGACCTTGTATTTGCAAGGGAAGAGTGTGCTCCCAAGTGGATGGGATTGTTTTTGTAAACTATAGCTTCTCAGGAAATTCCTTCTGTAAAACCTAATAGAATTCAACTGATAGACTGATGAGGAAGAATATACCAGTGCAGGCTCAGTAGTTATGGCACTAGACTCCCCATCTAATTCTCAGTTACCCCCAAAAGCTTGAGGAGAGCAGTTATGGGGACCCAGCCTAGGCCAGATAAAGGAATGGACCAGAGAGGGTGCTATACTCCTCATGACCTTTTTTTTGGTCCTCTCTAGGATAAATCTCCATTCAAAAAATCGTATTTGCTAAAACAATAGACCCATGGAAGATGTTAAAGGGAGTCATCAGAGATCCTTGGGTAGCAGCAAGCAGCTTTCAGATTCAGGTACATCTCTCAATTAAATGCAGGTGGGGTAGAGAGAGGGGGGGAAGGAGGGAGGGAGAGGGGAAAAGAGAAAAAGAGAGAGGGAGAGAGAGAGGGAGAGAGAGGGGGGTGGGGAGCAGATGACCACCCTACCTCTCATGACCAACAGAGATGTATTTTGAAAAAGCCACAGAAGGAAAACCACATGGGCTCAGGACCTGCTCTGATTATAAGTCCAAAAACTTTACAAAAAATGTAATTTATGATTACTACTTTGTTTCCCTGGTAGATGAAGTTAGACTCAAAAGAAAGCAAATTTGAGGAACTCTCGGTTGCTGGACAAATTTCTTCTCAGGCAGGGGAAACAGAAAGAACCAAGAGAGTCACAAAAATACAGTGATGACTTGGTAGAGGGCAGGGAATGTTCAGGCCCAGATCAGGACCTGTGACTCACTGGTTTATTTATAGTCTGTAAAGAGACATTATTCATGAATTGAGAGGAAAACAGCAAAAGGGTTAAGTAAATGAGAAATGAAAATCCACAGGCCTGAATCCTAGCTAGCACTGTCCCAGAATTTCCCTCCCCATGTCCCACTATTTATGTGTTATTAAGTACACACACACACACACACACACACACACACACACACACACACACACACGGGAGGGAGAGAAGGAGAGAGAGAGGGAGAAAGGGAGGGAGAAGAAAACGGGAAGATCGTCAGAGCTCCCTGGAACCTTCCTAAAGATGAGAAGTGCTACCCAGTGAGTGGGCACCTGTCTCTCCTCACTATAACAAACATTTAACATTTATTAAATGACCAAGTCTGGAGGTTTTACAACGCAGACCAGGAGTATTATGTTGGGCTCCACATACAGAAAGCCTGCCATCAGGAACCCAAAGAAAAAAGACAGAAAGATTCCTAAACCAGCTCACAGAAGGCTTTCTTAGTCCCCAGGCCCTTTTTGGACCTTCCTATGTTCACCCCAAGCTTAAAGCCTCTCTTAACTCTGACATCTCCACACCTGGCACTACTTTACCCAGGGAGATCCTAGAGTTGGGGGAGAAGGGCTCTCTGACATTTTCTAGAGGCCATTTCTGACTCTTGTGGACTTTTTTCTTTTTCAGGAATCCCTCATCTTTCTTTCAAGCTCTAAACATTCTAACCACTCTAAATCTTTTGGGTAATCTTATGAGCATCAGAGCCATCACTTGGGATTTCTGCACCTCAGCTGAAGTAGGTGGTGGGAGACAGAGACTCCAGAACACCCACAGATAGCTATCCCTGGCTGGGCAGCCTGAGTCGGCCTGGGGAAGCCACTGAGTACCTAAGAAAAGAAGGGTGGTCTAGTGGTTAGAGTTTAGAGATAGAAAGATCTCTTCCTCTGAATCAAAATCCAGTTTTATTTGACCTGATTCCCTGGTTTATGTGCCTTGTAAAGCTCTATACAGTTGCTTTTTAACATGTTAGCATTCAGATTGGTAGTCTTGAACTAAAGCAGGACCCCAAAAACAGTTATTAACATAACTTTTCAAATCTTAAAAAAATTAGAGCTTCATAAATCTTACATTTTTTTCATTGTTCTTTTTACAGTGTCTAACACATAGTAAGAGCTTTATAAATACTAATAGACTAAATAATTGAATTCATTAACTTAAGTGTGGTCAAATGAGGAGGCTTGCAAATCTACTCTTCACCACCAGAGGGCAGAGGAAGGATCTCCACATCACAAGCAGCCTGAGAAATCGAGGCATTGTAGGTTTTACCATTTTAAGGATAAATAAATACTGGGTTACATCAAGTGTCTTGCATTCCCAGCACAAGTAAGGACTGATTAGCATTTGTGGATTTTCAGCTATGGTAAATGTTGGATTTATCGATGGAAAGGAGGTGGGAGTGGGTTGGCTATGGGGGAGGGTGGCCAGCAGCATCCTAGAGGGGTCAATGACCTGGCAGAGACCCAGAGGAAGCAAAAACTGAAGAGAAATTATCTGGTTTCACAGGGTCATGGAAGAGACCCAATCTGGCTGTTCATCAACATTCACTAATCTTCATTCTAACCAGCAACCATACAGCCTTTGCTCCAAGATCTTGAAGGAGGAAAGCTCCCCACTCCCTCATGATTGAGCAGCTGGATGGGGGAGGGAATTTTTCCTGCCACCCTCTTTGCAGCTTCTGCCTATTTGCTTCTGCTGCTGTTATGGGGTCAAACGGAAGAGTCTCCAGATACTTGAACACAGCTCTCATGTCTCATCACATACCCTCAAGGTTGTTTGCCATCCCAGTTGTGCTCCTTGGGACCCTCTCCAGCTGAGGAATGTACTTTTTAAAATCACGACACCCACAACAGAACCCATGCCCCAGGGGAGCTCTGACAAAGGCAGTGGGGCTCTCACCTCACTATTCTGGCTCAAAATCACAAAACTAGTCATTGTAGAAGGAAGGATTCAAATCCAGGTTTTTCTGACCTCAAGCTTGGTGCTCGTATGGACTCTAAAGCAGACATCAGCATGGTTATTTTTATTTGAAATTATTCGTAGCAGAAATGGGGATGAGGAATAGAAAAGACTTCCAAAGTCACCAAGCCTCAGACTAAAGCTTTAGCCTTGAAGTCTATGGACCCGGCACATAGTAGGCACTCAATAAATATTTATTGGTTAGTTAATTGGTGAAGTACCTGAAATCTTCAAAGCTCTGTGTCCTTCATTGAATGTTCCCCCAAACTGGAGATTACATTGTGGCAAACACATCTGGTTTTAATTTTCTCCTGACTTAACTTCTGGGTCTGATTCATTCTTGTCCTCTCCCCATGCCCAATTAAAGCATTTTCCTCCCAGGAATTTAATTTGATGAAAAACCTTCACCTCTTCCCGTTTTCATTTTCTTTGATTGAAGCACATAATTCTAAATTAAAGTGCTTGAATTTCAGCCTGGGCAGGTGACATTTTAACGACTGCCTCTTCACCCTCCTTCCTTTGTCAATCAGGGCTGTTTCCTACATCATACACCCGGGAGGGATTGGAAAATGGCTTCAACTTGCTCTGGTATATGGCAGGCATGATGCTAGAAGTTATTCATCACCAAGGAGCAGACTTCTGGGAGATGGATGACTCTTTCCCCTGCCAATCAAAGCCGCTGGGGCTTTTCCCTTGGTAGATTATGGATGACCCCACCCAGGACAGTAAATCACTCCTGAAAACTAATTCCTAGCAAAGCAAATCCAGGCACGGAAGTTTTCCTGCTCTGAGGACACTATCCATAGGATCTGACAGTTTAGAGCATTTGGGGAAACTAAGTCCCAGAAAAGTGAAAAGATTTTACCATAAGCAATGGGGAGTCCATAGCAAAGACAGCTTTCAAAACCAAGTGCTCTGGAATCACATCCAGAATTCTTTCCACTGGATCATTCTACCAGCACTTAGTTTTGTACCTCGTCAACATGCTTATCTCAAAATACTATGACAGAAGTCTCTTTTTTTCAAGATACTTACCTGAGATCACATAGTCAATAGGAGAGTCAGAGCAAGTAGTATGTATTAGAACTATCTACACATACATGCATACATACATACATACATATATTACCTGTGGCACAGTGGATCGAGTACCATGCCTGGATTCAGGAAGACTCCTCTTTCTGAGTTCAAATCCAACCTCAGACACTTACTAGCTGTGTGACCCTGGACAAGTCCCTTCACCCTGTTTGCCTCAGTTTCCTCATCTGTCAAATGAGCTGGAGAAGGAGATGGCAAACCACTCCAGTATCTTTGCCAAAAAAAACCCAAATGGGTCATGAAGAATCATATATGACTGAACAATATTTCAAGGAATCTTTTGTAATTTAAGCAAAAGCATATGTACCTTGAAGAAGGGTTTTTAAAACATGCTTATTTATTTTAAAAATGCTTATTTTGATAGTCAAAAAAAAGTTCTCTCTTGTGTGTTCTCTGAATCTTTCAGGACATGTGATGTGAATGGCAGGCATTTAATTGATGCTTTTTGGAATAAAATAAGTTTGATTTGAGGTATCCTTACAAAACTGGAAAGACTGTCAGAAGTACAGTAGAAATATTTTTTGCACTGTATGAGAGGACATGGTCATTTTAGTTTAGTCATTTTCAATCATGTCCAAGTCTTCATGATCCTTTAAACGCTACCTGGGTTACCTTGGACAAAGCAGCAAGAGGGGCTGTACAAAGCACTGGATTTGGAGTTAAAGGCTTGAGTATGAGTTCTGGTTTTTCTACTTTGTGACCTTCAGCAAATCACTTTTTCTGGGTCTCAACTTCCTCACCTGGGAGCCTAAAAGCCCTCTAAAGTCTAAATCTATGACCCAGTTTTTCCTTCTCGAGACCTCAGTTTTCTTATCTGTGAAATGGAAGTTGGAGTATCCTAAGCAATCCCTAGAGCCTTTTATAATAGCAATAACAACAGTAATTATAGCTGTCATTCATATAGCACTTACCGTATACCAGACCTTGTGCTAAGCACTTTATAATTCCTAACTCGTTTGATATTCACAACTATCTTTGTGGGTACTATTGACTTGCCCAAGGTCACACAGCTAGTAAATGTCTGAGGCTGGATTTGAACTCAGGTCCCGGGTTCTATCCACTGAGCCACCTAGCTGCCATTATTACATTAACTATTCTAATAGTTGCTAGCATCTATACGAAGCTTTAAGGTTTACAATCTAAGATCACATGTTTCTCCCCTGGGTCTCAGTTTCTTAATCTATAAAATAATAATAATAACAGCATCTGTATAGTATATTTTATGGTTAAGCTCTTTACAGTTATGATGCTCACAACCACCCTAGGAGGTAGGTGCTATTATATTATATTAACGTATTATTCTATAATACATCAAACTATATAATATACACTAGTTATGACAGACTAATATACTAGTACATTATACTAATTAATGCACCATATTAATCAATGCTACCATAAATATACTAATATTTTCATAATATATTAATATGTTATCTGTATTTTATAGATGAGGAAACCAGGACTGAGCAAGGCTAAGGAGCTTGCCCAGGATTACCTAGTCAGTAAAAATTTGGGGCAGGATTTGTACTCAGGTCTTTCTGACTGGCTCCAACCCTCTCTCCCAGCTGGTGCATTATATGATTTTTCATCTCTTTCAACTCTAATCCCATGATCCCTTTTTGGGCTTTTATTTCCTCATCTGCAAACTGCACTTGAACTCACTGATCTCCAAGTTCCTGGAGCCCGTGGCCCTTCAAACATCCTTCATCCCGTTCACATACAGCATGCTGGGGAGGTCTAGTCGCTAGCAGCCAGGGGGGGGGGGGGGAGATGGGTGGGGCAGGATGGGGAATGGGCAGCAGAGCTGAGCTTTCCTTCTCCTCTGATCGTAAAAGCTGCCAAGATGAATCAAAGGTCTCCATGAGTTTTCCAAGGCTCCTTTATGCCGGTTTTCTCTGGCCACTGAATGACAGCATTGGTCGTGTCTACATGGGTCCAGGGAAGCCATTGCTCTCATGCTCTCCTAGCCTGGAGTCAAATTTATGACTTCAGGACTTTGTCATTGCTTAGCATCAACAGGCACATGAAATTCCCTATGACAGCCCCTAGCCCAGTGTCTTGTTGACTTGTATAAGGAGGGAGTGTGTAGGAAAAAAAAAATCTTGCCTCCCTCCCAGAAAAAAAGCTTTTTATTTTCCTGCCTGTAAGTCCTGATGATTGCAGGTAGTTAGCC
This sequence comes from Pseudocheirus occidentalis, assembly GCA_028646575.1. Classification (NCBI taxonomy): domain Eukaryota; kingdom Metazoa; phylum Chordata; class Mammalia; order Diprotodontia; family Pseudocheiridae; genus Pseudocheirus; species Pseudocheirus occidentalis. The sequence continues at coordinate 12,149,930 of CM053597.1, read as the reverse complement.
AGTGAGAAATGGCTTTGCAGTTATCACTGAAATAGCCAGTTCTTTATCCTTTGGGCTGACTCCACAACATCGAAGTGAGTCATTACCTTTTTCTAAAACTGACTCCTGAGAGCCATTCTTCAAGAGATGGATCATTCATGAGTCTTGTACCCCAAAGAGATGCTTAGAGACTAACCAAGAAGGTCATTTCTCAGAAAGAGAAGTTACTTTTTGGAAAGTAGAATTAATTCTATACCTAAATGGTTCCTTTTATTGTTCTAGGTAAAGACTAACTCAAATGAGAAAAAGGAAATTTGTTCCATTCCAGAGAAGGCCTATGTGACCCTGAATCACCACTGTGACTTTAGTATAAGTGTCTAGGGTGGTAATCCCCTTGTAATTTATTGCTTCTAATATGTAGTGGGATGGGAAACCAAGCCTGTTAGAATTGTACCTAAACTATGAGTCAATAGGCTCTGAGGGATTCTCCCATAAGTAAAGAGCATCAGCTTTCTAGTGCAGGAACTGAGAGCCACTTTGACCAGTTAAAGAGCCTGATTCTCAGCTGTTTGAAGTAAAGCTGCAGCTAGCATTGAGATCTTGCAGTCTAACTGACTCAGTCCAGCTTCCTCCAGTGCACTTCCCACTGAAAAGCATTGCAGTGACCAGACTCTGTAGTTTCAAAGAACCAAAGTTTCTCAGGGTCCAGATGGAACTTAGGGAACATTAAGCTGGATCCCCTTCATCTCAGACAAGAGAAAGTCTAATTCCAGAGAGGGAAGGCCCAGGGATGCCACAGGCAAAAGAAAAAAATCAGCAGGTGAGACCTAAAGAAATTAGGGGCAGCTAAAGGGTACAGAGGATGCAGTGCCTGCCCTGGAGTCAGAAGACTCCCCTTTCTGAGATTAAATCCAGCCTCTGAGACTTACTAATTGTGTGACCCTGGGCAAGTCACTTCACCCTGTTTGCCTCAATTTCCACATTTATAGAATGAGCCAGAGAGGAAAATGGCAAAGGACTCCAAGATCTGTGGCAAGGAAACCCCAAATTGGGGCAGAAAGCCAGATACAGCTAAACAAAACCCCCACAAAGAACTGAGGTTATGAGAAAGGAATAGACAGCGACGACTCAAAGATGAGTTGTAGTTCTTATTAGCCTTTACTGTCCTTTCCTTTCTCACAACCCAATTCATATATATATGTAACACTTATATATTACATATAATTATATTAATATAGTATATATTATATATACTCTTCCTGATATATCAAAGCATATCAAAGCGGATCTAAGTCAGGGGCTCTCCATCTCTTCTATGTCCTGGACGCCTTTAGTGGGGTTGGGAAGCTGATGGACCCCTTCTCTGAATATTTCTCCTCAACTGAAGGAAATTAAACGCCAAAGGTTCTAGGAAAGAAATTTTTCCCCCATCCAAGTTCATGGACTCCCCGAAGTCTATCGTTGGGAGGGGTCCCGGACCCCAGGTGAAGAACCGCTGGCCGCTAGGTTGATGGCTCCCGACACTGAATTGATGGAAGCCGCCCAGCTGTCACCGCCGCGCTCACTGCCAAGAGCCCCCCGGAGGGAAGCCAGCCCCATCGATGAGCAAAGATTTCCGCGTTTCGTTGAAAGGTTTCATTCTGCAGTTGCCCAAGCCAAAAGAAAGGATGCTTTTTTAATTGTCCTCCTGCTGGGCAGCCCGTCCGCCTGCACTCTGGCCCTGAGACGTCTTCATTTCTTTGATTCTTTTAATCTTAGACGTGTTTTAAGTGTGTCAATCAATAGCGATGAGGGTCCCGGCCGGCTTTAATTTGCAAAAACAATGCGGGGCGGAAGGCAGCTTCCGACATGAATACGCTATTCGTGCTTTCTTTCACTAACCCAAAGAGCCGTTGATTAAGGGCCTACTACGCGCCGGACTAGGCAATAAATACAGGGCAGCAATGACAACTCCCGAGACTTTGCTTTACGTCTGAGAAATCTCCAGCACAGCCAACAGCGAGTAAGTGCAAACAGTAAGCCAGAAACGGTCATGTACTGAGGCTTTCCGGGAAGCGCAGGCCAAAAGCAACGCCAGCCCATAACAAGTGAAGCATCGGCTACTTAATGGCAGACAAGACTTCCCATCTGAAGCCGCTCTCTAACCCCGACAACGTTGAGGAGCCAGCATCCGGCCGCCCTCCCTGAGCAAGCTCTCGGTCTGGCTGCTTCGCCTCGGTCATGCTGACGGTCTAACTCGAGCTCTAACAAAGGCTATTTCACCAGGGCCAAGCCGGCAAAATCCCCCTGAATGCCACCCTTCTCTTCAGGGTCCCTTCGGGATATCTCAGGGCTGAGCCTTTGTCTACGGTCCTTTTTCCCTTACCCAATTTGCCCCAGTCGCAGGCCCGGTTCCAGTTGGGAACAACAGAACTTGCTCCAGTGTCTTTGGGTCTACATCCACTGAGCTCACAACGAGTGAGGGTGTAAAGAGCGCCTCCCCCATCTGTTCTCCCCCGAATCACCTTGAGTACTTTACAGCTGAATCTCCTTTAGGAGCAGCCCGACACGTCTACACCTTCCCCTCATACCCAGAGCTGCCCCCTTAAGCACATGCATTCTCCTTGCAAAGCGGGTAATTTAGTGGGCTGCCCTCCCCGTCTACACCCTTCGCTCAGACCCAGCTGCTCCCCACCACCACCCCCTACACCTGTTTCCTTCTCCCTGGAAAGCGGGTAATTTAGGGAACTGTCCGCCCCGCCTAGGTAACTAAAGTGTCTCTAGTACTTTGCCAGGGTCTGGGCTCTCAGGATCCTCCCACACACACACACCCCACCCGCCGCCGGCCACACCCACTGCCTCCTGCCCACTTTGCCTGCCTCTTTGCCCCTTGCCCACGAGTGTTTTCGAGCTGAGCCAGAGGTAAGGCTCCCCCTCCAGCAGTCGTTTCTCCTCGCTCAGTGGCAAGCTGCCCTCTCCGTCTAGACAGGACCCCAGTCTAGCCTTCCCCACCACCACCACCATAAGAAGTTCATTGAACCTCTTTGCCCCTCCACTGAGCGCATCAAACAGTTGTCACAGTTACGGCCACGGTCACAGTCACAGGCGGGCCCCAGTACAAAGCTGCACCCTGTGCACACGCGTATGCACACACACACCTACACCCCCCCAAGAACGCTGCTTGCGAGGTCTCCGGAGTCACAGACTGCAGCAGCTCCGGGATTGAATCCTGCGCGCGTTCGCGCGTGGGGCTCCTCTGCGGGGTGGGGGGAGGGGAAAGAAAAGCCTCTTCGTCCGGTCGTGATGTGTGAGGTGCGTGGGAAGCTCGTCTGACAAACTCCTAGGCGGGGGGTAAGCTCCCCTGGGTGGGGGTGGAGGGGCCAAGCTTTGCTTCCCCATTGCCCCGGCCAGTGATGGTCAGCGCCCTCTTCTGGGGCTCCCTGCACCCACTCCACAGCAGAGGGAAGAGAGAGAGTCAAGGTGTGCAGGTCACTTTGAGGGCCCAGCTCAGCTACAGTCCCAGGGAAGATTATCCAGGGTTTGTTTAGTCCTTCCTTCCCAAAGTCATGGGAGTGTGACCTTGAGCACTTAACTTCCTTTGCAGTTTTTCCTTCTTTAAAAGAAAGGGGTTGGACTAATTTGTCTGAGGTCCTTTCTAGGTCCATCCTACTGGGTGGATAATGTGTTACATGATAGTCATTTGGCTACATGCAGAGAGACAGAGGGACAGAAAACCTCTGGCTTCAGAGATCTATCTGACCTCAAATGCTTATCAACTGTGTGACCCTGGACAAGTCGTTTTACCCTATTTGGTTCAGTTTTCTTATCTGTAAAAATGAACTGGAGAAGTAAAGGACAAATCCTCTAGTAGTGTCTTCATCCAAGAAAACCCCAAATGGGGTCACAGAGAGATGAACACAATTCAAATGGCTGAGCAACAAAATGGACATATATGTAAACATATACACAGACACACCTAAACACACACACACACACACACACACACAGACGTTCACATCCTCTGAACTAGAGAGATTCACGGGATGCTAGATTAAAGAGCTGGGCTCCTCATTCCCCAGATCCCAACTAAAAAGAACTAGTCCCTACAGAAGACACAGGTTTGTTCACATTTTATGAGTTATTCAGTTATGTGGCTCCATCTGTAAAATGAATATCACATGACCTGTAGGAGCTACAATGGTTATTGTGAGGCCCAAAGGAGAATAGGGGGGCAGTGGGAAAAGTCTCCAAGCCAACCCTTTTATTTGACTATAACATGAAAGTTCAAAGGATCCTTTGGCCAAATGCTTGAGATCAGGACTTGAGCATTTTCTGTGGGAAATCCTAGGACCACACATCCAAAACTAGAAGGAAGCTTAGAGTCTGTTTAGTCCAATTTTCTCATTTTATAGGAGAGGTAACTGAGGTCCAGGGAGGATGTGACTAGTGACTAAGGTCAAATAGAAGGCATGCCAGAGGAGGCAGGTTTTAAATTGAGGTCTTTTCAAGTCTGAAGCTTCTTTTCATTGACTTCCAGAAGCTCCTTATTTTCCTTCCCTTCCCTTCTTTGTTTTTGAAGTGTTGCGATTAAGAGGAATTCCACTGAAAAAGAGTTTTCTGATGACCAAGGAAATACTATTACTTCACCTAAGAACATGGGCAACTTTGGTGATTGTTTCCTGTTAAAAAAAATCATCCCCATAGACCATCATAGGTTTAGAGATGGGAGGGATCTTAGAAACTGTTGTATTGAGTTCAATCCTCTCATTTTTCATCAGGAAAACAGCCCATAGAGGTGAATGACTTGCCCAGGTTCAACAGCTAGTAAGTGTGGAAGTTGGGGATTCCAAGGTCTGATCTTCCTACAAGTGTCAGGCTCTGTCCTCTGCACCTCCTAGCCTCCATTCCTTTAGCAAAGACGATGTAGACAGACATGTGATGTCCTCCGAATTTGACGTGGAACTGACAATCGTGCATGTAGTCTGATGTGCTGAGTATGAGGATTATGGAACATGTGTGTGGCGATGGTTCCATCGGAATAACTGCACTGCATAGCCCGTAAAGTGCATGTCAACTTTCTTTTCCTCTCCCCTTTAGACATTTTTGACTGAGGATCCATGGAGGTGTGTCACGACTTGCCCTACTATTATAGACAACTGGAAGGCACAGACATTTTGTCCAACACCATAGCTTCCAATGAAATCCACACACCACTGCAAATCCCACCACGGATAACTGCATCACAGGACAGGTAAGGCAAAAAGAAAGTCTCTGTCCCTTTGGGAAGAGTCAAAGGTACATGCCTATCTCAGAGGAAGAAGTATGGAGCTAAAGACTAGCTAAGACTTGGGTTCAAGTCTAGTTCTGCTATTTATATGCAACAGCTTTGCTAAGAAATTAAAACTTTAACTAAAAATGAAAAGAAAATGAATGAACTGAGCAAGAATGCAAGCAACAGATTAGCATGGGTCAACTAACCAATATACAAATTTCTTAAGCACTTATTATGCAGCAGGCATTGTGCTAGAAGCTGGGGAGGGGGGCAGGAGTAGGGGGAGGTGGGGAGTGTACTATTAATAAAAAAAATATGTATTCTCTAGTTGAAGACAACATGTACTATCATAATATATGAAAAAGAATATACCTAAAATAAATTCAGGGTAATTTAGGGGAAAAGATAACAACAGGTGGAGTAATAAACATGGGGCAATAGAAGGCACATATATTTGAAACCTGAGTTCAAATCCTGATTTTACTGTGTATTATTTCCCCTCCCTCAGCTTCAGTTTCCTCCTCCCTAAAACTGGGGTGGGGGTGGGGTGTCGAATCATTCCCCTCCAGCTCTAACATTTTATGAGTCTCTGGAATCCAAAGTTTTAAAATCAAATGTTTTTAAAACTATATTTATTATTATTATTATTATTATT
>CM053597.1:12129183-12143545 GCA_028646575.1 Pseudocheirus occidentalis | reverse complement strand
AGAGAGGGGAGAGGGGAGAGAGAGAGAGAGCGAGCAGCTAGGTGGTACTATGGATAGATTGCTGGGCCTGGGGTCAGGAAGACCTGAGTTCAAATCAAATCTCAGACACTTACCAGTTGTGTAACCCTGGGGAAGTCACTGAACCCTGTTTGCCTCAGTTTCCCCAATTGTTAAATGGGGATAATAATAGTACTTCCCTCCCAGGGTTATAATCGTGAAGGGTTTAGCGCCGCGCCCGGCACACAGTACGCTCTACATAAATGTTAATTATTATTATTATTACTGTAAAAACAGGCAGACAGACCAACAGACTGATAGGTAAGTGGATAGAGAGACCGACAGACTAGTCTGGAGACAAGTCATCTAGTCCGGAGCTCGGGAAGAGAGAACTTCCCCCGCGGATGTCGATCCGTAGCGGACATTTTTCAGGCTTGAAGGATCCCCGAGGCCCTAAGGGGCTCCGCCACTTGTTCAGGGTCACAGAATGACTTTGTCGGAGGTGGGATTTGAATGCGGATCTTCCGAACTCTGTCCAGCCTGCTAGGAAAGTCAGCCGTTCATATTAACACGCCGGCAGTGTTGCTCATACAGCAGAGCCTATTTCTGGGAAGCCCGCAGGCCGCCAAACCTCACTGAGCGCCGATCACCCCAAGCCAGTCGGGCAGAGAGCCTTTCCCTTTTGTAGCCCAGGCCGACCCTCTTCTTGGACAGCAGGTGACGAGGAAGAGCACCCGAAGTCACCTCCCGTCTTCCGACTCCCTGCTGGTCACTCCTGGGTGTCCTGTATGGACATAAGGTTGGGGTGGGGGCTAGATGACCCCGTAGGCGTCCGACACCTCTAAGTGTCTCTGGTTGAACTCACATCCCGGGACCTAATAGCCCAGCCAGGTTCCCTTAAGCGCTCCCTAGCTCCCGCTTGTAATTGGCTCATCGGCCACTAGGTGACACTGTTGCTCGTCGAGTGGGGAGTCATCTGCGAGCTCTGGGACCCTTTTAGAAAAATGTTGTTTTTGTGCAATTTGACCGAAATTAAAAGAAATCAAATTCCATCTAAGCAATTAGAGAAGAGGCTGTTTGCAGCCAGAAAGCAGCGTGGGGTCGAGTCAGGCGCCAGAGGAGGAGCTGGGATGTTCTTAACAGGGGTCCGTGATCCTGGTGGGGCTGGGGAGGGGGTGTCCATGGACTTGGCGGGCAACACGTTCCCTGTTTATTGTCCTGGTTCTTTAACTTAAATCCAGCGTTTCCTTCCATTTTAAAAATACATTAGCAGTTATTTAAATTTAAAAATATAAGTTTAAAAAATACTAACCTTCACTAGATGGCTGGAGGGAGGGGTCTGTGGAAAAGAGGTTAAGAACCCCTGGGGTCTCCGGTCCAATCTCCTCTTCATTTCACCCACGTGGAAACCAAATCCCAGAGAGGGAGAGCCGCTGGCCCGAAGTCACACAGGGGCCAAGGGCTAAGCTCAAGGGCTATTTTTCAGTTCGTTTGTGAATCTCCTGCCTTGCATCTAGTAGGCGCTTAATAAACGCCCACTGATCAGATTGGAGCGGTAAATAGCAGAGCTGGTTGTCAAACCCGGGTCCTTTGCCTTCAATCCTGCGTTCATCAGCCTTGCTTCTCTTTCTTCACGGAATCCTCTACATTGTGGTCCAATAGAAAGAACACAGGAGTTCAGGGTCAGAAGTTTTTGTCCTTCAGTCCTGTCCAAATCTCTGGGACCCCATTTGGGGTTTTCTTTGCAAGATACTGGAATGGTTTGCTATTTCCTTCTCCAGTTCGTTTTACAGATGGGGAAACTGAGGAAAACGCGTGAAATCACTTGTCCAGGATCACACAGATAATTGTCTGAGGCCAGATTTGAACTCAGGAAGATGAGGCTTCCTGACTCCAGACCTGATCCTCTATCCATTGCACCTAAATATCAGATGATCCTGCTTTGGTCACTTGAGACTGGTATGACCCTGTCCAAGTCATTTAACCTTAACTTCTCTGATCCTCAGTCTGTAAAATGATGATTAGATCGAGCAGCCTATGAGGTGCCCTCCACCCCTCCCTATGACTTGTATTGTATTTATGCAAAGGGGAAGAGAGTGAGACAGAGAGGGGGGGAGAGAGAGAGAAAGAAGCAGGAGGAGGAGGAGGAGGAGAGAAAAGAGGGGTGAGAAAAAGAAGTTATGCACTTAAAGGTTTGTCTTTGTGTCAAGAAGGCCTGGATTCAAGCCCTGCCTCTGAGACATACTAGTTGCATGACTCTGGACTAGATACTTGACTATTCAGGGACTCAAATGCATCTCTGAAAGGTGCTGGATTTTCCAACACTATATTTACTGGCAAAGGTAGTTTTTTTCAAGTGTCCTTTGAGCGATACATTGTGAGGTTGGGGCCTTCTGGGGAAGGGGACATCTCAGGAGGCAGGAATGTTTCACAAGACAGTGAGGGGATGAATCAGAGGCAGATCTCAATGGCAGGTAATTATTGTTCTCTCCTAGAGCATAAGAGAATCTTGTAGGTTATTGGGAATTTGTTCCTCTTCCCACTGGGCCAAAAATGAAGGTAAAAATAGTGCTCTATGCTCTGCTGCTCTGAAAATTCTATTCAACTTCCTTGTTAGGCTGTGGGCTGCCCCATCTCCTAAACACCGTCCTCTGGGAAATGGAAAACCCAAGAGAACTGAACCATACCCTTAATTCCAATTAGTTGTTCTAGACAAAATGTCTTCATTGCACACCCCTGGGGTAGAAGCTATGTGTTTATCCATGTATGTGTGTGTGTGTATTGGGGGGGAGGGGAGAGGAGAAAGAGGAAAGGAGTGAACCATGGGGCCACAAACCCCCACTGAAGGGATCCCTCTTACTCCCCTCCCCTTCATACCCTCTATACCATGATGACCATACAGAGGAAGGAGAACCAATGCGAGCACGTTGCCCCCCACTCTCCACTTACCCATGTCTTCATTCACCCACCATTACAGCCAAAAAATACTCCACCTGCCCTCTCTATTTAATCCCCTGTTACATTCTAGTACTTGTCTGCCCAAGGTAGCTGCTATCCACCTTTGCCATGTGCTCCAGCAATCTGCCTAATTCCTGGCACCTCTAGATACCTTTCCAGCATTGCAATCACCCCCTCCTTATACAGCCTCTGTCCATAACAACCAGGCTACCTGCCTCACCCTCAACAGTGACCCAGACTTCTAGACATTGAGAAGTTTAAATAACAGTAATATTGGTGGAAATAATTTCATTTTCATAATATTTCTTTTTAAAAATGCTTTCTTTATATACAGATATCAGGAATTCAGGCAATCAAATGCAGTACCAAGAATCCCATGGGGAACAGAACGGGAATATGGTGCCATGGTGCCAATTTCACTGCCAGAAGAACATCGACCAAAATCAGAGCCTCCTCGATTCTTTGGCAAAGGACACAAGCATTATGGCTTTGGTGGAGACCCCTGGCCAAGGTAAATGTGTCCTCCCTTCTCTGCCCTCTCCCCAAAACCATCTCATTAAATGAAATCATGTAGAGTACAAGAAATGATTGGAACAAAGAGGGGAAAGGACCATGCTTGGTGGAATTTTAATATGACATGTTTGATAGATAATGATACAGATAGAATCTAGTCTCATGAGAATTCCATCCTCCATAAACCTTTGTGAAGCCCAGGAGGTATTGCTACTTACCTTACCATGGGGCATCAAGGTGGTCCCATAGTACATAGAGCATTGGGCCTGGAATCAAGATGACTCATCTTCCTGAATTTAAATCTGGCCTCAGACACTTACTAGCTGTGTGACCCTGGACAAGTTGTTTAACCCTGTTCGCCTCAGTTTCCTCACCTGTAAAATGAGCTAGAGAAGGAAATGGCAAACCATTCTAAGATCTCTGCCAAGAAAACTCCAAATGAGGGGTGGCTAGGTGGTGCAGTGAATAGAACACTGGCCCTGAAGTCAGGAGGACCTGAGTTCAAATGTGGCCTCAGACACTTAACAATTACTAGCCATGTGATCTTGGGCAAGTCACTTAGCCCCAATTGCCCTACATTCACCCCCTCCAAAAAGCAAAAAACAAAAAACAAAAACCTCCAGATGGCATCATGGAGAGTCAGAACAAGTACTTCTGTGGCACAAGGCATCATCCAATATAATCTACATAGGCTGATGGGGGATGGAGTCCCCAAAGAGTTCATGTGTCCCCTAGATAAGTACAAAGCATTCCTACAGTGAGCCGCTGAATGACCATCAGCCTGGCCTCTTTCCTACTCTGTCCAACCCCTCCCTAGGAAGTCCCATCCCCCCATAATGGTTGTATTTGCATCAGTATGGATGCCCTTCAGATATCCCTGGGTCCCCCTCATCCTCATCCCCTACCTTCACCCAAGCTGCATGCCAGGTGATGCCCCCTCCTTGCACTCCTGGTGCCTTGAAGGCAGGTCTAACATCTCTAAAAGCCAGGGATGACCTCAATACTTTTCTCCAGAATGATTCATTGTCATGCTCTCATTTTTAAGGAGACAGACACATTTATTCTTTGTGGCTGGAAACTTAAATTTCTCATTTCTGCAATGCAAGTTTAATATTGCAGTTCCTACATACTGGAAAAAGTTATGCAACTAGTGGAGAGCTGGCTCCTGTAGTATTAGGCATAGTCCTCAACAAAACCCTCTCATATTGTCTGAAATGGGTCTCCCAGTGACTGAGAAAAGTACCCATTCTAGGCACCAGAAACTGAAGTCTTCTCTGAAGAAGATTCATGTCTTTGTGGGGTTGAGATGTAAAACCAAAAGCAGAGTTCACTGATCTGGATGTTTCCACTCCTCTTTATCAGACTATTTTTGGTGCTGAATAGAATAAATGCTTTATGATAAAAATATCAATGATGAAACTTTGGGCTAAGGTCATTTCATCTGTCCTTGTGTGACCTAAAGGTGTGGTCTGCTCCTGAGGGGACCATGCTCCAAGTCCAAAGGTCCTGTAAACTTACATAGAGATACAGACCTACACCAGCCTCTCTAAAGTACCACCCATTCAGAACAGCCACCAGCAGGTTTTTTCAATGGGTGGTGGAAAACAGTGTTGATGAGCTATATCAGTACTCCCAAGAAGCTCCCTGAGGTGTGCCCTCTGTCCAGTGGTACACATTGTAGCTCATCCATCCTTTCCATTTCTCCCCTTCAAGCCTCCTCAGAACATCGTTCCAACACCTGAGAGGTCTTTCCTACTCATGGGATCTCAGCAAAACAGAAGCCCTGTCTCTCTATTCCCCTTGACCCTAACCCTATGATCAGCCTTCCTCCTTTCCAAGACCTTCATGTTCTTGAGGATAGAAATGATGGCAACTTTAAAAAAAAAAGAAAAGAAATCATATTCTCTGCATCTTAATTAGCTTATTAAAAACATCTTCCCTAATACGTTTTGCATGATTTCACATGCATAATTGATATCCTGTTGCTTGCCTTCTCAGCAGGTGGAGGGAAGGAGAGAATTTGGAACTCAAAAAGAATTTTAAAAGCATGTTTAAAAAAAAGTAATATTTTAAAAAGAAGTCATCCCTGCTCATAGTGAGAGGCAGGAAGCCTGGCACCTGCTAGCTCTACGTCCAGGGGTCTGTTGGCAAAGGTTCGCCAACTACCTCTCCAGAAGGACACACTGTGAAATTTAACCTGCATTACTTTTCTCTTCCACCTTCTTAAGTCTAGACAATCAACAAAGCAAATAATCAAGCCCTGATTTATGGCACTGGCCAATTTCCGATGTGAGTGTTCACACCAAACATTTAACAACCAGCACCTCGGAGCCAGCATGAGCTGACTCCAGCACTGCTTATACAGCTTATACCTCATCTAGTGCTGAGTGTCAGTTTTCCCATCTGGAAAATAGGAGACAGTGATAGATAGATAGATAGATAGATAGATAGATAGATAGATAGATAGATAGATAGATAGATAGATAGATATGGATGTAGATGTAGATAGTAGATACAGACATATACACATGGGGAGAGAGACAGACAGACACAGACAGATAGCAATGGTCATCCCTTAGAGGGAGTATGCCCAGAGCTGCCCTGCCCCCACTCCTGGGACCTTGAGAGGGGAGCAGGTTCAGGTATGAGCTGCAGGGGAGGGGTGGTGCTGTAATCTGGCCACACTGGAGCTCTCAGACTTATTGGTGATTAGCAAATACAGAACCAACAGAAGAGTCTGGGTCTTAGGGTTTGGGTTTGTTTTGTTTTGTTTTGTTTTGTTGTTTTTTAACCACTGAAATGAATGGACTGACCCCGTACAAAAACCCCCTTGAATCCCTGGTGCTTTGGCAATTCACTGATCATTGTATTTAAAGAATAAAAATGCCCATTGAAATATCCTTCCAATGTGAGGGGATGAACTGTGGCCCATTGGAAAGGGGGATGAAAAATATGGCTCTTTCTTCCATCACCCACAAATAACTGCAACATCGTGAGTGGTGGGCATAACTGGGCTATTATCAGGGCCTGGCTACTTCTCAAAGAAAGGAAGGAATGATAAATGCTGTTCTTCCTGGTCTCCATTCTCCAAAGGAAAGGGCTGGTTTCATTCTTAGCTTTGGGAGCAGAGGCACTGAATCCACATTCTACGCACTGGGCGTGCACAACATAGACTTCATTGTTCAGGGGATGGGTCTGATAACAAGAATTTGTTAGATGCCTACTTCGTGCCCAGCCCTGGGTCAGGCACTTAAGAGCCAAAGAGTGACGTCATCTCTTCTCTGAAGAAGTTTCCATCCATTCCATTCCATATTCAGCAACATCATGGGGAATGCAGGGATGAATTCTCTCTGGCCCCACTTACCTCCTAGACTTCAGAGAAGCAAACTCTTCCCATATTGATGATCAGGCTGGGGAAACCATGACAGAATATGGGCAGTATCTCTGAGGGAGCTTCAGCACACTGAGGGGATTGCCGGCTAAAGAAAATCTCATTATCTAACCCTGGGGGATGTCAAACACAGCCCTCTCAAGGGAACTGGCTCCTGGTGAGGCCTGCCATACTTTATTCCTAATGAGCAAAAATCTTTGAAAAGAAGAAAGACTTAAGCACAATGCAATGAAGTCAGAGTGGTACATTGGCATGTGGTGCGTGGTATGTGGTACATGGTACGTGGCACGTGGCACGTGACGTGTGGCACATGGAAAAAGCTTTGGATCTGGAGGAAAAGTACCTTGGTTCAAGGGGTAGCTCTACTACTAACTTCCTTGGGCAAGTCACTGAACCTTCTCTGGGTCTCAGTCTCTTCATCTGTCAAAATTAAGGTTTAGACAAGGTAAGACCTCCAATATCAGTTATGTCTTTAGACCTATAACCCTATGATTTTGTGAGGTTAGGTGTCAAGTTGGCAAACAGGGGAAAATGATTTTTTTTAAATCATTGCTTTAAAAACAATTCACTTGCACATTTGGAAATGAAGGGGACTCAAGCGCAATCAAAAATCATTTACCTGTTAGCTTTTATCCTACAAATAGAGAATCCCAGAGATAATATAAAACCCAGAATAGACATGATAGAAAAGTGTACTTTTCAGATACCATCCCCTGCTCTAAAATGACTTCTCATCTCTCAGATTCCCAGAAACCTTTGTCTTCATGGCATATCCTCCCACCCCCCAGCAGATTGTAAGCTGCTTGAGGGCAGGAACGCTTTTGTCTCTGGATCTCAAGGCCCTAGCGCAGAGGCCCTAGCATTCCTACTAGAAGCTTAATGTTGGTTGAACTGAACATTTTTGTGAGTTTGGGTGAGGTTCAGACAACTTTCTTCTTTTCCAGGGACTAAGAAAAGGGCTCCTCGTGGGTTGGACTCCAAAATTAAACAAATCTTTTTCTTTCTTTTCAGAGGCATTCCCATCCGACAGTTCTATCATCTGACACAGAACAAAAAGAGTAATCTTTATGAAAATGACTCCTTGTAAGTTTGTCGACTACGAGATCCTGAGATTCCATGACACTTTTGGGGAGAGGTGGGGGATCACCATGTGACACAAATGTTTCATGTCCTTCTAGGATATCAAAAAGTGATGACTAAAAAAGGGAATTTGTAAAAGAGTTGATAAGTAGAAAGTTAATAATGGCAGAATCATTTAGAGTCATCAGAAAATAGCTTGGGAGTGGCATGTGAGGAGCTCCAATTATTTGTCAGAGGGCTTTTATCCCAAAGGTCATTTGGAGTACAGGAACAAGAGAGCAAACTGGGAGTCAGGGGACCTGGGTTCTAGGTCTTGTCCTATTGTCTCTTCTTGGGAGACCTGGGGGAGCTGGTGATAACTTCATTGCCTTCCCATTTGAGCTTGCTATGATTCTCCTCCTGCTTCATACCTTCAGTAGACTCACATTGAATCTATCTTGGATGGAAGATTGATTGTGGGACAAACAAGCTATAATTCCAGTATATCATGAATCCTACTGGTAAAAGTCTCTCCTTGTGTCTGACCTAAGAGCCTCCAATTTATCTTGTGCATATCTTGTATGAGCCCAGTTATGTACGAGTTGTCTCTCCAATTAGACTATAAGCTCCCTAAGGGCAAGGATAATGTTTTCTCTTTTCTCTGTAACCCTAGCATGTGTCACAATAGAAAGTGTCTGCTCAGAGAAGGTTCTTTAAGGTCATGAGGTTGGGTCAGGCCCAAGATGTCACAGGATTTCCAAGTCCCCAGCACAGTATGAGCCCTGGCCAACATCAACAAGCAAAAGCCACAGAGTGATTATCTTAAGGATGAAAGGCACATAGTAACTTGTTGATTAACTGCTTCATTTTATACTAAAAGCCCCCAGCAGCAGTCAGTGCTCGCCTTCGAGAAACAGGTGTTTCAGCTTCTCCTTATCCAACCCAAATATTCTGGCTTCTTTGAGCCTTCTCTTGGAGACATCATTTATACCCAACCATTTAGGGGGTATGTGTGACATTCCTTTTGCATATTACAAATAAAAGTAAACTGTTTTATTGTTAATTAGGGAGAAAAGCTCACCATATTTAGAGGAAGACTTGATTAAATGCAGAAATAGAAATTAAATTATTATCAGGTCCCTTTTTCGGGGGGTGGAGGTTTAGCTAAATTGTGATTCCATAGGTTTAGCAAATTCCATGGGTTGCTGCTCCACACTAGTAAATAGTATTATCGTTTTTATTATTTTAAATTAATTTATATTAATATATTATATATTATTAATTTATATTAATATTTTGTTATTTATTTTTCATAGGCATATATCCCGAAAAATCTTAGCTGGGTTTAAGCTTTCATAGCTTAAATGCATACCTACTTCTAGATAGATACCTTGCCTTCTACCTTCTTCCAAAATGAATGTGTAGTGTCAGCATTTGCATATTTGAGTCTAGAATCTCTCAGTTATACAGAGGCCATTTTACCTGGAATATTCTATAGTTTTAGGGTAAAGGGTCCATCTACTTTTTTTTATTCGTAACATCTAACTATTTTGAGAAACTGAAATGTCAGTATGAAGATCGGCCACTGGAGGGCACCAGAAGCACGTGTAATAGACAACTGATCTTGCTACCTTTTTGGAGGTACTGGGATGTCTGAGTCTAGTCCTTGAAAAACCAGATGTATAATCTCACAGCAGGACAGCAAAATTGATGAGCTGGTTTAGGTTCAGGAAATGGGCTGTCTGAGCCTCTGTGGGCTGCAGTCCATCATTCAAGGAGTTTACTGTGTGCTTTGGGTATTTAGCCGACCGATGGCATTCAATTTATCTTCAATTTGATTTGCCAGCCGGGCCCAAGTATTTTAAAGAGATTTTCTTGGATTGTAACATAGCTAGAGGGAGTTTCCTTACCAGGGGCTCCCTACATCCAAGTAACAAACAGAATATAAAATTGACCCAGCACTAAACTAAACTTGTCATTTGAATGCCCAACAGGATGAGAATATGGTCCATTATAAATGGAAGGATTCTTTATAGAGAAGCTCTGTGGTTTAATAAGAGAGTGCTAGGATACCTGAATTCAATTCCAGTCCTTGACACTTAGTACCTATGTGACCACGTACAAGTCTCTGGTCCTCAGTTTCCTGATCTGTAAAATAAGAAAATCAAGCCCTGTGGTAATGACTTTGGGAGAAGTTCCACGGGGTCATGTATTTAAAGCCTGTGAAATTGCCGTGTGAACGTCCGTTAGTATTATTTACATCTAAATTCTGGTGCATTTCTCCTGCTTTTAGAGAACATGTATTGAACCTTGAGAGGCAGTGTGGTACACTGGATAGTGAACTAGCCCCAGCGAGGTCAGAAAGACCCAGGTTCAAGTCCTACCATTAATGTGTCCTGATTGTCACCCTGTGCAAGTCATTTAACCTCTTACTACTCCAGGCTGCTCTAAAATAAGTTGTAAAACAGCTTTTTATTATACTCTGAAAGAGGATCTTCCTGTAATTTCAGTAATTTCCTGTCGCCACAAAGCCACATGTATAGATCATATTTAGTCTTAATGAGCCAGTACAATGACTGTCATAAAGTGGTGTGGATTTAGAGATGGAAGGGACTTTGAAGGTCATTGAATCTGATCCCCTTCTTTTTACAATTGAGGAATCTAAAGCCCGAAGAGAAAATACGGAGAATTCAGTCGGGTAGCATTTCCTGAGCTCTGCCCCAGACATTGTGCTGAGCACTAAGGATCCAGAGAAGGGTCTGCTCAGAGGGGGCCGGCTGGAGCCACGGAGCCAATGGCTGAATTTTCTGTGTGAGCGTGGACACCTCTGAAATTGACAAATGCTATCATCAGTGCTTGATTGAAGGATTCTCTAGTCTTAAGAAAGTGGGGAAGATTAGAATTAACAGGATGTCATGCATACTTCCCCTCCCCCCCCAGAACTTGTTGTTAAATATTTATACCAGCCCACCCCTGAGTGAGGAAGTCAATATGCAAAGAACTATATCCAATGAGCTATATACCTATAGGACAGATTAAGAGGAGTCCCAAAGGGAAGGCAGCAAGGTTAATGAGGACTGAAAAACATTTCTCGTAGAAGGTAGCAATTTAGCTGAGACTTGAAAAGAGCCAGAAGGTGAAGAAGAGACAGAGTTCCAAGCATGGGGACATTCAGCCCAGAGAGCTAGGACATGGAGGGACAGCAAAGGGGTGGAGTCACTGGGCATGTGACTGCCCTGAGTGCATGAAAGCATTAAGGGGGCAAAACTTATGATTTGAATCCAAGTTTTCTGATTCCAAGGTCAATGAACACTTTCCAAGCTACAACCTTTAAAGTCAAATTTAGGGGGAGGGTTTTATCTTGAGTTACTTTGTTTTTTTCAAAGAAATTGTGTGTGTGTGTGTGTGTGTGTGTGTGTGTGTGTGTGTGTAAGAGAAAAGAGCTAAAATCACTTTAAAATCTGGAAAAAGACAAATAAACCAGGGGTGCCAAGATGGCGCAGTGAATAGAGCACTGGCCCTTGAGTCAGGAGGACCTGAGTTCAGATACAATACAAAAAGCTAGCTGTATGACCTTGGGCAAAGTGGGCAATGGCTATAGTGGGCTGAGTCCTAGGCTTGGAGTCAGGAAAGGATCCTAGGTTTAATTAACTAACTGGATGACCCTGGGCAAGTCACTTTCTTCCTCCAGGTCTCAGATGAGTTTCCTCATCTGTAAAATGAAAGCAATGAGAGTACCTGCCTCCTGGGTTGTCTTGCCAATCAGATTTACAAACCTTAAAGAAAGCCTTTTCTAAATGAGAGCTCTATCAGCCTGTCTCCAACCATGCCAGATTTCCTAGAATATAAACACAGATCCAGAACCTTTGGCTGGGCCAACTTTGGGCTGAGCTAGTTGGGCCTGGGGAAGGGGAGTGAAGGATTGGGGACGGAGCCTCCCAGATCAGCGTGTACTACTGATATCCATTGCACCATCCAGAGATGAGGGAGAGCACATGATGACGTAGGTGCCTTCACGGCTCCTGTCTAGTGGGGCAAAGGCTCACATAGGTTCCTTTGAGGTCATAGAGCTGGGCCAGGCCCACACTATCATGGGATTTCTAAGTGCCCAGCACAGTGTGAGCCCTGACTGATAAGAAGACCAGAGATGGCCAGAAGCCAGAGTGTGATTATGCCAGGGACCGACGACAGCCAAACTCTTCCTTCAGAGCGGATGGTAGATGGTTCTTAGAGACGCTGGCCAGTTAGAAAGGAAGCCAGGGAAGAAGGGAGGGCAGGCAAAGCTTAGCCTCCGGCTCTTAGAGACTCTGGCCAGCCTTTCTAAAGGAAGCCAGCCTCCGAGCCACTCCCAAATAGACTTGGAGAGTCACCAATTGTTTGGTGCTGTCCTTCCTTGCCTGGTTTTTGTTCTTTGCTTTTTAAAGATCCATTTGATTCTTAAATAGCCTTAAAGCGCTGGTCTTTAAACCCATTTCCCTTAATATCCTTTTCTTCTGCTTCCCTTGTTTTCTCTCCCAGGCTTCCTAAGTCGCTCAGTACCGCAGCCGAGTGAGTATTCACCTGCCTACCCTGCATCCAGGCAGCCCTTGCCCTACAAGGGGGTGGAGGGGTGGCTGTCGGGGAGGGGGGCAGTTATGTGCATGGAGAGGGAGAGTGGAAGCTCTTTTATAGAAAGCCTTTATTTAACATTCTAAGTGATTTTCCTCCCATTAAGGGCCAGCCAAATGAAAATTGAATTTTCCCTTTTTGGTAAAGTGCTTTTTGACACAGTCTGTGCCTATTTTAAAGAGCCTTAAAATTAAGGTCTGCAGGGTTTAAAAAAAACCCACCTCATTCTGAGCAGCCAATCATAATATTTTCAAGCCTCTTCTTATCTGCAATTAGCAGAGTGAAGAGAATCAACATAGAAAAATGGGACTGTGTTTCTCAGGCAGACGACCCTTCTTTTTAGCATTCTGCACATAGTGCTGACAAGTTCCACAGACGTTTCCCTATCAGGAGCCTTTCCAGTTTCTCTTTAATAAAATGACAAAATCTTTAATAAGCTCAAAGGGCAGGCTAAGGTTAGGGCCTAGCCGGCGGGATCCTTGGGAGGCAGAGGATTTCCCTCCATTCACAATCCATTAAGCAACTTGTTTTGGGCTCCTACGTGCTGGGCACTGTGCTACCGGGAATGTGAAGGGGGCAAAAACCAGTCCCTGCCCTCAAAGAACTTACTTTACAATCTAGTGAGAGACACAATATGCAAACAAAGAACAAATTATATACAGGACGAAATGTAAATAATTAGCAGAGGGAGGGCCCTGGAGTTGAAAGATTTCAGTTGGGACTTAAAGCCAGGGAGACCAGTAGTCAGAGCAGAAAAGGGGGAGAGTGTTCCAGGCCTGGCGAACATCAGAGAAAGTGCTCTGAGAATTCTCATAAGGTGGAGTGCCTTAGTGTCTTGTTCATGGAACAGCCAGGAAACCAGTGTCACTAGATCAGAGTGTGAATCAGGGAGTATGTCAGTAAAAGACTGGAAAGAGAGGAGGGAGCTAGGTCGGGAAGACTTTGAATGCCAAACGGAGCATTTGATCCTCAAGGACTGAGTAGCCACGGTGGTAACATAATAGGAGCAGCACTTTAGAAAAATCACTTGGGGGGCGACTAGGTGGCGCAGTGAATAGAGCACCGGCCCTGGAGTCAGGAGTACCTGAGTTCAAATCCGGCCTCAGACACTTAACACAAAAAACTAGCCGTGTGACCTTGGGCAAGTCACTTAACCCCAACTGCCCTCCAAAAAGCAAAAAAAAAAAAAAAAAAGAAAAATCACTTGGGTAGATGGATGAAGGATGGTCTGAAGTGGGGAGAGTCTCGAGATGGGCAGAACCCCACCCAACCTGGCCACTGCAATGATCCAGGTAGGAGATGATGAGGGCCTGAACCAGAGGGGTGGCTGTGTCAAGAAGAGAGAAGGAGGCATATCTAAGAGATGCTGTTGAAGTAGAAATAACAGACCTTGGCAATAGCTTGGACGTGGGTGTGAGACAGAGTGAGGAGTCTAGGTGGTGAGCGTTAGAGACTGGGAGGACAGTGGTGCCTTCTACACTGGCAGGAGGCAGGAGGCAGGAGGCAGGGAGCCTTTAGGGGAAGGATAACGAGTTCTGTTTTGGACACACTGAGTTTAAGATTCTACAAAATGTCTGCAAAATAGTTGGATGTGAGGTTAGCAGAAAGATTAGGACAGGAAAGGTGCGTCTGAGTCATCAGATGGTAATTTCCATAGGAGGTGATGAGATCACCGAGCGAAGTAATAAGGAGAGAGAAGAGAAGAGGCCCAGGACAGAACCCTGAGGGACGCCTATGGAGCCAGAAAAGGAGACAGAGGAGGAGCGGTCAGAGAGGGAGGAGAAGAACCAGCATGGGCGAGGGGACAGTGTCCTGAAGACCTAGAGAGAAAAGAGT
>CM053597.1:12101321-12129083 GCA_028646575.1 Pseudocheirus occidentalis | reverse complement strand
GAGAGAGAGAGAGAGAGAGAGAGAGAGAAAGATACACACACATATATAGATATATACATACATATATATGATTAATGAGGAGGGAAGGATCAAAGGAGGGGTTTTTTAGGATAGAAGAGGCATGGGCGTCTTTGTAGGCAGGAAGAAATGAGCCAGTTCAGAGGGAGGGATGGAAAATGAGTGAGAATTTGGGGGATGACAGAGGGATTGATCTGCTGGGGGAGACAAGAGGAATGGGATGGCTTGAGCAGGTGAAGGAGTTGACTTTGTCAGGGGTAAGGCTACCTCGTCATAGGAGGCAGAGGTGAGGGAGGAGAGAGGGGCAGAAGGCACCTGAGGAAGCTCACAGCAAATAGGCTCCATTTTCTTCTGTAGCCAACCTTGCCCAGAGCTAGAGCAGAGCTGGGGAAAATGTTGAGGCTGTTGGAACAAAGGCCTTTCTCCCTTTTACTTGTTTCTCTTTCCACTAATGATAGTCATTTTTCAAAAACAAAACAAAAAAAAAAAACAGTGTGGCCACCTTCCCTGGGGCTATCATTTCATTTTTTCCCCATGTACCATTGCCTGTGCTGTAGCAGCCAAAAATCTACAGTATTCTTGTTAAATAAAAGGAGGCAGTTTTTGCTTTGAGATTTGTCTTGATCTCTCCCCATTTCTTAATGCTTTATACCTTGAGGTAGCTTTGAGATACTGTATAGATACTAGATTTACCTATCTGTTACCATGTAAATCTCACACACAGGCAAATGTAAGCTCCTGAAGGGCAGGCATTGCCCCACCTTCCTTTTTTATCTTTATCCTCATTACCTGGCTGCAGACCCTTGCATCCAACAGAAGCTTCAACAATGTTTTTTGAATTGTGTTGAACAGAATGGCATCTACTAGTAAATGCAGCCCAGTTCAAGGATAAATGATTTTTCTTTAAATAATGCTGAAGTTATCAGAACACATGACTACGAAGGCCAGACCTTTCAAGGACAACAGCAGACTTAATGCTATTAATGTATTCATTTCCATTCTGTTTTGATTCCCCCCCCCCTCCTCTTTTTGCTGAAACTAACCCTAAGGTCACTGTGCATGGGGTTCCCAGTTGGACACCCCTATCAGACCCACATCTCTCGGTGTGCCATGTTCCCAAGCTTCAATTCCCCAAAGGACAAGAACACTGCTGCAAGTCTCCACCAGCCATTTCCTGCTTCCATGCCCACGATGCCATATGAAACTACTGTTCTGAGGAAAGCAAGAGGTAAAAGAAAGTTGGTCATGGCCTTACTGCTTCAGTCTGGGGCTTGTTTTTGTTATTTTTGACTCAACATTGAAAGACGGAGGCTCAGGAGCATGTATGGATAGACATGGGTTGAACCCGACCCAGTCCTACCCATCCAGATCAGAAGCCCATTCCTACACTCTAATGGTTCTTCATGATGTGGTCTTGGACCTGGGATTCCAGGGGCCATGCCACTAGGATGCAGCTTCTGATAGATCCTACAGCAGACTAGAAAGTCATCAGGTGTGGGACCAGCTTTAAGGGACTGTGGTTCATTTTCAAAGGATCCCAGATCTAAAACTGGACCCCAGAAGTTATCTGGTCTAAATCCTTTATTTTATGTCTGAGTAAACTGAGGCTCTGAGATGTTAAATGATGCCATCATAATTCTAGACCTGGAAGGGACCTCAGAGCCAGCAAGTTTAGCCTTCTTTGACAAATGAGGCAACTAGGTTCTGCAGTAGATAAAGTGCTGGAAGTGGAATAAAAACAACTTGAGTTCAAATCCAGCCTCAAACCCTGACTAGTTGTGGGACTCTAAGCACTTAATTTTTGTCTGCCTCAGTTCACTCATCTGAAAAATTGGGATATTAATGGTACCTCCCTTCCAGGGTTGTTGTGAAGATAGAAATGAAATATTATTTGTAAAGTGATTTACAAACCTTAAAGTATTACATAAATGCTATTATTATTTTTATTATAAAATTGAGGAGGAAATTAACATGTGCGAGGTCACACTTAGCATCACAAGTCCAAAGCTAGAAGGAGCCTCAGACATTATCTGGTTCAAACCCTTCATCAAATAGATGAGGAAAATCAAGATCAGAGAAATTGTTTGCATTAGGTCGCATAGCAGTAAATATCTAAGGCAAGATCTGAACCCAGGTCTTTGTGACTCCAGGTCCTGCTCCTATCCACTACACCAGGTTGCATCTCAGGATCTCATCTGAAGGCCATGCTAGCTAGAGCCGAGGAGCCTCATCGCCAGCTTTGGCAAAAAGTGATGGGTTGTTTGGCCTAGAACAAGGAGTCAACATCTGGATTGGGACAGAGAAGAGACACACAGACAAAATTGCTGATCCTTGAAATATTTAACAAGATGCCCACTATAAAATAGCATTCCACGGACTCTATTGCCCTATGCATTGGTTTATATCCCTAAAAACTTGACTGGGGTGTGTTGTCAGAGTGGGACCCTTTCCATAGGTCATACACCTTAAGTTCAAAGGCCTGCCTTGGCTCTTTTCAAATACCTAAACCACCCCAAGATATGAAAGCCTGGGCTTAGCTGACCTTCTCCATAAATATTTCTCAGCTGACATCTAGGGAAAGTGTGTTTTGCTGTCTCATTTGCATTTCTGTTCAATGACATTGGGATATTAATGGTACGAATTTAAGATCAGCCTTATTCTCTCATTGTTCCATACATGTTCTTCCCACCTCACCCCATTGTACTCATCCTCGAGGGCAGAGACCACATCAACTGTTCCCTGTGGTGCTGAGGATAGACTTAGTAGTCCAATAAATAGACTCGAGGAATCAGGTATATGTGGAAAGGATCCTAGAAATCATTGAGTCCAACACTATGTTTTGCAGCTAAGGAAGTAAAGATTCAGAAAAATAAAGTGATTTACTGAAGATCACACAGCAAATTAGTGGCAGAGCCAAGAGCGTCACAGAATCCTAGCACAGAGTCAGAAGGGACTCCTGACGTCTGTCCACTCCAACTATTCAATGGGTCTGACCCAGAACCCCTTCTAAAACATGGATTTTTAAAAATATCTTTTGTACATCTTTCACATGTTGTCTCCCTGGTGTGACAAGAGGCTCCAAGAGGATGGCATGCTTAATAAAGGAAATGTAGCCCACCAGGCAGATGAAGTTTTCCTCATTCTTGCCACCATCTATGGACCAGCCTCATCTCAACATATTCCAGACCTCTCCCCACTATCTATAGACAGGAACTGGAGTGTGATTGCATTGGCATACGGAGCTCTCAAGGTGGATGTTTCCTCTACCAATGCAGATTAGCACCTGCCCTATTGTCTAGACAGAGCATGGAGAGGAGCTTAAGAAACTTTCCAGGGTCACACAAGCCAGTGTGTGTCAGAGACAGGACTTACTTGAATCTGGGTCATCTTGGCTCCAAGACCAGTTCTTTATCCTCTTCACACAAGCTGCCTTTCTTCCCTTCTATCTGGTTCCTCTCAATGCTCCAGGGGTGCTTTCAGACTCTCCTTAACGTACAGTTTTGCCCTTTTGGCACTGTCCATGGTGCTGCCTGAACCATCCCCCTATAGCTACCCATTCTGCCTGCTCCTCAGATACACCCTCTCCAAAAGTCACCATTGATCTCTTTTTACCAAATTAGAGGTAACACTGCCTTTTCTCAGTCTTTATTGTCCTTGACTTCTCTGTTCATTATTTCCTCTTTAAACCTCTCCTGACATGAGTGGGGGAGGGGGAAGGGAAGCCTTGGAGTTGGAGTCAAATTGTCTGGTCTCAAATAACTTGCCTTGGTCACTTATAACCTGCAACATCTTTGGTAAATCACACAACTTCTCTGAAGTGCAGTATTGCCATCTGTAAAATTCAGGGGTTTGAACTAGAGGCCCTCTAAGAATGGCTGTAAACCTTGGATCTTATGATCGTACTGTCCTCTTCCTCTGTAAATGAGCCTCCATTGTCTCCTACCTGCCACCGAATGTTGGTTATTCCCCAAGGGTTAGCCTTGCATTTTTTTCACATTCTCATTGCCCTAGCTGTCATCTCAATGTGGACTGCTTTCAGAAACTTGTCTCAAATTGATGTGACCAACCCTGACCTCTCTTCCAAGTTCTGAGAAGTATTTCTCTCATCAGCTCATCTACCAACAAATGTTTATTGAATGTTTTCTGTGTACTTGCCACTGTTGGGCTCAAGAGGTAGGAGAACTGACTTCAAAATAATGAGCCTAATTCTTCTCTATTACTTGAATAAGCAGAAGAGGAAATGGGATATCAGCAGCCACGCTCTTAGAGTTGGTCTCCAATCATGCTATCACCACTACATTGAGTACAAGTGTGGTGTTTGTGCCAGCTGACACATGAATAGCCTTTATTTAGGACAAAGAATTAATAACTAATGGAGTTTTCTTTTGAAGCTTTCACTTCTGCAATTGAGACATTGACATATCCCAAGAAACTTTTGGAGAGGAAATCATGTCAAGAGACAGAGCTCATAATGGGCACAAAAGACTTTAAAGAAGTTAGGAAAAATTTCCATTAGGGGAGGACAAAGCAGTTGGTTTTCTCTCTAGAAGTAATGAAACTGTGGGGAAGGTCAAGGACCTGGTTCATTCTAATAAACGCTTAGAATAGTGATGCATGAAGAAAGAGAAAAATTGATTCCTTCTGGAAAGAAAACTTGAATGTAAGAAAGAGTGTCTAAATAGACCCCCACCCACCCCACTCTCTTTGAGTGATCAATAGAAAGAGTGAATGCTTGGTATTTATTTTTATCTTTTGAGAAGAAAGGATAAAAGTTTCTCAGGGGGAAAAAGTAACTATAAAGTCCAATGAGACCAAAACTTATATTTTTGTTTTTAAAAGTTTATCATTATTATAGTTATAATTAACAAGCATTTTATTAACCTGTCCCCCAATATCCATCCTCCCACTGAGCAAATAGAAAACCCTGAGAAATAAGGTCTTCAATAAATAACCATGTGATCCACCAAACCAAACTGTCACATTAGCCTTCTCTGAAAATGTTCATCTCTTTGGGCATTTTGATTTTCATCACCTCTGTGCCCAGAGGTGAGAACAATGTCTTAATGTCATTTCTTTTGGATCCATGATTTATCAAAGACCAGTTGTTATCATCCCTGTTGTCACTGTGCCCTCACTCTCTCATGGACAGTCACCATACTGCCTAGATGACATTTCTGTAATTCTTTAAGGTTTACCAAGAGCCTCAGTTTCCTCATGTGTAAAACCATGATAATAACAGCACTTACATCAGAAGGTAATTGTGGGGACAAAATGTGACCATGTTTGTAAAACAGTTTACAAGCACGTATCATTTCCCCCATTCTACCTGATTGTTTCTGACTTTAAAATACAACAACCTCTGTCCACACTGGCACCTACCTGAGTGTTGGGTTATGTTTTTTCCCCCCCTGGGATTTTCAGGTAATCAGTATCGACACGAAAACCTGGACATTCCCTCTGACTCCCGAAAGAAAGCCTTGCATTGGCCTGGGCAGCACCTGTATTATGACGTAAGTGTTTCTTAAACTTCTTCTGAAATAGAGCCAAGCATATCTGGGTAAAGTGGAAAGTTCATGGTTCTGGGGCCAGAGGACCTGGGTTCAAATCCTACTCTGATACTTCCTACCTGTGTGACCTTGGGTGAGTCATGTCATCTCAAGTAAATTCGGTTCTCTGGGCCTCAGTTCCCTCATCTGTAAAATGTGAAAGTTGGACTAGATGACTTCTGAGGTCTCTTCCAATAAAGTAGCATTTGCTGATTCAGAGTTGGAAAGAGCTTGGGGTAGAGGCCTGGGTTTGGTCCCAGCAGGCTAGGGTGACTCCAATTATACAGAAGCAAAGGAGAGAGGTGAGGACTGAGGATACTGAGGCTTAGGGAGAAGTTCTTTGTGACTCTGGGCAAGTCATTCACCTCTCATGATATAAAGGCCAGTTATCATTGCCAGCATATCCTCACTGTAGGCAGCCACCATCTTGCATGGCTTATACTTCTGTAAAGGCGCAGGATGAGGAGACTCAGACCATTAGCAAAGAAAGAAAAAGTGAAAGCATGTGAGACCCAGACTTGAAAGAAAATCAAACAATTAGAGGCGTCCTTCTGGCAAAGGGCTCCAAGGTAGGAGAGAAGGGTGACTCAATATGTCCAGAACTGTGCTGAAGAAAGAGTGGTTTTCACCCGCAGGGTTCTCTTTCATTGGGGGTTTAATATTCTCAGGAATTCATCATGCTGCTCTGCATCATCTCAGTAAGTTCTCCTGTGATGAGCAAGTGCATTATTCCATGTGAGAGTGTGTTACCCAGCATGCCTTGAGCTCAGACCAAAGCTGCTCCAGAGATTGAGAACAAACTTATGATTCCTTCAGTAGACTTCTGGGCTGGAAGGAATCTCAGAGGCTGCCTATTCCAACTCCCTCATTTTACAAGGGAGGAAACAGGCACAGGAAGATGATTAGTTCACCCAAACCAAGTTTGTACATGGTAAAGTCAGGATTCGAACCAAGGTCTTGGGACTTCACCTTCAACACTCTTCTCAAAGCCCCAGGGCTGCTGTCTCCTCAGGGCTTATTAATCCGGTGGCCATGATTGTCTTCTCTACTGTACTAACATTCTTCATAGTTTTGTCTTGTATTTGGACATAGGATTTCATCGGTATAACTCTCAATCAATGCACATAGGCAACTGCTTTACAACTTATCCAGTGTGACCTTGGATAAGCCATGTCACCTTTATGAGCCTAGGTCTCTTCATTTGTAAAATGAGGAGTTGAACTAGATGGTCTTTGAATTCCCTTTCAGCTGCGAAGCCATGCTTTTCCCTTCCTAGAGAGTCATCTGGGGATGCTGAGGGGCGAAGTGACCTACCCATAGTCGATAACCAGTAAAAACATCACCAGGATATATCAAAAGGTGGCCTTGAACTCCAGGGTCTTTCTGACATACAGAGTGGCTTGTTCAGTCTTTTTCAGTCATGTCATCCTCTCCAAGACTCCATTTGGGGTTTTCTTGGCAGAGATACTGGAGTAGATTGCCATTTCCTTCTCCGGGTCATTTTATAGATGAGGAAACTGAGGCAAGCAGGGTTAAATGACTTGCCTAGGATCACACAGCTAGTAAATGTCCAGGCTAGCTCTCTAACCACAATCCCATCCTGTTTTTCTTCATCTTGGTAAGAATGAAAATTTCCTGAGTCACACCACTAGATCACAGCACAGTAGATTCAGAATGGCAGAGCACCTCAGAGACCATCTAATCCAGCCCTCTCATTTATAAATAAAGAAACAGAAGCCCAGAAGGTTCAGTGACTTGCTCAAGCCACACGGCTATTGAGAAGCAAAATCAGTATTTTAACCCATTTCCTCTGATTTTGAGATCAAACCCATTTTCCACAGGACCATGATCCTTTCCACTGGGGAGGAGCTTTGGTCACTCAACTAACTGCAAAGAAGACTGATGTTATTCCTGTGAATCTGGACATAGCCTTGAAAACCCAAAAAAATTTTCATGGAGGACTTTTTTCATCTTCCTTATTTTTTTATTAGTTAATTTATTTATTTTTAGTTTTCAACATTCACTTCCACAAGTTTGAAATTTTCTCCCCCTCCTTCCCTACTCCCTCCCCAACACGACTTGCAATCTGATATAGGCTCTACACGTACATTCCTATTAAATGCATTTTCACATTAGTTATGTTGCACAGAAGAATTATAATGGGAGAAACCATGAGAAAGAAAACAAAGCAAACAAAAAAGAAAAGAAAAGAGGCTGCTTTGCTCTGCATTCCAACTCCATAGTTCTTTCTCTGGATGTGGCTGCCATTTTCCATCATGAGCCCTTTGGAATTGTTTTAGGCCCTTGCGTTGCTGAGAAGAGCTAAGTCTAGCAGAGTTTATCATTGTTACAATGTTGCTGTTACTGTATACAATGTTCTCCTGATTCTGCCCACTTCACTCAGCATGTTCACCTCATTCACAGCTGATCATTGTTACAATGTTGCTGTTACTGTATACAATGTTCTCCTGGTTCTGCCCACTTCACTCAGCATCCCTTCACATAAGTCATTCACAGCTGATCATTGTTACAATGTTGCTATTACTGTATACAATGTTCTCCTGGTTGGGTGCCCACTTCACTCAGCATCAGTTCATGTAAGTCTTTCCAGGTTTCCCTGAAGTCTACCTCTTCATCATTTCTTATAGCACAACAGTATTCCATTACATTCATAGTCCTCAAATTGTCCAGCCATTCCCCAATGGATGAGCATCCCCTCAATTCGCAGTTATTGGCTACCACAAAAAGAACTGATATATATATATATTTGTACACATGGATCCTTTTCCCATTTCTATGATCTCTTTGGAATATAGCCCTAGAAGTGGTATTGCTGGGTCAAAGGGTATGCACATCTTATAGCTCATTGGGCATAGTTCCAAATTACTCTCCAGAATGGTTGGATCAGCTCACAGCTCCACCAACAATGAATTAGTGTTCTGACTTTCCCACATCTTCTCCAACATCCACCATTTTCCTGTTTTGACATATTAGCCAATCTGATAGTGGTACCCCAGAATTGTTTTGCTTTGCATATCTCAAATCAATAGTGATTTAGAGCATTTTGTCATATGACTCTAAATAGCTTTAATTTCTTCCTCTGAAAACTGCCTGTTCATATCCTTTGACCATTTATCTATGACTTGTATTCTTGTCAATTTAACTCAGTTCTCTAAATATTTTAGAAACGAGGCCTTTATCAGAGACTCTAGTTGGAAACATTTTTTTCCTAGTTTTCTACTTCTCCATGGAGGATTTTTAAGGGCTACTTCCTCACATGGACACTTTTAACTTTACATTTCTTTTACATTTTTCTCCCATAATTTTCCTCTCTAAAATGCTCCCCTTGTAAGTGGTTGTCCCATGGCAATCAATCAAACGCAGCAACCAGAGAGCTGCCTTCTGCCCTTTGTCCCTCATGACTCCAATGGCTCAGCCCCAGCTCTTCTCCCAGTCAAATATAGCTGTCTCCCATTTCCTGATTTCTCAATACTCAACAACGAGAGCCTTCATGGTTGAAGAGGAGAATATGTAACTAGCAATTTGGGGGCACTCAGGGCACCGACAGCCAGGGGTGAACAGCATAAAACTACCTTCAATTCAACTTTGTGATACAAAAGGTGCTGATGAAACCAGAAATAATGGGGAAATGTTCAGCTAAATGAGAAAAGGAAATAGTTACTGCTGTGGCTTGAGGGATAAAAAGATCGGAGTTGGAATATGATCCAGTCAGAGGCTATGTACTCCCAATGAGCAGGACTGGAGGTCCTGTTTTCTTTCCGTCCCACTGGAGATGACTGGGAGAAAAAAGATGCTGTGTAATCTGGAAAGGCAGTAGAATGCCCTTCGATTAGAGGGAGTATCTGCTTATAGAGGTGAAGCAAGACAGAGGAGAAGGGAACAGCTAGGGAAGAAGACAGGACAGTTGGGTTTATGGGACGGAAGAAGAGAGTGAGTACCCTATGGACCTACAGGCACTATGTAAATATGGCCAGGGATATATTGTGGTTAAGCATTGTTTATTTTATCATCTGGATTATTAATGTAATTAAGCTATATAAATATTAATATCCAATAACTTAGAATGGTTATTGAGTAATTGAAATGAGCCAAACACTGTGATGAGGGCTGGGGACACAGAGCCAAAGACTATGACGGACTAGGCACCCTTGACTCCTGCATATCTCCACACGGGAGCATGCCTCAGTCCTTCTACAAGTGATGAGAATTCATGCTATTAAAAAGTCCTAGGAGCTGTTGTGCTCCTGTCTAAGTCTCCTAAAGTTACAGTGGCATTTCCTCTAGTTCCAGTCTTGTCCAAAGGAGTGAATGAATGAGTGAGTGGAAGGATAAATGATCGTGCTTGTAATAGGCATGTTCTATGTGCCCAGCACTGGGTGTTAAGACATAAATACAGGAAAGCCACACAATTCCTGTCCTCAGTGAGCTTATGTTCTAACAGGGAAGACAAGATGTGGAGAGGGAAAGGGGGCTTGGAGCAAAGAATATGACAGAGACTCTCTATGGAAATCCTTCATATTCTCCAAGGCATTGATTGCAATGCTGCTTTTATCATCCCAATCAATCATGCCCACACCTGCTCTGAAATTTTCAATAGCTCCCTAGTCCTGAAAGGACTGAGCCTCCAGAAGCCCAAAGAGGCAGTGGCAGAGAGTGAATAAGTGTTTGACTTGGAGTCATAAAGACCTGGCCACGTGACCCTGGGTAAGTCATTTAACTGCTGTAGGCCTCAATTTGCTTATCTGTAAAATGGGAGGGTGGGCTTCTGCAGCCTCCAAGGTCCATTCTAGTACTAACCCTGGGATCCTCTGAAACCCAGACCTCTCTCTGTTCCCCATCTAGGCTTCTGCTCTTGCCAACCGGATCTGCTCATGGTCTCCCTGACGTACCTTGTCCTGTCCAACCTTTATGCCTTGGGTTATGCTATTCCCCTGCTCAGCAGGTCCTCCTGGCCAAATCTAATATTAATATTAATTGCTGTTATTATTAATAATAATAACATAACAACTAACATTCATGTAGCTCCTACTATGTGCCAGGCACCCCACTAAGCCTTTTGCAAATACGATCTCTTTTGGGTGACAGGAAACATTATTATTTCCATTTTACAGATGAGGAAACTGAGGTAGCTGGAGATTAGGTGACTTGCCCAAGGTCATACAATTTAAAAGTGCCTGAGGTCAGGTTTTAGTCCAGATTATCCTGACTCCAGGCCCGGGGCTCCCTCCAGTGCAATACTGGGTACCCTTTGAGGCCTTCACTGCACACCTCCATTGGATGTGGTATGTTAGAAGTAATGTGGGATATAGTTTGGTTCTCATGCCTTGTCACTGTCTTCTTTTGGTTTCTACCAGAGTCCCAACCCTGCTGACTCATGACTGAGCCATCAGGCACCATCATCCTTAGCTGGACCCAACCTGACCCACAACAAGGCATTCCCTACTGCCTGCACTTTGCTTTTCCTTCCCTTATGAATATTACCTGCATTTGTCATCAGTGGACTTTGCTTATTTGCTCTGGATTATTTCTTGGTCAAGGGTCCTGGGACTTCCTGCACATTTGAGTCCAAGGTTTGAGTCACCTTCCCTACCCCCATCTTGGTGACCTTCATAAATCCAATAGAGAGAATGTGGTGGTCCAGTGCCTGGGTCATCAGGGCGGTTCTGGAAAAAATCGTTCACTAGGCAAAGCTTAACTTCCATAGCCTTTTGTCCTCCTACAGCTTATCTGAACCCAGGCTTCCATGCCCAGGACACTTCCCATCTGCCCCCATGTATGCCACTGGGTCTGCAGGCCCCCTTTCCAGCATTGTCTTCTCCCACTCAAATATAATTTTTTTCTTTAGGGCAGAGACTGTCTTGCTCATATATGTATTCCACTGCCTGGCACACAGAAAATGCTTAATAGATGCTTTGTCTCTCAATCCCAATTCTAATGCTACAAAATCAAACATGCATTCAATAAATACCCACTGTTTACAAGCTTCCCCAAGCCAACGTGAGACATTTGTCCATGATGCTCTGACTCTTCCCATCTCCTTTCTAAAGCCTCCCCAGCATCCCTTTCTTTATCAGGATGTTTATCCTAGTCAATTGTCCTATGGGAAAGTTTGATAACTGATTCATCCTGAGGTATCAAAGATGACAAGAATTCAGGGGCTACCCCTTTCCCAGGGGTATTTGTGGCTTAGTAGGAAAAGAGGCTAACCCTTCACACTCCAGGGCACCTTGTTAGGAGCTGCTTAATGTCCAGCACTAAATGATCGGAGATGTGAATAAAAGAAGTGACCAGGCCATGTGGGTAGTTCAGGGAAGAACCATGAACACCATTTAATGATTTTTTGAGAAAGATTTTTATATAGAAAGATGAAAGGATTCAGGTTTTACCTTCATTGTCTTAAACTTGTTAGTGCCTGGAAGTAACTTTAGATAAGTCAGGTCAATTAGCATCTTAAAGGTATTAAAAAAGAGGAGACAAAAGAGAAAAGACTTCAAAGTAACTTAGGTTTGTTTGGATGTAATCATTGTCTTGAGTATATTGTACCTTGGAACCAACACAGGTTTTAATAAGAGACTTGTCTTCTTTAGGTACCTGAAGTTTGGAGGCCACAAAGGCTTGGTTGCAGTCAGGGTCTCAGACACAAATCTTTTGAGTGTAACTCCAGGGGGCCCTAATTAGAGTACACTGTCTAAGCCTTGACTTCAGCTGCATCACACCTACCTCCATGTGCCCTAGGCAGAGGAGGAGGGTGGGAAGAAGGTGTGGAAGGTAGGCTTCACCAGCGGCTGCACAAGTTTAATCAGGGACGGATGTTGGGCTGCTCACGGGTAACCACCCATGGAAACCAGCCTTTGGCTGGATGCATAGTTGTTCTTCCTGATTTTAATTAGGTGTGCTGACTGTCACAATGCAGATATAACTTGTAATCTTGAGAAGCTTCAGACAGAACAATGAATTGATGGCTAAGGTTAAGGAGTGAACAAGTAATCCTGCAGACAACCCATTGGTCTGGGCCTCAGCTAACCTGGCTGGATCTCAGACTATACCTACACAGTCTAGCCCCAAGGCCGTCCTCCAAGCCCTGCCTGTGCCAGCTCTGCAGGCAGAGGGCCTGAGGGCCCAGGCTCACCTCTCTGCCACCAAGAGACTGCAGAGGAGGGGACTTTCGTGGACTTTCATATTCTGCATACATGCATAGCATTTCTGTTTTTATTGGTATATTTACTATAAATAAGTTGCATCAGTATTTTATATTTTGTATTTATATTTCGTGTAGATAGTTTTATAGTTGTATTTCAGGTAGATCAATAGATTTTATATTTATCTTTTAGATGGATTTTATATTTTGTATTTATCTTTCAGATAGATAATAGATAAATGGATGGGTGGACGCAGAGACAGACTGATAAACAAGAGGGGGCACTACTTTTCTAGATGGCTATCGATGGATAGGCAGAGAGAGAGGCAAGAGCAAAGATGAAAACCATTCCCTGTTGTCATGACTTATTATTTTTCCTGCACCTGGCTTAACAGCCTCTCTGATTATCCTCAGCTGGACAATTCCAGTGTGGCCTGTAGCCACCCCAGACACCAACTTGCCTGCTCCTGCACAGCCAGAAGGTTTTGCACTGGTTGAAATTCAAGGACAGGCATCCCACAGGTTACTGAGAGCTGGATGGCCTGTGGTGCAGCTGAATCTTCAGAGGGGTCCTGGAAGCCATGGCAGGTCCCCCAGGGGGTCCAGTTGACACTGGCCCACCCACTGGACCATCAAGCACAGGTACAAATACATATTGTAATTGTTGTGCAGCCCTAGAGGATGTAAACTCCATGAGAGAATTATGTATGAAAGAAAGTTTATTGAGGACTTCCTATGTGCCAAGGACTCTGCAAAGAGCTAGGGATACAGAGACAAAAGCTAGAATAGTCCCTACCCTCAGGAGGCTTACTTTCAAATAGGAAAACAACATACATAGGGGCATAGCAGCCAGAGACAGGGATTTGAGTCAGAAAGCTACAGGGATGGTGAGTAGGACCACAATCCAGGAAAAGCAGCACGCCCTATACAGGAACAATGGTGGTAATGACTTGGTCTATGATCAGTGAAAGGGAGAAGGAAAAGAGGCTATGGAAGAGGTAGCCAGAAGAGGAGAGGAGTGAAAGATGTAACGAGGGGTGCTCGGGGACTCCCCTGACATAGTGTTCTAGGTCACCACTCACCAGAAGTTCTGCCAAGACACACTCTAGTGTGGGCAGTAAGAAGGCAGACCAGAAAGGGTTTGTGGAGGTCTCACCAGTGCCTCCTCCATTCCTGGCACACAGTAGGTGCTTCTTGACTGAATAATTGATTCATAGGACAGGGTCAATCAGGGTAGACCAGTGGAGGGAGGAATATGCCTGAGTGGAATTCTTACACTAAGCAATTTGAATATTTGAATGTTTTGGGTACCTCCACTACAGACTCACTAAACAAACATTGAGAATATTGTAAACCCAAACTTTACTGACCCTCATACAATGACCTTGAAAAGTTCTCACTAGTCTCTGTGACAAGAGAGAGAAGCTAGGCTTTTTGACTAACAAAGCTACACAGCTCTACAAAAGCCCAGAGACTGGGGACTGGCTGATTTGGTAACCTCCAGAGAAGTTTTTCACAGAGAATCATGGTTTCTGAGAACACGCCTCAAGAGAAAACAGACATTTCTCTTAATGCTAAGTCTCCCACCTGGATGATTCTGGGGCCCTGGCATTTCCAACCTCATGATGAAAATAAACCAACTGTTACTGGTGGGCAAGACTAAGCATGATTTCAAAACCCACGAGAATTCACTTGGTCTCTTTCGATGGACATCAAATAGGTTTCACTCTTGTTTCCTGAGTTTGTTTGCTTCAAAATGTTAATTTTCTAGTTTAATTCTCTCACTGAAGGGTAGGGAAAAAGAGAATCCTAGGCAATGTCCATTGGGTCCCCAGAGCAGAGGGTTTTTATTTTCTTTTTAAATGATGAGGTTCCTGCTTTCTGCACATTTGCCCTTCACGTTAAAGCTCCAGAGCACAAGCCGTGCCTGGCATTTTTTGAGGGTGTATAACTGTCACCCCCTTCTCAGTCCAATATTTTCCAACTCTTTCAAAGATATCTTTTCTGTTTGGTTGTTTAAGAACTTAGCTTTTCTTTACCCAAATGTAAATGTAAGGAACGTTATCATTCTTCCAGGAAAAACAAGGTGAGATTCCTACTGCTTGGGTCAGACGGCATTATTTTACAACCCGGTATTATATCAGATACAGACTGAGAATAGGCTGGATATTCCATTTGTCTCATGTTGGAGACTCAACACAAAAGGCCTGCCTTTGCTTTCAGGGTCTTTCAGACTATGATGGTCAGAATTACATGTGGAATGTGGGCTCACTCCCTTGAATATTATTACATTCACCTCCCCCTTTCATGCACCTCTGACCACTGGACTGTAAAATAATTATATAAAATATTTAGGATGATTTCCAATTTAAACGTGATTGTGCTTCCAATAATGGAAAGACATTTTGTGGTTCTCTTGAAAGATAATGATGTCAGCCTCTGACTCTCAAGCATAGTGTGAAAGAATAGAGGTTTTGTCCACCTGGAGAATAGATGAGGATTTCACAAAGAAATAGCTTTGAGTGGTAGGGATGTTCCTGAATTGACTGATAACATCAAAACCTATAATCTACAACTCCAAGAGTTGTGAGTTGCCCTGAACACTTTGGTTTTCTTCTCATGATCTTCCCTTCCAATTTCCTACCATTGTGTGTTTAGTCTCCCCTGATAGATACTGAGTACAGTGGTGGGAGAGCATGACCCTGGCATATTGTGTAGACTCTATTATATTTTGTAATGTATTGCATTTGTAAGACATTTGGGGATTGAGGATCTAGATTTTATTTAATTTTTTTTTAATTTTTACAATTTTTTTCTTTTTCAAAAAGTTGGGACAATTTCCTTTTTGTCCTGCTTGGTTTTCATTTATGGTTTCTTGAAATATAATTCTGAAAAAAAACAGCCTTTAAAAAAGTCCATTAAACCTGAATCACTTTGGCTGACTCTCATTGAATGGCCAACAATTACCCCACACAGAAATCTTTGTGACTCATTGTTTAGATTTTGATGGTTTGGAATGAGTGTAAATAGGGATTATTTTCTGTTCTGGCCAGAAATTCTAACGGTCTTCCCCTCCCAAATGGATAGTTTGGCAATTAAATTGTGCCATCGTCTCAATTCTTACTTACCCCTCAGTCACTGAATGGGTATTGCCTCAGATGAACTGAAACCTGGGAAAGAGCTTCATTTTGAAAGACCACGGTCACTTGCTGCATCCTGGGCCACTGCATCTCACCTTGACTTCTACCTTCCACTGGACTTTGATGAGTCTGGAGGAGAGAGTGAAGCAGCCAACTTTGTGTAGTACGACCTCAATGAAATCTGATCCATGAGCAAATCAAGACACCACCTGTGATGTCATTGGTCCTCTTCAAGAACAAGGACAAACAACAGTTTGTTTCCATACATAAGTACCTGTGATACTACTATTATTTCTTTTGCTTTAGAGCAGCGGTTCTCAACCTGTGGGTTATGTTCAATTTGTAACAATGAAAATACATCCTGCATATCATATATTTACATTACCATTCATAACAGTAGCAAAATTACAGTTATGAAGTAGCAATGAAAATCATTTTATGGTTGGGGGTCACCACAACATGAGGAACTGTATTAAAGGGTCATGGCATTAGGAAGGTTGAGAACCACTGCTTTAGAGTGAAGTAAATGGTTATGTTTAAGCTTTACAACAGTCATTATTGTGAGCGGTTGGTCTTTATAAATAGAAAAGCATAAATGGAATCATGTGAACCAGAGTGGTAAGGAAGGGAGGGATATTTCTGTTAAATGGAGTCATTCCCCTGGCCCTGAGAGAGTTTAAGAGTAGCCATGTTGTGTTGGCCTAGACCCATTGATCTGTAACCAAGCCAGTCCAGAGAGTGAGTGGGAGAGTCCACATGCCTCCCTCAAGGACTGACCTCTGCCTGGATGGGACGAGGCTTTGAGAAGTGAGCAGGTCACACTACTCCAGATATCACCACCTGTGGTAGATGGTGGGAACGGCCAGATCACGCAGACTGGAGAGCAGGGCTTCCCTAATCTTCTACCTACCAGTTCAACTTTTTGAACCCAAGATTATTGTTCAGTGAAAAATATATTTACCCTGGAGTCACCGAAGCTAAGTTCAAGCCCTGTCTCTGCCGATTAATTTGTGACCTTGGAGAAATTACTTGATTTTTCTGGGATTTGGTTTATTTACCTGTATAATGAGGGACTTCAACTAAATGATTTCTTTTGTTTTCCTTTGAGACAATCGGGTATGTGATTGCCCAGTCACACAGCTAGTAAGTGTCTGAGGCAGGATTTGGATACAGGTCCTCCTGACTCTAGGGCCAGTTGTGGTATCCATTGTGGTACATAGCAGCCTACAACTTCTAATCCTATGACTTTATTTATCCTTTATACTTGTATTCAAAAAAGCGACTTCACAAGCATATGATAGGTTAATAAACAGTACTCCAGTCTGTGTAAAACTAGACCCTGGGGCTTTGGACCATGGGTGTCACAGATATTGTTCCATAGCATGTCATTCATTGTTCTCTAATTGAAGATCTAACAGATTATCAATGGTCAGATTAATCTTAGTAGAAAACCTAAAATCTGGGCTTCTTTGTCCCCTCAATTCCTTTGCCCACCTCTTGGTCATAATCTTTACCACAGCAGGAGGAGCCCCCTAGGATTAAGGGCCATTTAAGTATACCTCATCGTTTCATTGGTCAGCAATATAAAATTCATCCTCTAGTGGTCAGCATGCTGGTGAGTGAGTCTGTCTATCCTGAGGTAGGCAGGTCCCAGTCAGGGTCTCACAACAGAGACTTGATCTCTTTTTAAGATCCTACTTGATGACTTTCCTGGCATGGAAGAACCTGCCAGAGGTCATCCTCTGCCAGCATTGACCTTTGAGAGGCCCTGTGGTCACCTCCCTATCGTAGAGATACATTTGAAGAGGACTTTGTGCAGGTACGAATCCTACCTGGTCACAATGAAACCAAAAGATGACTGATAACTGTGTGGGATAATTTGGGGTGGGGTGGGGAAGGGGGGCCTCTCGCTATTGGAAGTTACCAATAATCAATCATTGTGTTTATATCCTAGATTCCTAAGCACATCCGGAAGAATACACAGATATTCTACCCCCACCCTCCAAAACTCTTAGCACCCAACAGCACCTTAACTGCCCTGGATTCTTCATTCCCTTTAAAAGAAGCCAACATGCAAAGAAATCTGGAGCGGTCCCATTGGATAACAAGCTACACACATGATTTCACAGGTATGGATTCTCTTTAGTGTGAACAATGAGGAAAAATCCTGTGTTTGGCAGCAAGTCCCCTGCTTGTTCACAGCCCTCACACCCATTTCTCCATCAGAGCACTGAATGGATATTGAAGATGGGGTAATAGTTTGAGGTGGGTTGGGAGAAGGTTAAGGATGGGCTTTTAGTTTGGTAATGTTTTGGAGGTACATTTTTTTCTTGGGGGGCAGGGGTTAGAATTGATTTCCATGTTGCCTTTGCCTGCAGTGGTCTTATGAGACCCCGAAAACTAAGTTCAAGTGCCACCTTTGACATATACCTTGTGTCCCAAGGCTAGTCATTTGACCTCTCCCTGCCCCAGGTGAATCTCCCAAAACTGTGTATTGTACATCAGTTATTGATCTACATTGGGAAGAAGGAATTTCCTCACTGAGAGTTCCCTATGAACCAATAAAAATATCAGGTCCAGTCCCATTCGCCTTGGGACATTTATCCTCAAAAAGTAATGTGATGTTAATCACCCTATTTTCTAACCAAATAATAAGATCCATAACATTTCCATTAAGGTTCAGGTCCCGTGAACCCCCTTGAACTGGACGATTTTCATGAAAAGGAGGTAGCCACTTTAACAGGACAGATAGGATTTGACCCATCGCCTGTAAGTAATTACAGTCAACTCTCCATTATTCTGGGGGAGGGAACGAATCCAGTTGGTGGATTCTTTAGGCACTTGGCTTCCTCTTCAGCCCATCCACTGTTGATTCTCACGTTTTTTACTTTGACCCCATCACCACGTCGTCCTTAGGTTTTGTTGACAACATGGGGGAAAACCCAGTTCTTTTTCTTATTGTTTTTGCAGACCAGTTCTACTCAGCAGAGCTCTATTGAACCTATTAACAGAGGCATTGACTTATATGGGGCATAGGGCATTTAATTTGAATGAAAATGTTCACAAATCCTTTGAATTGGCGTATATTTGCATATCTTGTTACATTATCTTACTCTTGGATAAAATAGACCATGGTTTCCTTCCATTAGCTTTAATAATTGAGAGTTGGCTGTATTACAGCATGTAGCAGACCTCAACAAATATTTATTGTTTGATGGACAACATGAAAAATACTAAGAAATCATGAAAGATTTCATAGATATCAGTCTACCTGAATTCTTAGTGAAGTTAAGGAAGTGAAGCCATCCATTGGTTCATGTTTTCGCCAAGGATTTTAATAAAAAGTGGGGATCCCCAAATGGATCCCTGTATACTCATATACCTACAGAAGATTCTACATAAAGTGAATGGCTTCATGTAGCTTTCACTACAGTGAGCCCCCAGTTTCTATATTATGAATCCTTGAGAAAATGGAAGCAAGACAGGTCTGAATTCTCATACATCACAATGCTAAGACTGGGGAAACTGACAGAGACTTGGAAGATTCATTAAATCTGAGTTTATGTTGACTTTGTTCCCACGGTAACCATTTTATAGATGCCGATCGATTAACTGATTGATTGATCTTTCCAAACCAAGCTTGAGCCATCCCGGATGATTTCAGCCAGTGAAATCTGGGGGCCAGATGGATTCTTTCACTTTCCTGTATCTTACACTGATACTGAGGACTTGGACCACAGCTTCTCCCTATCTCATCCCAACCTTAACCCCCCCCCCCACATAGGCTGCTGTGACCAGGAGTAGTCTTATTTTATTCAAGAAAGAAATGTGCAATTATACAAATTTTACATGAAGAACACGTATAAAATAATTGCAGAGATGAGTTCACATTAAATGAGTATTTATTGCTAAAAGGGTAAAATCCCTAAAGCATTGTTTCTCATAATCTTGGCATTACAATTGTTGGGGGGGGGGATGGGAGGTAGGAAAGCCTGGTGAGCTTGGAGACTGTTGGGTTTTCCTATGGAACACCTAGGTCTTGTGACAGGCTTGCTCTACTTATACTATTTTTAAAGATGTATTTGAATACCAAGGGTTAGAAAAACTAAAGCAGGCCAAAAGAATTCCTCTTCATTAAATGGACATTGTTGAGGCAAAGGCTGCTGTTATATAGTGGGATGGATGCTAAGTTTATAGTCAGAAGACCTGGGTTTGAATCCTGGCTTCTATCCCTTGTGACCTGTGTGACTCTAAATCAGCTACTCGACCTCTTGGGCTCTCAAAGGAGTAAGGGTTTGGACCACTGTCTCTAGTGTTCTCCTCAGTCTTAAAATTCACCAATAATAATGATCATTCATATGTATGTAACAATCTTCCTCACAACCACCCTGTAAGGTGCAAGAAGAGTCTGGAAGAGGAAACTGAGTCTGAAAGAAAGAGGAAAGTCCCCATAACAATACCATTAAAGAAGAGGCAGTGGTGGGATTTAAGTTCAGCTCCCCGAGCTCTTCAGTCTAGTGCTTTTTTTTGTGTGTTTGAAAGTAAAATTGGACTCATTGAGCTAAATAATTCAAATATCTAGATTTCTCTCCTTTCCTTCTCTCTCTCTCTCTCTCTCTCTCTCTCTCTCTCTCTCTCTCTCTGTCTCTCTGTCTCCTCTCTCTCTCTCCCCCCCCCCCCGTGTTATCTACTCAGACCTAATTAATAATTTAAACAAGAATTAGTCTACCCAATTGCCAAGTATGTAGTAAGCACCCTACTATGTGCTATGGAACTGGGGGTATGAAATAAGCCCTACTATTGAATAACTTATATTCAATCAGGAAAGACAAGATACAGAGGCACAATTATGTAAAGAATAAAAAGGAGCAGAAGCAACACCAGACTATCAGAGAGGGAGGAGGCTCGCCATGCAGGGAATCAGAAAAAACGTTATAGAATATGAAAAGAAGTAAGAAGAGACCATTGACAGGCATAGGGGGACAGGTCTATGCAAAGGCCTGGAGGTGAGAGATGGAGTATCCTAAATGAGGAACAGAGCAACAATATGGTGGAATAATATAATGAAGCTGGAAAGGATAAGCTGGGACAAATTTGGGAAAAGTTCTCATTTCAACAGATTCTAAGAATATCAATACTTGAGGGCAGGATTTTTCCCATTTTTGCTTTTGTATCTTCAGAAACCTGACATGGTACCTGCTGGGTCATTGGTCTTCTCTTGTCTTCTGAACAGAATGGGGTCTCCTCGAGAGCGTGGGATGGTTCCTTTTGGTCTGGGCATCCACACTCATTGCCCAGCACAAGGCCTAGAACATTGTAGGTTCCAAAGAAATACTTGGTGATTGATAAAAATAATCCCTTATAGTTGAAGAGACCATCAAAATCCCATAACTGAGAAAGGGGGGCCATTCAGGTATTTAAACATCCTTGGATATGTTATTTTAGGTGGTACAAGTTTAGAAGTTTAATGAAGCTCTTGAAACTAGAGGCCCCAAATAGTTTATTAAAACTGAGTAATGGCAGTGTAGTGCCAATGACTTGTGATGCCAATTTCTTCTCTTCTTTGTCTTCTCCTTACCCACAGCAAGAACGTTCCCACCCAGAATTTCTTCCTACCAGACCTTTGGAGGGCCGCATTGCGCGTATTTTACAGGGCCGCAGGCCCCAAGACTCCGTAATTATCGAACAGAGGTTACCTTCATGTCTCGAATGCACCCCTAGCATCCTGTGCACGGTACATTCTGTGGTGCCCAGCCATGCTGAGATGATGCTTGTTAAGGGAAGCACCCCAGCAGGACCTGTTGTCTGCAAGAACCAAATTTCTGAAATTGAAGAGATGATCATGGACAGAGTAATGCTGCCACCTCCAGATGCTTTCCTACCTCCTTGCAAGACAAAAGATGACACATACAATTTCTCTAACATTTATGAACCAAACCCATACCCCAAAATCACGGATACTCATAGGAATGATGCTTTGTACTGGAGGCAGCTGCTCATCACTCCCACCTCCCCAACATGTGTCGAGCCTAAGGATGTTTTCTACTATGATAATCTGAAACCCAGCCAGCTTGACCAGTATATAGTGTGGCATAACCCTGTCAGCCTCAGCAAACCCAGTATTCTACCAGAGCTGGCAGACCAAAGACCTCCCTTTTCTCCCTGTCAGCGTTTCATCAGTGAGTCACAGGGGCATCCACAGATTCATGACTCGAGGAGCCAGGAAGAAAAAGATCCCATCCTGAAGTGGATTCCCAATGCTGGGGTGGCTCGGCAGCAGACCTGTCTCCTCGAACTCCAGGATTCCTTCTCCAAGACAGGTGCGCAAAGACGGTTTCAGGAATCAATCACCCAAGAACATAAAGACCTCCGGGACAATGAACACTTAGGAAAGAGACACAATTTCTATAACTATAATGCTTATTATTTCTGTAACTGATCTATTTCTTCATCTCATGGAAACCTAGCATCTGGCAAGAACATTAAAAATATATCTAACAACTCTTTCCTTGTGGCTGTACTTGGCCCTTCTATGTGATGTCTCAGTGTAGGTCTGGGAAGGCATTTTTGCCAGCAACAAAGGCACTAACCTATTAGAAATTTGCAAAATGATGCTTGTTTCTTAAATTGTATTATGATGTATTTGGAAGTGTGTAAGAATGCTAATAGCAATAGCAAGCTACATATTTGTTATACTTAAAAGTGTGCAGATGGACTTGGGATGTGTTAGCTCATCTGGACCTTTTGACAGTCCTGGGAGGAGAGTGTATATCACTTATTATTAACCTCATTTTACAAGTGAGAAACTGAGGCTCAGAGGCAAATGGACTGAATGAAAAGCACTTGATTATTAAGCTTTTCTATCTGTATTTCCAGCCCCTAGCATTTCACTTTGCACATAGTAAGGGCTCAGCAATGCTTTTTCATTAATTCATTGCTCACTGAGGACCAAGTACTATGCTTAAGCATTAGATAAAGAAAAACAAAACAGTCCTTGACCTCAAGGAGGTTACATTGCCGTATTCTAAATAAGCTTTCCTTTTTAATTTTTTTTCTTTCTCTCTCTTTCTTTCTTCCTTCCTTAGTTTCTTTCCTTTCTTCCTTCCCTCGCTGCTTCTCTCTCTCTCTCTCTCTCTTGTCTCTGTCTCCTTCTCTCTCTGTCTCTCTCTCTGTCTCTCTGTCTCTCTCTCCTTCTCTCTCTGTCTCTCCTCTGTCTCTCTCTTTCTCTCTGTCTTTCTCTCTCTCTCTTTCTCTTCTCTCTCTCTCTCTCTCTCTCTCTCTCTCTCTCTCTCTCTCTCTCTCTCTCTCTCTCTCTCTCTCTCTTTCATGAATCTCCCTGTCTCAACCAGCTAGAAGGTAGAACAGCCTAACCTCATTGCTCATTGTTATGGACAACCTTTGACCTGCTCTGAGCTGGATTTCACAGGTAGCCTAGTGGCCCCCTGCATACAGGGGCTCTCCATATTGGTAGTGGGCTTGATACCCAATCAGCTTCAGTCCAGTTGCAGTTCAGCACTCCCAAGCTGGAGCAATCCACCAGCTCAAGTGTCTCCAGCAGAAGGGACTCTTATTAATGAGTGTTGGGAAAAGTCTGTCAGACAATTTCTGATCAGCTTTCATTACTTAACATTCTTACACACTTCCAAATATATCATAATACAATTTAACAAGCAAATATCATTTTGCAAATTTCTGGTAGGTTAGTGCCTTTGTCACTGGCAAAAATAACTTCCTGGACCTAAAAACAATTTTTTAAAAGGAAAACAAAATCTATGTTCTTTCTCAGAGGCCAAGATTGGCCCTTAATATTGGGGCTCTGCCCATAGGACTTGGGGCCCTGATACTGCCTAGAAGTCATCACCTCACTGATGTGGATACAAAGGTGCCCTAAAGGTAGAGTTGCCTTTTTTCTGGTTTAGCCTCTAGGGCAGTAGTTCTCAACCTTCCTAATGCTGCGACCCTTTCATACTGCTGCTCATGTTGTTGCTCCCAACCATAAAATTATTTTCGTTGCTACTTCATAACTGTAATTTTGCTGCTGTTATGAATCGTAATGTAAATATCTGATATGCAGGATGTGTTTTCATTATTACAAATTGAACATGACCCACAGGTTGAGAACCGCTGATCTAGAGGCACCCTAAAATGTAGAAGTGCCCTAAGGGTTGAGTTGCTCATTCCCTGGCATCCTAAAGTCTCCCCTTTTCTTGAAATACCACAAAACTTTCCCTTACCCTAAAATTCCTTGTCTCCTCCCATCCTGTGCCATAAAATTTCCTTGTCTTCCTTATCTTCTGTCATTCATTGTATTCATCCGGAGTCCTTATCTTACAAGATTTCTCTTGTCCCTAAATCTTCCAACCCCCTTTAGAAACCCTAAAATTACATCTTTGTCCTATGGGCTGTGTAGCTTTCTGGCTCCTCGTCTGGTCTTTGTCCTATACCATGGCCTTTGTTTAGCTCCTTGCTAAGTCTCAAGCCCGCATGCTTTTGTGTCAATAAAGCTCCATTTGGCTAAAGAAAAGATCTAATTGAATTCTTTCAAAAATCTGAACCAGCTCTCCCAACCCTGAACCCCAACATTTTGGTGCCAAAGCCCGAGAGTCCACAGTATTCAGTGGACTCTGATGATCTTCTCCAAGCCACTGGGATAAGAGGTGAGCACCCTTTTCTTTGTTCTCTTCCCCAGACCTTTCTGCTCCTACTGTCTCCCTAGCAGCCGGACTGCCCAGACACTGCCAGAGGCATTTGGAGCTCCACTGACTTCTGGGTGGTCAGTCGGACTGTGGGCCCTCGTA
Organism: Pseudocheirus occidentalis; assembly: GCA_028646575.1. Lineage (NCBI taxonomy): Eukaryota > Metazoa > Chordata > Mammalia > Diprotodontia > Pseudocheiridae > Pseudocheirus > Pseudocheirus occidentalis. Next base: position 12,104,422 of record CM053597.1, on the reverse strand, counting down.
TAAGGGGATGCCCTTGCGCTGGGTGGGTCACATTTTGTTTTCTCCCCTCTGAACTGGGACGCTGGGACAAGTGGTGAGAGGCTGCTAAGGAGGGAAATTCGGGGAGGAGAGCTTAAGAAAAAGTGCCTAGTGTTCTACTGTAACACAGCCTGACCTCAAAATAATCTAGAAAAGTGATTGTGAAAAAAAAGGGGGGGTGGCTAGGTGGCGCAGTGAATAGAGCACCGGCCCTGGAGTCAGGAGGACCTGAGTTCAAATCTGACCTCAGACACTTAACACGAAAAACTAGCCATGTGACCTTGGGCAAGTCACTTAACCCCAACTGCCCTCCAAAAAGCAAAAAAAAAAAAAAAAGTGATTGTGAAAGGGATTTCTAAATTTAACAAGCTTGGTAAGAAATTTGGTCTCCAAAACTTGCTCTGCTTGAGTGAACCTTTTACCCTGTGTTGTTCCCCCTGTGCCCTGCTTTACCCTGTGCCGTTCTTTCCCCTCCCCCATGGAACTTTGGGGAGGTGCAGAGGTGGGCCTCTGTGCCTAGGTTTACTGGGGATCCCTGCACCCCAGTGTCAGGGTCTCTATGCCCTGTGTTTTTAACTTAAAACTTTATATACATTTCCTAGTCTTTTCATTTCAAGTGCTAAGAGTATTGGGCCTTAGAAATTAAAATGTTATCACTAGTGATTATGAATCCAGATTTGATTTGCTCAAGCCTGTGTAAAGTCTTCTGTGTAGCAGAATTCCTACTAAGTTCTTAAAGGCCTGGTAAGCTTTGTTATTGTGATAAGGCTAGTTTAATTGAGAATGTTCATACCTTAGAAAAAAAAAAAACAAACACTGAACTTCCTCCCCAAGGTAAATTCCTTTTGGTACTTGGGAATTTGTGATTATTGAGAATTTTGGTCTTGTGGTACTTTGGGATTTGTGATGTTTAAAAGACATTTTATATGAACTTGGTTTTGATAAATCCCAATCTTTAAGGTTTCTGTATAATTTATTTCATGGGGGCACTAGGTGGCACAGTCAATAGAGCACCAGCCCTGGAGTCAAGAGGTCCTGAGTTCAAATCCAGCCTCAGACACTTAACACAAAAACTAGCCTTGTGACCCTGGGCAAGTCACTTAAACCCCGGTTGCCCTCCAAAAAGCAAAAAAAAATTTTTTAAATTATTTTATGAAAGTTTAGTGATTATTTCCTTTAACATCAGGATAAACTGTAAGCTTTTTTAAGAAAGGGAAATCCTTTTCACAAAGAAATGTTTTGCAAAATCTTTTTGTGTGATTCTAAAGGTCTGCTAAATTTTCATTTGCAAGCTAATTTGTTACAATCATTTGATACTGATTACAATTATATTTAAAGCTACTATGAATTTTATAAATTTCACTTCTAGGTTTGTTGTGTCCTTAGATCAGTCTTATATAGGTGCTTTCAGAAAAAGAGTCTTTGATTCATGCTTCAGGTATCCTAAGAAAGGGCATTAATCTCACGACTGTCTGTCTGAATAACCCAATGTCCCACTCTAAACTTTTAAGCTGTGGGCATAGAAGTGAAAGTTAGAACAGCTTTAAAACAAAACAGCTTAGTAGATTCTATGGTTTTGCAAGGTTTTGCCACTGATCTTTTTAAGTAGTTTTGAAACACCTCATAAAAATCTCTGCTCACTCCCTTTCCTCCACAACACTGCCTACTCTACAACTGCAAATAGCCCAGGAGTTTTTCTATTAACTCCTCTCATCCCAGATCAGATTAGGAAAAGAGAGTTTTACCCTTCCCCACACCTGCAAACTCACCTTCCTCCACCTGGCAAAAGGAAGGAGAGGGAAGAGACACCAGCTACCATGAGGGCCTGGCTGGTAATGGCCCTGAGTCCCTGCCACCAAAAGCCTGGAAGTGCCTCCCATGAGGTAAGAAGCCAGAGGTCGTCTGCACTGGGTAAGACAGTCCATCCTTCTATCAATATTATATGATATGGGAATACAACTGATGTCACCTGAAGCTTCTTGTTTGTGCCAGAGCTAAAACAATTTGGCTATTGCTTATAAAAATTGTAAGATGGTTGGTTATGTTTTAATGCTAAAACCTAAAGCTGGCAATTGATTACTCTGTGTGTGTTGTATAGAAAAGAGGATTCTGCTCATTCAGAGCAGTCTTGAGGGCTAAATCAAAAGCACAGTTCACAGCAGCTCTATCCTATGGGATGGAAAAGGCAGCTCCTTCTCAGTGGTTCCTCTCCATCCTACCTAATATTATAAGATTGCCAAAGGGCTTGTTTGGGTTATGGAGTTCCTAAACAGGAAACTTGGCATGCTGGGAATTTGCAAATATATAGAAACGATGTCTAATGATTGGGTTTTGCATGAGGACAAGTTTAAATTTGAAATGTGAATCCTGGTAAAATTCTTGATTAGTAAAACTTGCCATCTGAGGTAAAAGCTCTTGGGACGATAACAAACTGTGTTTTGAGAGTCATCTGATGGATCATAAAAATCCATCAACAGTCAATAGTCAATAACCCACCTTCACAGAGAAATGCCACAAGGTACTCAGGGAAGGTGACTGTTTCAGGTATCTGTGTCTGGAAAAACTGAGGACAATCCTAGCCTCAGCTTAGGGTGGGATCCTGGCTCAGTTTACACATTGTGTTCCTTTGGAAAGGAATATTTCACACCTGACTATTCCTGAGTCTGGCTATGAGGTGGCATTGATGATGCAGGGGTGGAAAACTGTGACATTTTATCTGATCATGTCCTTGCCTTTCCTTTTATGGCAAATTTCTGTAATCAAAACAAGTGGAAGTGAAAGATATGTGAGCACAATGCACATATGTGAAATTCTGCTGTTTTCAGTCTAAATGTGTAGTCATTCCACACCCCAAACAACGGGGCAAATTAGTAAAGCCCTGGAATAGAACTTTCTTTCTGAATGTTATGGGAATAATTAAATAAGGAAAAGAAGCTTGTGAAACAAAGGTACAAACACGATGTTGAATCATTATCCCACAGGGATACATTTGAACTACTATAATAAAGTGTGTGTTTAGGATCTGGGCTATTCAGCCTCAGATTATATTCCTTTTATATATTAAAGAACTTGGTAAATGGGTA
>CM053597.1:12030971-12100821 GCA_028646575.1 Pseudocheirus occidentalis | reverse complement strand
GTTGTTAAGTACCTGTTTTCAGTGCAGTTTTACCTTAGGATTCACTTTGAAGACTGTTGGTTTGAAAGTCTGCATACATGTTTGACTATATGTGAATAGTAACCTTACACTCACTTGGAGGGTTCGGCTGTAAAAGACCTTTAGTACATCTGGTAAAGACTTTAGCAATTAAAGATTTGTGGATAATTCTTCCCCTGAATGCTGTTTTTCATTCTCTTAATTTTTACTGTCATAAATTCAGAGGGGACCTTGTTAAGCCGTCTAATTGTACTTGGCTGAATTGATCTCTGGGCAGCAGGAAATCAGTGGGTTTCTAATCAAAGAAACAAACGTTGAAATTGTTAGGAAAGTCAGCTCCACCCATTTTCTTTCCCATGGTGGTGCCTGCTAAAGCTGAGTGAAGCTATGCTTCCCTTGTCTTCACCTCTTAGCACCATTAGCCTGGAAGTTGATTCTCTCTTCTAGAAACAGGGAAGTTTCTGCCTTTGACTTGGGTGTTCCTCACAGCAGCTTGAGCTGCTGTTTTGGGATGATCAGATTGGGGCTAAAATTAAGTCTTGACTCAGGCAATTGGGAAAGGGAATCTTCAGTCCACACGCCTGGGGTGAAACTTGAATAAGACCCACCAGTGCTTTAGAAGAGAGCTTCACAACTTAAAGGAAGGTTAATCTCACACTTTCTGAAAATGGGTCAAGAGGGATGTGTGATCCCAGGTACAATCTTCGAGACTTGTCAGTGCCTTAGCAGACAGGATGGCACAGGAACAGGGCACCTAGTATGGGGAGGGTAGAAATGCTAGAACTGGTAACATGGGGACACCCTGGCTCGTGATGTGGGTGTGGGAACACTTCATAAAGGCTGCTAGTGAATAAGTGTTACCGGGTATATCCTTGGACTCTCAACAAATAAGCTTGGAGGTCCTGATTATCTCACCTGCTGCAGGTAAGGGCAGCAATCTTGCATCAGCTATTGCATGTGACCTTGGGCCTCAGTTTACTCCTCTGTAAATTGTACTCTGTACATATTAGCCTGAGCATGAGAGATGAATGAGGAACAGTGAATATTCCAGTTCATAAAGTCTAAGATAAGAGCCCCTGTTAGGAAGAACTTCACACGCCAAGACATCTGTTTTGACCCAGGGGGTGTTAGGGAACCTGTCAAACTCGTGGCCTGAGGTCAGATCTAAGCTTTAGAACAAAATCACCTTGTGCAGTGGGAGGGGCTTGGGTCCGGAGACCTGCTAGAGGCTGGTCTTGGGGTCACCCAGCTGAAGAATTTCGTCACTAACCAGCCACACCCTCATGGAGTGAAATGGTATGGGAGGGCACACTGGGCACCAATCGAAGGCATTCTCAGAATGGCACTTTAAACCACGTGAACCTTGTTTAATAAATATGTCTTATCTGCTTTCAGTTCTGTGGCAGCATAGATAATAGATAGGCCACATGCTAGTTGTGAATCTTAGAAAGTCTGGATCCTGAAGGACAGCCCAGCCCCCATTTTACAGGTAGGGAAGCCAGGCCAGGGAGATAGTTAGTCAGCCTGAGGTCATAGAGCCAGTTGGGGAAAGAGCTCTCAGGGTCCCAAGCCTTTTTCCTCTTGATCGTTGGGTAGGTCCTTTGAAATCAAGTCAGATTTACAGGTTGCTCATTGAACCTAAGACTAGAGCAGAGGGAATTGGATATTTTTAAGGAGAGTATCAAATGTTGGTTGCCAGATAAAATTGCCTAACTTACTCTGGGCTATTTCTTTTTATAGAACAGGTCACTTGTCTGGAAGTCAAAGCAACCTCTTCTAGACTGACATTGTTACTCCCTTTGCTAGACTTAATCTGACCACTTCTCATTCCAGACCTTCTACTTAATTTACCCAAGTTAGATGTCCATTTGACTATTTCCTAGTAACATCTAGGAAGGTACCTGAGCTCAAGGCAACACTGATTAAACACCAGAGCTTGGGAATATTGGGCAAAACCAGAAGACAGTCTTGTAGCTCTGAAGTAGCTTGGATTCCACAGCACATACACAGGAAGGAGGGACCAAGCCACAAGCTCTAGGAGGCTGGAGGAGAAAGTGCCCCAGCCTGAGCCCCAAGAACTCCAAGGAGGCCAGTTTGGTTGGAAATCTGGAACAAGGTAAAGTAGAATCTGATTGGGTGAGCAGGGCTTTAGATGTCAAGCTTTGAGGAGTTCATACTTTATCCTTGAGGGGATGCGGATTTTTAAGTAGGGGAGTAACAACAAGAGTAACCCGTGCTTTCAGATTTTGCTGAGACCTGGACACTAGAGAGGAGAGGAACGGGAAGCAGGGAGACCAGCTGACTATGGGGGCCTGAAGAAGAAAGTATTTGCCATGTGAGTGGAAAGGGGGCAGATGTGAGGGGTTTGGGTGTGGGGGCAGGGGAGGCACAGAGGAGGAGGGGCAGGTTTAGGAGGAAAGATGTGTCCTGCTTTGGACATGCTGAGTTTGAGATGCCAATGGGACATTCAGATGAATCTGGCCATCGGGTTGGGTGAATGCAGGGCTGGGATTTCAAGAGAAAAATTAGGAGTGGCGATAGAGATTCAGGGAGTCATCTGCATGGAGTTACAGTGATTGACCGTGTGGGCGCTGATGAGGCCACCAAGTGAATGAGCAGAGAAAGAGAAAACACCAGGAAAGAGGTTAAGGAGCTGAGGCAGGAATGAATCCTCTTTGGGGGTCACTACTGGGCTCATTTGGAAGGCTAAACTAAGGTGAAGTCCATTGCCACAAAGTAGGGCGTTCCGGGGCAGCTAGGTGTTGCAGTGAATAGAGCACCGGAGGCCCTGAGTTCAAATTCAGCCTCAGACACTTAACTCTTACTAGCCGTGTGACCTTGGGCAAGTCACTTAACCCCAACTGCACTGCCTTCCCCCCTCCAAAAAGCAAAAAAAAGAACCAAAGTGGGGCATTCTGCTTCTTTTGAGTGAATGATACAGAATGTATTTTTACCCCTGTGATAATAACGCCCAGTAAACATTTCTTAATCACCTACCGTGTCCCTGAAGACAGAAAACGTAGAAGACAGTCCTGCCCTCAGGGAGCGTATGGTCTAACCCGAGGCAAGATGAAAACCCTCTACACAAAGCAAGTTATATACAGGATAAATAGGGAGTAATTAAGTGAGGGCAGGCCCTGGAATGACAAAGGTCTCCTAAAATGGTTAGCACCAGATTAATCCAATCCTGTGGGTGCCCTCAAGGCAGAGGCCTTTCTCCTTTAGCTCTTCCTGTGCTAGCACACAGCTGGGCACACACACAGTTGATTAGATTACTGCCGTGGTAACCATTTTATTAAGAAATCTTCGTTGACGTTCTAGCATATTAAAGAACAAAGAAAAGCCTTCCCAGGGCTTAGTTATTTGGAATGTTTGTGACAGCAATTTAGCTTGACACTCGTTACTTGGCTCTCCATTCCTGCACCTACACCAGATTCAACTTCTCTGTCCCTTGTACATCAGGGGTTCTTAGGAAGCTCGTGGATAGATTGGAGGGTGTTAATGACCTTGGATGAGAAAGAATACATCTTTATTTTCACTAACTGAAATTTTATTTTTCAATTAAGAAAATTTAAAAATATTCTGAGGAATCTGTAGGTTTGACTAGGCACCTTAAGGGGTCAGTAACAGAAAAAAAGTTAGGAATCCCTCCCCTACAGATTTGTTTCAGTGTGTTCTCATTCAGGTCCAAACAGTTGTCATTAGCCTAGAACCTATGAGTCAGTTTACAAAGCATTTTACATACAGTCACCAGGCTTGATGTGGAGTAGAGTCTTTCCAAGCCTGGAGGAGCATTTGAAAGATAATTTGAGAGGGGCGAAAGCCTCTGGGCACGAGGGAAGTCCGGGGATTTGGGTTCTACAAAGAAGAGAATGGTGGGGCAGACCAGGGGTGAGCCAGGAAGGAGAGGAATATCACCACGGGCAGTGGGAACCTTGCCTGGGTCACTTACCCACTTATGGCCCGATCTGCCTGCACAGAATTTGCTGTTTGCTTAGACAGACCTGCCCATCTTGTTGGGGGACGGGATAAAATTATCTTCTCTCCAGTCCCTCCCCGTCATGTTGTCACTGCCCGGCCACTAGCATCGCTCCCCTCAGGAGTATTCGCAGTCTATGCAAGCTTCTTCATTTGGCTGTCTGTGTTTTTATGAATTCTTTCTACAGATAAGAATAAGGTGATCTGTGTGCCGTTCAAAGCTTCAAAAGAGTAGACATGCAAGAGAAAAGGTCAATTGGGAAGCTAAGTCCAGTCACTTTAGACTTCTCCAGAAGCACAAGAAGTCGCTTCACATACGTTATTATGCTTAATTTTCACAACCCTGTGAGACACCAGAAAATAATAGCAAATTAAAAAGAGCACCAGTAAACCTAGAAGGGAAGGAAGGAAAAAGAAGGATGTTGTCCTTGCTTCCCGAAGAGGACCAAACCGGCATCACTGCACTGAAGTCGTTTCCATGTGTCCTGCTGTGGCTGATCAGACCAATACTAGCTGAGAAGGCTGGATTCTCTGGATTTACTCATCCTGTGCTTCCTTTGAGCTGTTTCAATGCTACTTTGCTCACATAGCCCAGCACCTTCATTGATGTGGGCACGCGGTGCTGAGTGGTCCTGTGCCAGTGTCTCCCACGTCACACAATCACTTGCAAATTTCTTGAGAGTGCCCTTGTATGGCTTCTTCTGACTCCCATGTGAACGCTAGCCTTGTGTGAGTTCTCCTTAAAGCAGTTTGATGAGCGTATGTTTTGCGTTGGAACAACATGACCAGCCCATCAAAGTTGGGCTTTCTGAAGCAGTTTCAATGCTTGGCACTTTAGTTTGAGTAGGGTCTGAAGAGGGTGCCCAAAGAGGGTTAGGGCTGCCTGAGACCACAAAATACCAATATGCCGGGTCCTGCTGAAAGAATTCCACTCAAGTCTTCTCAGCCAAAGAAAAAGTAAAGTTTATTGAAAGTTCAAATTTGGCACGTGGGGTGCTGGGCCATTTCACAGGGCTCTCACAGAGCAAGTCTGTGTGCTAGGGCATTCTAAGGTGCTCTCACATAGAGCATGCATATGCCAAGCTATCCCACGGCACTCTCACACAGATGGAGGGAAGATGGGGTCTTATATACAGAGGAATCTAGGGGTGGTTCAGAGGAGGAGCCTGGGGAGGGTCTTCAGGAAGAGCCAATGAGTTCAGACTCCAGTAATGAGTTTGGGGAGGGTCTTCAGGTGGAGTTAATGAGGTCAATGCAAGAGCTGATTAACATTTTGATAGGCTCTAGGTGGGATGGAACAAAAGGCGGCTAAAGACTTGGGCAGAGACACAACTTAAGGCTCATAACCTCAGGCAAATGTCTTACCTGAGAAGGTTTACTTTCCCAGAGCCTGTACCTCAAAGAATCAAGGAGAGCTCAAAAAAGGGGGGGAGGGTGTCCCAGAGCCTACACCTCATCAGAGACCTCAGTGTCTGGTCCCTCATCCTGCCAGGTGATCTTCAGAATCTTCCTAACACAATTCAAATGGAAGCGATTCAGTTTCCTGGCCTGGAGCTGGGAGACTGTCCAGGTTTTACAGGCACACAACAACGAGGTCAGCATCATGGCTCTGTAGACCTTCAGTGTGATGGTCAGTCTAATACCTCTTCTCTCCCAGTCTTTCCTTCGAAGCCTCCCAAACACTGAGCTAGCTCTGGCAATGTGTGTCACCTCATTATCAATGTGCACATTCCTGGAAAGTACACTAATAAAGTAACGGAAGGAAGGAAGGAAGGAAGGAAGGAAGGAAGGAAGGAAGGAAGGAAGGAAGGAAGGAAGGAAGGAATGGAGGGAGGGAGAGAGGGAGGAAGGAAGCCCACCCCATGGTGGTCCCACGACCTTGGATTCATTCTCCCTCCACACTGCTCCCTCTATGTCAGTGATTCTCAACCTTCCAAGACCCTTTAATGCTCGCATGTGGGTGTATCTGCATGTGGGCGGACCACCTGAAGAGAGAGGAGCCGTGTCTCAGTTCCTAAGACCATTGGAAATACGTGTTTTTTGTTGGTCTTAGGCGACCCTTGTGATAGGGTCGTTCAACCCCCAAAGGGGGTGTGACCCACAGGTTGAGAACTGCTGCTCTATGTAATCAGTTGTCAAAGCTTATTGATTCTTATCTGTCCCAAGCCTAGATGGTCAGCTTCTTCTTTTGACTCCTGGTTTCTCCTGGAGGGTTTCTCCCCCCACTAATCCTTCCTTCGCAAAGCCAACAACATACTCTTCTGAAAGCACAGCTGTGCCTACATCACTCTGTCAATCAACAATCTCCCACTGCTCCCTGTTGTCCCTGGGATGAAACATGGGTTCCTCAGACCCCCTCCAGAAGCCCTCTACGGTCAGCCTATCTGCCTTTCCAGATTTATTTCATTTTGCTTCCTTTTACAAACTCTGCCTTCTGGACAAATCAGCTTCCTGCCCATTCCTGAACTGAGCCCACAGCCTCCCGTCTTCCTGCCATTGTTGGTGTCTCAGGCTGTCTGAGAAGCCGTCCTGGCTCAGGACACTCCATGGGACCCCCTTGCCTCCTTTGAGGCTCACATCCTAAGGCGGGCCCTTCCTCATCCTCTGGCTCAGGACTGGACATGTGGGTCCAGAGCAGAGGGAGCCTAAGAGGGTGAAGTCATTTGTCCGTCTCCTCTTACTTTGTAAGATGGGGTGGAGGTAGACGAGATGGCCTTGGGTGTCCCTCCCACCTCTGGAGCAGAATCCTATGACTGACTACCAGACCTGAGCTCTCTCTGCTCTGTCGTGTTATCTCTCCTACAGGGTGTGATATGAGGGACACATGGAAGTCCAATATTGCCTCCACCCAGATATCACAGTGCCTGAAGTCCCACCGTTAGAGAGTCATCCCTTCAGTTCTTCCTCTGAGGTCTTTTAAAAGGCAGATCCTCTAGGAGAGCTAGAACATTAAACAAACTCACAATTAGGGAAGAAAGGCAGTGTGGGAGTGGATAGAGTCCTGGACTTGGATTCAGGAGTCTTGTCCCCTTCACTGCAAGCACTTCATGCTTTTTCTGTCAAGATAATCTGGGGTCAGTCCACCCTTTTGCACTAACTAGCTCTGGGGCCATGGGCCTCATCTTTAGCACCTGTAAAATGGGAGAGATTAATATCTTTAGCAGCTATCCAGTTATTTATTGCTGAGGGCAGGATATCATGATGCAATGCTTTGAGAAGGGCCTGGTCTGAATCCTCGTGGGATTATAGTACTCAGTGAGATAAAGATTGGGAAGTCCTTCATAAATCATCAAACACTATGTTAATTATTATTTAAATCAACTTAACATAAAATGTACACTGTTATATGAAAATATAAGCATAAAACATTTTATGTAAAATTTATATAACATTTATAAATATAAATTTTGTATTTCTATAACATTTATAAATATGATGTTTATATCTTATATAAAATTCATAAATACAAAATATATCATGGAAGTCTATTTACTTGCTGTGTGACCCTGGGCAAGTCACTTAATCCTGTTTACCTCAGTTTCCTCATCTGTAAAATGAGCAGAAGAAGGAAATGGCCAACTCCTCCAGGATCTTTGCCAAAAAAAAATGGAATCACAAAGAGTCAGACATGATTGGAAAATGAATGAAGAAATTATTTCCCTGTTTTACATGATTGCACATGGATAACCTATATCTGATTGCTCACCATCTTAGGGAGGGCAGAAGGGAAGGATATAGGGAGAGGTAGAATTTGGGACTCAAAATTTAAAAAAAAATGGCTAAAAGAATTATTTTAACATGTAATTGGGGGAAAAGAAATTGTTTTTTTACAGAAGAATTTTTCCCCAAATCCAGATTTGAATTCAATCAAAGAATCCACAGGCTTTGGGGAAGCTTTGTTACCTCTATTTCCCTGTGTCTGATCCTGCTATTGTTTGCACGTCTCCCCCTTACACGATAAGCCCCCTGAGGGCAGGGGCTGCTTTTACCTTTCTTCATATTCTCAGTGCCTGGTACGTAGGTGCTTACAAAATGCTTATTGACTGCCTGCCTGATGGAATGGGTAGGGGGAAGGAGCAATAACTGGAGAAGATCATAGTGACAGAAGAGGGGACAGGGGAGCTCTTTGAAAGCTAACGTTGTCTTCTTCACGACTCTGCCCAGCCCTGGTCCCATTCTGGGCATCCCCCCCTTTGGGTCGCGGCTCCTTTAAGAACAGGTACAGAAAGCTCTCCGAACCTTAAGCCCCAATACACGTTTTTCAGTCATTGACTCTGACGGGGTAAGCATCCTACTGCCCGTTCTAGCACCAAGGGAACAGCAGAGGGCGCGCGGTCACCGCCATGTTCCATGTTGCCACCAGCATAACCAGCTAACGACGTTCTTTCTGCCTTACCCTTCAGAGAACTTAGAGTTAGGAGGGCCCTTAGCTCACGTCTCCTCCCGGGTCCCCAGCCTATATTTGTACATGATAGGTGCTTAAAAACACAAACATGCGCCAGTGTTTCTGGAGTCCTGGATGCAAATACCAGGTCAGAAACAACACCGTGTGACCCTGGACAGTTACTTAATCTGTCTGGGACTCATATCTGCATAATGAGGGGTTGGTCCAAATGGTCTTTGGGGCTCCTTCCAACTCATCATTCAGTGAATGATCTCTGAGTAATGAGGTCCCACCCTTTCAGCACCAAACTATTTAGCAATCCTCTGACAGAATGGTGACTGTGATTATTAGTGCCCATACATTGAAAAGGTGGCACAACGTAGTGGCTAGAGCACTGGACTTGGAGTCAGCAAGACTGAAGTTTCTCCCTGTATAGCCTTAAGCAAGTCTCTCCTCTGGAACTCCGTTTCCCCCTTTGTAAAATAAGAGGGCTGGAGAAGAAAAAAGGATGGAGAGAGAGGCAGAGCCAAGACAGCAGAGTGTCAGGCAGCTGTGCAGTGAACTCCTTTCCACCAACTTCTCCAAACAGAGCTAGAAAGTGCCCCAGACCAGAGCCTGTCAGGGAAATCCAGTAAAGTTGCAATGAGTCCTTCTCTGATCCCTTTCAGACAGTCAGAGAGCTCTGTAGACACTGGGGATGGACACTGGAAACAGGGTCAGACCAGGAGCACTCCAGGCTATGGAGAATCTGTGAACCCAGGTGAAAAGAGGTCAAAAAGTGTCCTGGGGCTCCATCAGATCTGTACCAAGTACTCTGATGGGTCAGGTGCTAGTTAGCAGTTTTACCACCCACCACCGGGGTCTGGGTCACAGATCCAGACTGGACTGAGAGGGAACTTGATAAAGGGAGTAGCACTCTTGGGTAAGGAGGCCCCAGACTGTGTATGAGGAAGTAGGAAGTTCAGAAGCCATTAGGGTATCAGTATGACTCAGAGTCCAAGGAGCCGGGTCTCACTTCCAGAATCTAGCTCAGCTATAAGAGAATAACCAGGGCAGAAACCCCAGATCAAAAGGGAACCTATGATTCTCTATCAGAAATCCCAGATCAAAAGGGAACCTACGATTCTCTATGAACCAACAGTTTTCTGGCTGGTTGATAGGGGTGGAGTCCAACAGTCATCTACTCTTACTCAGATACAAAACCAGTGCAGTAATTTGCAGAGGTTAAACCAGAAAGGCAGCAAAGAGACTTTACCCTGGAACTTGTAAGTCTCCAGCCTATCCCTGAGATCCTGGAATAGCATGATACTCAGTACTCCAAGGAAGCATCAAGACCTTCCCTCCAGAAGTGAGGCATAGCCCAACCCTAACAGCATATAATAAAAGATATGAAACCAGAACTTGAGTCCTTCAGGTCAGGAGGTGTCCAGCACATTACTGGGGAAGAGTGGCTTCAGAAGGCATGAAGTGACTGGACCAAAGCCAAAAGGAAGCTCAGGTGTCTGGTGACAAAAAGCAAATCCAATGTTATAAAGATCAGTATGGCATAGGAACCTGGAAAGTAAGATCTGTGAACCAAGGTAAGCTGTACATGGCCACACAGCAGGTGGAAAGTTTAACATGTACGTCCTTGGTGTCAGTTACCTTAAATGGATGGGAATGGGTGAATTTAACTCAATGATCGCTACAGATACCACTGTGGGCAAGAATTGCCTAGAAGAAATGGAATAGCCCTCATAGTGAATAAAAGGATGAGAAAAGCAGTACTGGGGTAGAAATCTCAAAAATGGCAGAAGAAACTCTGTAAAATCCAAGGCCACCCATTCATTGTCACAGTAATACAAGTCTATACTCCAACTATTGATACCAGAGTGGACAAAGTTGATGAGTTTTATAAAGACCTCCAACTTCTAGAAATAACACCAAAAAAAAAAGACATCACATTCATCCCAGGGGACTGGAAGGCTAAAGTTGGAAAACAAAAGGAAATTGGAGTAACAGGCAAGCTTGGACTTGAAATACAAAATGAAGCGGAGCAGAGACTAAGAGAGTTTTGTGGAGATAACTCCCCAGTGGCAGGTAGCAAGTGCTCTTTGTTTAACAACCAAAAGGCAACTCTACACAGGAACACCACCACTACATGGTCAATGTGGAAATCAGATCGATTACATACATTGCAGCCAAAGGTGGAGACGCTCTGTACAGTGAGTTACTGAAGCTGACTGTGGCTCAGATCAGGGACTTTTTATTGCAAAATTTAGACTTAAATTGGAGAAAGTAGGTAAAGTCATCAGACAGTATACTTATGGCCTAAATGACATTACTTATGCATATATACTGGAGGTGATAAAGAGATTTAAGGGATTAAATATGGCAGATAGTGTCTGAAAAACTATGAACAGAGATTTGCAGCACCGTGCAAGAGAGAGCAACAACAACAACAACAACAACAACAAAAATCCAGAGAAAAAGAAGAGCAAGAAAGCAAAACGGTTATCTGGGGAGGCTTTACAAATAGCTGAGGAGAGAACGAAAGTGAAAGGAACAGGTAAAGATATGTAAACAATATACCCAACTGAATATGGATTTCCAGAGAATAAAGAGGAGAAATAAGAAGGTTTTCTTAAATGAGAAATGCAAAGAAATAGAAGAAAACAATAGAATGGGGAAGACAGATCTCTTCAAGAAAATCTAAGCTATCAAGGGAAAGTTTTGTGTAAAAATGGGCACGATGAAAGACAAAAATGTTAGGGACTTAAGAGGAGAAGAGATAAAGAAGAGACAGCAAGAATACACAAAAGAGCTCTAGGAGAAAGAGCTTGACACCACTGATCACCATGCTAAGGTGGCTATTGACCTAGAGCCAAACATCCTGTAGAATGAAGCCAAGTAGGCCTTGGGAAGCACTGCTAACAATAAGACTGGTGAAGGTGATGGAATTCCAAGGGAGCTATTTAAGACCCTAAAAGATGATGCTATTGAAGTGCTGATCGCAATATGCCAACAAATTTAGAAAACTCAACCGTGGCCACTGGATTGGAAAAGATTAGTTTACATCCCAATCTTAAAATAGGACAATGACAATGAATGTTCAAATTACCAAAGAATTGTGTTCATTTCACATGCCAACAAGGTTTTGCTTAAATTTTGCAAACTAGGCTTCAGCAATATGTGATTTGAGAATTACCAAAAGAACAGGCTGGTTTTCAAAGAGTCAGAGGAACTAGAGACCAAATTGCCACTATTTGCTGAATTATGGAGAAAGTAAGGGATTTCCAGAAAAAAAAATAACCATCTACCACCATGTCACTGGCTTCACTAAAGCCTTTGACTCTGTGGATCACAACAAATGCGGCAAGTCCTCAAAGAGATGGGAGCAGTAGATCATCTTACTTTTCTCCTGAGGAACCATATGTGGGTCAAGAGGAACTGAACATGGAACAATTTAGGAGAAAGAGACAATTGGACAAGGGGTACAACAAGAGCTGTATGGCATTACTTGAGTGATTTAACCTATAAGCAGAGTACATCATGTGAAATGCCAGGCTGGATGAATCGAAAGCCAGAATTAAGGTTGCCAGGAGAAATATTAACAATCTCAGATACACAAAATATATTATTCTGATGGCAAAAAAAAGAGAAAAAAATTAACAAACCTTTTGATGAGGATGAAAGAGGAGAGTGTATAAATCTGTTTGAGGCTTAACATCAAAAAACAAAAACTAAGATCTTGCCAACTGGTTCAATCATTCTTGGCAAGTAGAAGGAATAGAAATGGAAGCATTATCTTGGGCTCAAAGACCATTGCAGATGGCATCTGCAGCCTTGGAATTAAAAGCGCTTGCTCCTTGGAAGGAAAGCTAAGCAAATCTGGACAGCTACTGAAAAGCAGAGACATCACTTTGCCAACAAAGGTCTGAATAGTCCAGACTATGGTTTTTCCAATAGCAATGTATAGCTGTGGGAGTTGCATTATAAAGAAAGCTTTATTTCTTTATTATTTCTGCAGCTAAGTGCTGCAGAATTAATGATTTAGAATTGTGGTGCTGGAGACTTTTAAGAGTCCCTTGGACAGCAAGGATATCAAATCAGTGAATTCTTGGAGAAATTCATTCAGATTATTCAGTTGGAAGGACAGATACTGAAGCTGAAGCTTAAATACTTTGGCCACATAATGAGATAACAAGACTCACTGGAAAAGACCCTGATGTTGGGAAAGATGGAGGAAGTGGATGGCAGAAGATGAGATGAAGAGATAGTGTCATGGAAACAATGAACATGACCTTGGACAGCATTGGTAGATAAAGACCTGGTGTGCTGTAGTCCATGGGTTCACAAAGAGTCAGATACAACTGAGTGAGCTAAAATGACTGAAGAACAATAATAGTATCACCTCCAAAGTCAGGAATTAGGCTGGAAAATGGGCAAAAAAATAAAAAAGAACCACACCATAGTGAGCTATTGTGGTAACTGGGGTGTTCAAGTCACAAACTCAGAATAAAAAGAATGACTCCAAAACACCCATAAGCAATGCCTGCCTCAGGGGAAAACACAGTTTGGGGACAAACTCTAATAGAATTCCTGGAAAAGATAAATTGAGAAGGGGGTTAAATGTTTTTATAACAGAATAAGAGTGTTTGAGAAAAAATGGAAAAGAAATGACAGCTATGAGAGAGAGAGAGAGAGACAGAGAGAGAGAGAGAGGAAGGGAGGGAGAGAGAGAGAGGGAGAGAGAGGGAGAGAGAGAGACAG
Organism: Pseudocheirus occidentalis; assembly: GCA_028646575.1. Classification (NCBI taxonomy): domain Eukaryota; kingdom Metazoa; phylum Chordata; class Mammalia; order Diprotodontia; family Pseudocheiridae; genus Pseudocheirus; species Pseudocheirus occidentalis. The sequence goes on along the minus strand of CM053597.1, from coordinate 12,087,689 downwards.
ACAGACAGACAGACAGAGAGGGAGAGAGACAGAGAGACAGAGAGAGAGAAAGGGAGGGAAGGAGGGAGGGAGGGAGAGGGAGAGGGAGAAAGAGAAAGAGAGAGAGAGAGAGAGAGAGAGAGAGAGAGAGAGAGAGAAAAGGAAGGAAACAAAAAAGAAAGGGAAAGATGGGATTAAAGGAGGTGCCCAACCTCTTAACAAAGAGTAATTCTCGCCTTCTTCATATCAACGCCTCCCCAATCACCTGAAATGATTGACTCCAGGGCCAATCTTCCCTCACAGAGAAAGGATCTTGATAGCTGAGTGACTTGTGGTCAAGTATAACATTTTCCTACATTATTCAAACCCCAATTAAGTTTATTTGTTTATTCCTGGATCAGAAATAGAGGAAATGGGATGATGACTGTTTTACTCAATTATTCTGGAATGTTGGGGCAGCTATATGGCACAGTGGATAGAACATTCATCTTCCTAAGTTCAAATCTGCCCTCAGACAGTTACTAGCAGTATGACCCTGGGCAGGTCACTTCACCCTGTTTACCTCAGTTTCCTCTTCTGTAAAATGAACTGGAAAAGGAAATGGCAAATAAGAAAACCTCCAATGGGGTCATGGAGAGTCAAGTACAACTGAGCAAGAAATTTCCAGAATGTTCATCCCCAAGCTGGAATTCACACACTATGATCTTTTCTTTGTTCAAAAGTCTTATAAATGTTACTTCAAAATAAAATAAAATAAGGGGGTCTCTGAGGTTCCTTCTAACTCAAAGTCTGTGATCATATGATTGAGAACAATAACCAATGAATTCGGTAATGCTTTAGAATGAATTTATATGTAATTCATCACATACATTCAGAAAACAGCAGTGTGTGTGTGTGTGTGTGTGTGTAACTGTGTGTGTGAGTGTGTGTGAGCATGTGTGTGTGTGTGTGTGTATGTGTGTGTGAAATGCACATTCTACTGAATGAATAATGCTGAGCACCTGCAGCTTTTGTGGGAGCTAAAGAAAGCTCTTCTTGAGGAGGCTGGTGCCCAGCTGGATGTGTGGATTTCTTACTTGAACCCACCTCCTTGGCTCCTGGATTGGGAGCTGCTCATGTAGTCCAGATCCCTCACTGTGCAGAAGGGCCCAGCACGGCACAGGCAGAGGCCAGGCTAGTCTCCTTCAACCAGACTGTAAATGACTCTTTAGACATTTAAGCAAAACAGGTTTAGGCATTTCAGGCAATGTCATATTTTTCCAAGGATGCATCAACCTTGGCAAGTGATGGACTGTCCTTGGACAGACCTCTTTTCTAGAATGGTCAAGTCAGCAGGTGCTATTAAGGGCTGACTGTGCCAGGCACTAAGCACTGAGCGTACACAAAGAAAGGCTGCCCTGCCTTCAAGGAGCTTCCATTCTAACATTGTTATTGCTCGGCTGGGTCTGGCTCTTCATGGCCCCATTTGGAGTTTTCTTGGCAAAGATCCTGGAACAGTTTTGTCATTTCCTTCTCCAGCTTTTTTTTTAAAATGGATGAAGAAACTGAGGCAAAAAGGCAAAAAACTGAGGCAAAATTCTGTGACCTGCCCAAGGTCACACAGCTAGTAAGAGTCTGAGGCCAGATTTGAGCTCATGAGATGAGTCTTGCTGATTTCAGGTCTTTTCAGGCCCAGAGCTCTGTTGCCTGTTCTGCCTAGCTGTCCTGTGTTCTAACAGGGAGAGACACTAGAGTGGTAGCCAGGGAAGGGCTTTGGGGCTGGGATTAGTGGGATTGTGAGAGGGGCCATAGGGCAGCCAGTCGTCACACCTTTTCCGGTAGTGATGGTAGCACTAATTGAATTATTGCTCCTAAAGCAAGAAGTGGCAAGAAGCCAAGGTAGGCCCTGGTTTCTGATGGATAGCTGGACATGATGAATCACCTTTTACTGGAACTAGTGGAAAGAGGCAATTTTTGAAAGTGCTTAATGAAGCCACTGAAAGCCCAATCGGGAGCGTTTCTCATCATGCTGTAAATGTGCCCAGGTGGCCAGGGCAGGCTCTAGGCATCCACTATCCCAGGAAGAAGGCAGAGTTGGAGAATCAGAGTCACAGCTCAGAGCTGGAAGAGACCTTGGAGTTGTGTTGTCCAATCCTTTTATCTGACAGTTGAGGAAACTGACACCTGGAAAAATGAAGTGACTGGCCCAAGGTCACACAGAAGGTAAGTGTCAGAGTCAGGACTTGAACTCAGTTCCTCTAACTCTGGATATGGAGAGGAGTGAGGCCATCTGCCTTTGCTGGAAAAGAGTGTAGGGAGATGAGGAGCCACTGAACTAAGGCTGAGCCTTGGCAACTCCAGGGATGAGGGAATCATTGTTGAGCAAGGCCCTCCCCTTGTGGCCATCGCTGGCATTACAAGATGATGGGGCCCAGAGGACTCAGACTTCCACTCTTATGCTTAGACAAGAAATCCTTCTGAATTAATTTTATCAGATCTGTAATTGCATCCATGTGGGGAACTTCCAGTATGTAAATTACATTCATAGTTGCCCTTGCCACTGAGGAATGATTGATCACAATTGCAAAGCTAACAAAAAAAATGGGAGGACTTGAACCAAGGTCTCTCCCACTCCGAGCCAAGTTCCCTCTACAACATAGCCGAGAGATGAGGTATTCATGGCTAGAGGACAAGAAATTTTGCTTAGAAACAGGTTGAATTTGAGATTTGGGTGGAGATACAAGTGTGGGCTTCTAATGGGGAGCTCAAAATCTGGGGTAAGTCCCAGAAGGATGTCTAAAGTGCATCCTGTAGATGGTCGAAAGTAATTGAGATCACTTGTAGCTGGGGAAGTAGAAGACTTTATGAAGGAAAAGGTATTTCAATTGGTGCTTAAAGGCTGGATGGGATTTTGATCAAGTGGGAAAGGCAATCCTATATCTTAACCATTGAAAAGGAAGAAAGGATGGAAGGAAGGAAGAGAGAGGGAGGGAGGAAGGGAGGGGAAAAAGAAGGAAGGAAAGAAGGGAGGGAGGGGAAAAGGGAGAGAAGGAAGAGAGGGAGAGAGGGAAAAAGGAAGAGAAGAAGGAAGGAAAGAAAAAGAAAGGAAGAGAAGGAAAGGAAGGAAGGAGAGCAGGAGGAGGGTGAGAGGGAAGGAGGCAAGGAGGAAGGACCTTTGCATCACATAAACATGGTCAAGTATAACATTTTCCCACATTAATCAAACCCCCAAATGCATTTTTCTGCATATTAATCCATCTTCTCTGTCATGAGATGGGCAACATTCTTCTTTACCAGTTGGGATCATGGTTGACCATTTAATTGATCTGAGTCCTCACATCTTTCAGAAGTGTTTGCTTTTATAATATGGATGTTAGGGGACTCCGGTGTGGGCTGTGACAACAGGAAGGAAGAGATGTGGGAGACGTCTTGGGGAAGAATCCACAATATTTGGTGCTAATTCGATGTGGGGGCCAAAAGGAGAAGAGAAAGCAAAGGTGACCTGGAGGTCATACCACCCCCCAATGACCCGGATCTCACTAGAAGAATCCACAAAAATTCAAACAGGAGGTCGAGGTTGGGGAGTGGAAGAAGCCAATCCACCAAAATTGTAAAAAAAAAAAAAAAATAGGCTCTTTCCCACCTTTCCAACCTTATAACAACAACAACAACAACAATAATAGAAGTAACAGTAATAATAAATAGCTATAATTTACACGACACAAAGTTTTGTAAAGGGCCGTCCAAATATCTTATTTGATCCATACAATGTCCCTGAAAAGTTGCTCTTATTATCTATCAGATGTGGAAACTGAGGTGGGCACTGGTTAAGTGACTTGCCCAGGGTCACAGGGCTAGATTTTTATCTCAGTTCTCCCCAATCCCAGGCTCAGTGCTCTATCCACTGTGCCATCCAGCTTCCTCTCACAGAGAGAACAAGGGCTTTCTCCAGCCTGGGGGGGGGGTGACCCTTCATTAAGATCACAGATCTGATTTAACACCCCCCCCCTTCTGCCACAGCCAGAACTGGCTTCTTTTCCTTCTGAGCAAGAGTCACTAGAGCTACCTGGGGTCTTCCCTGGAACAAGTAATGAGTGTGAGTGTGTGTGTGTGTGAGTGTGTGTGTGAGTGTGTGTGTGTGTGTGTGTATGTGTGTGTGTGTGTGTGTGTGTAGGCATAGGAGGCAGCTGGATGGCTGAGCCTATAGAGTCCCAGACCTGGAGTTAGGAAGACTCAGCTTCCTGAGTTCAAATTGTGCCTCTGACACTTCTTAGCTGTGTGACCCTGGGCAAGTCACTTAACCCTGTTTGCCTCAGTTTCCTCATTTGAAAAACAAGCTGGAGAAGGAAATGAAAGACCCCTCCAGCATCAAGAAAACCATCAAGAGCAGTGGCATGCTATAGTCCACAGAGTAATGGAGTTGGACACAGCTAAAGAACACTAAAATGTATACATGTGTACATGTGTGTTTGCATGTGCAGACCACCAGGCTTGCACACAGGCAGACACATGCATGCACGCACATAGACATGCCATGCACATACATATATGCACCATGATGTGTGCGTGTTTATGTGCACGCTCATAACCATACATGCATGTGTATACACATAAACACGGGCACAAAGTGCCTACACACTCACGCACACCCACGAGCAGATCTGCTCCTTCCGACACTGAGGCCAGCCCTCTAGCCAGTGCCCCAAGCTGGATTTACGCTTTTATGAGCCTACGGAACCAGTGAGGAGGCCGCCATGGCTGCCAGTAAAGATCACAAAGGTCTGGTGTTTGAGTCAGGGGCCTCTAGGACCCTCTTGCCCCACCCATTCCCCAAAGGCATCCCAATAAGAACATACCTGACAAGTGGTTGCTCATTCTCTGCTTGAGGATTCCCAAAGAAGGAGGGAGATTGCTCAGCCCACACCCAGCCTCGGTTGGCCTCCATGCAGCTTCCTCTGCTCCCCAACAGAACGAGGTCCATCCTTTTTCTGCATGGCGGCCCTTTAGCCCTCTTGGGCCCCTGAGTCTTCTCCAGTTTAAACATTCCCAGGTCCTTCCATCACTCCTCCTAGAACCACCTCTAGGCCCTTCGCTGTCCTGATTGCCATCCTCCAGAGTATCGGGTCCTTTGCAAACCATGGAGCCTCATACTGGACTCCAGGTGTGCGGTCAAGGCGGAGGAGAACAAGACAATCACCCCCCTATTCCTGGAAGCCCGATCTCCCGTAACGCTGCCCAGCATCCCTTTAGCTTTATCATTTGCACATCTAATTGCTGGTCTGCGCTTACTCCGCCCCTCAGAGAGGAGCCTGGAGCATAGACCTTCGCCGGGGCGGCACAGCCAGCATGTTTGGGAGACGGGACTTGAACCCTGGGCGCTCCAACCCGGAAGCCCACCCCCTCCGCCCTGCTGCACTGCTTCGGGTTATAGCGATGGTTTGCTATGAGCCCCAAGCTCACAACCGTCCTATCCACACGCTTCCAAACACTCTGACTGGACGTAAGCAAATGACTGAGACAGGACCACTGATATAACAGCAGCTGGTGCTTGTCACTTCCCCTGATCCTCGTTACAACTCTGTGAGGGAGGTGTTACTTTCATCCCCATTTCATGGATGAGAAAACTGAGGCAAAGGTAGGTGAAGGCACTGGCCCAGAAAGTGTCTGAGGTAAGATTCAAACCCACGTCTAGACTCCGGGTCCAGCCCGCTATCCATGCTCCCTCCCGGAGTACACAGACCTCTAGAGTTGGAGTCAGAAACATCTAGACTGGAATCCATGTCAGGTGTTTACTGGTTGTTCCACTCTGGAAAAATCACTTATCTCTTATGTGTCTCAGTTTCCCCATCTGTAAAATGTAGTAATAATAGCACCTGCCACAAGATAATATACACAAAACACTTTAGATAGATAGATGGATAGATAGATCGACAGATAAGACAGACAGATAGAAAGATAGGTAATAGAGCATTTACTATGTGCCGGTGCTGAGCACTAGGGATACAATTACATTCAAAGAAGATAGTCCCTACCCTCAGCTTACATTTGATAAGAGGAAGCAGCACACAGAAGGGTGCTAGAAGTGGGGGAGAGAGGGATGGGCACAGGGACCCATCATGGGACATGGTGAGGCGACATTCAGGATGTGGCTTAAAGGTGGAAGCCCTACAAGGTGATACAAAGACTCATCTACCAGAGCCAGGAACTAGCCTGGGGCTTCACAAACCCTTAAAGTCCATATGTGAGCCACCCATTAGGATTCTGCCCTTCCTGATGTACCTCTATGGTTTAGTTATGATGAGCCTTGACCGATAGGTGGTGAGTCCAGCCTTTGTGCACAAGACTGCCAACTCTGCTACTGAGAGCCATCTTGCATTGCATGCTCCTTCCTAGCATTCTCTGGGTGGGTGGTGGATGGGGCTGGAGGGGGAGGGGAGACATGAGGAAGGGGGGGAAAGGTTTTTCACTCTGTTATCCCTTCTCCTATCCAATGGCTCCATCATCTTTCCCCTCCGCTCCAGTGGTTCCCATGGCTTACCACTAAGGTCCTTCCAGGCTCTGACAGCTTACAATTCCCAGGAGGCATCCTATTAAAAGGACAGCTGCCTCCTCTGCTCTCAGAGGATTTGGAACTGGAAGTCACCTCAGAGAACCTCTGGTCTAGCTCCTTCATTTGTCAGATGAGGAACCTGAAAGTAGAATCCTCAGAGAAGGTAAAGGACTTGTCCAAGGTCATACAACCACTAAATGGCAAAGCAGGGACTTGAGGCCAGGACCCTTGACTCCCACTATACCCAGCAGCTTCCTGAACTGCCCTCCAGCTCATAATCCAGGTGAGATTTCTCTTAGGAACCGAGTCCTGAATGATGGATTGAAGTCAATGACATTCTGTGGTTCCTGGTAATTACAAAACTACAATGACCCAAAGGACAGGAAAAAAAAGTATTTAAAAAATGACATATAGAGTCCGCAAAATCCACTTGCCCCCTGAGGTTTCTAAATAGGCTCGTATATTGCATTATCTGACTTTTGTGACTAAAACCATGGCATATTTCAATTTCCTCTAACCTCCTCTCTGTGCCGCTGAGAGACTGCCTCTTTGTGTTTGTGGCTTTCATTCTGGTCTCGAAGCCCCAAAGCACCTGGCCTCTCTCACAGGTATTATAAATAGCCCTGGACAGTGCCATACCTTGCAAAAGCTTGAAGGGATGAAAGACTTCCAAGTCTTCTCTTTCTTCTGCCTTTAAAGCTACCTCAGTACTTTCTTCTGCAATCGCCAGAGGCAGAAATCCTCATCTGGACAGAGAGGTAACTATTGGTCATGCAGATGAACAATTTGTGGGGGAAGGCAGGAAACTGGATGGTTCCCTGGGAACTGCATTTCTGGCTGCAGATGGGGGAGATGGCAGAGAAAGGACTAGATCATTACTCAACAAGCATTTATTTGTTCTGGAAGAGATGGAGGGAAAGAAACTGAATGCTTATTAAATATGGGCAGCTAGATGGCGTAGTGGATGAAGTACTGTGCCAAGTGCTAGGGGAACAACTAAGGGGCTGCCTGCCCTCAAAGAGCTTACATTCTAATGAGGAAAACATTTCCATCACTGGGTTCTTATAATGTGAGTGTAAGGAAATCTCACAGGAAAGGCACCAACAATGGGAAGTGAGGGAGGGGGACCTCTGGGAAAGGGTTCCTTTGGGAAATGAGATTTGAGCTGAGTTTTAAAAGAAGCCCAGAAGAACTAGGAAGTATGCATGAAGAAGTACAGGCACGGGGGATAAGCAGGGCCAAAGGTACTGAGTTGGGGGGTGGAGTAAGGGAGGAAGAGCAAGAAGGTCTAGGATCTTCATTTTTTTAAATTAAATTGATACATCAGTAAAATGTCATAACTACAGAGATATTTATCTAAGGAAGAACTAAAACATTTCATTTCAGACACCCCCACTTGAATGTTTCATTAGTATCCCAAATTCAACTATTCCATGGAGAATTCATCAGCTTTCCCTACTCTCACTCTCTCCTACCCTTCTTCCCAATGCTTCTATTTCTGTTGAGGTGACCACCATAGGTCGCCAGTGTTGGAATCACCCTCAGCTTCTCTCTCACCACCATGTCCAAGCAACTTCCAAGACTTATTGATTTTGTCTTAACAGTATCTTTCATATCCATCTCACTCACATGGCCACTACCATGGTTGAGTCCCTTATGGGTCAATTTTCATCTTCTCACTAGTCATATTACCGCTAGACTAATCAATACTTTGCCTAATCTATAACATTATCTTCCTTCCACTGTTGAGTTCTTCCCTGAACCTCCATCTGGAGGAAGAGCCTCCAGACTGGTGGCCCTCGTGCTCCAGACTCTGCCACTATGTACTCTGCCAAAATCTACCCCCCATCACCAATTTCCAGATCCCTTTGGTATATTTTATGTTGTTTGTTTATTTTAGTCCTGTCCAACTCTCCGTGACCCCATCTGGGGTTTTCTTGGCAAAGATGCTAGAGTGATTTGCCATTTCCTTCTGCAGTCCATTTTACAGTCGAGGAAACTAAAGCAAAGTTAGGTGACTAGCCCAGAGTCACACATCTAGTAAGGGTCTGAGGCTGGATTTGAACTCACATCTTCCTGACTCCCGACCTGGCCTCTATGCACTGTGCCCCCTAGGTGGGGTTTGTATATTACCTTCCTCCACTAAAATATAAGCTTCTTGAGGTCAGGGGCTGTCTCTCCCCACCCCATTCATATTCCCATAAATTAGCATAGTGTCTGACAAACAGTAATTACTTAAGAAATACTTCTCAATTTGATTCGACTTCCTAATAAACAGAGCTTCACTCCCCTGCTCAGGAAGTGTCAATGGATACCTATTTAAATGAGATGTTGTTGTTCATCCTTCTTTCTTGAAAAGGACCAGTGACATCAGAAGGGTGATGTCTTGACTTGCAAGTGAATTGGATTTAAGTGAGACAGAGTTGTTCAAAGTCATCAGCCTCACTCTCTCTTCTAGAGTCATTGGAATCCAGTGGCAAGACTTAGATCAGAACCACTGGTGATGGCCCCGGTTGCAGGGGGAGACCTTGGACCTTTTGGAGCAGAGATCTTTCCCAGGTCTCAGTTTGTCTGAGGCAATGCCCAATCGGTAATTAAAGACTTGAAGCAAAACAAACAAACCAAAAACCTCGTTTGTCTTCACAAAAAAATCAGTCTGGGAGAGGAAGACCCTCAGAGCTTCTGGCCAGAAGAGAAAAAATTGCCATTTACACTCCTTCTGAACCATCAAAGCCCAAACATTGAGTGAGGCTTGGGCTGAGGTCTATTACTGGCCAGTCAGTGAGAGCCAGAGTGACCTGGGTTGGAAGGCATAGTCAAGTAGCTCCATTTGAAATCCCATGGGGCTAATCAAAGTCTGGTTTTTCAGGGCTATATGTAAAGAAATCATACATAAAACTATATGAGACAGAAGAGTTCACTGACCCAGTTTAAAATAAAAAAGCTCATTAATAGAATAAATAAGCAGGGAAGGAAAGAAAAGCCTCAAATGAGATAATGTAGGTTCAGAAAAGGTTTGAAATCTGGCTGGTATTCTGGGATTGGCCCCTCCCTGGATACTCAATTCTTCTTTTGCTTTTGTAGGCCTGCCCGGTGCTGTCTGTCCATGTCCTTTACCATTTTGGCTCAGTTGAAGCCTCACCTCCCTTCTTGAGCCTTGATGGATCTCTCCTGCCCCATCCCCTCACCCTTCACCTCCATTTCTCCCTCTCCAAGTCCTCGGAGAACTTTATTGCTCCAGCTAGGTGTATGGCTATTTGGTGACATGTCTGTCTCTCGAGGATTTTGAGCTCCGAGAGAACATGGGTTGTGTTTGACTTTGCTGTTCGGTGTATGCCATAGAGGCAATGGAGGAGAGTGTCAGATTGGGTGCCAGAGACCCTGCTACTTAGGTCCTATGTAATCTTGGACAAATCACTTGCCTCAGTTTCTTCAACTGTCATATGAAGAGTTTGGGCTAAATTTATGTTCTTCTAATTCTAAGATGTTTGCCGATTCCCTTAGCTTCATCCCTGAAATTTTTAGAATGTATTATTCTGTAATTATAATCTTTTGAAATTGTGTCTCTATCCCCCCCCCCCGGAAAATTCTGAGTGCTTTCTACATAAGAGTTTATGGTTCCCTCTGAGATAGCTAAGTAAGCACCAGGACTTAGCTCACAGAAGCTCAGCTCGGGTCCTTCTTCCCCACCTCATCCCACTCCAAGTCCTCACCCATAAGTTTATGTAGGGAGACTTCATTAGAAGAGATGAGTTGGTCAAAAGGATTTGAAGCCATTTTGCAATTCATCAAGAATCAAGGCAACCACAGAATTCGAGACTTTAGAAGTGAACAGGGCCTTGTACACATACTTTTATCTCTATTTAAAGAGAAAATAAAGAGGGAGGCCACTGACCCCAAGCCAAGCAGTGAGTCAGCACTGGTGTTGGGGACAGAATAGGGGGTCACCTGATTTCCAGGATTGGAAACCACGAGATTTGCTTACTCACACACTCACATAAGATGTCTCTGCACCTCCGGTCTTTCCACTCCGGCGTCCCTTCTTCAACCTTGCTGTCAGTCTAGAGTCTGAGGCCTCAGGAGGGATGGGAGTGACCCTGGGGTCTAGAAGGATATGTCGGCTCCAACAGGGCCTCCCGGGACAGGAAGGCTTCAAGCCCAGCCCTGAGGACAGATCTTAGACTCACCAACCCACACGTCAAAGGGACCGTCTCCAGATGATTAATGGAGAAAGACTGCTTTGATCTGTCTGTTTCTCAATCATCAATCATTTGGTGGAGAATGGTTTTTGCAGTTGAAGTACTGAATGCTATTCTAGATGAATTTTTGAAAGATAAATAGACTCCTAATAACCAGGGTGCCTAAAAGTTTGGGAAGGAAATTGAAGTTGCTGGCTTTGGTGACTCAGTGTTGTTACTGCTGAACACAATTTCCTTGGTTCTGCTTTGATCTTAAGCCTTGTGGATGCTTCAAGGAAAATCAACACAGCGTGTTGAGATTATAGGATCATCAGTTTTGAGCTAGAAGAGAACTTGAAAGTCATTGAATTCAATCCCTCATTTGACAGATGAGGAAGCTGAAGCCAGGGGAAATTTAAGTGATTTACTGACAGTATGGAATAGTGGCCAGAGAGCTGGTGTTGAAGCCGGGTCTGGATTCAAGGCTCCCATCCGGCACACCCTGACTTCATCACCTTGGGCAAGCACTTAACTTCTAAGTACCCCCAGATGACTGTGTAAGCCTATGTGTTGCAGACAAGGTGCCACCTTGCCCTGGTAGAGTTTCTTCACCTGATCTAAGCATTCCCTTTGCCATCAAAATCACAAATCCAGTGCCTACTTCACACAGCTATTCTGAGGCAGGATGGAAATCTCAGTCAGTCTTCCTGATTTCAAGGCCAGTACTCTGTCCACCACACTAATCCAATTTCCTCCTTTTCAGCAGGTGGAGGGGAAGTGATGGGAAACATAATTTTCCCAGGCAGAAGAAGGGACAGTGGGAGGTGGACGCTACAAGGGGGGCGGAGTAGGGAGAGAGGGGAGCAGGGAAGCACGGCTGTATACCGGGTCATCAGCCAATCAATTGAAAGGGAAAAAGTGCTGTTGCTGAGGCTTCCCTGTCACTGCAGCCCTAAAATGAAGATAATTATGAGCATCTGGAACCTTGTATAGTTCCCTGAGCAACTTGAGGAAGGATCTCCCTGAACAGGAGTCGCTGCTGCACCAAGACCCCGTGAAATGATCCTCTCTCCATTTTCTTCCCCTCTTGGCAGTTTCTAGTTCTCTTTGGTCAACCAGTCAGTCAAAAAGTATCTGTTATTTGTTAAGGGATCACTAAGTTCCAGGCATTAGGCAGAGTACTAGGGAGGCCAGAGAATGCCAAGACAGTTTCTACTCCGAAGGAAGCCACAAACGGACTGTGAGAGCCACTATGTGAATAAAGAGGAATGTCAAAGCTATATCCAGATTAGATGGAAGGTCCTTAGGGAAAGGAAGCCATCAGTGGCCAAGGAGTCTAAGCTGAAACTTGAAGGAAGCCAGGGAAAGTTAGAGGCAGAGATGAAAGGTCAAAGCCTTCTAGGCAGCAGAGCAGCCCATACAGGCTTGGAGATGGGTGATGTGGTCTCCTGCTTAAGAAACTTCAGACAGGTCATTGCCACTGGGTCAGAGAGTGTATGGAGGGAAGTCAAAGTCAAGTTTAAGAAGCCTGGAAAGGCAGGAAAAGGTCAGGCTAATAAGGGTTTTAAAAATCCAAATAGATGATTTTGTATTTGATTCTGGAAGCATCAGGGAGCTCCTGAGCTTATGTGGAAGGAAGCAGGCGGGGGACACGGTCAGACCTGTCCTGCAGAAAAATCCCCTCGGCAGCTGAGGGGAGGGTGGGTTGAACTGGGGCAAGATCTAAGTCAGGGAGATTAAGTAGAAGGCTCTGGCAATAGTCTGAGAGGTAAGGAGGGCGGCACAAGGTGGTGTCTGTGGGAGTGGGGAGGAGGGGACTGACACACGAGAGGCAGAAAGAATGTTGGACGATGGTTTGCCTGAGTGGCTGAGTGGGAGGGAGAAGGCCGGGGCACAGAGAGATTGCCAGCTTGGGTGACAGCGAGAAGGGGCGAAGCAAGTTCAGAGAATGGGCAGGTTTTTGGAGGGAAAGATAATGAGATGCGGTTTGCGCTTGTCTAGTCTGAGACATCTCTGCATAGAAAAGATAATGAACCATGGAAGCTGAGATCAGCTAAGGAGACAGAGAGAAAAGAGGCCCCGGAAGGAGCCTGGGAGGGTCCCTAGGCAGTGGGCATGATCCACATGGAGAGATAGTGAAGGAGACTGAGAAGTGCTCATACAGAGAGGGCAGAGGGGAGGCGTGTGAGCCCGGACGAAGGACGTGAGGCAATACTGGAGCCTTGATTCTTTGCTCTCTGTATTTTCATTGTGGATTTTGTCTCCAGAGAAAGATACGCTGATGAGGAAAAGAAACTGGTTTTCCCAAAGAATATTTGCTATAAACGAGCAGACCACACTATGGGGAAAGACTACGGGGAGACTTGAAGGAAGAAATTCTAAGTGGTTGGAGGTGAGGAGAGAGGGCATCCTCAGCATGAGGAACAGCCTGTGCAAAGGCACTGAGGGGGGAGATATGGCATCTTGAAAACCCAAGGCAAGCCCACAACAAATGTGATGTTGATACTTAGCTGCAGTGAACTGCCCAAGGCCGCTCATATTCCATGTATTCAAAGCGAGGGAAGGGCTCAGAGCTTTGAACAGAGTCCTGCTTTGCTCTAGATTTTCCCTGAGATTCCTGGAGCTGCTGGGTAGTAACTCATTCAGGGAGGAGGCTGGTGATTTCACGTACCACATTAAGGTCTTGTGCCTTTTGTACAACATGTCCATCTCACGTCTATACTCTCCTCTCCTCCCTACAGTCTTGCTCCAAAGAAACAGAAAATATCTTTATGGCCATTTTCCAGAGCAGAAAACTGAGGCTCAGGGGTTAAGCAACTTAGTCATTTAAAAATGATCTCTTATTTTATGAAGCAGGAAACTGAGCCTTGGGGTGACTTACTTTAAGTCAGAGCTGATTAGGGGCAGAACTAAATAAGAATCTCTTAGGGTCTTAGAACCAAAAGACCTTCCTCTTCCTCATTTTACAGAGTCGGAAATTAAAACTCAGTTTTAAGAGACTTAGAGTCACAATTAGTTAAGAGATTAGTTGTGGTTAGATGAACTTCAGCAGGAGACTTAGGACAAGAAGGGGCCATGAGATAATCTGATTCTGCTGCCTCTCTTCCCTTGTTTGACACTCAAGGATGTCTTGGTCAAGATCACACAAAGAGAAAAACCTGTATCGCCCTTTACCAGGGCCCCCAGCCACACAATCCCTCACAATCCCTCGTGCTGGGGGCTAAAGAGAAGCAGAAGAATTCCCTGGATGCCAACCCCGTCTCTTTTCTACATACAACATGTTATATCAGGAAAACATTCTAGTCACGTGATGATAAAAATCTATGAAATTATATATATATGAAAGTTCATTTATAGTTCTGTATACATGGTTAGATAAATTACATATTCAAAGTGACCATGCAGCATGCTTGAATTTGCCCTTCCTGACTGTCCAGCACGTGCACAATGTTCTCTGCCTGTGGCCGTGGCCAATCAAACTCTACCTTCAGAAGGCGGTTTCAGCTGTGATGACTCAGGGCCTGTACAATCTCAAAAAATCAAGAGTTTGAAAACAAAATGAGAGTGCTCATAATGGGCAATAACAGTACAAGGAAAGGCCCAGAGACTGGGGCCATCTTGGCCAGTGATGGGGACCGTGAGAAGGCTGGCACAGGTAGAGGAGAGGGGTAACTTGGAGGAGGAATCATGGAAATGGGGAGATATCTCCCATGTCAAGAGTCTGGATAAATCCCATAGACGGTGGTGAGCCAGGTCTTCTGTCTTTTTTTTTTTGTATCCCTATTGATTGGCACAGTATCTGGCACATAGTAGGTGCTTAATAGATATTAATTGGTTGATTGATTGATTGATCGATTGATTGATTGATTGACTGAAAGCCATGTGACGTTTGGATCAAGGCAGGAAGATTGTGTTCTTGGTGTCTCTACCACTCTTGTCTTCTAGTTTTCTTTGTCTCTTTGGGGAATGTAATTCCTAGGAATTTACCAAGAGTGCTGTAGGCTTGGTGGCACGGTGGACAGAGCCCTGGGCCAGAGCCTGGAGTCAGGAAGGTGCCCGACTCCATCTAAACACTTCCTTGCCTCCTTTCTCCCTCTAATTCCCAGAAGACTCAGAGCCTCTGTTTACTTCTCTATAAAACCAGGGCAGTGGATTTGAATCAAGAGCTGGCAAATTACAGAGGGCTTGTAGACCCATGAGCTAAGAATGGCTTTAAAATAGAATAAAACTATATCTAAAATGTAATTTTATAATGCAGTGTCTAATGAGGGCATCATTTGTGCTCATCACTAGATGCCCACCTCACGTTAGTCAAACCGACTTTCCCTCTGCTCCTCCATCTCCCAGATCCTGGATGCCGAGGGTCTGGGGCTGTCTCTGCTAGAGGAGTTGAGCCTAGGCTGGCTCTCAGAGGCCCAGCCGCCGTCTCCTTTCCAGCTTTGGTCCTTGACTGGACTGAGTTACTGCTTTGTCTTTGGCTGGGGTGACGCTGAGTCTTTTCAGCCAGAGCAGAGATCCTTAGCTTACGAACGCAGACTTTTCTTCTGTTTGTTCCCTCAGAGCCTCAGATTTCAAGCTATTTGTCACCTCCAGGCAGGAGATGAAAGGACAAAGTTTTCCTAGCTCAAAAGCCTCTTCCCTCTGTAAATCACTCCATGCTGCCTTAGGGGGACTCATTTTAGTTCAGTCATATTCACTGTCCATATTCTTTTGGGAATCTTCTGTGGATGAGTGACAAGGGATGAAAAGTGAGACTGCAGTCTGTGTGCCCTGGAAGACATGCAAGGACTTTCTGGTCTCCTCACACGCAATTAAAGGATTTTAGCCTCCAGTCTTTCTAGGGGAGTAAATGTCATTTTATATTTTCAGGCTCGGCCCTCTACCTTTCAGTATCTCTGCCTCTGCACATGTTCAGCGATTGCTGACCTCAGTGAGACACACTTCTCCTCCCACCTCACTTTACATATGTTCCACATGTATTTTGTGTATGAATACATAATGTCCCTCTGAGCGGGCTCTCCCAGCTCATTTCCAGGGACAGCTAAGATTACTTCTCCCCTTAAAGTATAAGGGGTTATCCCAACAGTTGTGTTGTTCACAAGCCCCTACCCAGTATATTCCTCAATGTTGTTCAGCCAGTTGACATCAAGTAGCTCTTAGAAAAAGGTAGTTACTAAGAAGGGAGAGCAAGAACAAAAGCATTCTTCCAAAGCAGGGGCTACCTTTCCCCTTACACACACACACACACACACACACACACACACACACACACACATACACTGGAGAGTGAGTTCAAATTTAAAGTACAAAGATTGGCAGACACCAACACAGAGAATCTCAATACTCCTGGCTCTGGGAGTCCTTTTTCCTCTTCTTTGAATCCTAAATTGACAAAGCTAGAGGAAGTGAGAGCACTGAACCTGGAGTCAGAAAACCCTCAGACACCTGCAAGCTAAGTGATTCTGGCCAAGTTATTAATCCCTTGTTTATCTCTTCCCTCATCAATAAAATGGGGACAGTTATAATACTCACCTCCCAGGGTTGTTGTGAGAATAATGTGAGCTAATATTTGTAAAGCATTTTGCAAACCTTAAAGGACCACATATATCCAAGCTATTTTTTTTTATTATTCCCATTATTATGATGATTAAAGCTTACTTCAGGGAAAGGGGATGGCAGTGGATGAGTTGCTCCTTTGCTCAGCTGGGCTGGCTCTTGGATAGCTCGGTATCTTAGTGGATGAGCCAATCCACCTCTGGGCTGGGTCAAGTGGGTCACTTGGCTGCTTCATTGGCTGCCTCTGCTGCCCCTAGCTGAGATCGGACCTGTAACGACTTTTGGGGTCTTTGGTCCCACTTGTCCCCAACCATTCATCCCTCAGGATATTTCTTTGCCTAAGATCAAGAGGGGATAAACATACAAGTGGTACTATGCATTGTCAGCTCAGTGGTGGTAGGGTGGGAGATGGAGCCACTGCTGCTGTCCCAAGTGTGGAAGCTCCCAGCAGATCCTGCCTCACTCTCTGCCGGGAAGGAATAGCACAAAAAGGGCTAGGGGAGGGGGGTATTGATTTTTTTGTAAGCAAACTCAGTTCTGGCTCAGTGCCTCCTGAGTCACCAGACCTTGTGGCTCTGAAGCCAGTTAGAAGGCTATTCATCATCCTCTTGCTCTAACCCGGAGTCATCATGGCCAGAACCAGCTTCTGAAGTTCCACACGCTGTGTTGGCAGCCTACCAAGGAGACTGTGTCTGCCCCGGCACACCAACCAATCTGAGCATGTTGTGAAGACAGGGTCTCATTGGTCAGTCCCTTTGTTATACAGATATTGTTTCCTGATAGAATGTAAGCTCTTTGAGAACAAGGACTCTTTCACTTATGCCTTTGTATCCTCAATCAGTCAGCCAATCAACATTTATCAAGCACCTACCACTGCAGCGAGGTGACACAGTGGAACACCAGCCCAGAATCAGGAAGACTCATCTGTCTGAGTTAAATCCAGTTTCAGACACTCCTAGCTGTGTGACCCTGGGCAAGTCACTTTACCCTGTTTGCTTCAGTTTCTTTATGTGTAAAATGAGCTGGAGAAGGAGATGGCAAACCACCCCAGTATCCTTGCCAAGAAAACCCCCAGTGGGGTCACAAGAGTTAGTCACCAATGGATAGCATAAGCCAGACTGTACATGGGCACATAGTAGGTACTTAATAAATGCTTATCAATTCTCAGATTCCTTCCTCTCAAGACCCATCTCCCCTCTCCCTTCTCTGTAGGGTCAGTTCATAGAGTCACTAGTATCTTACTGCATCCACTAAAGCCATGTAGGATCAATCTTCTTCTCCAAGAAAGCTGCTTCAGCCCCCAAATACTTTACTCTTGCAGGAGACTCCAGGGCATGGAATGCTTTCTACTTTACAGATTCCAGTTACATTTGGGTCTGTGACTGTCCGGTCACTGGACTCCTAGGATCAAAGATTTAGAACTGGTGGCAATCTTAGAGGCTATGGAATCTGACTCCCTCATTTCATAACTGAGACTTAGGAACCAGCACACGGCAAGCAGCTATGTGAGGCAGGATTGGAGCCGGGTCTTTCTGACTCGAAGCCCATTGTCTTAACCACTGCTCCACACTGCCTCTCTGCTGCTAATTCTCCCTGTTCCCTTAGACAAATCAAGTAACCCTTTTAGGCTTCAGGTTCATGAAAATAAAATAGAATAGAAAGAGATATACAGTGTCGGAATAGGTGGTTTCTAGGGCCTCTTCCAATCCCAACATTTTATGAATCTCTTCCTTTGACTGGCTCCTGGAAAGTGAGGTTTCCCTTCGTTAATAATGGTAAGGATTGAGAAAATGTCAAAGGAAGGATTTTGCTTAACAGTAAGAATATTTTAAAATAAGGGTACATTTCTTCCTGATCTTGAGCCCTCTAATCTAATAAGCTGAACATGACTTGTTTTCTATTAAGTGCTCTAGAAACCTTTCTCAAAGAAACCATCAGCATCACCATGAAGAAGACAAGCTTTTTTTTTTCTAGGTGTTTTTTCTAGGTGTTTCAAGATGTAAGCTTTGTAATTGCATTCAATTGACCCAACTACCCAGCAGGAAGGGGAGGGGTGATGGAAGGACTATTAGAGAGAGGGGAGTGTTTAACCCCTGGAGCCCCTAGACCCAGCAGGGAGTGCTGGTACCAGCAAAAGACATACTGGCTCTTCTGCAGAGGAACCCAGATGTAAAGGGTCATAATTTGCTATCAGCCTGAGTGGAATGAAGAGAGAGAAGTGCTTGTAAGGGGAAAGTGGAGCTAATTCTTCCCTGATCACCTTGGGGGACACTCCTGCACGCGCGCGCATGTGTGTGTGTGTGTGTGTGTGTGTGTGTGTGTGTGTGTGTGTGAGAGAGAGAGACAGAGACAGACAGACAGACAGACAGATAGACAGACAGAGACAGAGACAAAGAGAGAGACAGATGAAGAAAGACAAAGATGTAGAAGACACAGAGAGACACAGAAACAAAGAGAAAAAAGTGAAGAAACTAGAGCTGGGGAGCTGGCATACAAGAGAACTCTTTAGGGGACCTATGTGTCACATTGGATAGAATGCTGGATGTGGGGTGAAAAAAAGCCTGAATTTGAATCCTGCCTCAGACATTTAACTTGGTGCTTGACCTTAGGTGAAACATTTATCCCCTCTCAGCCTCAGCTTTCTAGTCTGTGAAATGGAGACAATACTACCACCTACTGCTCAGGATTGTTGTGAGGACTGAGTGAGACAACATACAAGGTAGTTTGTGAACTTTAAAGTGCTATAAAATATGAGCCATTCACCAGAGGAAGGCTTCAGAGTTTTCCCCCACAAGCCAATCACCAAAGAGCTGGTCCCCTGGGAAAGGGTAGGAGTGACAGCTGCTAAGGGTAAGGAGAACACTGGGGACAAACGCTTGTAGATCCAGGGAGTACCAGCATAAGCCACAGACATGATGCGCTCTAACTGTACTCTAATAATCAATGAACATGGATTCAGAGAAACATAAGAAGAGCTGGATGAGCAGACCCAGGACAATAAAACTACATTATGATATGATGAATGTTACCAGCCTTCACTGGGAAGGCTAATCATTGTTGCACTGTGTTCAGAGTCTGAATGTGAGGGTTCTCCTCCCATCTCTACGCCTTTATACAGGCATATAAATGAGATAAGACTTGTCTTGTGCCTCCTTCTGTCTCCTTTCTTCTCTTGCTTCTGTCTCCTTTTCAAGCTTTGGTTCTCGGCTGGGCTGAGTTACTGCTGTGTCTTTGGTGATGCTGAACCTTTTCCTTCTTCTCCTCTACCCCTAAAAACCCCTGTTTTCCTTCAAGGTTTGGCTTAAATCATGCCTCATGCAAGAGACCTTTGGGTCCTCAGTCACTGATGCCTCCTCCCTCAAAGGCTACTTTGCATCTATGTTGTGTGTATCTGGTCCATACCTATTTTCATGTATGTTCTCTCTCTCATCAGAATGTAAGCTTCACTTTTGTCTGTATATCTCATGCCAAGAAGAAGGCTTAATATATAATAAGAGCTTAATAAATACTTTTTGATCATGTAAATTCAAAGATATAAGGGACAAAAGTCATGTATGGCTTTGGGTCATATCAGTGCAAGTTCATTAGTAGTCCCATACCTATGAAGATATCTCACATATGCTTTGGAAGAATCCTTGAAGCTTCCTTCAAGGTCTATCCCCATTAGTCTAGCAAGAAGTTAACCACCATCCATCCATCCATCCATCCATCCATCCATCCATCCATCTATCCATCTATCCATCCATCCACTTACCCATTCATTCATTCATCCATCTGTCCATCCATCCATTCATCCACTCACTCAACAAGCATCAAGTATTGTCAGGTACTCAAATTCAGGAGACCTCTAGATTCTTCTTAAAAGCACCCAAACTATTATCCCTGACTCAACTCAAACGGGAAGAAAAAACAAAAACATTCCACTTCACAGTAAGACCAAGTCCCTCCATCTTGTTTTCTGTTTGGAGAAAGAGGTTGGTCTTGGCATCAACAAAACAAGTTCCTCCAAGTTCTCATGTTTCCCCTCCATCTTCCTCAAGGCTTAGTCTTCTGTTTATTCTGCATAACTCAAGTGGGAGATTAAACTAAGAACTTGGGATACTTCCAGTACCTTCTCTCTCATACTGTGTTGACACTCATATTAATTTTTAATGGCTCTAAGTGCATCTCTAAACAATTTTATTTTCAATTTTGACTTTTTTTTTACTGGACTTGTGACCTCATTGGCATAAGGAAATTCCAGTGAGAAAATTCCTTTTACCAATGCAAGTTAGTGCCTTCTCTGAAACTCATAGGTTTTAGAGACTTGTCTGAAGCACTGAGAGCTTGAAATTTTCCAGGTTCACACAGCCAATATGTGACACAGAGGTCAGTTGCTTATTCTCTACTCTATCTCTCTTCTCTTTTTTAAATTTAGGAAGAAATTTAGTAACTTAGTGGATAGAGCACCAGGCCTGGAGTCAGAAAGACATTAGTTCAAACCTGGTCTCAGATACTTCCTAGCTGGGCAAGTCACTTAACCCTGTTTGCCTCAGTTTCCTCATCTGTAAAATGATCTAGGGGTGGCTAGGTGGCGCAGTGAATAGAGCACCAGCCCTGGAGTCAGGAGTACCTGAGTTCAAATCCAGCCTCAGACACTTAACATAAAAAACTAGCCGTGTGACCTTGGGCAAGTCACTTAACCCCAACTGCCCTCCAAAAAGCTAAAATAAAATAAATAAAATGATCTAGAGAAGAAAGCAGCAAATGCTGTAGCATCTTTGCCAAGAAAACCCCAAATGAGGTCACGAAGAGTTGGATGCAACCAAAGTGACTGAACAACAGCCACATACAAGTTTATCTGGTTTCCTATCAACACTATGGGACAAACACTGGCTATGTAACCAGAGGACCGCAGTTCCAATCCTGCCTAAGATATTTACTGACTGCATAATTCTGGACGACTCACTTTACCTCTGTGTACCTTATCTGTAAAGTGAGGAGGTCTGATTCCATGGCTTCAAAAGTTCCTTCTTGTTTCAAAGTCTAGGACCATATGATTTTATTATCTTATATGTGTTACCCTGGATGAGTCACTTAGCCCCCTACCTGGGCCTCAGCTTCTCCTTCTGTAAAAACCTGAAATGAAGGGAATAGACTTGATCATCTCTGACGTCCCCCTCAGCTTTACATCTATGGTTCTGAAAGGCAGAGTCTCCCACAAATGGACCACAGCACATATTTAAAGGCTCCTGAATTGTTAATAGCCCCTGATCTCCCAGCTTGGCTGAGTTAGAAAAACCTGTATCAGAAAAGTAGTTGATTAATTAAAAAATGATTTTTTTTTCTTAAGGAAAAGGAGCAACATGTTGTCCCAGGGGTTTCTCATTCCCTCCTCCTTGAAGGTCTTCCAGGGAATGGCCATGAACATTTGTTCCCTTTAGGATGGAGGGCATTCTGGGGTAACCGATCCCTGAGGTCCTTTCTGTCTGTCATATTCTGTGAAAGACTTGACCAGAAGGAACCCCACTGTGGGCCATGACCAGGGCAGTGGAAGAAGTGAATTTCTGAGTCCTCCAGGACATGGTAGGATCACAGAAGGAGAGTTGGGAGGGACCTCAGATGTCATCTATTCCAGCCCCCTCATTGGGCAGATGTGGAATCTGAGGTCCAGGGAGGTTGAGTGATTTGCCTAAGGCCATAGTTAGTGTCTGAGGATCTGAACGGACTCTGCCAAGCTGCCTCACATCATCATGCTTCTTTTTTGCCTCCCAAGGATACGTGGAGCTGGAAACTTCCCTTTGACCTCATTCCTCACAGAATTCTGCATTGCTGGGGAATTCAAGAGTCAGTCCCCTCCTTGCCCTCACACTGAAAGGCTGACCTGTATTCAGCAATATCTCTGAAAGCAAGAAAAATATTCGATGGGGAGATGCTTGGCACGTATGCTCGGCATGAGCTGTATTTTTAGTTTTCATACTATGAGAAGAACGTTTTATTTTAAATCAAATGTAGGAAGTAATTCTACATGACAATGGCTTTCCACAAAATTCTCCAACTATGGGTTTTCTATTTTTTGTTTGTTTGGGGTTTTTTTTCACCCTTTTCACCAAAACAAAAAACCCATCTCCTCAAAAAGCTTTTGTTCTACTGATAAGAATAATATGTACACAGGTGTGTGAGTGTGTGTGTGTGTGTGTGTGTGTGTGTGTGTGTGTGTAAGCTGGTATAGAGGGGACTAGCCCTGGCACCTGGGGAAGGGTCAAGCTGGGCCTCAGATATCTGGTGGCCTTTGAGCTGAGTCTGGAAAGAAGCTGGAGGCTCCAAGAGACCAAGGCAAATAACAGGCGACTGCAGCATGTTGGGGAGGAGGCAGGGCGGGCAGTCTGGGCAAAGGTACAAGACGGGAGATGGAATATCACATACATGGCCATCGGGCCAGCTTGGCTGGAGCACAGGAGGGTGGTGAAGCCAGACTGGGGAGGGCTTTTCAAGCCAAACAGGAGGCTGTGTTGGATCCTAGCAGGGGACTAAGGTGGTCAAACCAGTGCTTTGGGAAGAGCAATTTGACAGGTATTTGAAGGACAAATCATCTTAGGCAGGGGCGATTTTAGGGAGCCACTTGACCCACAGGTGAGTAGGTGGTGCAATGGATAGAGCCCTGGGCCTGGAGTCAGGGAGACTCTTCTTGAGTTCAAATCTGGCCCCAGCCCCTTACTAGCCATGTGACCCTGAACAAGTCATTTAATCCAATATGCCTCAGTGTTCTCATCTGTAAAATGAGCTGGAGAGGGAAATAGCAAACTTCTCCAATATCTTTGACAAGAAAACCCCAAATGGGATCATGAAGAGTTGAACACACTGAAAAGTGGCTAAACAAACAACCTGCTCTAAATCCTGGTGAACCTTATAAGGTCAGGAAGCAAACTCAGTCCCGGAGGAGGTGACAGCCTGCAGATGCAGCCCTTAGCACGGTGCCTGGCTCGTAGCACACTCAATAGAAGTGTATTGATTGACTGGCTGGTAAGTCAGGCCACCAGAAAGGAGAGGTTGGTGGCTCTTACAAGTATGAAGGGACACGATAGAAGATTGTGGCCATCTCAGCGAGAACAAGGGTACCTCCACAGAGAGCTGATTGCTGTGTTCTGGGATTTTCAACCTCCTACCTTATGGACTCCACTTAGGGCTGTTAAATGGATGGGAGCACCACTTAGGGAGGGACTATTTCTCTGCCGAGGTAAGAAAGATGGAGGTCTCTTCAAGAGAATCGGCTCAGGAAATGCCCTGCAAGGTGAAGAAGCAGTTAATAACATGCCGAATGTCACTGTTTCCTGCGGGAGACCTGAGGCAATGAAATTTTAATAAACTCTGGTGTGTCATGCATAAGCAGGCTGGGGAGACAGTGGTCGCCCTGTGCAGGCTCTGGAATCTCTTGCCTTTCTGGGTCCGTTCCAGAGCAAGGGTCTTTGTAAAAGCTGAACATAATTGGAGAGACGGAGGAAAGGGGATGCTAACAAATTGTTATTCCAGTTTCTTTCAGGTAGAACCTTTTAAAATTGTCCAGGACTATTTGGCTGGAGGGTCATCTCCACAATGGATTATTATTGCTTGCTGTTGCTAAGAAACCTTTTAATAGGCTACCAAATGCTTTCTGATCTTCTTATTGATTATTCTTCCACTCCCCAATGGGGGGAAGTCATATGAGCATCAGTGACCCCAAATGACTTCATGTATATTGAAAGGCTTTGAAAAGTAGACAGACCTGCTAAAAGCAGGGCATTGTGGTCATTATTTTTGTCACCACTTGACACAATAGTTGGAACATTACAGAAGAGATGCAGGCATATTTATGAACTAGAGCACATCTAAAGAGTAGTTGGGAGGGTAGTAGGGAGCCTCAGGAGCATATCATATGAAAATCATTTGGAAGAATGGGTGACATTTAATCTGGACACCAGGAGACTTTGTAGGATATGAGAGCACTGAATGTATAGTCAGAGGACCTGAGTACAAATCCTGCCGGGGCTGCTTAAATCTGTATAACCTTGACCAAGTTGCTTAAATCTCTGGGTCTCAGTTTCTCCATCTGTAAGATATCTTTTCCAGCTCTAGATAGATGATCCTATATACTCAAAAGGATTTAGACTTGTTCTTCACTCTAAGTGGCAAAATTAAGCCAGAGTATGATAAAACAGAGAGCATTGGATTTGTGAGTCAATCAACAAGCTTTGTTAGGTGGCTACTGTGTATGAGGCACAGTCTAGGGAGAAAAAGCTCTCAATCAGCTTACATTCAAGTTGGAGGGGGTGGGGGAAAACATGTAAAAAAAACTGGGTGATAAAAGATATATCCAGAGTAGATGAAAGTAGCCTGGGTTCAGGGATCTGGATTCTTGCTTACACATGTCACTTAACATCTCTCTAGGTCTCAACTTCTTCATCTTTATTATGTTATTATTTTATAAGTTTATTACATTATACTGAGACAGAGACTAGATTAGACTAAGGATAAGTGTTTAATAAATGCTTGGGTCTAAAGGGAGATGGTGGTCAATGTGGTGGGGTAGGAAACAGAAAGAAAGAAGACAATGAAGAGTTAGGAAGTTTGGGGACTCCAGTGGGTAAACATACGTCCCTCACTGCCATGTGCTTCTGCTGTGAGTTGCCATGGTAGGAAAAAAAACACCTTCTTCTAATGGTGGAAGACTGAAGGGAAAGAAAGTGCAGGCTGGGGGTGGGGTGGGGAGAAGAGCCCCCAAAGAAATGGAGGGATAGTCTGGCTCACCTATGCACTACAGAAGAAAGAAGGATCTTCAGCCCTGTCTCTGCTCCCAGTCACCTTCAAAGCAGCCTCAGTCCCCAGTGGCCAATGAAAGGAACTCCCTACCCCCTCCTGGCAATGGGCCAGCTAGCACAACCTCAAGCTGTGCACCCCTCTGACAATGGTCAGCCTTGGGTGATCTCATTCAGTGCATTGGGGGGACTCACCAAAGGGAGCAGGAGTTCTCTTGCTAGCTTGTATTTACAATTTCAGCAGCCAGCCCTGTGCTGGGTATATGCTAATATAGAATGTTTGATCTGTCTCCACTCTCTGGATCCCTTTCTCCTACATAAGTACCTGCAAGTTCTATTTCACTGTTCCATCCTTTCAGCTCAGGCTAATCAACTCTTTTCAGTTTTTCACTTCTCAGAAATATCGCTCAGTTGCCAGTCCATATCTGAGCAGTGACTCAGACAGGAGAGCCAGTGTGGAAGGGAGGAGGAAGAAGGTACCTGCTGGCTGGTGACTGTAAAAAAAAGGGGAGGGTGATGGACCAGCCTCTTCCCTTCTGGAGGCATCTCTCCGGTGCTCCTCTGAGACCTTTCCCTTCATGGCTGTCTTTGATGTTGTCAGTGAAGAGGAGAAGAAAGCCAAAAACAAGACTTGGAGTGAGCCAGGGGACTGGAATTAGAGAGTTCTGCTCTCCCAACTCTCACTGTCCCAAGGTTCTCAAAAAGACTGTCCTGGCTAAGCATGATCCTGCTGCTTGAAGGAAGAAATGTTGGAAGAGAAATGGATCTGGTCAAACTCTTCTTGGCACCTTCTTTTCCTAACTTAAATTGTCCTTTTACATTATTATGAACTTGGCAGACATCAGTGAACTTGAACATTTCCCCACATGAGAAACAGGACAAGAGGACTGTGTTTAGAAGCAGTTTTCTCTACTGTATGGTTCTTGGGTTTCTAAAGTATGTTTCCAACCTTGTTAGCTCCCTGGCTCCTTGCAGTCCTGGCTAAGAACCCACCTTCTGTCAGAAGCCTTTCCTTATCTCCCTTAATGCTGGTGCCTTCCCTCTGCAGAGTCCCTCCACTTAATCCTGTCTAGAGTTTCTTTGTACAGAGTGGTTTGCATGTCATTCCCCTCCCCCCATTAGACTGGAAGCCCCTGGAGAGCTGTGCCTTTTCCTTCCTCTGGATCCCCAATTCTTAGTATC
Source organism: Pseudocheirus occidentalis (assembly GCA_028646575.1). NCBI lineage: Eukaryota > Metazoa > Chordata > Mammalia > Diprotodontia > Pseudocheiridae > Pseudocheirus > Pseudocheirus occidentalis. The sequence goes on along the minus strand of CM053597.1, from coordinate 12,061,494 downwards.
GTGACTGACACATAGTAGACACTTAATAAGTGCTTTTTGATTAATCGGTCAATTCTGATCCCAGCTCTGTCCTAAAATAACCCCTGGAGGAAGAACTGAGTCCCCCTCTCTGGGCTTCAGTGTCCCCCTCCATAGAATGAAAGGATCAAATAAGATCCTGAAGGTCCCTCTTAGTTCTAATGCATACAACTTGGTTCATTTCAACAAATCTATTTGCAAGGATTGCTGAGATTGTATCTGCTGCATCTGATTTCATAACCTGTTGTTGGAAGTGATTGTGATTTATTTGATGATAAGCCCTCTGCCAGGTGTACCAGCCCCAATTCATAAGCCAGTTCTCATAGGAAAACATAGTCAGCTTTACAGAAGTCCTTTTTATTGACTTGCTTTTTAAGAGTGTATTGTGGCCAGAATGAGGGAAGGTAATTTTATACACACACACACACATACACACACGTATACATACACACATTTATATATACATATACATATATATATATATATATACAAATACATACATATAAATATTTGGGGAGGAGAAACAGTAAGGAAATAAACATTTATTAAGCACCTATATTTATATATATGTATATATAATAAACATTAAGCACCACCATTTATATATACATATGTGTGTATATGTATATATAATAAGCATTAATTAAGCACTACCATTTATATATACATATGTGTATATATGTATATATAATAAATATTTATTAAGCACCACCATTTATATATATATATGTATACATATGTATAGATAGATAGATAATAAACATTTATTAAGTACCAGTCACCATGCTAAGTGCTTTACAAATATCTCATTTGATTCTTACAACAACTTTGAGAGGTAGGTGCTGTAATTAGCCCCATTTTATAGATGAGTAAACCAAGGCCAACAGTGGTTAAGTGACTTGCCCCACATCACACAGCTAATGGGCATCTAAGTTGTATTTTGTATATTTCTCTATTTTAAAATATATTCTGTAGATATATGTGCCCACTGTGCCCTGGCTCCTGACTTTTAATTATCTTGGGCTTCCATTGAAAATGGAACATGAAAATGTGATCCACATAATTTCTTAAAAGATCCACAGCTCCCATGCATGCACTCTGGTAAATAAAATACTGTCAGACACTTTATTTAGCCTGAAACAAAACCTGGAGAACTCATAACTGAACTGACTCTATAAACACCTGAGGTCACTTGAGGGGCTGGCCCAGCCAAAGGTCGCTGCCCCACCTCAATCAATGATCCTGTAGGGCTGTCCGGCAATCTGATTTGTAGTGTCACTCCAAAGTCAGGAGCTTCTGGGGAGGATTGGGGGCGGGGGAGAGCAGAGATGAAACTTTAGTTCTCAAGAGGTCAAACAATCCTCTGATCTCTCTAGGTATTTTTCTGTCCAACATTTGGACAGAAAAAAAAAAGAAGACTGGTCTCCTTTCTAAAAGTCAAGAATGAAGGCATGAACTTGAATCTGTGCCAGACATTGGAGCCAGGATGACTCCCTGTAAAGGGCCAGTGGAAGAAGTAGGTGTTTCCTTCTTCTAGTACAGGCCTAGGCATGCTGGCCACCTCTCCATGACCAAGGCTTGGGGTGCATACTATCAACATGACCTTGGGGAGGTATGGGAAACAGAAAACCATTGTAGGCGTGTTGTGCTCAATGCACCAGGCACCTTCACTCTCATTGACCTCATAATTCAATCAGACAAGCATGGACTAGGAACAAAACAAGGAAGACGAGATATAATCATCTATTAGGGGAGAGAGCTCGCCAGAGGCGATGTTTCCCATCTCCTCCAGTGTTCTTTCTTTAAAATCCCCTCCCTTCAAGGAAGCTCTGTTGCAGGAACTAAGGTACAATGGAAAGAAAGCTGTGTTTGGAGTCAAGGATCTGGGTTCAAATCCTGTCTCCATCACTGCCTACCTGTTTGACCTTGGGCAGTCCATGCTCTCCTCTCTGGGCCTCTATTTCTTCATCTGTATTGGATGGAGTTGGACTATACGACCCCTAAAGTCCCTTCAAGCCTAGGATGCTATGCCCCCTTTGATTCCCCATTGAGCCTGGAGAACAGGTGACTTAGGGGAGGATGTGAGAGGTGCTTCTGTCACCTGGAAGCTGGATGACATTTGTTCTGCCCAGTCTCAGTGGCAGAGCCCAGAAAAATAGGGAGAAGCTGTAGAGATTTCAGTCTCAAGTTCAGGAAAACCTTCCTAGCAATGGGAGCTGTCCAAAGGTGGAAGGTACCTGTTGGGGATTGGATGGAGCCTTGGGTTTTTCCATCCCTGAAGGGCTTCAGGCCTTGACCAGACCAGGAATTCAAAGTTCAGTACCAGTCTTTGAGTACTAGGTGATCAGAGAAATCGACTTGAGTCTTGATTACCTCATCTGTAAAGTGGGGATGATCATACTTAACAACATTAAGCTGTGCGGAAGGCACTTTGTAAAGGAAGCAATGTGGTATGGACAGAAAGATCCCTGGTTCTGGGGCCAGAGAACCTCAAATTCTGCTTCTGATGCTTGTTACCCATGTGACCTTGAACAAGTCACAGCTTTCCCAAACCTCAGTTTCTACCACTGTAAATGTTGAACTAGATGGCTTCTGAATATGCTCTAGATATGGCCCTACTTAACCACTCTGGTCCTCAGTTTCCTCATCTGTAAAATTAAGGGGCCATACTAGATGGTCTCTGAGGTCTCTTCTAGCTGTATATCTCTGCTCCTCTGACCTTCAAGGGCTCTAGGATGGGAATGGCTGGCCATAGCCTTCTGAAGCCCAAAGGAGGAAGTACTTGATCTTCAACCCACGGCTTCCTCTCCCCACAACCTTTCCAAATGTCTCCTCAGGTGCATTGGCATCAATGCATCAGCTGTGGCTTAAATTAGTCTCCATAAAAGGGAAGAAAGGGCCATTGGGATGGTTAATGAGGAGAGAAATTGGTCCATCTTCATAACTGAACTGTACTTAATTTGCTTTCTTTCCAAGTTATAACCTCTCCCAAGTCCCTGACTTGGCACTCCCCATTTCATAATTGTGCATCACATCAGTAATGGGTCCCCCAATCCATCTTCAAGAAGTATCCGTGTGAGCTCAGAAACCATGGGGGAGCCTTGGAGGAGCCATCTGCAGGAGATGAGCTGGGACTACTGGCAGGTGGGAGGTTCTCCGGTCTGCCATTCTTCCAGCTCTTGTTGGGAATATGACAAGAGTAATAATAATTGACCTGTGTAGAGGGCCACAGGCCAATGGGACTCTGACTCTGATGGCTGCATAAGCCCTCTTAGCTGAAGAGCCTGCTATCGGGCCTGGATCAGTTCTCCATCCCCCAGGAAGGAGCTCAAACACACAGGTCTGAGCATTATGTCCTCAAGATAAGCATGGTATACACCCATGGCCTGGGAACAAAGAAGTGCATGGTGTCCTCAGGGATAAACAATTAGGAAGCGTTCTATAAATGCTTGTATGTGGGGTAATAAAATTGGCTCTACTTTCCACCACTCTCAGAGTCCCGTCTCTTTTGTGCACTCTCGCAGCCTCTGGTTCAGCAGCTCTTTTTCAGCCCTGCTGTGGAACGGCAGGGCTCCCCACAGACCTGGTACTTCACACCATGTTTCACTTGAACCTCAGGAAAGCCCTGGAGAGTGGGGCCCATGGGGTTGATGCTGTTTCTGGTGGCATTTGTGGTGGGAACTCCTGAGAAGGAAAGTCCCTCCACTAGTGCAGATTAGAGCCTGCCTGAGTGATCTCTAGTCTTTAGAGAATTGCTTAAGGGTGCTAAGATCATGTGACAAGTCTTATACCTACTATATGTCTGAAGTGAGAATTGAACCCAGGTTTTCTTTAGTTCCTAGGCCAACTCTCTATCCTTCCCATCTCTCCTTCAGATATTATTAGACCCATTTTACAGGTGAGACAACTGTCTTCCTGTTTAAGATTGTCTTCTGCCTTTAGCTTTTATATATGTCTTTTTTGTATATATTGTCTTTTGCCTTTTGCACACATGTATACATACATGTACACACATGAGAGTGCACACACACACACACACACACACACACACACCCCTATAAAGATCTATATTGTCCTCCCTGTACCTCTGCTCAGGCTCAGGAAATGTTTCACCTTTTGATTGTAGCAACTCCCACTTTTCTCTTTGTATCCCAGCTCTTCGCATAATACCCGGCACACAGTAGGTACTTTAGAAATTATTGATCGAATTGATTAAGGAATCTGAGTCTCAGAGGTACTCAATGCCAGCTGTGGGATTCGAACCCAGGGGTCTCCCTGGTCCCTAGCCCCACACACTGCCCACCTCACCGGCTTGGATCGATCAAGTCACAGCAGAACATCTAATAGCTCAGAAAATGATCCAATTTCCCCTTTTGGTGTCAGTGCACAGGCATTCATTTCCCTAAAATATTTGTCCACAATCATGTCTCCTTTGACCAGAGAGATAGACCTCAATTTAATTTCTGTACATCCCAATAAAAATGGAAGAGGGAAGTTAAAATATTCACTCTGAGCTCTGTAATAAAAAAAAACACTCGCTAACCTTCAGCAACCTAAATCAAATATTCCAGAGAGCCATTACTCATGGGGACCTGTACAATGAGACCAACTAGAAAATTTGAGCCAGAGATTTCAGCCTGTTGGTGAAAGAACCACACCAGAATCCACAGTCCTGAAATGGGATCCTTTCCTCCCTGCCCCCAGGCCTCCTCTAGACTTAAATAAGTAAATATGCAGAGTTCTCTTGTTTCAAAATATCCCTTAATAATGAGAGAAGGAAAACTACCAGTTATGCAGAGCCTGACTTACAACAACCTTCAACGTACCAAGGTCACTGGAGAAGCACGGCAGGAAATGGGAGCCCAAGGCCAGCCCCTCAGAAGTGTGGGCCCCAACAGCTCTGACCTTGGAAGCTAAAGCAGGGGAGGCAGAGGAATTAAAAGACAATAATTCATGAGCCTACTTTCAACTGCTCAGAAAGCTCACCTGTCATCCCGAGCCGTCTTGTTGGAGCTGAATAAACTGATGATAGAATCATAACTCTAAGAGCCATAAGGGACCTCAGAGGCCATTAAGTCCAATGATTTTATTTTTACAGAAGTAGAAACTGAGTCCCAGAGAGACAAAAGTCATATAGGTTGTAATTGAGGTAGGAATCAGAGTGAGGAATCTGTTAGGGTTGGGGTATCATTTCAAAACCAGTATGATGTAGTGGGAGAGGGAGTCATGAGAGGCTTCTCTCCCTTACTGGGTACATGACCCTCACACTCAGTTTTCTTATCTGTGAAATGGCAGTAACCTGTCCATAGTGCCCACCTCAAAGAATGGTTGTGACACTCTAATGGGATAGCAGGTGTGAGAGGTTTTGGAAAGCTTAGTGATGTCAGTTCTTTTTACCCTGATGGAGACCAAACGGGACAATAGGAATAGGTTCTCCATCCCTAAAACCAGTCTGTTTGCAAATTTTGGATGACTCACATCAGGGAGGGCTTCCAAAGCACTTGCACGTAGACATGGATCGTGAGGATTTGATCTCAGAGAGAAGCTTAAAGATGATCTCTTCTTCCTCCCCCCCCCCCAACCCCCCAGTTTAATGGAAAGGGAAATGGACCTCACAAAGTGTCAGAGCTGGAAGGGGCCTCAGAGGCCAGACCTGAGCAGGTTTTGCTCTCAGCAAGTGGCCCTCTTCCCTCAGTTTGAAGAGAAGCCCCCTGCCTCCTTGAGCATCACATTCTGCTTGGGGGAGGCTCCGTTGATTCAAATCAGACCACAGTCCTCTATTAATCCTGCTTTCTCCATTACTCTGTTCTCTGAGCCAAGCAGGAAAAGTCTCATTTCTTTCCTCCTGACAGCACTTCACGTACTTGAAGAGAGCTACTCTGTCTCCACTAAGCCATCCATTCTTCAGCTTAAGCCAATCTGATCCTTGCAACCAATCCTCCTATGATTTCTCACCATCCACAATGCCCTGTCCTGGATACTTACCCATTTTATCAATGTCCTTCCACAGATTTGGTACCTAGAGTCGAGTGCAACATCCTGGGTGGCATCAACCACTACAGAAGGCTAATCTCTAAATACTGTGGCTCTCATAATGGAGCCTAAAATGGCATCAGCGTTCAGGCTGCCATGGGGCACTGGAATCCCATTGACCTTTGTATTGCCAAGCAAGAGCAACTTCTGAGGTTCAGATTACAAGCCTCATAGTTCTCTATTTATTCAGTAACAGATTAAGGCAAAACATTCACAGAAAAGAGAAAATCAAAATACACGGTTATAATCATTTAGTAAATCCTGAGTTCCATCACAAACTATTAAAGTCTAAGTTCTCTACTTCTGAGTAGTCTCAACTGGAGATCAGTTTCCAGTCATAAACAAAGTACATTTATTTGGTCAGTCACAAAGAACAAAGGCCATCCACCCCTAGGTCACAACTAGGTTACAATATCATCACAGCATTCAATACCCAAGGAGAGTTCTTTGCTTCATCTTGACCCAAGGCAAGTTCTCAGCAGTTTCGTTTCCTGGGAAGACAAAGCTTAACAAAGACACCATAACATTTATGTGCATTGCTGGCATCCTCTCCAATTCTCCTTCTGCCTGTGAAATCAACCTAGGCCCAACCATGTCGGAGGCCTCTATCAACAAAGGGCTCTGACAAAGTAGCAGCAAAACAGACAAAACACCAGCACCACAGTCATGCTGCCTTCTCGGTCCTCTGCAGCTCTTGGGTGGCAGTTCTTAAAAGTGCTAGGCAGCTCCAACTGGCCCTTGTAACTGGTAATTAATTTAGCAGGTACTTGGTCCTGGTAACTAAGGTCCTAGTAACTAGTACTTCTGTGAAAGAGACAGACGTGTGAACTCTGTCTCCTATTGCTGACCTGGCAGGAGGAAGTTGGCTGAGACAGGAGGCCAGTGTGTATATAGGAAGAATTTCAGAGACAGAGAATCAGAATCAGAAATTTTACTCCTGGTGGTTCCTGGTAGAGGGAACAGAATTGTCCCAGCATTTGGGAGCTGGGCTGCTGGACTGAGAACTGAGTTGGAATTTTCTATGAGACCAGAATCTGCTGAAGGTCACCTGGAAGGCTGAGAAGACTGCCTGGGAGCCCACCTAGAAAGCTGAGATTTCTCCTGGGTTTTAGGGCCAGCTGAACTGCTGGAGGACTGAAGAAGCATGACCAGGATAAGCCTTTGTTTGTTTGTGGCTTGGTTGATTCTTGAGTTCCTGGCAACAGAAGTGGTGAAGGGTTTAAGATGTGCTGGATGCTGTGAACTTCAGTGTGTAGTAAGAAAGGCCCAGAGGACTGTATGAGAACCTGGGAACTGTCTGCCCCTGAATCCAGGTGACTGTTTGGTGGATTCAGGTAGGAGGGACCATGGAAGGGGATCCAGGGAATCTGAAAGACCACCCCAAGTCAAGATGAAGAAAAGGCCTCCCCTTGGATTCATGATGAAATTGAAGTTTACTAGACACTGAGGGGTGGAGGATTTGTGTAATTTTCTAATGATTGTATTTAGTGAGTGATTGCTAGATAAGTGACTAATTAAGTTAATCTATGATTACCCCATGAGTGGAAGATTGATTATTGTATTATGAGATGACTGAATGACTGAGTGAGGAGGCAAACCTCCTTAGGGAAGCCAGATGATTATTCTTCTGTCCTTTGTTCTAAATACTGAGGCCACTGCAGTGAAAACTTGGTGGCCATTCTGATGTTAAGCTGTTGTGAACATTATATTGTGATTTTCTGTGATAAGATGTAATGTTGTGAATATTATATTGTCTGTTGTGAATGTTTACCTTGATTTGTAATGGAATAAATGGAGTGTTCACCATACCATGTAATCAGAACCTTAAAAGCTGTTCATAGTAGCCTTCTTTTGGGAAGTTGCTTGAGCATGGCATTGCAGCCCTCAGCAGTCTGGGCAGCTTCATCTGTCAGTTCTCTCTCTCTCTGTCTCTCTCTGTCTCTCTGTCTCTCTGTCTCTGTCTCTCTGTCTCTGTCTCTGTCTCTGTCTCTCTCTCTCTGTCTCTTTCTGTCTCTCTGTCTCTGTCTCTGTCTCTCTGTCTCTGTCTCTGTCTCTGTCTCTCTGTCTCTCTGTCTCTCTGTTTCTCTCTCTCTGTCTCTGTCTCTGTCTCTGTCTCTGTCTCTGTCTCTCTCTCTCTCTCTCTCTCTCTGTCTCTGTCTCTCTCTGCCTCCATGATGCTTCTCCCAAAAGTTCTTCTGGTCTCTCTCAGCTTGGGCCTTTCCATATACATGGCACCAGCTCCTCCAAGTTTAGCCTTCTCTCATCATGTCAACAAGTCCATCCCACTGGAGGGTTCACAATCTCTGGGTCTTAACACTTAACCCAAAAACCAAGCCAATACAAGGGGATCTTTAAATTCCATTACCATTACAACCTTGTAGGCCACTCCCATGTCTATGGCCTCTTCAGATGCCTGTTGCCTTTCTTCTCCACTGTCATTTTGTGATCATGGCATTGATTAATTTAAATCCAAATGTAGGACTTTATATCTATCCCCATTTAATTCTGGTTATGTTAGATTTGGCCCAACAAGCTTGACTAGTCAAGATAGTTTTGTATGCATCCATCCTCATCGAATGTGCTTTGTTATCTCCTCCCAGCTCTGTGCTGTCTACTAAATTAGATGAGCATGCCACCTATGAGAGAGAGAGGAAGGAAGGAAGGAAGGAAGGAAGGAAGGAAGGAAGGAAGGAAGGAAGGAAGAGAAAAGAAGGAGGGAAGGAAAGAAAGCTAGAGAAGAGAAGGAAGGAAAGAAAGAAAGAGAGAAATAAAGAAAGGAAGGCAGGAATAGAGGAAGGGAGGGAGGGAAAAAGAGAAGGAAGAAAAAGAAAGAAAGAATAGAAAAGAAGCATCACCAGGCTAGGAACACATCACTGGAATAACCCACTGGAAATTTCCTTCCAGTTGACATCTTTAGGTCTGGTCATTCACGGTATTTCAAGTCTACTCAATCATAGTATTTTCCAGCTACTTCTCTGCATCTTGTCAATCTGTTCTGTATGAGAGCCTCTGTTAAATGCTTTGCTGAAATTGAGGTAAACTGCATCTACAGGATTGCCCCTCACCTACTTAGTCTTGTCAGTCCTGTAAAAAATGGAAATGAGGTCAGTCTAGTATATCTAGTTCTTAATGAACTCATTCTGGTTCTTTAGAATCATTGCCTCCTTTTCTAGACATTCCCTAACCATTCCTTTACTAATAATACATCTTTGGGGTTTTTTTCCCAGGAATCAAAGTCAAGCACTCTGGGCTACAGGTGCAGCACCCTTTGTCTAGTCCTGTTGTCCTTTTCCTATTTTCCACAGTCTTTCCAAGATCAGGGCAGGAGGCTGACCCAGATGTAGTTTATGCAAGATCATGTCATGAATCTGTCAGGGCTACTTGATTTTCTCTTTCCATCTCCTCATGAATCTTGGCTCTCAAATCTCCATTAGTAATTTTTGTGCTAGGGAGTCTTACTATCCTGGGATCATTCTCCTTGGTAGGAAAACAAACAAACAAACCCAGAAGTAATGTGACAGTTGAGTAGTTTTGTCTTCTCTCCATCATCCATTGTTATCAACCCATATCTATGAGCAGTATGGTTAGAATAAAAAGAAAATAGCATATGTAAAGTGATTTGGGAACTGTTAGGTGATCTATAAATGTATGTTGACCCTCAGCCTGGATCTGGGCTGAAGATAGATGGATCCCTAGTGTGTTCGGGTTATAACTATTCAGTCCTATCATTCTGATTCAAAAGGACTTTCCTCAGTGATATAGAAGCCACAAAGATGGTGTTTCTAGCTCTAGAAGGCTCAAACACTTCCTCCATGTGCCTGATCTAGCCCTAATTAAGTCAGTCTAGTTCAGTGGTTCTCAACCTTCCTAATGATTCAACCCTTTAATACTCCTATGTGGGTGTATCTGCATGTGGGTGGACCAGCCTGGAGAGGGATAGAGGAGCGCTGGCTCAGTTCCTAAGACCATTGGAAAGATGTGTTTTTCTCACTTCTCCATATTCCTCAAATATGTGTTGAATCCTCATTTTCGATTTTACTCTTGTGTTCCTTGTAACCACAAAGCAACAGCTGCATCTTCTCCCTTGTTACCCTCAGGGCATGGTGCTATTGGTGATTAGCAACTGTTCTAAAAATCAAGATAGTGGCCCCATCTTTCCTGGGTATACCCCTATCAGACCAAGCTATCTTTGGAGTCATTTTTATCAAAAATAGAAGTGGTGAGAAATAATACTCCTAATCATTTGTATTAGGAGAAAAGAGCCCTAAACTGGAATTCTAACCCCAGCTCCAACATGCAATTGCTGTGTGTTCATTGGAGGGGTGATAGGCATTGTGGCATAGGAAATGGAGGGGCTATCTCTGTGGCAGGAAGACCTGAGTTCAAGGCCTGCCTTTTTTACAGACTGGCTCTGTGATCTTAGAAGCCAATCCCGTGGTGCTCTCAGCAACATTCTCTGAGACTAGAAGTTACATGTGGTGTGCTCGACTTCACCTCCATAATGAACGTCGTGCTGCTTGCCTTCTCATTGGGTGGGGGAAGAGGCTGGAGGGAGGGAGAGGATATGGAAGTCAGAATGTTAAAAATTGCATAGATAAAGATTACAAGTTAAGGATGAGTTGCCATGCTGGATCAGTGGGAGGTAATTCCACAGTGGACATTCCTTACACCAATATGAGTTTGGAAAAAGACCAACAAAAATTAAATAAGGTTAATGAAATTTGTACTTCCTGCTTTGAAGGATTTTTGCACAGAAAGCACCTTGCACATTTTAAAGTGATATAAAGCTCATGTATTTAATTATGAGTTATTTATCTTCTTCCAGCAAGATTCACGGTCATTGTAAGATGGAGGTGATCCTGAGTTCTTTTATTTAAAAAAATGCATGTATATTGTGCTTTAAAATCTACAAAACACTTTACAAATGTGACTGCATTCAATCCTTGCAATACCTCTGAGCCAGTGATTCTCAACCTTTCTAATGCCACGACCTTTTAATACTCCTCATATATGGGTGTATCTGCATGTGGGTGGACCCACCTGGAGATAGATAGAGGAGCACTGTCTTGGTTCCTAAGACCATGGGAAATAAGTGTTTTCTGATGGTCTTAGGTGATCCCTGTGACCCCTGTGAAAGGGTTGTTCAACCTTCAAAGGGGTCACAACCCACAGGTTGAGAATCATTGCTCTGACCAATAGGTCCTATTATCCCCATTTTACAGATAGAGAAACTGAGGCACAAAGAGATGAATGACTTTGTCAAAGTCACACAGCTAGTGTCTGTAATGAAATTTTCCATGGAGCACATGAACTTTTGCTTCTTCCTACATGCTAATAATCGAGGCTCTCAGCTACAGCTCCCTGGGAAACCAACATTACATGCTTTCAAGATGGCCAAGTAAGGGTGCAATTTGTTTCCCTGTGGCAAAAAGAAGCCAATAATAATAAAAGCCACTTGGCCCACATGGGGTTAAACCTTAGTCATGTTTAACATTAACACCCTGTTATAATTTATCACTGTAACTGGGCATTTTGACAAAGTCAAGTTGTCAGAGGCAGGTAGAAACCTGGGCTCAGACATTGGCAGCAAGTCCACTGGGGCTGAGATGCTCCAAGGCATCAGCCTGAGAGGGACACCAGGATTCTACAACCAGGAAGCTCTTCTCTTTGGGTTAAGATGCCAAGCCAGTGTGAGGCTGCTGCTGGCAGGGCAGTGAGAGAAGCCTGGAGCTCCCCACCACAAGGTAGCAGGGGCTGTCATGTGGGAGCAGCTATTCTTATTAACTGCGTGCTAAGCTCAGTTAAATATTGCTAGCACCCTCTAAATTTTGGTGCCTGAAGCAAAGGTCTCTTTGACCTAGCCTCTTTATGGACCTGTTGTAACCAAATGACCTGATACAAAAAAGAGATTTGTCCTGGTCATTCCTTGCTGATCAGAGTACAAAGCACATGGGGTAAGACCTTACGATAGTTAGTGAATCAAAAAACTACAATCAGGCAGCATAGTATGTGGGAGGGAAGAGCACTGAATGTCAAGTCACAGGACCTGAGTTTGATTCCAGACTCTCACATTCTATCTATTGTGATGTTTGGTCAATTGCTTTATCTCCCCTGGTCCTCAGTGTCCTGTTCTGTAAAATGAGGGATTGTGGATGGTTCTGAGGTCCCATTCAGCTCAATAGCTGTGATCTTCTGATCTTCTGGACATCAGAAATCCCAGAGGCTTGCAAGCCACCCTCTCTCACTTCCTTATCATATCCTTATCACAAATCTACTCACATTTTTCTCAGTGATGTTTCCCATTCCCTTATAAGTGAAAGTTTCCAAGGTCAGCACTCAAAAAGCTGTTTTTTTATCTTTCAAATCAAGAAGAATAAACTTTCTGTTCTCTTCTTCAAGAAAAGAGAAATTTTTTGTTTCTAAGAAGAAGTTAGTTAAGATTTTTCCACCAATGTCTATTAATGTTTATGAGTTCATGTCTTATGAGACTTGGGTTAAACCACTGGGCTTATTCAGCCTGAAGATGAGAAGATTCAGGCGGACAAGAGAGCTGTCTTCAAATATACAAAAGGTTGTCATGGGAAGGAAGAAGCAGATTTGTTCTTCTTGGCTTCAGAGAAGGGCATCCAGGAGCAATGAACAGAAGTTACAAAGACATAACTTTAGGTTTAACATCCTGAAACACTCCCTAACAACTAAGAGGAGTCCAAAAGTGGAATGGGCCATCTTCAAAGACAGTGAGAAGAGGTCTTCAAGCTAAGATGGGGCAATCACTTGTTCAGTTTGTTTGGAATTTTAATTCCTTTCATGTGTGGACTGGACAAGATGGTCACTGAGGTCCCTTCCAACCTAAATTCTGGGATTCATGTTTGTTTGTTTTTTAAATATCATCATCATTTTCCTATACATCTTCCTCCAAGTTCCCAGGAACCCAACCTTATAACAAAGAAGAATAGTCCCACAAAGCTTGGCTGATTTTGCAGATGTATCCATCTGCACATATACACATTCAACAGCCATAGTCATTTCATCTCTGGATTTAATGTAGAGCCTTACATTTCTTCCAAATGGTAGCCATTTGGAATTGATTTTTTTCCCATGACTATAGTCATTGTGTAACTTTTTCTCCTGATTGTGCGTTCTTTGCTCAAGTCCTTACAATGTGATGCTATTACATTGGCTTCCAAATCAATGGGCACCTATTATATTTCTAGCTTTTTTGCTGTCACAAAAGAACTACTATTAATATTTTGGTACATATTGGACCTTTCCTTCTGCCTTCAACCTCCTTGGGCTACATGCCCAGAAATGCGATCCCTTAATCAAATGGTATGAACAGTTTAGTGACTTAAAAATTTTTTTAATGAATATTGTCAGCTATATTTCTTAATGTATGTCTCCGTCTTTTCCCCAAAGAACCCTCTTACAAGAAAAAAACATAAAAGGAGAGGAAAGGCAAACTGTCAAAAGTAGCCAACACATCAAAAAAGTCTGCCATTCCATTCATTGTTCCCTCACTCCTAAATCCCCAACCTTTCAAAGATTCATGGGGAGGTGCCTTCTCACTTCTCTTCTCTGGAGCCAAGTTTGGTCATTATAATCACCTAAGGTTCAGTGTCATTTGAGGGAAGCTCTTGTGCTCAGCACAAGTGCCTGACACATAGTAGGCATTTCATAAGTGTGTGCTCACCAACTGTGACTTCCTAGAGTCAAATGCTTTTTTTTTTTTTAAATTTTTGGTTTTCTTGAAATTTGTGGCCCTTAACTAGTTTGTTCATTTGTCAGAGCCATGTTGTCAAGAGAAACAGCATTAACAGGCTCTGGTCCTCTGTTTGAGAACACTGGTGACATGCCCTTGGAATTGTTTCCCAGTAATGCTCATAAATGCCTGGCTGTGGGTGTGCTCTCTTCCAGTCCCCTCAAGGTAATCAGATTCATGACCTTGTCCTCATTGGTTTGGTGCTGTAACCACAAGAGCTGGTCTGATTTGTGAGTTAGATGGAAGATTAGAGGCTGAAGTATGAAAAGGTCTTTAGTCCTTCACCCCAAGGCCCTCATTTTACAGGGGAGGGTCTTTAAGGCCTTACAAACTTTAAAGTGACTTGTCAAGGCCACCCAGGGAATGTCAGAGGCAGGACTCCAATGCAGTGCTTCTGAGATCCAGTGGTTTGTCACCAAGTGTTTGAATGGGCAATGTTTAAGAGTAAAAGTCAGTGTGAAATGCACCCTAAATAGTCCAAGAAGCATTGTAGCATTCCACAGCTGGATGGGGTGATCTAATCAAAACCATTCCTGGACAGCAGCCCTAACGCTTGCCTGTCACTCAGCCTCTTGCTGAAAGACTTCCAAGGAGGAGGGACTCACTACCTCCCTGGGCAGGTCATCACACATTGCCGCCCTCTAGCACCTCACTCCATCCCCTTTACTCTGCTTTGGGTACCTTCTGTACCCAAAAGCCAAGCCAGCTTACCCGCTGTTCCCCAAAGGGGGTATTTCATCTCCTATCTCTGCTTGTCCCCATGCCTTTAATTCAGCCCCTATACGACTCTTGAAATCCTTCCCCTCCCCCAAGACTTAATTTAGGGACTAATCACCCCTCCGTCCTCCCCCGGCTTTCTCCTCCATTAGACTTAATCATCTATGAGGCAACTAGATTGCATGCTGCTTTAGGAGTCTGGATGATCTGAGTTCAAATCTTGCCTCAAGTATTTAGCTATGTGACTCTAACCAAGTCACTTAACCTCTGTCTGCCTTGCCTATAAAACCAGGATAATCATAGCACAGGGATATTGTGAAGATCTGATGAGCTAATATTTGTGAGATAAACACATCTTTTTTTGAAGATTGCAAACCTTGCAAATCTTAAAGTTCTCTATGACTGCTAGCTATTATCTGTGTGTTATTGTGCACCTCCCCTCATAGAATGGAAACTCCCTGAAGTCAGCACTGGGGTGGTTTTTTTCTTTGCCTTTGAATCTCTGTGGGTCATTCCCAGTAGAGAAAATCCTTCCACCAATGTTGATTGGCAGTTTGTATGTGGCTTATAGGTTTAGAATTGATGGGGCACCGAGAGGTTAAGTAATAGTCATAATCATGGCTTTTAAGCTGGAAACAACCTTCAGGGCCATTGAGGCCAATCCTCTCATTTTACAGATGTCTGAGAAACTGAGGTCTAGAAAAGCCAAGTCCTTTGCCTAGGGTCACATAGCCAGTCAATAGCAGGCAGGATTTGCACCCAGATCTTCCTGACTTTGAGGCTGGTCTTCCATTCCATATGCTGTGCTGCTACTCATTCCTAATTTTGACATAAGAGAACCGACTCTAAGAGGTTATTTGACCTTGATCACTCAGCCATCAAGTGTGGGATTAGGATGCCAAATCTAGGACATACCATCCTACATACAGTAGGCACTTAACCCATGAATTAGATTCCAATGTTATCATCTCCATTGTTGCTACTACTAAGCCACTGCTGACCTTGCTGAAGCCACTTCTGTCAGTCATGCCCTCTACTAGTAGAGGGGCAATGGGCAGGGCACCAGATGCCATCTGCTCCACTCCTTCTTGGGTAGTTAGGATCCCATCCTGGGTAAGTTAGAGACAGTAAAGCTCCTTACAGGAAGGGATCCCAAGCGACAAAGTAAATGTCTTCAATGTTGACTTTGAGATGCTAGTGAAAATAATAACTTTTTTTGTTTCATTCATTGTATTTACAATCCCCAGAATCTAGCATAGTACTTAGCACTTTACAAATGTTTGTTGACTGACTGCCTAACTTATTTTTTTTTACACTTAATAGTTTTCTGGAGTTTTTTTCCCAGTCAGGTGTAAAGATAGTTTTCAACATACATTTTTGTAAGATTTTGAGTTCCAAATTTTTCTCTCTCCCTTCCCTCTGCCCTTCCCAAGACAGTGAGCAATTTGATATAGGAACAAAAACATTTTTTACAGAAGTCTCAGAATGAAGTAGCATTGTTCTCCTGAGGAGGAAAATAGAGTTAGGACAGAATTACTAAGATTCAGTTCAGTTCTCATGACAATACACCTATGCCCAAACAAGAGGTTTTCAGTTCTGAGTCTCCTCAGTACAAGAATTGTCAGAAGACACAGTTTTCATACAAAATACATAAGGAAATAGTATAGATACATAAGACCAAGACCCATTCCCAGTAAATAATTGTCCAAAACACATGAACCAACACTTAAAAAATAATTGCAAGGTATTCAATTATCAGTCATACAAATGAAAATTTGCTTCAAATAACCAATAATAAAAGGAATACAAATCAAAACAAGTATGAGGGGAAACCTCTGGCCCAGCAACTTGGCAAAGATGACCAAAGATGGGACTAGTAAATATTAGAGGGGCTGTGAAAAGACAGGCACACTGCTGGAGCTGGGAATTGGTGTTCAACCATTCTAGAAGAAAAAAGTAGGATTATGCCTTTAAAAAAAGTGACTAAACTATCTATTCTCTTTGGTACAAAGACTCTAGTTCAAAGAATATATGCCAAGGGGTTTAAAGACAGAAAGATCACAATATGCACAGAAGCTCTTTTGGAAATGGAAATTGGTGCCTACAAAGTGTAGTCTATGAGAGTAATGGAATGCTAATGTGCCATTAGAAACAATGAACATTAAGAATTCAGAGAAGCATGGGAAGACTTATAGGAACTGATGCAGAATGAAGTCAACAAAGCCAGGGAAACAATATACAAATGATCCCAACAATCTTATCTTTTTTGAAAGTGTAACAGCTAGCATTTATTTTTATTTATTTTGTTAAATACTTTCTAATCACATGTAAAAAAATAGCATTTATTTTAAAAACTTTGAGTTCCCAATTCTTTTCACCACCCAACCCCCCCATCCTCAAGAAGGCAAGCAATTTGATATAAATTATACACATAAAGTTATGCAAAACATATTTCCACATTTAGCCATATTGCAAAGCAGAACACAGGCAAAATTTTTTTGAAAGAAAAATTAAGAGTTTTTTAAAAAGTATTTTTCAATCTGCACAGAGTCATCAGTTCTTTATCTGGGTGTGAATAGCATTTTTCATCATGCATCCTTTGGAATTGGCTTGGATCATTGTTTTGATCAGAGTAATAGGTATATTATTATATATTTATACAGCACTTTGAGGTTTGCAAAGCCCTGTACATGTTATCTCATCTTGTCCTCACAATGATCCTGTTGTTCAGATGTTCAGGCATGTCCAACCCTTCATGACCCCATGGATGATAATATGCCAGTCTCTTCTATCCTCCACTATCTTCCAGAGAATGTTGATGAATATGTTCATTGCTTGATACTGTCTTTCCATCTCATCCTCTGCCATCCCCTTTTCCTTTTGCCTTAAATCTTTCCCAATATCAGGGTCTTTTCCAATGAGTCCCATCTTTTCATTATGTGGCCCAAGTATTTAAGCTTCATCTTCAGTATTTGACTGTCCAAAGAATAATCTGAATTAATTTCTTTACAAGTTGACTGATTTGACCTCCTTGCTGTCCAAAGGATTCTCAAAAGTCTTCTCTAGCAAAATTTTATAGTGACAGTTCTGTGGTGCTCAGCTTTCCTTATAGTGCAACTCTCACAGTCATACATTGTTACTGGAAAAACCATAGCTTGGACTATACAGATCTTTGTGGGCAAAGTGATTTCTCTGCTTTTTAGTAGCTGTCCAGATTTGCCATAACTTTCCTTCCAGGGAGCAAACATCTTTTAATTTCATGGCTGCAGTCACCATCTGTGGTGATATTTGAGCCCAAGAATATAAAATCAGTGCTTCCCTTTCTTCTTCTATTTGCCAGGAAGTAATGGGACTAGTTGCCAATATCTTAGTTTGTTGTTGTTGGATTTTCTTTCTTTTTTTCAGTCAAACTAGAAACAAGCTTCTACATTTTCCTCTTTCACCCCCATCAAGAGGTTTCTTGATTCTTTTTTTCATTTTCTGCCATCAGAGTGATATTATCTGTGTATCTGAGATTGTTGATATTTCTCCTGGCAACCTTAATTCTAGTTTTTGATTCATCCATCCTAGCAGTTCATAAGAAGTACTCTGTACATAAGTTAAATCAATAAAGTGACAACATACAGCCTCGTCATATTCCTTTTCCAATCTTAAACCAATCAATTGTTCCATGTTCTAACTATTGTTTCTTGACCCACATATGGGTTCCTCAAAGGATAAATAAGATGATCTGGCATTCCCATCTCTTTGAGTACTTGCCACATTTTATTGTGACTCACACGGTCAAAAGCTTCAGTCAATGAAGCAATAATAATTTTTTTTTCCTGGAAATCCCTTACTTTCTTCATAATCTAGCAAATGTTGGCAATTTGGTCACTAGTTCCTGTGACTCTCTGAAAACCAGCCTGCTCTTTTGATAATTCTCTTTTTTTATCATATTGACTAAGGGTTTATCAATTTTATTGGTTTTTTTAATAAAACCAACTCAGTTTTGTATGTAAGTTCAGTAGCTTTCTTACTTTCAATTTTATTAATCTCTCCTTTGGTTTTCATTCTTTCTAATTTAGTATTTAATCAGCAATTTGTAATATGTTCTTTTTCTAGCTTTTTCAACTGCATGCCCAATTTTTTGACCTCCATTTTCTCTAATTTTTTCATGTATGTATTCAGGGATATAAAACTTCCCCTAAGAAGTGCCTTTGCTGCATCCCACAAGTTTTGGTATGATGTCTCATTATTGTCATTCTCTTGAATAAAGTTATTGATCGTTTCTATAATTTCTTGTTTGACCCACTCATTCTTTAGGATTAAATTATTTAGTTTCCAATTAGGTTTTTGCCTATCTTTCCGTGGCTCTTTATTATATATAATTTTTATTGCATCATGATCTGAGAATGATGCATTTAATATTTTTGCTTTCCTGCACTGAATTGTGAGATTTTTATGTCCTAGTACATGGTTGATTTTTGTGTGTGTGCCATATACCACTGAGAAGAAGGTATATTCCTTTTTATCCCCATTCAGTTTTCTCCAGAGATCTATCATGTCTAGCTTCTTTAAAATTCTATTTGCCTCCTTAACTTCTTTCTTGTTTATTTTGAGGTTAGATTTATCAAGTTCAGAGAGGGGGAGATTGAGGTCCCCTGCTAGTATCATTTTGCTATCTATTTCCTCCTTTAGTTCCCTTGACTTTTCCTCTAGGAACTTGGATGCTATACCACTTGGTACATATATGTTAAGTAATGATTTTGTTTCATTCTTGATGGTGCCTTTTAGCAGGATGTAGTTTCCTTCCTTATCTCTTTTAATTAGATCTATTTTAGCTTTTGCTTTATCTGAGCTAAGGATTGCTACCTCTGCTTTTTTTTAACTTTATCTGAAGCATAATATATTTTACTCCATCCTTTTACCTTTACCCTGTGCATATCCCCTTGTATCAAATGTATTTCTTGTACTCAGCATATTGTAGGATTGTGGTTTTTAATCCATTCTGCTATCCACCTCTGTTTTAAAGGAGAGTTCATCCCATTCACATTCAGTTATGATTACTATCTGTGACTTTCCCTCCATCTCATCTCATTCCCTCCCCTGTTTATATCTTTGTATCTTCCTTTTCCCTTCCCCTTCTTAAGAGTTTTCCTTTTGACCCCTGCCTCCCTCAGTATTCCCTCCCTGTGCCCCCCCTTTACCTACCCTTTTCCCTTGCTACCCTTTCCCTCCCTTCTGAAAACCCTCCCCTTATTATACCCCTCCCCCATATCCCTCCTACTGCCTGTAGGGCATAATAGATTTTTATTCTTAACAGAGTATGTTATTCCCTCCTTGAACCCAAACCAATGCTAGTAAATTTCATACATTGCTTCTCTCTCTCCCTCTTTTCCCTCTATTGTTATGAGTTTTTGTGTCTTTTCATGCTAGAATCTAAACTTAGCCATTTGTATTGATCCCTCTTTAAATCAGAACCAATGAGAGTAAAGATCATATAATGCTCATCTCCTTCCTTCCCTTCCCTCCACTTTAGTATGTTTTTATGCCTCTTCTTGTGGCATAATTTACCATTTTCTGCCTCAACCTTTTCTTTTCTCCCATTACAATTTCTTTCTTCCCCTTAATAGGGTTTTTTAAAATCTTCAGATTAGTTCACTTATACCCACACCCTCTATCTATGTGCATCCCTTTTAAATGTCAAAATACTTATACAAATTTCAATTTTGACAGGTATCTGCTTCTCATAAAGGAATGTAAACAGTTTGTTCTTATTGAGTCCCAAGTTATGTGCATATGTGAATATCTGTGTGTATGTATGCATGTGAGTGTGTGTTTTCCTTGTTTACCTTTTTATGTCTTTCTTGGGGCTTGTAAGTGGAGATGGAATTTTCCATTGAGCTCTGGCTTTTTCATAAGGAAAAGTCTGGAAGTCTTTTATTTCATTTAATGACCATCTCCTCACCTGAAAGATTATGCTCAGTCTTGCCGGGTAGTTGATCCTTGGTTGCAGTCCTAGCTCTTTTGCTTTACGAAATACCGAATTCCAATCCCTCCGATCTTTTAATGTAGCAGATACTAAGTCCTGTGTAATCCTGACTGTAGTTCCATGATATTTGAATTGTTTCTTTTTGGCTGCATTCAGTATTTTCTCCTTGACCTTGTAGCTCTGGAATTTGACTACTATATTTCTTTGAGTTTTCAATTTAGGATCTCTTTCAGGAAGAGACTGGTGAATTCTTTCAATAACCATTTTACCTTCTGATTCTAGGACCTCAAGACAGTTTTCTTTGTCTCTTGGAGGATGCTGTCTAGGCTGCTTTTTTCATCATGGCTTTCTGGTAGGCCAACAATTCTTAGCTTCTCTCTCCTGGATCTGTTTTCCAGGTCAGTTGTTTTTCCAGTGAGATATTTTGTACTTTCTTCTAATTTTTCAATCTTTATATTTTGTTTGACTGATTCTTGCTGCATCATAGAGTCCTTAGCTTCAGTTTGACTGATTCTAATTTTTAGCAAATTATTTTCCTCAATTTGTTTTTGAAGCTTTTCCATATATTCAGTTTTCATTTTTAGGGAGGTATTTTCTCCAGTTAGATTTTAGACCTCCCGTCCTAGTTCTCCAATTTTACTTTGTAAAGAATTGCTTTCTTCAGTGAATTTTTTTTCAATTTGTTCACTATAGATTTAAATTTATCTCATATCTCTCTAACTTCATTTTTTAAATCCCTCTTGAGGTCCTCCAAGAATGCTTTTTGGGACCAATGGTTTTTGAGACCAATTTACATTTCCTTCTGTGGTCTCCAGTGTGGGTATAGAGTCTGTGTTGCCTTCTGAATTTGATTATTCTTGCTCACTATAAAAAGATTTGATGGTCCTATCCTTTGTAATTTCCTTCTTGTCCACTGTGATTGCCTATGTCCTAGATTTTTAAAGTGGCTATCTGCTTCTGGGTTGCAGAGGTATTGAGCTTCTCAGGCTGGGAGGTAGGGGTTTGGTTGTTCACTTCATGAGCTGTAGCATCTGAGTGTGTGGGAATCCAAGGCCAGGACTCTCAATGTTTCCCCTGAGTTACCCTGAGGCTTACAGAGTAACCTATGGTGGCAGGGTGGTCTGGCTCCTTCAGGTTTCCACCTCAGTGTCTCTGGGCTACAGCTCAGGAGGCCAGCGGCAGGGCAGGACTGCAGTCTGCTGATTGGCCAAGTGGTGCTAACGAACACCTGGGCTTTTGTTGTTAGTGTTTGCTGGCTCCACCCTCCTGGGCTTAGACTCCGTACAGCCTCACTTCCCCCTTCCTCCATGACTCCCAAGCCTGAGGCTGTTTCCACTAATTCAGAATTTTACTCACAGTGGGACATTTAAGTTGGACTTTTCTGGGTCAGGGAGTGGGGATCAGAGCAACTAAGTTTTATTCCTCCATCTTGACTTCTGTAAGTTTAGGTACGTAATTTTTAAATATCCAGGCTGTGGGCTGGTAGCCCAAGGAGAAGCTGCTGACCCTGCTGAGGGCCCTGTGTTTTCTCTTACCCAGATATGATGATCCTCTGTCCTGTGGTGAGACAGCAGCAAATTGCCCTTGGAGTGAGTGAGTCTACTGGCTGACTGGGGCTCCTTCTCACTGGCTATAGTCTGCTCTCAGATCCTCGCTTGCACAGCTCCTGTGTGCTCCAAATTCTCCCTGCCCAGTGCTGAGTAGGCATTTTTCTGGGTTGGGAATCTGCCATGCTCCTCTCCCAACGGGTTCTGTCACTCCAAAATCCATTCAAATTTCACTTTTTAGCCTTCAATGACAGAATTCTTGGAGGAGATTGGAAAAGCTCCTGTTTCCTTTCCACCATCATAGCTCTGCCCCCCCTTTTGATAATTCTCAATTGATGTATTACTGAAGCCTCATTTGCAGAATTTAAGCATGAACTTGCTGACATGGGCAATGAATACAATTATTTGGTAATTTGAACATTTCTTGTCATTGCCCTTCTTTAGGATTGGGATATAAACCAATCTTTTCCAAGCCAGTGGCCACTGTTGAGTTTTCTAAATTTGTTTTTGTAGTGAGTGCAGCACTTCAACAGCATCATCATTTAAGACTTTTAAATAGCTCAGTTGGAATTCTATCACCTCCACTAACCTTATTGGTAGCAATGCTCCCTAAGGTGCACTTGACTTCATTCCCCAGGATGTCTGACTCTAGGTTAGTAACCATACCAACATGGTGATTAGTGATGTTACAATCTTTCTTGTACAGTTCTTTTGTGCATTCTTGTCATCTCTTCTTTATCTCTTCTTCTCTTTAGCCCCTACTATTTTTGTCTTTTATCATGCCATTTCCGCACAAAACTTTCCTTTGACATCTTTAATTTTCTTTTGTTTTGTTTTGTTTTTTTTTGAGGGCAGTTGGGGTTAAGTGACTTGCCCAAGGTCACATGGCTAGTTTTTGTGTGTGTGTGTGTTAAGTGTTTGAGACCGGATTTGAACTCAGGTACTCTTGACTCCAGGGCTGGTGCTCTATTCACTACACCACCTAGCCGCCCCCATCTTTAATTTTCTTGAAAAGATCTCTTCTTGTCTTTTCCATTGTATTGTTTGGTTCTTTTTCTTTGCATTGCTTATTTAAGAAAACCTTATCTTTCCTAGCTGTTCTTTTGATTTCTTCATCCATTTGGGTATGTCTTTCCCTTTCTTCTTTTCTTTTTCCTTTCCTTCTTTCTTCAGCTATCTGTAAAGCCTCATAAGACAGTCATTTTGCTTTCTTGCTCTTCTTTTTTTTGAAATATGTTTTTGCTGCTGCCTCATGTAAAATATTGTGAACATCTGTCCATAGTTTGTCAGGCACTTTATCTACTAGATCTAATTTCTGAAATCTGTTTATCACTTCCACTTCATATTCATAAGAAATGTTATTTGGGTCATATTTGCACTATCTGTAGGTTTTCCCTACTTTCATTAATTTAAGCCTGAATTTTGCAATAAGAATCTCATGATCTGAGCCACAGGCAGCTCCAGGTCTAGTTTTAAGTAACTGTATAGCTTCTTCACCTTTGGCTGAAAAGTATATAATCAATCTGATTTCCACATTGACCATCTAATGATGTCCGTGTGTAGAGTCACCTTTTAGGTTGTTCAAAAAGAGTGTTTGCTATGACCAGCGAGTTATCTTCACAAAATTCTCTTAGTCTCCACTCTGCTTGATTTTGTACTCCAAGGTCAAACTTGCCTGTTACTCTAATTCTCTTTTGTTTTCCTACTTTAGCCTTCCAATCCCCTGTGATGAATGTGGCATGACGTCTTTCATTGGTGTTATTTCTACAAGATGTTATAGGTTTCCGTAGGACTGATCAGCTTTGGTTTCTTCACCATCAAAGGTTGGAGCACAGATTAACATTTGTGATGTTGAACAGTTTGTCTTGGATTTGAACACATGGCATTGTCATTTTTGAGATTCTAAACTAGTACTGCTTTTCTCACCTCCTTGTTGACTTTGAAGGCTACTCCATTTCTTCCAAGGGATTCTTGCCAACAGAGATATATGTAGTGATTGCCTGAATTAAAGTCACCCATTCCCATCCATTTAAGCTCACCAACACCCCAAATGTTGATGTTTAATCTTTCCATCTGTTGTTCAACCACATCCAGCTTCCCCTGGTGCATTTCGAGTTCCCATGCCATACTGATGCTTACAGCATCAGACTTTCCTTTTGTCCCAGTCACTTCCATAGCTGAATTTCCTTTCACCTTCATCCTACCTACTTCATTAGTACTGGAGCTAGAGTTGCCTTCTACTCTTCTCCACTAGTGTATTTGACACCTTCTGATCTGAGGGGCTGATCTTTTGATGGCACCTCTTTTATCATTTTAGCACTGTCTGTGGGATTTTCTTAGTAAAGACACTGGAGGGGTTTGCCATTTCCTTCTCCACTGGATCAGCTTTTGTCAAGACTCTCCACTATGACCTGTCCTTCTTGGGTAACTCTGCATGGCATATCTTATGGCTTCATTGGGCTATGCAAGCCCCTCCACCACCACAAGTCATTCCCAGGGGAGAATGACGGTGTTACGTACATATATTATTAGACCCAATTTACAGATGAGCCAACCAGGGGTTACAGAGATTAAGTGACTTGCTCAAGGTCACAGAGCAAATAAATGTCTGAGACAGGATTTGAACTCAGATCTTCCTGACTCTAATCCTAATGCCCTATCCCATTTGCCACTTGGTGACATAGAAATATGAAACCAAAAGGCAGTTGATTATATTGACCATGTCTGGTTGCAGAAATGATTTTAAAAAATGTAGCCCCCTCCCTTCTTCGCAGGGTGGGGTCAATGAGTACAGAACATTGCATATTTTATCAGAATCAGTAAGTTCTGTTGAACTGTTTATTTTCTCTCTCTTTTTTATTCTTGTTGACATAGGAGATAAAGGGGGGGCACAGATATTTTGAAATGAAGGCAACATAGAAATACAAGTTAACAATAAAAAAAAAGAAAAAGAAGGTGCTCATGATTGAAAAAGAAGACAGAATTCTATTCTTGAGAAGACAAAGTCTACATCTGATTACCAATGACACAGAAGGATCTCCAGAAGTATTTTTTTCCTTTTAAAATAAATATCCACCATTGCTCCCAATTGCTGACACTTTAGTGCAATTATTAAGTGCTAAGGCAGGTGGTGTTTTTATCCTCATTTTTTGAATGAGGATCCAGGCTCAGTAAGGTCAAGAGTCAATTATACAGAGTAATTGTTGGAGGTGAGATACAAACCCAGGTCTCTCCTGGCTCTGGGTCTGGCACTCTTTTTCCTATGTCACGTAGATACCAAACAAATGAATAGCACCTGATACATACATAGCACTTGAAGTTCTACAAAGTACTTTGCATACATATGGCATCTCGTTTATGCTCCTAACAGAACTAGGAAGTGGCTATTACTATCACCATTTTGCAGAAGAGGAAAGTACAACTCCAAGTGGCTTACTTAGGGATGTTGGAAACTTATCTCAACTCTGGCAAATCAGAAATCCATAAGAAAATGATCAAAGTAAGCATAGCCTTAGGGGTAAACTGCTAAGGAGGGCTCAGAAAATCTTAACTGCAAGGATCAAATCCCTAAGATCATAGATGTCCAGCTGGGAGGGACCTTGGAGGTCATCTCGGTCAATAACTCCATTGTACAGGTTAGCCAGCTTCACCTAAGTAAGACTGGAGCATCCCACAGCTTGATGTACATGTGGAGAAGGACATGACACCTGATTGGCGGGGAGAAGGTTGACCCCACTGTGTGTCTGTGTGAGTGCATCCCAGGGCTACTTTCAGGAGATAGATAGATAGAGGACACTCTCAGGAGGTGAAGATGAAAAATTCGGAAATAGCCATGGATGGGAAGCCAGCTCTCCATGTCCCTGCTCTTGCTCGAAATTCTAGAGACTATTAAAATGGGCATGAGTGCTTTTTTCTGATTTGAGCGGAGATCTCTTCTCATTTCCTGTTGAAGTTATCTTGATGTGGGCACCATTTCCTCAGGTCATTCTTCTGCACAATTTTTCTTATAATCCTCTCTAGTGCAGAAGTCCACCAACATTCCAAAGCCTCTGGAATTCTATCAACCTGGAGATTCCATTTATCTTGGGGTGATCTTCAGCTTCAAGCCTGAAGGGAGGGGAGTTAGCATGTTTCATGATTCACTACATACATCACCCAAAGGCTATTGATGTTGGAAGGAGAAATTTGAGGTCATTCAAAGAAACGCCCAACTAAGCTTTTAAAAAAATATTTCTATGCTTTAAGACTTGGGCTATCTCCAGAAAGGCAAAGGGATGTATAGTACTTACAAAACTTCTAGAAAATGTTGCCCTCGGATAATTCAGGATTATTTAGAAGCAAGTAAACACTGCGGAGAATATTTTGGCATTTTGACAAGTCATCCATGTGGGAAAGCATAGAATCCACCAGAGATTTTTCAAATAATAAACTCCCTTTGCTCAAGTGCAAAGTTTCTTTTTTGTTCTTTTTTAATGATGCTTAGTTCATCAGGATACATTTTCAACTCTCCTGTTATCCTTTCCATGACCATCTTTGATGAAAAATTAAACAGTGAATAAACAGGTTTCTTGCCTTACTTGTGACGAACACAAAAGAAACCAAAGTCAATATTGCCCTGAATTAGAATCTTGCAAGCATTCTTTATTTTCATTTTCAAAGAGAAAAGGGGGTTCAAAGGTACTGTTTGTGGGGACAAGCAACCAGAAAGGCTTGCCTCTGTCCATTTCAGAAAAGTGGAGGCATGCAGGCCTGAACAAGGCAAGGCCCACTTTGCAAAGGGATTGACAGAAATTGGAAAATGCTTGGGGGTGGGTAACATAGAGAGTTGCTAATGCCTTAATGGAAATTAGTTTATAGATACTTCTCTTGCATGACACATGGGGATGAACTGAGACATTTAGATTGAGAGTTATTAACCTTTTCAGTATCATGGATCCCTTTAGCAGGATGATGAAGCCTATGGGAACCTTGCTTAGAAAACCATGGGTTCTTCCTCCAATCTACAAGTTCCCTTTTAGGATCATAATCTATCCCTAAAAGAGAGTTCAGAGGCATCTAGTCCAAGCCCTTTTTAAAGCTGTGGACACTGAGATTCAGAGGTTCAGTGATTCTCCAAAGAACATAGGTATGAAGTGGCAGAGCCTCCAAAATATGATGCTTTCCCACTGGACCATGGCTGTACACTCTGGTCATTTTCTCTTATATGCAAGTGGACCCATTTCACTTTTCTTTGAGAGGTCTGGGCTATCTTTATGCTAAGACTGGATTTTAGTAAAGGAGCTTCCTGAATAATCCAGAACTTAACTTTGAAGTCTGCTTGTAAATTGTGTCTATTTGCCTGCTTGGGATTGTGACCTCTTGGTAAGTAGCTTTGTGGCCTCACCGCCACTGCCTTTGAAAGGTTTCAGAGAATTCCCCAATTCCTGATGATCTGCCTCCTCTGAATCATTGCCTTCTTAGATCTTCAAGCCTTCCTTGCTAAGTGGTCATTGTTAATATCCAGTCTAGTTTCAGCCCATTGTTTTGCTCTGATCTCTGGGACTCTATGCTGACTGCCCTTCTGGATTCTGACCCCTGACTTCCATGATCTCTGACTGCTAGTCATGTGCCCATACCTTGTCAGCTTCAGTGTTTGGCTCCTATCATTTGTTCAAAGAGTTGCTTGACCTCTACCAATATTGGATTCTCCTCCTGAATCTTTGATCTTCTGTCATCTAGGATCATAACAAATCTTGTCAATAAGCATTTATTAAGCACCTACTGTGTACTGGGCACTTGCTAAGTGCTGGAGAGACAAAGAAAGGCAAAAAAGAGTCACTGCCCTTGAAGAACTCACAGGGTAATGGAGGAAACAACACTTAACTATGTATAAACAAGCTAGAGATAGGGTTAATTGGAGATGTTTACAGAGGGAAGGAATCAACATTATGGAGGATGAGGAAAGATACTCAAAAAGCACCTCTACTGGACAATTCGCTAACTCTTTGGCTTTTCTCCCCTTCAGTAATATTCTGAACATTGACCTTTCCATTTCATTTCTGAATTACTTTAGGTTTTAACTAACCAAAATCATCTACTACATGACTTATGTCCAATAATCAATCGAAATTCCATTAACTCAAAGTCACTGAATTGGCAAAAAGGGAAAGAATTCAATTTTCTTTTCTATTTTATCAACTTCATTAAAAAGTTATGTTTTTGTTTATTGTCTACAGAGCTTTGGATATGTGAGAAGTGAGTTGTTAATCTGGGAATCAGTAGGATACAGTAGAAAGTATGTTGGATCTGCAATCCAAAGGTCTGGATTCAAATCCTGACCTTGGTGTGCTGTTTTTGTTCATCCTTCATTCTCGAAGGGGACTCTGTTAGTTATTACCTGTGCAAGCTTGAACAAGTTGAATCTAACCACTGGGGCTTTGTTTCTTCACGTGCAATATGGTGCCATGGGCTTCATCCTATACTGCTAATGTTTGGGTGTGAGAGATAGAGTCATTTACCTATTGATTTTGGGCTTTGTTTGGAGTCTGGGAAGATGAAGAAAAGGCAGATACTCACAACCAGTGCTTTTCTTGGTCGGTGGGGAAATCAAGGCAAAAGGGATTGAATGACTGTAGAATAAGAAGGCTCCCACTGTGCTATGCTCCTCTTTGGTCTTGGCAGACAGTTTTAAGGGTTTCCCTCTATTCGTTCTGATAGCCACTATCAGATGATGGGGTTCATTTGAGCTGGGAGCAGTCAGCAAGAAGCTTTTTCCCGTCCCACAATTTCATTGGTGATGATCAAGGTTAAGTGCAGTGTTTCAAGGGCCATCTAGTACAGGAGTTGATCCAAATCCATTCCAGATAGCTGTCCCCTGCTTCCCTAGGAAGTGCCCAAGTGACTGAGATGATCTCTGCTCTTATGTTGTGTAGAGATAGTTTATAATAAGCTACTTACATTTCTGGGTTGACTCTCCAGTAATTTGGAAGTAACAGGAAGGGGAAAGACATAACTCCACCATGGGGAAGCTGGAGATAGGAAGACAGGACTATGGTAATTGTGAAAATATGCATGAGAGAGGTTATATTAACTACCACAATGCTCTCTCTCAGTTGTTACCAAGCTTTTCCCTAATCAAATTAAGTTGTCTCACTTGACTGTGATCAGACCTAAATGAGCAATCAGAACATGTTTTCACTAGACTGTGGCAGAGACAACAAGTCAGGGTTCTTCAGAGGCCAGTGATGGAGAGACATTAGTCTTTGTCCTCTGAGCCAGACAGAGAAATTATTCCACTGCCTGGGGGCATTTAGGTGCCTGTAGGCAAAGATTTATCCTTCACAGCTCTGAGGTCTATGGCAGCTTGTAAATAATTCTAGGCTTGTAGCCTGAAAACTGCATTCAAGCTCTGCCTCTAATTCTTACTAACTGAGTGATTTTGAGCAAGGCTGGATGACTGCTTTGGACAACCTCTTTGTGTCTTATTTTCTTCATTGATAAAATGGAGATAATGATAATGATGTTTGCCCTGCTTACCTCCTAGGTTGCTTTCCTAAGGAAAGAGCTTTGTAAATCATACAGTGTTTTTTAAATATATAGAGAGAGTTACTAGGAATAGCTTGAAGACTGCCCTGTACAAGCTAAGGACATGAAGCAGTGTGGTATAGTAGAAAGAACATTCACTGGCTCTGGAACAAAAGGATTTAAGTTCAAATCCTGCCCCTGAAGTTTACTATCCATATGACCTTGGGTAAGCTACCTGATCTCCCCAGCCCTCAGTTTCCTCAACTGTAAATGGGGAGGTTGGACTCTGAGTTCCCCCCTAGCTCCAGATCTATGGTCCAATAACATCTTGTCAGTAGGCCATGAAGGAATGGCCTGGTAATGGCTATCTTGTCTTCAATGACACCCCCAGTCCACAAACTCTCACCATCCCATGGCTCTGCCTTCCCTCACTGTAATCCAATTCACTTTCAAGTCATGGCACCATCTTCCTGATGTCATGGTCCTCTTTCAGATAGAAGAACAGGGTTAGGGCTGCCTGAGACCCCAAAATACCAACATGCCGGGTCCTGCAGAAAGAATTCCACTCAAGTCTTCTCAGCCAAGGAAACAGTAAAGTTTATTGAAAGTTCAAGTTCCCCACGTGGGATGCTAGGCCATTTAAAGGTGCTCTCACTGAGCAAGTCCATGCCAAGTTATTCCATGACACTCTCACACACTTGGAGGGAAGATGGGGTTCTATATACAATAAGGTTGTGGGAGGAGTCTAGGGGTGGTCCAGAGGAGGAGATTGGGGAGGGTCTTCAGGAGGAGTTAGATGAGGTCAGACTGCAGTAGGGAGAGCCTTCAGGAGTCAAGATGAGATCAGACTCCAGTAATGAGTGATTAAGGGTGGGAAATTGCTGGAGGCTACCTGGAGACCACAGACAATGGTGGGCCAGGCCAATTCAAGGGTGGGAAACTATTGGAACAAAGGGCATCTCAAGGCCCATG
>CM053597.1:12009116-12020839 GCA_028646575.1 Pseudocheirus occidentalis | reverse complement strand
AGGGGGTCCTCCCCCTCCCTCATATCCTAGTTTATTGTGGCCATGACTCCATTTCCACTGTCTCTACCCCACCCCATTAGTCTGTAAACTTCCTAAGAGCAGAGCTACATCTGTGTGTGTGTGTGTGTGTGTGTGTGTGTGTGTGTGTATCTCTGCAAACCTGGGGGGTTCCTACCAGGAGAAAGAACTTTAGAAATATTTGTCTAGTTGATGGTTGGTTGTGGAGGCCAAAGGAGAGGGAGGATTCAGTCACAAGTCTCAGAGGAGGCACCTGGAGCACTGAAGGCAAATGGTGCCCCAGACAATAAGAAGAATGGAAGAGTGAGAGCATCAGTTCATGCCAATGTGCTGTGTTTTTGCTGTTGCCTGGCACCAAGACTTCACTCTGCGAGGCAGGCAGAGGAAAACAGGAGTCTAGACTCCAGTAATTTGTTGAGTAATTCTGGGTAGCGAGTTCTAGAGAATGTGGCTTGGGCAGGAAGCATGAGTTGCTGGAGCTTTCAAAGTTTATTTTTCTCTTTCTCTTTTCCTTTTGACAAAACGAACTTAATCATCATTTTTAAAAGCACATAAACCAATGCACACAAAATAAGGAATAAAACCATGTAAAGAAGCCTGAAATTCTGGTGCTGAGGATGAGCTTCCCAAATCCATCTGGGACAAGCAACATGAAACTTGAGCTCAAATGGGCTTATTAAGCAAATTGAAGGAACTAGCAAGAGACTGGGATACAAGAGGTGGGAGCGGTAACCAGAGGAGACAGAAACGTTGGGACACCGTGAGGCCACAGCCAGGAAGGTTGTGGGTGGGGTCAGAGCAGATGGGGGAATTGAGAACTGAAGAAGCTGAGCAGGGTTGAGGCCTGTGTTGTGAGGGAAGTGAGGCGTCCAATAGCTTTTGATTTTGGGGACTTCAGTTAGTCTCACTAATTATGTGCAGCCGTTTGCTGCCAAAAGGTAAATTTTATTGGCACCTTCTCAACACCAGTACCCTGAGACAGAGCCCCAGTCACCCTGCCTTGGTTACAATGGATATCATAACTGAGTAGAATGAAAACAGTAACCAATAACAACAAAGGCAACAGTTACTCTCCAAGTCCTTCTGAGTCCCTCTGAGATTCCGTTACCTTGGGCTCTTTTCCCTCTTTTTCTTCCTCTTATTTTTATTGTCAGAGGGGAGGCAATTCTGCCTCTGCAGCTTCACCTTTTACAAGTATTCCATGGCTCCTTGAATTCTGTGCATATGATCTTTATGTTGCCATCATATTTCATCATATAAAAAATATCCAAATTTATTCAGCCTTTCTCCAATCATTGAACATACAGATTGTTGACCATCGGAAATATGTGTTTTCTGATGGTCTTAGGCAACCCGTTTGACCCCCAAAGGGGTTGTGACCCACGGGTTGAGAACTGTTGACCTATAGGATAAGGTCCTAGTGGTATATATTCTCTGGGTCCAAGAGTAGGATCAACTTGTCGACTCTTGATATCTATTCATTATATATTCATACATATTATATGTATACATACACATATGTGTATATTTTTCATTATATATTCTCCAGCATGTTTGTACCTAGTTGTCCCTAGTCCTATCATCGATGTGGGTTGTACCAAGGTGATAAGAGTCAGATGATGGTAAAGTCAGCATCAACTTGGTTTTAATTTTTCCTTAGATGTTTATCAGTTCTGTTAACTATGAGCAAATCACTTAACATTTCTGAGGATTTTTTTCTCATATGTAAATACTGCTGGACATCCCCATTATCAAATGATCTGTGATTTTGCTGATGTTGATCTTCCTTCCATGGTAGCAGATTAGAACCTATCCTGCCATTCATGTCCTGTAAGAATTGTGGCTGTATACCTCTGCAGATGACAGAAACACACAACATTCAATTTGAAAGGGATTTCAGACACCATCCAGCCCAGCCTGATAAAAGCACCATAGTAGCACGTATTGGGAGTGTCCTACCCAACCATTTCACATTTCATAAGTACTAGTGCAACTCAACCTGCCCACCTCAATAGTTGTGTGACCCATCGATACTCAGCCTCTTTTTCTTCACCTATAAAATGGGAATAATAATAATACCTTTAGCACTTACCTCCCCAGGTTGTTGTGAGGCTCAAATGAGGTATATAAAGTGCTTCACAAACCTTAAAGTCTTATATGAATATCAGTTGTTATTAACAGACAGCCTGTTGCCCAGACAACACTGAATTGGATCATTTTTGCTATATTTGCCATTCTGATGGGTAGAAGACATTATCTTTAAGTTGTCTCAGTTTGTATTTCTCAGATAAATAGAGAACTGGAGTGACCTTTTCACATATTCATTAACAATTTGTATTTCCTTCAAAATGTTTGGTTTTGTTCTTTGACTACTGCATCATAGAGGGTGTGCATAAGTCTTATAGCTCCATATCAGTTCCTTATAGATTCTAGATATGAGGCTTTCAGCTGATAGATTTACCATAAATTTGTTTTTTTCCCAATCTCTTTTATTTTTTAAATTTTAGATATATTGCTTTGTGTTGTTGTCTTTTCATGTTTCCTCATTTGTTCATTCAATCATTTCTTGACCTATGTGCCAATTGCCATATTAGGCGCAAGGCATACAAAAGAAGAAGAAGATCCCTCCCTTTGCTCAAAGAACTTACAATTTAATCAGGGAGATGAGATCTGAGCATGTAAATATCAGACAAGCTTCCAGAGAGATCATCAGTCACAGACTCATGACCTCCCCCCACCATGCTGGGGTAGATTAATAAATGATTCTGAACACCAGCCTGCTCTGGCTGCCAGGCACAGATACTAATTAATCTGGATACTTTAATGGTGATTCCATAGACTCATTTCCTTTTGTCCTGGTGAGCTGTTTCCTCGTTTGCAATTTCTGCCTTGCATTAATAAAGATGCTGTTTATTCTGAGTATATCTTACACATAGATGTGTATTTTCATGTACACCTAGCCTTAATCACTGAATAGGTGTTGCCTAAGTCAAACTGAGAACTGTTACAGAGACCTTAGCTTGAAAAGGCCAAGGTCTTCCACTGAACCCAGTGCCATCTCCAGTCATTTTAATGTTTATCTGGCCACTGGACCCAGACAGTTCCAGAGGAGGAAGTGAGGCTGGTGATTTTGCAGGGCCCTCCCTCACTGAAATCCAATTCACTTGTGTGTCATGACCTCAACTCCCTAATGTCATGGTCCTCTTCCAGAACAAAGAACAAACAGCTACAACTGTATGTATACACATAGCTGCTGTCTTCCCCAATACACTCTGAGCTGCTATGATCAGGGTCCATGTTTTTGCTTTTCTTTGCCACGTTCCCAGCACTCATCACAGCATCTGATGAATAGTAAACACTTAATAAATGCTGTGGATGACTGACTGACTGGTCTGATGACACTCATATCCATTTCTCCCCCACCTTGGAGAAAAAAGAAACAGGTCTTACTTAGCGGAGGCAAACACCCAACCTCACTGATGAGCCCATTCAACACCTTGCCCCTGTTAATACAACAATCGACAGGTGGATAGCTTAGAGCTGTCATAGCACCTTAAAGGCACAATCTTGTTAGAGATTCATAGCAACCTAATGAGACAAGTATTAGAAGTATCTGTACCTTATTTTAAAGAGGAAACCTGGGATTCAGAGAAAAATGACTTGTCCAGGATCACACAGCTATTCCATGTCACAGGAGAGACCTGACCCTGGGTCTTCCTGCCTCTGTGCTGAGTACTCAAGCTCTTTCTCATACAGGCATGTTCATTTTGGTTTTTTGTTTTGTTTTAACTTTTAAGACACTGTATCTTCTGTCCCTGCTTTCCCAGTATGTGTTGAGCTCTTTGCAACCCCATTTGGGATTTTCTTGGCAAAGATACTGGAGCGGTTTGCTGTCTCCTTCTTCAGTTCATTTTACAGAGGAGGAAAAGGAAGCAAGTAGGATTAAGTAACTTGCTCAGGGTCACCCAGCTAGTAAGTATCTAAGATCAAATTTGAACTCCTGTCTTCCTGGCTTTCACCCAACACTCTATCCACTGCAGTGCCCATAGATGACTAGGATAAAAAGTCTTCTAGTCCTCAGCCCAGAGGATGCTCATTGAATATGGAAGTAGCCAAGAGAGCCTGAAGCCTCTGAGGGCATCAGCAAGCACCCTAGCATGCCCAGGGTGGCTGCTGGCACAAGTTCTTAGATCAGCTTTTCTAAAGGAAAGCAACTCAAAATGGGTTAACAATCTTACTTTGATCAAACATATATCATTTACCTAATTCAGGGGGGAAAGTGAGCACCCTGAACTTCAGAGAATATGAACAGAATACAAACAAGTTACAAGCAGAAATTACAAGGAGACAAAGAAATAGATCAGTAGAGAGGCTTCTAGCCGTCTGACCATTACATCCATACCTAGTCAGTTACCAGAGAGGGAAACACCAACATCTGGGTTTTCAAAGCCAGGGGGCTCAGCGGCTTCGGCTTCCCAGAGTTTCATTTGGCCAAATCACACAACTCTTTCCAAAGTGAACCCCAAAGCAAAATCTCACATCAGGGTATATATAGCCTTCTCCTGGATCAGAGAATGTCACAGCCCTCTTGACCCACTGCCCAATCACAAAGTAATAAGGCGTGGGCATTCCTGAAGAACAAGCCTCCCACCACAGGCTACATGTGACCACATTCAGCCTATTCGAAGGCAGATTATACTTTCAAATAAGGGAAGGTTCTCAGAGCCACTTAAGCCTATCAAAGGGCAGATCTTCAGATTTCCATAACACTGAGACAGAGGGAGAGAGAGACAGAGACATATAGAGACAGAGACAGAGGCAGAGAGACAGAGACAGAGACAGACAGACAGAGACAGAAGCAGAGACAAAGATAGAGACAGTGAGACAGAGACAGAAAGGGACACAGAGAGACAGAGATAGAGATAGAGAAAGAGAAACAGAGATGGACAGAGATAAAGAAGCAGAAAATGAGAGAGAGAGAGAGAGAGAGAGAGAGAGAGAGAGAGAGAGAACCACAGTCATTCCCAGATTAGAGGATCAAATTTTGCCCACCCTTTGGTGGGCAACCCTTGGCAAAGCTCTTCAACTCTGTGTGTCAGGTTACAAAACTAGGGAAAAGTATGGGTCAGGAGAGAAAGGGTCAAATCTGGAGTTAAAAGACTTGAGTTCTAATCTCACCTATGACACTGCCTAGCTTTGTGATGTTGGACAAATAACATGTCTCTGAGCTTTTGTGGCCTGACCTGTAAAATGGGGATCAACATAAAGCCCTGCAGTCTCTACCTCCCAGGGTCGTTTTTAGCTCAAATGGTGCAGAGCATTTTGCAAACTTTAAGGGGTCATAAGAATATCAGGAATTGTTAAGTGTTCAAAGTGAATTGGAAATCTAGTAAAGGCACCTGCCACTAGGACTGAGTAGCTGTGGAAAGAAGAATTTGAAATGGCATTGGAAGAGCTTCTTAGGGGCTGGCATTCAGTGATATCCAAGTTTTGTTTGCTGGCTTTAGAGTTAATAAGGGCAAGTGATCAGAGACAGTGTGTGTTATTTTGTTAACCACTTCTTATTAACAGTTTAATCTTGTTCCAGACACATCGAGGAGCCTGTGGCTAAGGCTCCAACCCTAATTACCTCTGCTGTCTGCCTCCTTCTTAGCTATCTTCAACCATGCTAAGGAGGGGGAGAGGCATCACTTAGTAGGGGCCCATCTGCTAAATGGATTTTGTTTTCTGATCTGAGTTGGGCCCTTGCTGCTCCACGAAGTTGGATAGATTAGGCTACTGAGGCAGAGAGAAGACAAGTTCCTTGTCCAAAGCAACACAGGTAGTAAATGACCGGAATTCAAACTCATGCCTTGTGACTTGAAATCAACTCCTTTGCCCTACACCAAGCCCCCTAGTGTTGTATGAGAAAGTACTATCTGAAGGTGAGTTAGTCAAGCTGAAATAAGAGAGTTTGTTTCCATTAGCCCCAAAGTCCTGGCTATAAAATGTAAACATGGTGTCTCTTTTGGAGCTACCTTCCCAAATTACAATCTAAAAAATATTTAATTAGTTTGTTTAGAGCCAGTGGAGAGAGCATAGGGCCTATGGTCAAGAAGATCTGAGTTCAGATCTAACCTCAGACTGTGAGGAAAATGACATTACCTTGTTCAGGAAAAAACATTCTAATGTTTAAATCCAACCCTGTTTAACTAAATGTTGTCTACACCAGAATGTCACCCGGCCCCAGTAACTCCCTAGGAATGCTGGAGATGGTTACAGGTCCTGGATCCACACAAAGCATGCTTGTTCTGGGTCCCCACACCCAGGGCTCCTTTGGGGTTCATCCAAGTTTGTATTTTGGTTTCACCCAAATTTTATTGGATGTTGACAATTACTCAAATTGATCTAAATCTTGCTTTCAAGTTACCCTCTTGGCAACTTTGCTTCCTTATATACACATGGTTTATGTGAGTGCACCCTTGTCTAAAGTCTGTATAATGTAAACCCTTCAGAGCCAAGACGAGAGGGAGCCCCCGCTCCTTTCCAGCTCTCTCTCCTATACCAAATGATTTTATAAATTTCTTTATAAAACTATTTTAGATTTTGGGATTTGTTCTTGAAAACAAGATACTTACTATTTGTGTGACCTTGAGCAAGTCACTTAACTCATCTGCCCCAATTTCCTCAATCACACAACAGGAATAACATTAGCACCTACCTCACAGAGGTGTTGGTGACATTGAAAAAAAAAAGAGGTAATTTTTGTAAAGTACTAAGCACAATGCCTGACACATAGTAGATACTATATAAGTGCTCTCTATTATTATTGCTTATGAGTAGTGGTGGTGAAATCAATTGGGCACCTACTAAGTGATGCCTCTACCCCTCCTTAGCATGGTTGATGATGTCTGAGAAGGACACAGACAGCAGAGGTCATTAGGGGTTGGATCCTTAGCCACAAGCTCCTGGATGTGTCTGGAACAAGATTAAACTGTTAATGAGAAATGTTTAATGAAATAAATAAAAATACAATACAACATAGATAATGTTCATTTGTGGTTTTGCTAAGTCAATATGAGTGACAGAGATCTCTTTTTTACTTGAGTCTTACACCACTGCTGTAGAGAATGACAGCTATATCAAGTTCAAAGACACTCTGTGGGTCAGCAGTCTTTACACTATAGCTCATGAGCCCCTACCAGTGTGCTTCAATAGTCACTCTGTAGATAAAACTAAGTCAGTCAATCAGTGAGAATTTATCAAGCATCGACTCTGTGCCAGGCACTGTGGTAAACATTGGCATAGAGAAGGTGCTTAGTAAATGCTTGTTGACTGACTTAGCTAATTGTGTCTTTGTTCAAAGGAAAGACACTAAAAAAGCATAGAAGTATGTTTATAAATATTTTCATTTAATTGAAATACACTCTCCCACAAAAACATACAATGTCACCGGGAAGAGTGGACACAAGTTTAGTGTGTTAGTTGGCAAAGACATAGGGAAGGAATGTGTCCAAGACAACTCACCCCTCCCTGGTGTCCTTTCTATTCTCATGATGTGAATTTTCATTCTGTTTCCCCTTGGGCAAAGTCACTTTTGCTGAGTGGAGGTTACTTACTTAGCTTTGCTCTCTAGACCTGTTCCTTTCCATAGATCAAATCATAACTGCCAGGGCTAATTCTCCCTTGAATCTATGGCTGGATCTCTTCTCTGCTGCCTTCAAACTTTTTCCTGTCCTACTCCCTCCTGTTTAACAAATATTTGTTGAGTTGAGATCTCTTGGAGGTTAATACTTCTTATGGTGGCCTGTTGCAGTAGATGAGGGACTGAATTTGAAGGAAGAGGACCTCTGCCACTTAACAGCTATTTTGTGGGTCTCAGTTTCCTTTTCTCCAAAATGTGGGCTTTGGATTGTGTGGCCTCTGAGATTCTTTCAACTCCAATTCTATAACCTTATGATTCAAATGTGGTTGTATTAAGTATTA
Organism: Pseudocheirus occidentalis; assembly: GCA_028646575.1. Classification (NCBI taxonomy): domain Eukaryota; kingdom Metazoa; phylum Chordata; class Mammalia; order Diprotodontia; family Pseudocheiridae; genus Pseudocheirus; species Pseudocheirus occidentalis. The sequence continues at coordinate 12,012,856 of CM053597.1, read as the reverse complement.
CAGTAATAGTTATTCATTTACATTTGGGAAGAATGTCTTCTCCATCAATGAGTAAATAATTCGACTCTTGTATTCTGTTACCCCAATGGGGCTTTTAATGTCTAAAGGTCACAGTCTATTCTTCACACTGTAGTAACTGATATTTCTATAATGCTTTGAGATCTGCAAAGCCCCATACCTAAATGATTTGATCGGATCTTTGCAACAGCCTTGTAGTCTGGGGGTGGGAGGGGTGTTATTATTTTACATATGAGGAGAGTTAGGCTCAGACATGCCCAAGATGCCATACCCTTTTCTGATTCTAGGACCAATGGACTATCCAATATACCATCTGATCTCTCTTCCCTTGATCAAACTATTTTCCATAATCTGACTTGATTCCTCTGCCTTTCATTTCCTTCCCACGACAAGTTACATTAACCTAATGGAAATACATTGACTCTAGGTATTCTTGATACTAAGAGAAGCTCGTTTGGAAACAGGCTGATTTTCAATTTCAGAACATGAGCTCACACTTTAATAGACCATGAGAGACAGAGTAAATAAGTTACAGTTACCTCCCAGAAGCGCTAATTTAATCTCAAACTGAAATTTGCAGTTGCCTTCGATCAATGGGGAATTACTCGGAAGTAATCAGGATGCTTCTGTTTTGATTATAGCAACATGACACAAGTTCTAACAACTACAGTGAGAAAAGCGAAATTAACACATGGGTGAGATAAACAATTCAGCAATTGGTTAACTAGACACAACTCAGAGGGCTCCTCTTTTCATTTCTGCAATTGGGATAAGCCTGTGTGGAAAGAATGATTAAAACGAAGAATGCTGAAGCCAGAGTGTCGGGGTCCCATGGCCTCTGACTGCAAGGTCGGATCGGCTCTTCTACAGCCTCCCTAAGGGAACAGATAAGTCCACCTGAGGCCTCTTCCAGGCTAGATTTCTTATCCTGTAATTGTCCGACTGAAGTGCTATCGAGGGAACAGTTGTCAGTGAGCACAGACTATAGCATCATTACCAGTCAAGCCCTCTGTTGTCAGACAATAACACAGGACAAGACTCTCCCTCAGCAATACCCTCAACAGGGCAACACAAATACTGACATGGGAGAAGACCCTTGGATGACCACATACTCTAGGGTTGCATTTTTCTGCCATTCAGAGGCTTCATCTGGTTCTTCTGCTCATGCTTTTATCAGCTGGGAGGTATGAGGCCAATATAAGAAATTCCAGTCCCAAAGCCTAGGCTAGCTCTGTGTGTATAAGCTGACTACAAGAAATCTCAGGATGGGAGAGAGATAGGGGCTCTCATAAAGGCGGAGGGGAGCAGGTACTGCCTCCTTCTTGCACAGAGCAAATGCTTTACTTCCCTAATGATAGCAACAAAATGTTTCTGAGTTCTGTTTTAGATGTAGGTCAGTAGGACCGATTTTAGAGTATTGACCGAGAGGGAGAATACAGTAATGGTGAAGAGGAACCAAACAAGACCTTTGGGGGAGTCTAGGTGCTACAGGCTAGGGGTTCTGCAGGCAGCGTTGTTCTGAGAATTAGGTGACATGTAACAAAAGAGTAATTCAACAAACATTTGTTAAATGTCTGCTCTGTGTGGAGCACGACACTGGGGAATGAACTCTACTTGGTAAGTAATTGTTTTTGTTGGGTTTTGCTCATTTAGTTGTGCCTGGTCCTTTGGGACCCCATTTGGGGTTTTTTTTTTGGCAGAGATACTGGAGTGTTTTGCCATTTCTTTCTTCAGCTCATTTTACAGATGAGGAAACTGAGGCAAACAGGGTGAAGTGACTTACCCAGGGTCATCTAGCTAATATCTGAAGCTGGATTTGAACTCAGGAAGACGAGTTCCTGACTCCAGGCATGCTCTATGTGCTATGGCACCACCTAGCTGTCCTGGTAAACAATAGAGCCACAGATAATCATAACAGCTAACATGGATACAGTACCTACCACGTGCCAGTCATTGTGCTAAGAGCTTTGTAAATATCTCAATAGATTGAGCCTCACAATAACCTTGAGAGGAAGAGCTTTGTAAATATCTCAATAGATTGAGCCTCACAATAACCTTGAGAGGAAGGTAGAGGTTAAGTGACTTGCCCAAGGTCACACAGGTAGTCGGTATCTGAGGTCAGATTTGAACAAAGGTCCTTTTGACTCTATTCACTGTGATGCCCAGCAGCCCCACTGAAGAGATATGAGCAGAGGAGTGACATGCTCAGATCTATTGGGGGAGCCCAGGGAGGTGAAGCTACATCACCCAGGAAATGAGCTTCGGTCAGTCATCTTTTCCTCCAGCACTTTCTCTGTTGTGAGTTTCCCTCAGAGACCTCCCCTGGGCTCTGGGAGGCACAAACTCTGGCTGGTCCTTTCAGCCTGGGAAACCTGGACCCAGGCTAGTGCAGGCAGTCTGTGTATCATTCTAGGTCGACTAGGGAAGCTAAGTATGGAGACCCTTCTCATGAAGCTGGCCACTGCTTAGGACAGTCCTAAGAATTTTAGTCCTTTTTTTTAGTCCTAAGAATGCTCCAAAGGCCTTCAACTAAAGTCTTAGAGGGTGGTGAATGGAGAGCTGAGTTCAAGACCTGACTCTGATGTATACTGCTAACGTGACCATTGGCAAGCCATTGAGCCCCTCCATTCCCTGTCTCTTCTTGTCAACTCTGAAAAACTATTTTAGGCAAGCTGCAGATGTGCATAGGGCAGCTAGGTGGCGCCATAGTGCACAGAGCGCCAGACCCGACTCAGGAAGATTCATCTTCTAGAGTTCTAATCTGGCCTCAGACACTTCCTAGTTGTGTGAGTTTGGCCAGTCATTCACCCGTTTACCTCAGTTTCCTCATACGTAAAATGAGCTTGAGAAGTAAATTGCAAACTGCTCCAGTGTCTTTGCCAAGAAAACCCCAAATGCGGTCACAGAGAGTTGAACACAAATGAACAACACAAGACGACTTCCTTTCTATCTTGGATCTGAATCTAGGGTATGAACCTGGATTTGTATCCGAATTTGAACCCAGATTTAAACCCGGATTTGAATCCAAATCCAGATTAAGTGACTTTCCCAAGGCACACAGCCAGTGAGGGGCATAGCCAGGCCCTGAATCTAGTTCCTCTTACTCCAGGGGACTCTTTCCACTGGATCCCAATTACACAATCCAGTTTGAGCCTCCGATCATCGGCACCAGCTCTACTTTTCATGCATATTTTATATATGAAAAGTAGGTTTTCTGCTGGTGCTGAAGCTATCTAAAATGGAAAGTCACTGACTGGAAAGTTGAGAGGATTCCTGAAACAACAAACGCTACTCCCTCAGCAAAGAAGCTGCTAAGTGAAGACGGACAGTAGTGTGAGAACCTAGAAAAGGGAAGATTGTTCGCAACAGCTGGAGAAGAGCAATGGCAGGAACCGTGGTTCAGCTTGGAACCAGTGATTTACTCCCTTTAGACTCTTAGATTGTTACTTTTAAAAATAAAACTCAGTGGAGAATGCTAATTTTAGAGCATTAATAAGCTTGTTCAAGAATAATGAGCTGAGCATGGGGCCAAATCTTTTTTTTTCTTTCTGGCCGTTTTTTTTTTAAAGGACCAGAGACTGTCACCTGGTTTATAAGACAAAATATGATGTGACTACATGGTGCTTTTTGGTCTACTTTGTGCAGGCAGGGCATAGCCCTGGAAAGGCATAATGTTCACAAGACACCAGGAAATCATTACACACACGCACACAGGCGCGCGC
>CM053597.1:11981246-12008616 GCA_028646575.1 Pseudocheirus occidentalis | reverse complement strand
CTTGTGTCCAGGGCTCCCTCTGGCTCTACTCAGCCTGGTGCTCAGCCTCCCTTTGGGGAGCTCACCTGGTCCTCAGATAACAGTGGCCTCCCTTCAGTCCGGAGCTAGAGACTTGCCAGCTTGGCAAGACTACCCTACTGGCATAACTTTCTTTTCTTTCTCCATTCCCCCCTCGACTGGGGAGGACTGGGTCTGGTGACCAAGGGCTAGGAGAATGAGGTCAGCCTAGGCAATGACGCTGGGGTGCTTTACAATGCCCTTCTCCAGTGGATGGAGGCAGACAGGGTAAAATGACTTGCCCAAGGTCACACAGCTCATACATGTCTAAGGTTGGATTTGAACTCAAGTCTTCCTGACTCCAGGCTCAGTGTTCTTTCCACTGAGCCACCTAGCGCATAGTAGGTGCTCAATTAATATTAGCTATTGTAAAAGAATATAGACAATTTAACAGGAGTCACACAATCATTTGATCACTTATATTTCATCTGGATTTTTGTTTTCTTTTAAGCATATTAAAATATAAATATTTTAACAATGCTACTCTTTTTCTCTCATTGCTCACTAATCCATCCCTCACTCCCACTTCCTGAGTGGAAGACCTCCTTCCAACAAAGGCACGTAATCCAGAGAAATCAATCAACAGCCCAGCTTGAGAATTCCCATATGCAGCCCATCCATCACCTTAGGGAGGCCGTGGGGTCCTAAGGGCTTTAGAAAGCGGCCCAGGGACGCAGAGGCGCGGCTGGAAAGGAGCCCTACCTGATCTCCCTCCAAACTCGAGTGCTCATGCTTTCATGAATAAAAATGAGTATGTCAGCGTTCTAGAAAACCAACCAATTTGCTCAACCACCGGTGATAACTCCAGATGGAAAACTGAAAACAAATCAACTAGGAAATGTTTGAACACAAAAACAGCTTTGGTGTCTTCAAGGAGCATTTTCTCTCATCCTATCAAATGCAGACGTAGCCACTGACATCCCACCATGCGTCACTGCCCAGTATCCCAGAAACAAACCAAAGATTGGCACAAGCAGCAATTTCCAAAATTTCCCCTTTTCCCTTGGGTGCTGAGGGCACCATGCCCAGGCATATCTAAAAGGGGAGGCAAGCCTCTCTCTGCCCCTACTCACGCCTGACTTGGTTTGGAGGCCACGCTCACTCATCTGAAGCCATCTGGTACCTGGCTACCTCAGGGTCTGAAGAGGCTCTCAGCGCTGCCTGGAGCTAGCAGGGCAAAGGAGAGGGTGGGTGCACTCCTGATTCGTGGCATCACAGAGGAGAATGAAGCCTCCCACCCCTCCTCATGTCCATGGCCACTGCTGCCCCCTATCCCTCCATAGCCACATTAACCCAAAGGGGGACTCCTCTGGAAGTTCAAACAAAATGGCCCTCAAATATCTGAAAAATCAGAAAAATGGGTCTTTTCTGTCATTGTTTGATCTACCAATGTAGATGTACACCTGCCCTGTATGTCTCCTTCCTCAATTTCACCCACAGATGGTTCCTGGATCATTTAGCTTAGCTGGATACCAAGTCAAGCCTTCTGCATATTTTCTCTTCTTATGCCCTCTGGGGAAATAGCCCAGGGAGTCCTCTGTCATCCACCTCCATAAGGCACAGCCTCCTCCTAAGTGCTATGGCTCCCCACTAAGAAAGGAGATTTGTGAGTGTTTGCCGGCCAAGGCCTTATGACTTTTTCATCAGCTTTTGTGTGTGAATCAAACTTTTAGATGTCAGTCAGAATCAACCTCATTGCTTTCGTCCATTCTCACTTTGAGTGACTCTGCCATGTGTTTAGACAAGTTGGGATGGAGCCCAACCAAGTGGTTCCACCTGGTGCTTCTTCCTTATCTTTGTCCTTTCTTCCAGTCTGGCCCTGATTTATAAGGCTCGCTCTGACTGGATGCAGATAGCTGTTCCTAAAAGATTGAGCTTGTGTGCCTGAGTGAATGGTGTTTGTACGTTCCCACCCAGAACAAACTTTATTTTGGCTCTCACTTCACTTTGCTGGCTTTCTCCTTCCCAAATCAATCTTTGCTGGGCAGGGTCATGTCACTCCCTAAGATCACAGGGTTAGCACCTAGCACAGGAAGGAACCTCAAAGGCCAACCTGCTCAACTGACAACTGAGAAAACTGAAGCCCTGAGAGCATGAATTGTCCAGTGTCCCATATAACTGATGCTGGAAAGCTGGAATTTGAATACAGAGCCCTCTGATCCCAAACCCAGCCCATGCAGCTTCTGAAGACAAAGTTAAATGATATCAAAAAACCCACAAGGACCATAGATTTAGAGGGATTGTCACTTCCTCCTTCTCTGGGAGTGAACAGTGCAACAGAGCTCCTCAAGCAAGACAGAGGCAAGAAAACATATATCAGTTAAAAATGGACTGAACCTCAGTTGTGAGAATCTCATCTATTCCCAAGATCCCTGGATAGATCTGAGTTTCTGGCTTGCTCCAGCTGAACTTACTGGAGTCAAAGTAAGAAAGTCAGTGAAGCATCACAGAATAAAAGAAAATTGCCTGGCTGAATGAAAGAAGGATTAGAAATCTGAAATTTTGACATGCTGGCACTCTCAAGTGACTCACTGAGCTCCTGGATCCATCTACCGGCAGACGCAAAGCCTGAGCCATCCATTGGATTTTCTGCAGCCCCAGGTCTGCACAGAAATCCTTTCTTTCTCCAGAAAGAGGGGGTGTTACTTTTCCTGCTGTTTCCCCAAGAATAAGCACATGGTGAGGTCAAAGGTAGGTTCTGAATGAAAACCAAGGCTGTCAAAGCAAATGCAGCCCCATCATGACTAAATCACAACCAAAACTGTAGGAGGGAGAAAAATATGAGTTCGTTTCTTCTCTGTAAATCTGTGTTCATCCAGAGATCTGGCTTGAGTCCAGCTCCAAAGAGACTGGATTGACAAATATCAAACCGCTCCAGTTCATCACTGTCACCTCTCCTGTGTCCAAGCTGTAAAATGGATGCCCCCTGATGGCAGGAAATATTTGTTTGTCTTTTGTGCCCCAGTGTCTGGCATTTGACCTATAGAAGGCACCTACTTGCTTGTTGGATTGGACTGAATCAGATCTTTCAGAATGAACGACAAATGAACAATCCTGTTTCTACATGTCATGTTCCCCTGGTTAATGTGAGCCCTTGAGGACTGGATTTATCTTCTTTTTTTGTTTCTGAATCTTCAGCCTGAAGGTACAGTGCCCAGCACAGAGCAAGCAAATTTTTTAGGTCTGCTGAAATAAAATGAAACTGAGTTTCACAGAAGTCAAGTGACTTGTTCAAAGTCACACAGGTAACAAGTAGAATTTAAACCCATGCCCTCAGAATCCCTAACTAACCCCTTTACCATGATGCCTCATGTACAATTCAGAAGAGTCCGTATAAAAAGAAGCAATATGGTCCATACATAGACAGAACCAGGGATCACACTTGGGCCCCTCTGCACAGCAGAAGATGGCTTTCCCAAATGTCTCGATCAAAAGTGGCCTAAGAGGACTGACAGGTTTATTTGCTTTTTTAAAACTGTGGTTTATAATAATGGCAGTAAGGATGATGATCTATGAAAAGACTTGGCTACTCTGATCAATACACTGATCGAAGACAACTCCAAAGGACGTTCTCCACCTTCGGAGAGAGAACTGATGCACTCTGTGTGCAGATCAAAGCAGATTTTTTTTACTGTGTTTTTCTGATTTTGTGTGTGTTTTCTTCTGCAACATGGCTGATATGGAGATACGTTTTGCATGATTTCATATGTATTATCCCTATATTGCCTGCCTTCTCAAACAGTAGGAGAGCAGTGGTGGGAGGGAGAGAATTTGGAAAGCAAAATTTTAAATAAGAAATGTTTTTGTTTTTACATGAAACTTGGAATATTTAAAGACATAAATAAATTTTTTTAAAAGACTGTTTTACTTGGCAATTTGAGAACACACAAAGCCAAGTACTGAGAAAGCCAATGTTCTTTGCCATTCAAAATTGAATGTTGAAGGTATCATATATTTTCAGAACCACATGCTATTTTCATTAACTTCAAGGAAAACTCTTATCCCTTTTGTTGACTTTTAATAATAAACCTCACATAGCAATGCTGAGAAGTTTTTATTAAAAAGTTCTCAACAATAAAAGCTTCAGGGGAAAAAAATCATTGTGTTGGGGGTGCTTACAGCTGAGATCACAGAGTAAAACGGGAGAAGTGACTTTTCTCATTGTTTGCTCTCAAGAGAGATGATCATACTTGCACCTACCTAGCATGTTATGACTTGGGAGGCATTTTCTACATAATGTCACATTATACCCTCCAAATCATCCTGAGGTCTGCTGAAGGAAACTGAACAGAAAGAAGTCAGTCTTCAGGAAGGGAGCCCGGGATGATGGCACTCAACTGGGGAATGGCTCGACACATGATGCCTAAGAAAATAAGGGAATATTAGTACATGGTGAGAAATGAGGAAAGAAGAAGTTTCAAAGAAACCTGGGAAGATTTTGTGAATGGATGCAGACTGAAGTGAGCAGAACTAGGAGGAAATGTATCAGGTAACAATGTTGTAAAAATGAAAACTGTGAAAAACTTAAAATCTCTGATCAGTGCAATCACTATACATAGTTCCAAGGGACAAGTGATAAAAACTGCCCCCTGCCTCCTGATAGAGAAATGATGGGGCTCAAGAAGAAGGTGGGCATGTCTGGATGTGGCCAATGTAGGACTTTATTTTGCTTGACTGCTTTTTTTGTTACAAGGTTGGTTTTTTTTTTCTTTTTCCAGTGTTGGGGGTTAGGGATAGGATTTCTCCCCTCCCCAAAAAGAAAAGAAAAAATAACCAGAAAAAAGCCAAAAGAATTCACAAACAAGCAGGAGTGTCAAAAGTCACACATCAAACTTATATACTTCAAAGTAATTGCAAACTCTACGTGATGGAGATTTGCAGTTTTATGTATAATCTTCTCCTTTCTTCAATATATATGGACATGCTCATTTTAGTGTTTGTTAAGTTCAGAATTTTTTAAATGATGTAAAAACTAGCTAAGCCTTGAAGATACTAAATGAATGAGGCTCTGAATCTGAAGTCAAGTTTAAAACTCAGCTCCCCTCCAACCACACCTCCCCTCCAACCACACCCCTCTATGGACCTCAGTCTCTTCATCTATAAAATAAGCCTGGTGCACTAGATACCTTCCAAGGTCTAGTCCGGTTCCTGTTTTACAATCCTATGCCAACAGGTGCCACATATGCCCCCAAACCAAAACCAAAACAAAAAAAGATCTTAAAATCTTAAAGCTACATTGCAGACATGGTCTAAAAGGAGCCAGTTTTGCCAGCCTGTCATGAGTCCAAGAACCCCCAGGTACCTTCCACTTTCTCTTCCAGAAGCCAAAGGTAGCCTCTATTTCAGGACCATCAACACTGCTGTGAGCTCAAGCTAAGACTCCAAACCTACTTCTTTCTCTCCAAGGCTATCCATAGAAGGGGAACCAAACCACCAGCCTCAGGAAAGCAAATAAATAAGCCAGGTTCCTGCCAAAGTAACTCAGGCACTTGACTCACCGGCGTTCATCAGCTAAGATAACACCCCCACTGCCTCCCACCACCAGCACTGGGGCAAAGGACGGAGGTGCCACTCCTTCCAGTCAGGAGACCTCACCACCGTGTGGGCCTCCCCTTTGGCTTGAGAGCCAAGCCCTGACTTCGTTCTTTATTCACAGTGGTTTCTCCCTCTCAGAAACTTGCAGCCAAGTTAACTAGACTTTGGTCAACACCATAAAAAAGAGATTATTCTGCCTTAGGCCTCCAGATTAATAAGGCCGGACAATTCACCTTGGAGGACCAAGGTGAGTGTTTTTCCGGCACACTCAGATACTTGGACATGTTTTCTCTGAAATGTTTCCAACGGTTTCATGTTACCTCTTGTCTCTCCCACAGGGAAAAATTAGTATAATAATGATTCATAAGACAGGGTATGTCTTAAGTACTTTCCAAACCAGTTCAATCAAGCAAGCCTTGGTGGCTCAGTGGTGTCCCACTTTTCATGACTCCTTTTGGGATTTTCTTGGCAGAAATCCGGGAATGATTTGCCATTTCCTTCTAAAGCTCATTTTACAGATGAAAAAACTGAGGAAACAGGGTTAAGTGACTTGCCCAAGATCACAGAGCTGAGGCCAAATTCAAACTAAGGTTGCTGACTCCAGGCCTGGCGCTCTACCCACCCAGCCACCAAGCTGTCATGCATTTAAGCATCTACTAGTACATTTTCTGTATCAGCTTCTCAGTGGAGCTATTATTCCCTTTTATAGGTAATGAAACTGAGTCCTGGAAAAAACGAAGTGACTTGCCCAAGGTTTTGCAACTTGTCAACAGCAGAGCCAGGCGTCCGGCTGAAATCTTCCAGATGTTCTGTCTCCTCCTCCAGAGCTCCTGGAGAACATGGACTGTGGGACTTCCTGTGCCATTTGACTCCCCAGCGCTGAGCACACAAGCCAGTGTTCATTAAATGCTTCATTCATTCATTCACCCATTAATTCACCCATTCATTCATTCATTCATTCATTCATTCATTCATTCATTCATTCATTCATTCATTCTAAAACGAAACCCAGCGCTCTTTCCAGTCTAACACAATGGAGCAGTTCAGGGAAAACCAAAACAATCCTTGCCCTCATGGATCTTAGTCTGCTCCGAGTCTATCACACCACAGCTGCCCCAGAAGCTCTTTGAAGGTGGGAAAGTGTCTCACAATCCTCTTGCTCAAGCATTCAAAACAATCCACTTTGCTTCACTGCAACAAATATTAAGTGCCTACTCACTTCTCAGTCTCAATTTTCCCATCTGTAAAATGGAAACGATACTTCACTACCTACTTCCCAAAGCTATTGTGAGTTCCAAACAAAATAATGTATGGAAAGTGCTTGGCAGGCCTTAAACTTTTATAAATACCAGTTGCTGAGATCACTTTTAGCAACGGCAGCAAGGCTCACTTGTATCTCAGACCCTGGAATACTGCTCCCCCAGTCACTGGCACCCCTCCCAAATTACTCTGAATTTTCTTTGTAGATGGTTTGTGTTTTCTGATACATGTTGGTTTTCCAACAGGATGGAAGCTACATGAGGGCAGGGCTTTATTTCATTTTTGTCTCTACCTCAGGCCGCTCACATGGTGGCTGATACAGAGCAAGAATTTAAGAAATCGGATCAATGAATTATTCTTGCAAAGACAAAAATGAATCTCTACCTTCAGAGAGCTGATGATTTATCAGATGTTTAAGTACAAGCTGATGGACAGCCCCGGGAAGAGTTTGCTACACCATCTCACACAGCCCGCCCCGTGAAGGCTATTTTCATCACCACACCTTTGTTTTAGACCTTGAGGTAACAATTATAAATGACTAATAGCCGTGGAATCCCCACCGCCAACCCATGACCAAAGTCCTACCTTATCTTGAAGGTTCGCAGCCATCCCAGCTTGGAATCCCAGCCTAGAAGGTCCCCAGCAGCGGAGAGCTCAGTTAGAGCCTTCGGGTGGGGCAGCCGAGGGCAGCTTCTCCCTCAGAGATTCCTGAAAATAAGAGAGAAGACTCAGCCAGATACACAGCCAGTGTAAACATAGATACAGGCCTTTTATTTCCCAACATTCTTTGTATCATTGGTGTTTAGCACAAAGCCTGGCCCGTAGTAGGTGTTTAACAAATGCTGGTTAACTATGATAAACACACAAGTCTTTTTTTAAAATTTAAAGTCTATTTCTTTCACAGAAAAATCTACTTTCTCTCCTACCTTCCCTTTTCACATAGAAAAAGCAAAACCTTTATAACAAACATACCTAGATACATGTGGGCAGCTAGTTGCCTGCTACCAGGCCTGCAGTCAGGAAGACCTGAGTTCAAATCTGACCTCAGACACTAGCTATGTGATCCTGGACAAGTACTTAACCTGTCCTGTCTCAGTTTCCTCATCCAATGAACTAGAGAAGGAAATGGCAAATCACTCCAGTATCTCTGCCTACAAAATCCCAAATGGGGCCACTAAGAGTCAGACTCCAGGAGGGACTAACCAATCAACAGCCTGCTATGTGCCAAGTACTCGTCTTGGGGACACAAAAGGCAAAAAAAGACAGTCCTTGACCTCAAGGAGCTTACGCTCTAATGGGGGAGACAACTCGCAAGCACATATACATAGAGCAGCCTAAAAACAGGATGAACAGGAAATAAAGGACGAACTTCCAAGCCCATCAGCAAAGGGATTAGTCCTACAGTGGCCATAGTATTTCCAGCCTGGGCAAGACAAAGGGCTTTGAGTGGGGGCTGGGAGTGTGATGATATGTGACACCATAATTAAGCAAATGCAAAGTAATTTCAGGAGGGAGAGAACTGACCACCTGGGGAACTGAGAAAAGCCGTTGGTCTAAGGAGCAGTGCCCCAGGAGGTGAGTAAGGGAGCATCCTGGGTATGGGAGCTCTGCATATATCACAGTAAGGAGACCAGGAGGGAACAGTCAGTAGAGAGACCTGGGAGCAGGCCAGGCTGGAGGAATGCAGGAAGGAGAGTAATATGGCAGAAGCCTGTACTGGCAGGGGGGAGCTAGACTGGGGGGAGGGGGCGTTTTGAGCAAATTTCTATTTTATGGGATTTTCCAGTGTGCTGGTGTTGGTGAATACCCAGTCACATCTGGGTTTAAGGAATTCTGCTTTAGTAGCTAAACAGAGAATTAGGCTGACCTCACATGCTCCTTCTAGCATTCCTAGCAAAGATTCCTAGGAATCCTGGATTCTACAGGACATCTTTTTTTTTTTCCTCCTTAACCAATGCCTGGAATTTATCTAATTGTTGCTGAATTCTAAGAGGCCCCTGGCCACGGTGAATTAGAAGTTAGGATTGCCCATAGAAATCCGGGTGTTCGGGTCTTCCCTCTGATACTAAGCATGTGATTCTGGGCCAGCCCTAATCTCTTGGCACCTTAGTCCTGCCTCCACCCAGATCCCCCAGGATTTGCTTCCTAAGTCCGGGAAGGATGGTTATCACAGGTTCCCACAAGCCAGAGCTCCTCCTGCCACCAGATACAATCACAGATTCTTTCTGAAGTCATGCTAATAAACTCCAGGAGACACTTATATAAACTGTTGCTGAGGGAGAAGAGCAGAACCAGGAGAAATCTGTACACAATCATAGACACAAGGTATGTGTGAGGACCAGCTTCAATAGACTGGGCTCCTCTCAGCAATACAAGGTTATAGGACAACTCCAAAAGACTCAAGATTGAAGGAGATGCCCACATCCAGAGGAGATGTGGAGTCTGAGTGCAGATTGAAACAAACTACTTGCTCTGTTTCTTTTTCCTGTTTTATTTTGTTTTCTCTTTCCCACTGATCATTCCATCAGTTACAATCCTTTACAACCTGACTAATGATTAATGGGGGGAAGATAATTGTAGATCCTGTATCTAAGTGCTCACTGCCATGATGGGGGGGGGGGGAAGGGAAAGGGAGAAAATCTGAAACTCAAGGGACTGTGGAACTGAATGTTATAAACTAAAAGTAAAGAAACCAATTTAATTAAAAAATAAATAGGCTCCAGGGCTGAGCATCATACAAATTCTTTTAAATGAGATAATATCTATAACATCGTAGGTCTTTAATACATGCTTTGTTCCTTAATCTCAGCACTTTTTTGAACTTAGGTCTGGTGAAATGAATAAACTCCAATAAATCCTTCATTTTTAAAAGCACCCAGAAAGGCTTTGGATAACTTACTTCCTTCTATATGAGGGGCTCTGGACTGTATATTGTGGTGACCCACACTCTAATGAAGTGTGCTTTTGTTTATGGATTTTAATTTGAACACCACGCTTATATCCCAATAATCATCACGCACACAGTACCCACCCTTGTTACAGACAATAAAACACTTAAACCAAACCAACCAATACCGCTACAACTGAATATGTACCCTTCCATGCTCATGGTCCACCACCTCCCTAACAAGGAAATCTGTTTCAGCATCAGAAGTCTAGCACCAACTTGGAGCACTATTTTCAAGCACTCAGCACAGGCCCAGAAGGCAGTAACTGCTCTATAAATATTAGCTATTATTGCTGTTGTCAGCGTTTATGAAGATGATAAAAGCAGCCAAAATAGCCGTAGTCCTTTAAAAATCTGCAAAGTTTTTTACACAAACTGACTCATCTGACCACAGGGAAGTGTTGGGGGTGGGAGGTATTTTAGTTTGCTAAGGTACAGGGATGATGAGTGGACTCATGGGGAAGTAGACCAACACCTCCTTAACAGAAGTAATGAAAGGGGGTTTTTAATGTTGGGTTTTTTTTTTCCCAAAGTAATGAAAGTTTTGATTTGATTGTGGTTCTAGAAATAGAGAGGAATGGGGGAGGGGAGGGACAGCTATATGGCCAGCCTTAAATGGAGGGATTTGTCCAAGGCGGGAGTTCTAGAGATTAAAGGGTTAAATCCTTGGGGTATGAGTCAGAAAACCACTGGGAAGTAAAGGCTATCCTAGCTAGGATAGGCTGAAACCACGGAGGCACCCAACGGCCAGACCACCAAGCATCCTTTTTCTACCAGTCTTGGGTATGATACTTATCAGAGCCCAGACTTGATGCCAAGAGTCCTCTTCCCCACCCTCTCCAGCCCCATCTGACAGTTTACCCTTGTCATGAGCAAAAGGGCCCCCCACCATCAGGGGGCCCTAAAATCCCACGGAAATCATTAACCACTTTCCCAGGCTACCAACAAGACATGATTGGAAGAAAGGTATGGTCAGGGCACGAAGCCTGCTCTGAAAGATAGAACTGAGAGCCAATTCCCAGGTCAGGAAAAAGGTCTAAAAGTGAGATTTAAAACGTCGGGTCAGAAAAAGAAACAAGGTGATGAAGTGAGACCCAGATGATGGAGAGGAAGAGTGTTTCTTTTTCTCTTTTTTTACTTTTGCATAGCTCTGATGGTCAGGACATTTTTACATAAAATGAGAAGTTCTTTGATTACAGTCAATGAACTTCATATATAACATATGTGTGTTAAATACATATATGATGACTTTTTTTAAGGGCACCAAATACTGACGATTGTTTTTAATGAGCTTTCTGCCAAGCAACAAAAAAGAAAACCCTGGCCCCCAACACACACACATGCCAAGATTCTCATTCGGGGCAAGACTATTTTAAAAGGCTGGATAAAATACAAACAGAAGCTGCAGTGAGGGATAATTAATGAGAAATGCAGGTGTCTGGATGGAGGGGGAATCAAGGAAGGGCAAACAGGAGTTTCCAAATAATTAGTAGTTCTTCAAATACAGACATGCACACATGCACACACACATACACACACACACACACACACACACACAAAATGCTGAGGCAGCTTGGGTAAATGTGTAAATTCTCTAAGGGAAAAGACAAGAAAAAAAAAAAGATGGCTGATAAATAAACCTCCTCCAAATCACTGCAACGTCTGTGGTTCTGGATACCAGTGCAGAAAACCACCGTGCTCATATACATCCTCTGAGCCAACGCTAAAGGAAGTTCTCTCAGTTGTGGATATTTGTCCCTGGAATGTAGAGGTTG
The DNA here is from genome assembly GCA_028646575.1 of Pseudocheirus occidentalis. Lineage (NCBI taxonomy): Eukaryota > Metazoa > Chordata > Mammalia > Diprotodontia > Pseudocheiridae > Pseudocheirus > Pseudocheirus occidentalis. The sequence goes on along the minus strand of CM053597.1, from coordinate 11,997,042 downwards.
TAGGATTGCAAGGAAGGGTCCTTAGGGGCCTCTGTGTCTGACCACTTTGTTTTACAAAGAAAGTTAGGCCCAGAGTCGTGGGGCAACCCTCGGCCAGGGGTCCGGCTACTAAGCGCCTTCTAACCCAGGTCTTCCAAACGCCAAACTCCGCGCTCTCTAGGACACTGTTGTGCCTCCCCATGCACACTCCTACACTCAAAGACACACTCTCCTCTCTGGTTCTAGTTGGAATGTCCTCCTCTCCTGCCTCAGGTCCCAGGACCTCCAGGCAAGAGGACAGTTGCTGAAGGTTACCTCCTCACTGGAGAATGTCCAGAGAAGACTGACCCAGAGTCAGTTAAAAATGTTAATGTCTAAAGACAGGACGGTCCAGCACCCTGGACTTGAAGGCAAAGAATCTCAGGTTCAAATTCCACCTTAGACTCTTAGTATTCACGTGATTCTGGGCAAGTCAATACCTCAGTGTTGCTCTTATGCCCATTTCACAGATGAGGGAACTGAGATTGAGAAAGAGTAAGTGACTTGTCCAGGGTCATCTAGATAGTAGTTGAGCTGTGAGGGAGGGGTTGCCTTTGTGTCCCTAACATTTAGCAAGGTGCTCAGAACAGTCCCTGTTTAATAAATGCTGGGAGACTGCTAGTTGACTGACTTAAAGCGTCTGAGGCATGATTCAAACTCAGGTCTTCCCGATGCCAAGTCCAATGAGATCATGAATGCAAAGGGCTTTGTAAGTCCCACAAAGGGCAGCTACTGGTAGTGACTTGAGGGAATTCTAGAGCAGTGATTTTATCAGTGAAGGGAACTCCTGTGGTCTAAAGTCCCTCCAAAGATGCAGGACCACCTCCTCTTCAAACAATGACCTTGGAAGGTTGCTCCAGGCACTGAGAAATCAAATGACTTGATGAGAGACAAAGGAGTTATTTATTAAGCACCTATCAAGTGCCTTGCACACAGCTAGCATCAATTCCAAGCTTTCCCAACTCTAAAGCTAGCTCCGTATCAACTCTTAATTTTATTAAAAGAGGGGTTTCAAATAGCCATCCAGGGAGCTCCCTAAAGACCGCCTCCCCCCTTCCATGATAATGTATCTGTACAGGGCTTGGGAGCCCTGGGGCACGTCCTGACCAGCCTCCCATCCCCTACTTGATTGAGCATCAAGCCCAATTCTCCAGTGGCCTCAGGAGCACAAACAAACCCGGCCTTCCATCTAAGGCCCAGGGTGAGTGGGCAAGCCATGCCTGGCCCGTGCCTTCTCCCCCCCTTCCCAACTGGTGTGACCTAGAAACCAGGCCCATCAACTGAGGCTAGAGAAAGAACCTCTGGAATAACAATGAAACTGGACATCGCTGGCTGCCCTTGACACTTTCCCAAAGGTTTCACAACCATCCCGGCCTTGTCTGATTCCTTAGAGACACTCATCTCCTCAGCCCCATTTCATAGCTTGAGAAAACAGACACAAAGGGGCAGGACCCCCCAGTTCCCCCAAATTCCCTCTTCCTGAGGGCCCATGGACAGATTTTTAGGAAGTTTATGAACTTGATAGTGGGGGTGGGGTGGGGGGGAATCGATATTTTCATTAACCTTTGATTTTCTTTGTAATTGGATGTATTTTATTTTGAACATTTAAAACATTACTCTGAGAAAGGGCCCGTAAGCTTCAGACTTGTTGTTGTTGCTGTTCAGTCATGTCTGGTTCTTGGTGACCCATTTGGGGTTTTCTTGGCAAAGATCCTGGAGGGGTTTGCCAATTCCTTCTCCAGCTCATTTTACAGATGAGGAAACTGAGACAAACAGGGGCACTGCTAGTAAGGGTCTGAGGCTGGATTCCTGACTCTATACCTAGTGCTCTATCCACTGGGCCACCCAGCTGCCAGGCTTCAGACTGTCCATCATGCTTACATAAAAGTCACAACTCCTGAACTAGACTAGCACAAGAAGAAATTGGGGCCTAATGAACCAAACTCTCTTGTCTCAGGTCAAACAAGAAAAGTCAACAGAGCCTTCATTGAGTGTCCCCACCCAGGGTAAGAGCGGGGTGGCGCTTCTGCTACCCTCATCTTTCTGATGAAGCGGCTGGAGTCAGGAGAGGTTAAGGGATGTGCCTGAAGTCACATAGCACCAGGGATCCAAGCCCATGACAAGGCTTGGTGCAGAGGATCCAGGTTCATGCCCTGTCTTCCCGGTCTGCAAAGGTTTTGGCCCAGGAAACCTCTGGGGCCCCTCTAAGCTCTAAACCTTTAATCCTAGAACCCTTTTCTGTGCTCCTCTTCCTGACCCCAAGGCCCCCTCTTGGAACCAGGTGGGCCTCCCCAGCTGCTGTGGAATCACAAAATGTGGGTCTGAAGCTCAGCTCTGCTACTAGCTCATTAAGCAACATGGCCCCCAAGTGGCTTCACCTGTCCAGGAGGCTGGGCTAGATGACCTCGGTGTTCTTTAGCTCCAACAACCTAGGGCTCTACAGCAGTACTCCCAAGCCTGGGAAGGCGGGGGAAGAAGGGATCTCCATTGTTTCTCCCTTTGCCATTTCTGTATCAAGGAGTCAGAGGATGTATCCTCTATTAATTAACAACAGGGACCGACAAGGCTGAATAGCTGGTAAATGGCGCTGTCCCCTCCAGAGCTCACCTCTCTGCCTCTGACAGTCTGAAAACACAGCTCCCTCCAGGATCTGCCCCAAAATCACAACTCCCTCATTAATGCTTCGCTTCTGCAGTGGCATTTGCTTCAAGTCTAATTAAGGTGAGAGAGAAAGAAGCCCTAGGTAGCTTGCTTAGGTTCAAAATAGTTCAGCTCATTTGCTAGTGTGGTTTTTTTCCTTTCATTTCTATCATATTTTTTTAAACGGGGGGTGGGGGGGGGGGGAAGAGAAAAAGATTAGCTTTACACTAATTATATTTAACTTTTACTCTCTTGTAAATATAGGTTGATTTGAACTCAGATGAAAATGCAAATGGGCATCAACCGTCAAACATATTAACATATCAATGGAGAATTTTTAAAAATTGCTTTAAAAACATGGTGAGACTGTTAACTTGGGTGTGCTTGGTCTCCTGCGGCTCAGAGGGGTAAGGATTTGCAAGACTTCCCAAATCGGATGTATTGGGCTGAGGTCTTCCTGATCTCCAGCCCAATCCTCTTTTCTCCTCCACTTCCAATGACCCAGGAGATCTTGGCCCAGTGACTTTCCCTTTCTGGGTCTTGGCCTCCTGCTGTGTAAGTGATGGGGGTTGAACCAGATGACCTTTTAAGCTCAAGAGCTAAAATCATAGAGTCCCGTGTGTGGCCCTGTTCCATCCTCTGTAAAATGGATGAGATGACCTCCAAGGTTCCTGCTCTAGATCTAGGACCTGACAAACCAGGTGATGACTAAGGTTCTTTCCAGTTTATGACCCTGTGCCCTCGAATCCCTTCTCAAGCTTAGTCTCATGTCCTAGTTACTGCCCTTCTAGTATGGAGAATGGGACAGAGGTGGGGGAGGGAGATGAGCAGAGGGAGGCAGTGGGGAGGAAGTGGACAGAACCCCAGGAGACCCTACCGTGACTCCTGCTGGCTGGCTCACATTTGGGTCCTTCCTTCTGTCCTTCTCCTCCAGGCTCCCTCGGTTCCTGACTTCCTCCTCCTCCATTCTCCAGCTGCCTTCTCACTCCAGAAGATGCCTCCACCCTGGCTGCCTTCTCACCCTCCACCCGGGCTTCCTTCTTCTGACCGGCTGCTCCCTCCATTTTAAGGAAATGCTCAAACCGGCTAAGTTCTCTTTTTCATTTCCCCACTGGCTCCACTCTTAACCCTCTTCTGAATTAATGCTTCCTGACTTGACTTTCCTTAGTCTACAGAATGGGGGAGCCAGTACTAGTGACCCTGTCTAGTTGTAAGGATCAGACAAGACAATGCTGGGGAAAGGTCTGCATTCAGATAGTCTGAGTTCACTCTCCATTATACCACACTGCCTTTCTCATGGCTTCTCCTTCTAAGCCTACACCTAGCCCTGCATTCACAGCCAAACCCCGTTCCTGCTATCCATGTCAATAGGATGACGATTACACTTTTATTCTCTTCTGTCTCATATTAAAATTGCTTTTCAAAGTAATTCCAACAGTGAGTTCTGACCCTCTTCAGAAATAAAGGAGCCTTTCAGGTCACCCTTCTAGGGCCCAGTCCTTTCTCCCCTACCTAGATTTGGGTTCCAAGACCACATGCATTTATATTTTCCAACAGCAAAAAACAAACTACCCAGGCTGACACTCCTAGACAATAAATCCATCGTGGCCTTGGGAAATTGGACAAGGCAATCATTTGATCCTGGACTCTAAATTTGCATGTACTTAGTATTTAAGATTTCTCTCCTGCCAACTTTCAAGAGGGTCTGAAGAGGCAAGTATGGCAGTCTGACTCACACTCACACTCACACTCACACTTACACTCACACTCACACACACAGTCACACACTTGGGCAAAGGTTCCAAACCCCATCCAAGGTAAAACAATTTCACTGGTGCCACTGACTTAGTTCAGTGAAGTGGCCAAGCTTTTCAGATTTTTCTCCAGATAATAGATGAGGGCTCCAAAACAATTACACTGCGTTTCCCCTTCCAATAACTTTCCCTTCCACTCACTTTTATCAAAGAATGCTTTATTTCCTTAGAGGAAGAAGAAGCCAACACCAGCCCACTGGTTAAGGCTTTTTAAAATAAAATACTACAGCACGGACATCCCTTCCAAAAGAACAGACCTCAGCCCAGCCACACCTGCCTAACCTGTTCTGCTCTGGTCCCTGTCTTCTACTCAATGAACCCTGGGGGGGGGGGGGGAATCTATTAAGGTTAAGGGGGGGGGAGGGCTTTCCTCCGTGCTCCAGGACGTCATGTGGATACCGATGGTGGACAAAAATGGGGGGCTTTGGCTCTTCTTTCTCTCATCGTTGACCAGCCCAGACATCTCTTTTATGATCTATTTCACTCCATTCTCCTTGCTAATTCCTTGTTTAGGATATGCTGGTGCCTGCCTAAGCCCACCAGGTGCCTTCCCATTGTCTTCTTAGAACCTGACATTTTCGGTTCTTTGCAGGCCTAGAAGTCACTCAATGCCAGCAGAATCTTGGTACTAGCTTGGCAGGAGGTGCCACTAGCACCCGAAGGAGGAGGAGGCGCTACCTTCAGGTGTTGCACTGACAGAGTCAGCTGGGAACCAGAGGGCTTGGGTTCAAGGTCAGGCTTGGCCAGTGACATGCTGCACTACTCTGAGGCACTCACTTAGGAAACCTGACTCCCCAAAAGGCCACCTGGGAAAAACCACACACATACACATCCTTTCCTTCCCAATTCCCTTGAATGCTAGCGCTTCCTGTTGAATATTTCCAATTCACCCTTGTATGGAATGAGTGAAAACTTCTCAATTTGGGGTTGTTAACCTTCCCTTCCTTCCCCCCTCCTCCATGGCTGCTGTCAATCACTTTTACCTTCCTTTGTCTGTTTTCCTGCCTTGGTGGGATGCCCCCCCCCTTCTCTTGCTGTTCCAGTTGGAAAGAATTTGGTGAGGTGTGCCTCTCCACCAATGAGAGAGGAAACAGTCGGGAAAGGAGACTTGACTAAGTTAAGTTATAAATTCTGGCCCTGTCTTTTGTAACTTGCCTCTTCTCCATGATCAGTCATGGGGCAGACTGCCATCTTCTCCTGGGGAAGAGAATAAACTCCTATTCTTATTCTAAGAGATCTCTGCATTTACTTTTTTCGCTAAATTAAGGATGAAGGGTATTTTTCATCCCAAACAACCTGTATATATCTTATAATGGATTTCATATTGTCTCCCTCGTTAGACTTGGGGCTTCTTGAGGGCAGGGGCTACTTTTGCCTTTCCTTGTATGCCCAACACTTAGCACAGTGCCTGGGAAACCAAAGGTGCTTAATAAATGTTTATTGGTGTATTGACACACATATTGTACCTTAAGGTTTACAAAACTCTTTGTCAAACCAGCTCTGTGAGTTATACAGATTATTATTAGACCCATTTTCGAAATGAGACTCAGAGAAATGATGTGAGGCAGGAACACTCTGATCCCAAGCCAAGTTCAGGACTCCAGGGCCTGGCCTCAGAAGGACAATCTCCGAGGCTACAGAGCCCACCCAGCTTAGAGGGAGACTCCCTACAATGAGATGACATTCAGGCTTTGCTTGGCTTGGAAGGAGGCTGATGATACTTTCCAAGGGCTGTTATTATTGGTGTTGATTAATTGATACTTTTTGTGTTTTTGTTTTATTGTCGCAAATAATAAGCAATCCAATAGCACTTAAAAATGGGCAAAGTGCTTTCAATGTGTTCTCTCTTTGGTCCTCAGAACAATCTTTTAATTTGGACGTGATTATTATTCTCATTTTACAGTGGAGGTGACTGAGGCTGAGAGGTAAAGTGACTTGTCCAAAGTCACACAGCCAGTAAATATCAGGATTTGAATTCAGGTTTCCCCAACTCCAAGTCTCTGCATTCTATCCACTGCCATCTAGCTGCCTAATAACCATTCCTTTTATCCTGGCTACATCTACATTTTTGCATTACCTCACCCTACCCCAGCCCTTTGATCCCCATTCTGTCCCCTCTGGGGTCAAGCAGAAAATCTTATTTCTCTCTTCCAAGATAGCCCTTTAACTGCTTGAAGACAATGAGCAAATTACCTTTCTTGGCTTAAGTGTGCATGACTAGGCTTCTAAAGCTAAATCTAGGTCAAGAAAGCTTTGTACTCCCAGCCTCCAAAGTACTACGAGGTCCCCTTTCTTCTCCTCACCTCTGGGTGTGCTTCAGGAATGAAAGGGAAAGATGAAGAAATTAAGGCTGCTCAAAAGTTTCTGAGAAAAAATTAATCATAAAAAAGGGGAAAGGACCCACGTGTACAAAATTATCTATATCTGTTCTCTGTATGGTGACAAAGAATTGGAAATCAAGGGGATGCCCATCAGTTGGGGAATGGCTACATAAGCTGTGGTATATGAATGTGATGGAAGACCATTGTTCCATAAGACATAGTGAGCAGGCAGACGTCAGAAAAAACCTAGAAAGACTTACACGAACTGAAGCTGAGTGAGGTGAGCAGAACCAGGAGAACATTGTACATAATAACAACATGATTTCATGACCAACTTTAAAAAACTTAGTTCTTCTCATCAGTTCGATGATCTAAGACAACTCCAAAAGACTCATGATGGCAAATGCTATTATCCACATCCAGAGAAAGAACTATGGAGTCTGAATGCAGATTGAAGCAGACTATTTTCACTTTTATGGATTGTTTTTTGTTTTTTCTTTCTCCGGGTTTCTTTCTTTTGTTCTGGTTCTTCTTTCACAACATAACTAATGTGAAAGCACGTTTAACATGATTGTGCATGTATGTCCTATGTCAGATTGCATGCTATCTTCAGGAGGGAGGAGGGAAGGGAGGAAGGGAGAAAAACTTGGAATTCAAAATCTTACAAAGATAAATGCTGAAAATTATCTTTATACGTAATTAGAAAAAATAAAATGCTATTCAGTACAAAAAACAAAATCTGGGGAGCAGGGGTACAGTACACAGTCTTACACCAGTCTTATTCTAAAAGTTCATTGCTAACAGTCATTTGCAGCACATAATCCATTTTCCCAAAATTTCCCAATATTATATGCAATGATTAGGTTTCTAAGTGAGACCAAATAAATCTACTCAACTAACAGTGAAACTAAAACTAAGGACAGGCAAAGCAAACAGTAGTACTGCTGACCTAGTCATTAAGACAGAAATCGGGAAGATTAAGAAACTAAGTTTTAAAATCATATAAAATCAGTACTGATACTTAAGAAGAAATAGGTGTCATTCATAGAATTAATAAATATTGACTTATTAAGCATCCATCTGCTTGGGAACTTGGGAGCATCCCAAATTTAGACGACACAGACTCAACCTTCCTAGGGTTTGTAGTTCTATATGGATGAAGGCAGCAACATAGGACAGTGGAAATAAAGCTCCGCCTAGAGTCAGGAAGACACGAGTTCAAAGCCTACCTCTGATCCATACTAGCTGTGCGACCTTGGCCAAGTCATCTTGCCTCTGAGCTTTTATTTTCACAACTGTAAAATAAAACTGTAAAACACCTACTTTGGGGTTACCGTGAGGACCCAATGAACTAACTTATTGTAAAGCGCATTCCAAAGCTCTGTAGATACTAGGTAGGAAGACAAGATATAAATACAGAATACTAGAGGTATTAAATGAAGGGTGATAATAAAGTAAATGGGAACATTTCTGGAGACTCTCAAGAAGACTTTTGAGTTCTTGGAGGCATTTCAGATCTTTCTGTAATAACTGAACAAAAAATAGGGACAAATGGCATGTGGAGGAAAGACTGACTGAAGTAAAACTAGCAGGCATAAGCTTGAAAAATCAGAGGAAAAGGAGGGAGCCCAGCATGTAAAAACACATCCTTCTTGATGAGGATGAAAGAACATAGTAGGGAAGAGACGTTGACTTTAACAGCGCTGCCAGCCACTAGATGGCGCACTCAACCTAGGACAGCTTGGTTGTTGGATAAACAAGGAAATGGTGAATGGGAAGAGGATGACCATACAGGTGACCCTTTGTAAGTATGCCCTCTGGAGAACCTGTAACACATTACAAATGAAGCAGAAATGACTTAGAAATATTTTGAGAGGGGTTATCTACAAGGATAGTATCAAACTCAAACAAAAACCATACATAAGGAATCCTGTGGCTGCATATTGACTTAGAAAACCAAGTGTTAACATTGTTTATGCTCTGCTACAGTTTTTATTTATTTTTAAGTACTGTATTTTACTCTGGTTGCATAGCCACACTCGGGAGTGGTGCCTGCCCCTGTGACTGACAGCTCTGAACTACATCTGAACTACAGTTCTTCTGTATCAGTAGAGATAACAAGATGTTGACCAAACAACCAATTTTTTATTATATATCTTGTACGTTGGTATAGGGCCTGTGCTTTGCTGTGAAGCTTTAGTTCTGTCTCTAAAGATTAGGAATGGAATGGAAGGGAAAGGGCCTATATGCTGCAAGAAAAAATGTGCTTACCAAGAAGCAAGAGGCCTCCGCTTACAGGTCACATCTTACCCCAACCCAGTGTATCTCTGTGCCTCTTCCCTTATCACCATTTGGCATCATTTCAGGTAGACTGTTAATACCTATGACCTTACTTCTCTACCTCCTCCCACTCACCAATGGCTACATAAGGTTGGCAGGAGAGGAAACCTAAATCAATATATTAAATTTCTATAATCAGGTAAATGATGGAATCTTAGGGGCTGGAAGGGACCTCAGAGGTCATCTTCACTCCCTGTGTCTTGGTTCAGTAGAAGGCTTACAGAGAAGGTATCCAGAGATGTTAATTATTCATACCACACCTGTCCTTGTTTACTAAAGATAACAGATCTGGCTGTAAATATATCCTGATAAACCAGGCCCTGTTTAGCAGGCATGAAGGGAGAGAATTTCAGATTGTCCTTCAGGTCACAAGCTAGGAAAATTTGGGCTTTCTTCCATTCTCCTTACTAAGGGCAACGTGCCATCCTCCACCAAAGTCCTTTCCTGAAGCCTTGTGTTGGAATCTAGATGACTTTGACTAAAGAATGAAATCCTTGAGGGTAAGACCTGGTCTGTCCTCGGCTCTCCAGTGTCTAACAGAGCCTGGCAGGTAAATGCTTGTTGATTGACTGACCAAGAAAAGGAGCTGGAACTCTGGAAGGTCCCACTAGGCTGGCTTCAATTACTGGCTGAAGTCCTATCTCAGAGAACCAGCCTGGCTAAGGGCAGAGAGGCTGAGAGCAAGTTTAGATAACAGGATGTGAATATTTTCTCACTAGGAAAACTCATAAAAATGTCATTCAGGCACACATCAAATGTAACCTCGAATCAATAACCATAATCACAACTGTGACAAGAAAATCGAAAATCTCTGTCTTTTTTAACATTTCAGAAAACAGTGTTTCTAAGGTACATACTACAAATCAGCATTATCTGTCTCTACAATGACTGATAAGGTCGTCAGCTACAAGGCCTATTATAACCAGTTAATGCCGGTCATTTAGAGAGGCAAAAACAACCATCAAAAAACATTATCTCAATTAAGGAGGAGTCAGTAGGTACTAAGAGGGCCAAAGATTCTCCCCAGCATGGTAGCTGGGAAAGCCTGGGTTCAAATTTCACCCCTAACACTTATTATTAACTGGGTTGATCGTGGACATTTCAATAAAGCTCTGAGTCTGTTTCTTCAGCGGTAAAAGGGGGAGTCTCTGTAGAACTTACCACACAGAGCTGTAGGGGACAAAAGAGAGAATGTATGCAGCTGCTGCATCCAGGCCGGAGAGGCAGCCAGGTGACCAGGTGGACTTGGGAGTCAGAAAGACCAGAGTTCCAATCCTGCCTCAGAGTTCTCTGCAACTTAAGTAGCTGAAACTCAGTTTGATCTTCTGTGAAATCGGGAGAATTGTGGCACCTCCTTCACAAGGTTATTATGTGGATCAATGTTACATACGTAAGATATGGAAGTGCTAGATGTGTGTATGTGTGCACGCACGCACGCACAAATGTGTGTCTCATACCATCATTAGATACTGCTACCTCCTTCTCATCTCTTGTTTTGACAAAACAGTCTGAGGACAAGTCACTGACCTGCTATTATTCTTTTATTTTAACCCACTGCGGCCTGCTGCTTGAATAGCTATGCCAACCACACTTTGTAACTGACCCAGAGAATTGGGGAATGTCTGCTTGGCCAGTTTAGAGACCGTGAAAGCATCTACCGGGCAATTCCAGGAGCAGGAAGGACAGACAGCAGGATGTGGACCACGTCCTAGTCCAGGATGGTTTTAATGGCTTCTCCTTGGTCTCTATCTTGTGAAAGGCTTTCCTTCCAGGGTGTTTGTAGATCAGAAATATGTGGCACGGCAATGTCTCTTTAAAACCCCCCACTAATTTTTCTGGATTGTTGCTATGGCTGGGCTTTCGTGGGCGACCACTCTGACTGTGCTCCTGGCCCCAAGTCCGTCATAGTTTACTGGTTGAAACTGAGGACTGTACTGTTGTTAGTATAATAATTACTACATTTTACAAACTATAATAATGAAAAATCCTTTTATTTTATAAACTATAATATCTCTGAGGAATTACAAAGTACATTCTGGTTTCTTAATTGATTTTATCTCTTCTGAAAACTAAAATACTCTACATGAGGACTCAAGAAAAGTCATGAAGGTTTGACTCAGTGGAATCAGGCCTGTGTTCATCATAGAGTCGTGGGGGGACCGGCAGCCGACACACACCTCAGGTCACTGTGGCTTCTTCATCTGGGGAGTCTGAGCTGAGCTGTTACTGTTTTGAAGACCAAAGGTCTCTTGTCCATACACATCTTTTACATGGAGCCTGTAAATAATGCCAAATCAGTGGATTTGAGTGACACCAAGAAAGGCAGGCCCTGGGGAGTCAGGATGATCTGAGTTCAAGTCCTGTTTTCTGACACATGCTGAGTCATGTGACCACAGACAAGTTAATGGATCAAGGCCCTGGACTTTTAAAGACAGTGATGAATAATAACAATTACAAACAAGGCACTGATACGCATTCAGGAAAGGAGTTTCCTATGGCACAAAGTCCAGAGCACAAACCTAGGCACACTGGGCTGAACGGAAAGTCAAAGGGAATCACCAAATGAATTAGTTATAAAGGGAAAAGTGTAATATTCCTTTGGGTCCTCATTAAGGGCTGCAATTTCATGGCCATAGTGGAGATTTTGAGATCATCTCATTCAACCTTTCATCTGTCAAATAAGAGGAATGAAATGACTTGTCCAAGGTCATCAGGCTAGTCAGAGGCAGAACAAGGAGACACTAAAGTCAAAGGACTGGGGGGTGAATGGAAGTTTGCATCTCCCTTCTAGGATGTGTACAGAGGTTTGCACGCCCACTGTCTCCCCGTTAGAATGTAAGCACTGTGAAGGAAAGGAATGTTTTGGCCTTTTCATATGTCCTCACCAGTGCCTGGCAAAGAGCAAGCACTTAGTAAATGCTGAGTGACTTAATTGATGCAGTTCAGCCCCTTCATTTTATAAATGAAGAAACTGGCCCAGCAAGGTGGCGCTCTGGTCACCTGGCGGCAGAACCCAGACTGGACCTCCCCAGTCCTCAGACTTAACCCAGGATTCTTGCCACATCAGCAAACCCAGGGCTCCTGATGCCTACATTTTATTTTTATCCTGAAATCTAGTAACACAATCACACCTCAGGATGGTACAGGGGCCAACTGTTTACAAAATGCTTTCACATATATAGTAGGATTCCAGGCTGCAGCAGAGATTTCTTTGAGTATTAGAAAGCTGCATATGGACCCAGAGGACTTGCCCTGTATCATGAGGTCAGAGATGTTTTCTGTCCTTTGAGGTCAGCTCTCTCTATCCCTGAGACATATGTTAAAGGGGTCAAGGGTTTAATACCCATTACTCAGAGTTGCAGGAGGACACAGACAAGGGTTGTCCAGGATGGGCAGGCAAGAATGGGTTATGAACTCTGTCTTTGCTGGAAATACTAAAATCTATGAGCTCAGGAAGGAATCCAGGCTCCCAATCATTAGGTCCTCCAAGCAGCCAAGCCCGGGAAACGGCAGGAAAGCCAAGTCTCAGGCGGAGATATGTGGTCTCCCTCCACCACTGCTCTCCCATAGTATAAGGAAGTTACCAGCCCCTGGGATCAGACATCCCATGACTTCTTTGGTCTCCTTGGTTCTAACATGAGGACTTTGGGTAGGATCATGTGGTGGGGTTTGCTACTGCCTCACACTAGAGGCGAAGCTCATGGGAAAGGAAGAGGGAGAAAATAAGAGACAGCAAACTGGAGAAGGGGGAGGGCAGAGAATAAAGCCTCATGCAGGCATTTCCCCCCTAAGTCACCCACCAAAGCAATTTTAACCTCCTTCAAGAGCTCCGCCAAAGTATTGGAACAATGAGGCAGCAAAGAGTCCATAAGGTAGATGTGACAAGCTGAGGTCACACAGCCCTTGATGGGAATGCCTCGCATTTGGGCTCTCAAACCCTAAGGAAGTAGGTCGGGTCCAGGGTGAGCTCCGGGTCTGACCAGGTACCACTGCTTCTCAATGAGCCCGGACTGAGGATGGAGAAGACAGAGGGGTCGTAGAGTTTGGGGGGGCGGAGGGAGGAGGGGAGGGTCTCCAGTTAGGCGACAAAGAAGAGGCAACAGCATCCAAGGCTGAACGGAGCTCAGGATTAAAGACATTCCTGGCTGCATAGGTTCGGAAGTAAGGGGAAAACCCCAAAGGAAAGCCTATTCCAACCACGCCCCAGAAAGGTCTTGTTTCCTGCGCACTGAATGCCTGAGCCATGGACGAGTTTGGGGAAATGGTGGATCGTGCAGCCAGGATCCTAGTACGGGTCATCCCCAGCAGGAGGCACACCTTTTCTTTGGGACAGGGTGGGGCACCTCATGGGCACATGCCAGGCCCGCCAATCCAGGGGATATAGTCAATCCCTTGGGCTCGGACCCTGAATTCTCGAGACCGCTTGTGCACAGCTGAACCTCCCCTCTCCACCCGGGCGCGGAGCTTCGATCCCCACCCCTTCGGGGAGGCAGCGAAAGCTGGGCACCTCGCTCCCAGACGGAGATCTATTGAGAGGCTGCCAGTGCCGTGGCATCCGGTATGGGAGGGGGCCCTCCAGCGTGGTACGGTCTTATACCTCCTCCCAGTGCATCGGTGCCCAGAGGCGAGCTGCCTGCAAGGCTTCCCGTGGCCCCAGTGACAAGCATCGGGGGCCGCCCCAGGCTCGGCGGCGGCTGCTGTTCCGGCCCCCACCAGCGGCAGCCCTGCGGGGGGGGGGGGGCGCCCAGCTGCCTCAGGCCCGGGGGAGCAAGGCAGCCGACGAGGAAGGCGAGCGCCTGGCTCCGGTCCGCAGTCCTGACCGAGCCTGGGTGCGCCTGGGTCTTGGCCCCAGCGCGGGCCCCGATTCCGGCCCCAGCTCCCCCAGCCCCCACCCCAATCCCGGTCCCAGCCCGGGCCGCGGCTTACCTGCCCACCCGCAGCCGTCTCGCGCGCCCGCCGCGGCCAAGGTTAAGAGCGCCTGGCTGGGGGGCAGCGGGGGAGGCGCGCGCCTCCAGCCATCGCCGCTCCTCTGGACGTGGGGCCGGGCCGAGCGGCCGTGGCCACTGCCCCGCAGCCGGGCCGAGTCGCACACTTCGCCCCTGTCGCGCCCGGGGCCGGCGGGGCCAGCAGCGCCAACGAGGCCAGCAGCGCCAGCGCGGGCGGCCAACTCCCCAGCAGCGCCCCCGGCTTTGGCCACAACTTCTGTGCACGCTCAGCCTGGCCTGGCGGGCTGGGGAGGGCGGAGCCCGACGGGCCGGGGGCGGGGCCCCACGGGGCCGGGGGCGGGGCCCGAGCACCCAGTGGGGCCGAGGCACGCGCTCTGCCACCAATCAGGGTGCGCCTCTCGGCAAGGAAGGCGGGGCGAGAGGATTCCATGACGTAGTACTGGGAGCTCTGGCCTCTCCCTGGGGCCAGGTAGGGCCGGAGGTGGAGGAGGCGGAGGAGGGGCCCACAGATCCTAGGATCCTAGATCCGGAGCGGGTGGGGACCCCCGAGGCCTCACAGTCCATTCCACTCTTTGCACAATTTGGGACTTTAAAACCCATAGAGGTGAAGCCTTCGTCACCCAGGTAGCGAGCATCAAGAGGTGAAATCTGAACCCAGGGCCTCTGACTCTAGGCTCAGTGCTCTTTTCACTGTGCCAGGTTGAAAGGTTAGGTTTGAGGGTAGGGTTATCCTTCTTAGGAAAAGAAAGGCCCGCCAGAGAGATAAGTGTGGAGTGGGGAGACAGATGTGAGCCGGAGGAGATGCCGGGGGTGAGGAGAACGATAGGCATGTCCCCAGGGCCAGAGGTGGCATTCAGAGGTGACGAGCGGGCAGTCATGAGGAATTAGGACTGTTGGGACAGGAAAAGATGTGATATAACTGGGGGGGGGGTGGGCAGGTGTGGGCACTGAGGGAGCACAGATGTGGTGAAAGAGATTCAGAAGAACACAGATGTTGGGGCCCCTGGCTCAGATCTGAGAGGCGCTGTACCCTGCAAAAAATGTGTGTGCGTGCGTATGTGGTGTGTGTGTGTGTGTGTGTGTGTGTGTGTGTGTCGGGGGAGGGAAATCAATAGGACGGTGTGGCCAGCAGTTCTTAGGCTAGTGGGGGTCGGGGGGCAGGAAGGAAAATCTAGATGTGCCCACCTTAAAATGAAAGGGCTCTCTCCCATAGGCGGTTGCATTTACAAACTTCAGAAGATTCCCCCATTACCCAAGGGAGGGGGGGTGGCAGGAGAGAGGGACAACGGAGTGTACATCTCAATACTGGAGCCAAGGTTCTTCCCTTCCTGGTTTCCCCATTCCATTTGTATTCCCAATTTTTCCAGGACAGTTTAGTTTTGAGCTGTGCTGTGCCTCCTTCACCCCCACCCCCACCATCCCCCATGCGGAAAGGATCGAGGTAAGGACAGTCCAGGGGGTGCCGAGTAGCCAAAGTGGGTAAGTCCACCAAGGATAGGCTGTCGATCTCGGAATTTCAAGATTTCAGACCAAAGGATTCTAACTAGGATAGGAAGCCCATCTCCCCACTTTCAGAAAGCAGCGTCCTGTACTTCTTAGAGTGCAAGGAATGTGGGAGCACACTCTCTCCCTGTCTCTCTCTCTCTCTCTCTCTCTCTCTCTCTCTCTCTCTCTCTCTCTCTCTCTCTCTCTCTCTCTCTCTCTCTCTCTCTCTCTC
>CM053597.1:11945128-11980746 GCA_028646575.1 Pseudocheirus occidentalis | reverse complement strand
CTTGTGTCCAGGGCTCCCTCTGGCTCTACTCAGCCTGGTGCTCAGCCTCCCTTTGGGGAGCTCACCTGGTCCTCAGATAACAGTGGCCTCCCTTCAGTCCGGAGCTAGAGACTTGCCAGCTTGGCAAGACTACCCTACTGGCATAACTTTCTTTTCTTTCTCCATTCCCCCCTTCCTTCATCTTCCCACCTTTGCCTCAGCCCCACTCAACTTGGTTTATGTTTATTCTTTTTCTTCTGCTCTTTCTGTCCCTGAGTTAATCTGTCACCATATATTTATTTAGTCCCTGCTACGTGCCAGGCATTGTGCTGGGTCCTGAGGACGCAGGAATGTAAATGCCCGCCAGGAGCTTACGTCCTGTAGGGGAAGACCACATGTATGCAGAGAAACACGTACAAAGTCAACATAAGGTAATTTGTTGGGGGGCAGTGGAGGGCCCTAGCAGCCATGGGGTTATCTGGTATGGGAAGCAATGGCAGAACTGAGCTGTGAAGAAAGCTTGGAATTCCAAGAGACTGAAGTGAGGAGAGAGTTCGGTTCATGCATGGGAGGGCACAGCCCTTGCAAAGGCATGGAGGCGGGAGATGGAGTTAGTGTAAGGTTCTGTTTGGCCGGACCATAGAATGTATGGAGGGGAATGATGAATGATAAGGCCAGAATGATTGGGTTCTGTCCTAGGAGAGCTCTTGACACGAGTGACTCCATGACCAATGAGCTTGGTCACCCCATGCATACTAGTGCACAAACAACGTGGGTGTCTTATTCTTTCTCTGGAGGGCCTATAAGTTCTCAGGTGTGCCTGCTATGATGCTTGGGACTCTGGTAACTTTAAGTGAAGCCAAGGACCCTGGGTCTTCTCACCTGAAACACCTCCCTCCCTCACCTCGTGTTGTCCCACTGACAAACAGAAACGACTCCACGTTGTCACCTGCCCCAGCAGGAGTTGTGGAGTGGTGGGGAGAGCCAGAGGGGCTACCCTGGTCGTTCCTGGGCATTTCCTCTGGCCACAACTTCAGCACTGAGTCTTTGCCATCTGCACTGGCTTGAATCACTATCTCTGTAGTCTCCCCTCCCCTGTCCCAGCTCCCCTTTAACTTGGCATCAATGAATACTTCCTTGTAGAGCACAATCTATTCTGGAAAATGAGGGAACTAACACCACCCACTCAAATTACTCCTCTCTCTTTTCTGCTTGTCCTGACTTTCTAGAGGATGTCGGGGAAAGGCAGCCCGAGAACCAATGAGCTAGTCAGTCCTACTGAGAGACGCTCATGCCATGCCTCCACTCTTCATATCTTGCTGTGGATGGATAGCCTAGGGAGATACTCAAGAAGGTTTGGAGGTGGGGGAGGCACAGAAAATGGTCCTGCCATTTTAACTCTGTGTGAAATAATGTGGAGT
The DNA here is from genome assembly GCA_028646575.1 of Pseudocheirus occidentalis. Taxonomy (NCBI): domain Eukaryota; kingdom Metazoa; phylum Chordata; class Mammalia; order Diprotodontia; family Pseudocheiridae; genus Pseudocheirus; species Pseudocheirus occidentalis. Next base: position 11,979,346 of record CM053597.1, on the reverse strand, counting down.
TTCTCAATGGGCATTGGGAAGACAGTCCCTTCTTGTATTGGGGGGTCAGAGGACGTGGATTCCAGTCTTCCTCTGGATGCTTGCATCACCATAGTCTTAGATTGGGATCTAACCTTGTCTTGTCATGGTTTGCTCAGCTTTAAAATGAAGGGATGACAGGATCGATTTAGCGCTGGAAGGGGCCTCTTGGATTGAACTAGAAAACCTCTAAGGTCCCTTTTGACCCTAAATATGTGATTCTATGAATCAGAAATCTTACACTTCCTAACTGTGAGTCTTTGACTTAGTCAGTACAGTTCTCCAGGTCTCAGTCTCCTCCTCTGGAAAATGCCAGGGGCTGGAGGTAGATTGGATTAATTGGCCTCCAAGGTCCCATCCATCCCACTCAAAATTCATGTTTCTCGGAGCCCAAATGTTGGAAGCAGAATCCTCTCTGGTTGATTAAACATGTGAGTTGCCTTCTGTTTTCTTGGGATAGGTAAGAGACCCTTCTGCAGGGGATGCTTTTTTTTCAGCTGCAGCTCAGTTCTCCATTCATATTTAAATAGACCTCCCACTGAAAGTGCTGTCTCTTTGGATGGCAGACATAAAAAGATTTGCTCTGTCTGTTGGCATATTTTGAGATCTCTCAGGCAGCTTTATGGAACAACCTTTGTTAAGGGCAATCTGTACCTTCTGAAGTCCTTTCTCATTTGTTTGTTTAGACAGGCATGGAGGAGTCAATGTGATTTCTCTCTCTCCTCCTCCCCCCAACCAATGGATGAATCATTTTGTATGTTTCTTTAGTGCATTCTCTCAACAAGATTCAATTAAACAGATATTTGTTAATAACAACCAATCCAGTTCTCATAGCATGATAACCTTGGGAGGTCATTATCACCATTTTGTAGATGGGAAAACTGAAGGACCCAGAAGGTGAAATGGTTTGCCCTGGTTCCCACAGTAAGTGTCGGAGATGGGATCTGACTTCCAGGTCCCAGCCCCTTCCATTCTATCATGTTGCCCTCTCTCTGCCATCTATGGTGTGCTAACCATCAGGACTTGAGAAGATACATAGATGAACTCCTTCCATCATGTAGCCCATGGTCCGTAATGGGAGGTGAGTCATGAACCCAAATAACTGTATGTGGTAAGGACTAGAGACATGTTCAAAGAACATAACCTGGGGACTTGGAGGAGAGAAGCCTCCCTTCTAGCAGGGCTGGGAGGGAGAGATAGGATGGGTAGCATTGGTACAAGAAGGTGGTCCAGGTAGAGGAGCAAGCACCATGGTCCATAAAAAATATGAAGGAGGGAAATGCCAGGATAGATACCTGAAATGGTGGGTTCAGTCCACCTGGGATAGAATGTAAAGGCATAGTGGGAAGTCGGGATGGAGAGTTATGTTGGCATTGTAAATCTGTAGATATATTAAGTCTAAAAATGATGTAAACATCAGACAGAATACCAAGGGAAGATTCTTTTTTAATGTCTCGTCATTGAGTTACTGTATAAATGTTAGCTTGGGTGGATCTGTGATTTCAGGGATGGGAGTACTCCCTCCACCAAAGCACTTTGCAGTCTTTCCATCCTTTCCAATTCTGTGCTGCTGTTGTTTATGTTCTTCCAGAAGGCTTCCGTAGGAAAGCCAGCTGTCCTCCTTTTTTTGAGTATCCTGGGGAGTATAAAAATCTCTCAACTTACCCATCAGGAGTTTGCCCTTCTCACTACACATCTGGCCCAGTCATACACATTCCCCAAAATGCGCCGCTTCGGGCATGGGATTGCTACTTTGGGTTCTTCCATTGCCCAGGAGATTAGTCATCATCTGAATTCTTCTGAGATCGTATTGATCCACGATTCACAGTCCTTCTGGTGCTCTTCTTGTTTGGGAGGTGGGTGACTACCTGTGCAGAATGTCGCACTCATTGTCCAGAATGGGTAGCTGCTGTGCTGGTCAGTTCTGTTTTGCTGTTTTTCTTTATTGCAGAGGTGAGTTTTACAGGGGTGGTGAACATCAGGAAATGACTGATGTATGAAATTAGGAAAATAGGAAAACTTTGAAAAGAACCAAGCCTTTGAACAGGTGAACAGTTCTGATCTGTTAAGAGTTTGTCAGCTGGCAGCCTTGTTCTTTATGTCATCAAGCCCATGCCTTTCCTTGCTCTGTTCCAGAGCTGGCTTGTTAGCATCTGAAACATATGTCCACCAGATAGATATTGACGGAATGATTCACTGTGGTGTTGCTGCAGATGGAGCATGGGCTGGGATTCACATCCTGTCTCTGACACTTCATAGCTAGGAAAGTCTCTTCCCTTCTCCAGGCCTCAGTGGCCTCAGCTTTCCTGATTGTAGAGTAAATGTATTGGACCTAATGAGTTCTAAGGTCCCTTTCCACTCTAAAGTTGTGATTTTGTGATCCGTGGGCTGCCTGTACAGCTCTATACCTAAGTGTGGACCACCTGCATTAAAAAAAAGAGCTTTATTATAAGCTTAACATTGAAAATCACCGTTCAGTGCATAGACATTTCTCATCCACTTTGTTTTTTCAGTGTGAATGGTTAGATTATTTAGGATTCCATTTGGGAGGGAGGTGTTTGCATTTTCTTGGATTTCTCTGAGGAGATTCAGTGTGATGTTCTTGGGCTGAGGTGACTAGTCTTCTGCATTAACATTAGGTAAAATGAAGGAGGGAGCAAAGCTGGAGGTGTGGTGCTGGTTTCCTGAAGGAGAGGCCATTCCAAGAGGTGTAATTTGGGGATTATGTTCAGGTGACTAAGAGAGTCAGTGGGTTAGCAATACTCCCATGACTGCATGAAATGGGATTAAGTCTCTGAAGCTGCCAGACCAGCTTTGAAGAAACAGTCAGAGGAGCCAGGCTGAGATCAGGTGCACTCTCCATTGTGTGGGGATTTGGGTCTCTGTGAGTGAGATGGACAGGAAGGGGTCGGTTACACACCGCCTTGTGAACATGAGCAGAGAGTGGGAAGGGGCTTTCAGGGGGCTCACAGAGCACCAAAAGCTGTAACATACCATGGAAACCTAAGCACATATATGTGGTCTCTCATTTGAGCCTCACGACAACCCTGCCATTTTACAGATGAGGAAACTCAGGGTGGGAGAGGTCAAGTCACTTGCCCAGGATCACCCAGTTACTATCTGAGGCCAAATTTGAACTTGGGTCCTTCTGCCCACCAGTCTAGCCTCTGCACTCCGCACCACCTGGTGGACACAGCACAGTATGTGACATGGCTAGAGTTGGATGCTTGCAGCTGCTCTGGAGCTAGGGGATTTCTCCCTGGCTATCTTCCTCCCATGCTCATAAACTCCAATGAGCATGTGCTGCTTGCTACATGTCCAGGTACAGCTTGTAGTTCTTGTCCCAGGTATAAAAATTCCTAGGTCTGACTCTGTGTGGATAATAAAGAATAGCAAACGTTTCCATAGCACTTTACAAATATTTTCTGGGTTTTTTTGGATGGCTTCCAAGTACCACCAGTGTGGCCCCATCAAATTGCTGACAATTCAATGGAAGGACCCCAGGAAATGGGTGACATTTCCTGTTCTTTTGGTCCAGATCTCAAAATAAACATCTGATCCCAAACGGCAAACCGAGACAGATTTTTCGAATCCTTCACGTCTGTGCCTCAGAAAAAAATCGACTCCAGAAAGCTGAGTGGCCCCGTGAGCAGAGGACCTCTCATCCCTTTTGTTCTGGCTGGTCACTGCTTCTCTTGGAGGCCTTCTCCAGCAGAGCTGTGGGTGTGAGCCGGCTCTCCTTAAACAGCTACCCATGAGCCCCAGCTGTAAGAATGCAGCCACCCTACCTTTGCATGGGTCAAAGATCTTTCTAAGACTCTCTTTTCCTATCTGATTATGGGCTACAGGAATGTCCTGGGAACCCAAAGGCTGCTGGTGCCTCTAATTAAAGGAAGAATGCCTGAGCTTCCTTGCTCAGGGTCCCTTTGGGAGAAGGCTCAGACATCTGTTTATTGCACCAAGGCCATTGAGTCCAGCCCCATACAAGTAGTAAGTAATAGAGTTAGGGTTTGGGTGAGGGTCCTCTGACAGAGTCAGAAAAAGTGTGGTTTTCCCTGGCATGAGGGACACCTCGGACAAATCATCCGGCCTCTGGTTGTCAGTGTACTCATCTGCAAAGTAATGGGGCAGAGTTTGACTTCTAAGGCCCCTTTCATCTCCACATCTGTAATCCTTGGATTATATATTGTATATCATATGCATATAAACATACATATCTATGTAACACACATGTGTGCATGTGTAGATGTGCTTATATGTACATATACATGTACATATACATAAATATACACATATTTATATGTGTGTATGTGTATTTATACATACATACATACATACATACATATGCAGTTCTTTGGCATCTGGTGACATTCATTTAGCTCAAAGTTTTGATCTTGAAGGAAAGGTTGGAGGTCAGGGAAAGCAGATCTTCCTGTGCTCCCCTTCTGCCTCCCCATGGTGACATGGAGCCCACATTTGGCTCATTTCCTTCACTTTGAGAAGGCTTTCTCAGGGGCTCACTCTGTGCCAGGTCCTCTGCTAGGGACACAGAGACAGAAAGGAAGCTGTCCCTGCCCTCGGGAGCAGGGAGGAGGGCCACGCACACACAGTGGTGTATGTGCAGAGTTGCTCCAGAGTAGTGTGAATGGACTACTAGAATGAGCCAGCCATCTGAATAGGCACCAACCCTTCCCCCACCTTGTGATGCCTGGAAAGGTGCCAGACATGGTGCCACAGTACATGGCGCTCTAAGGAATCCTGGGCTGCTCCTAGGACCTAGTCTCAAATCCCGCCTCAGACACAGGCAGCTCCTGTGTCCCATGAGAAGCCTTTCCTGATGCTCCGACTTGCTCGGACTCGCTCCCTCCTCCACTGACTTGTCTGCCAGCAGAGTGGAAGCTTCCTGAGGGCAGGGTCTGTTGCTCGTTTTATCATTCCATCCCCAGTCCCCAGCTCAAGAGTCTTGGGCCTTCTAAGAGTTGGGTAAAATGCTTCTTGAATTCTGCAGAAACAAGTTTTGCCCAGAAATCATAGGCCATTGTGTAGCTGTCAGACTACATTGAAAGGAAGCAAGGACCAGCACGTGTTGAAGAAAGCTGGCCCAAGCTCTCCCTTCAGCCCCTTCCTCTCCTTTTTGGAATAGTGTTCACTTACTTGCCTAGAGCTCCCTCAAGTATTCCTCCAACCCCAGCCCCTTAGCCCCCAGGGCCCAGCTTGATGGAATCAGCTGCCCTCATTGAGAAAGTTCTCTCCAGCAGAGCCATTTCAGGTGCTTTATATTTGGACCCTTGATTTAGAACTGGAAGGGGCCTTCAAGGATATTAAATCCAGCCCCCTCATTTGACAGAAGGGTAAACTGAGGCCCATAAAAGTTGAGTGACTTGCCCAAGGTCACTTGGATGGCTAGCAGCACAGCTGGAACTGAAGAGATTTGTGACTGAGCTGAGCAATTTTTCCATCGCACCATGCTTTTTACTGTACTGAAAAATCCTTGTACTGTTGGAACTCCAATGAAGGAAATCTGTTTGGGTTAAGAATAATTTGTGAAAAACCAAACAGAGCCTTCTTATAGGCTTTCCTTATTCCTTCCTTTGGGAAGAAAGAAACAGTCAACAAGACTGTAACCTGAGAAAAGTTCCCTTGGAGTTTGGTGGGATGGGTTACCTAGGGAAGTAGTGAGTTTCCTGCTTACTGGAGGTATTTCAAGTCTAGGCTTCATGATTATTGAGTTCTGGACAGATGCAGATTGTCCTGGCTGACCTCTGAGGTCTCTGAAGCAACTGAAAATCAGAACCCAGGGAGACCCAGATTTCCAATGGAAGCTGTTGTCTGCCAATGTCCCCCTGAGCCTGGCATGAGTGCATCAGGGATGTTGTTGAAGGTTAATCAGAGAATGTCAGCCGTGGAAGGGGCTTGAGAGATCATCTGTTCTAGCTTTCTCCTTCTACGGGGGAACAGACGGAGGCCCAGAGGGGAGAGATGGCTTGTCAGGATACATAGCCTTGCAGCTGGAATCAGTCTGTTAGGGAGGCAGAGAGGCCCCGTGGGTGTCTCATGGAGCACAGGTGATTGGCATTCTGAGTGGCTGCTTTAAAAAGGAATGAGCTCCCTGTCACTAGAAGGGTTCCATCAGATGATAAGGAACTGTAGGTTGTAAAATATTCTAGAAGGGGAATTTTACATTAGAAGGAATGAGAGGGGGGGAACCGAATATTCTTAGAGACCAAATGACCCCCTCCAAGATCCACTGACTGGCTGGGAAGACAAGCTTGGTCCCCCAGTAGTTGTAAAGCTTTGATATAGAGAAAAAATCAAAAGCAACCAATGCAGAACAGACTCTTTGAGTTTGGCCCTATGCTGTTGACTTGCTTCTGTAACAAGGCTAGGAAACATGACCCCGTGGCAGCAGAGACCCAAAGCATAGGCTATTGGAGATAATCTGGGTCAAACCCTTCATGTTATAGATGGGTAAACTGAGTTCTAGAGAGATGTGACTTGTCTGAAGTCATGTAGCAAATAAGTAGGATCTGAATGCGGGGATCTCCAGCCCGTGTGTGTCACATAACAGAGCAAAAGACACTTTTGGGTGACAGCCTCATAGAACAAGATGGAAGAGATACTGGAAATCCTCCAGCCTGCTGCCCCCCCCCCCCCACCTCACTTTGTAAATGAAGAAACTTGGGCTCCAGACAGACTGAATGAATTACCTGTGCCAGGTCACATGACCAGTAACAGAGAGGTTCTAAGTCTGAGTCTTTGGACTCCAGATTCTGTAGCTTTTCCACTGCTTCACACTGAGATCCTCCCTTTACATCTGGAGAACTTGGGACTCCAAAGGGGGGGATGACCTGCTTAAGGTAACCTGGATAGTGTCATCAAACTGGACTTCAAAGCCAGGTCCTCTCACCTCCAACCCAGGGCTCTTCCATGTGGCTTCTCTCCATAACAGTCATCTCCAAGAGAAGGCTTCCAGGAATGCCACAGGGAGCCGACTGTGCCCACTCAGGGCTTTCTCAGAACAGAGGTATCTGTACTCCTGGGGAGCCAAGTCTGCATTTCTCTAAACAGCCCCAATATGGCCTAAGGGATGAGCCTTTTTTCATCTAGTCCTTGTGGAGTCTTTTGTTCTTCCATTAGATGGGAGGGGAGAGCAGGTCTACTCCAGAGTGGTGGATCATGCAATCCCTACTCAGAGGCCACTCAGAGAGTGGCTTGTCGGTGATCCCACAAGGAGTAAGTGTCTGACCTAGGATTCGAATCCAGGTCTTCTGACTCCAAATCCAAAGTTGTCTTTTTCTGCTGCATTCATTTGATTTGTAAAATGCAACTATAGAGTGGAAACCTTCCGAGGGCAAAGACATTTTTGTTTCTGTATCCTCAGGTTCTGTGCCTGACACAGGGTCAATACATTATAAACATGTGTCAATTGATTATGGACTGATGACAATCTGTGGTCCGGGATAGGACTGTACTGGCTCTTCTAAAGCAATGGGACGTTTCCTCATTTGTTGCTTTTGGCTTATTGGTATCCTTAGAACACCTGAGGTGTTCCTTAGGACTCATCATGTGGTTATATTTATATCAAGATTATCTTTCTCAAACCTTATTTCAAATCTGTTGTACAACTACCTTGATCTCCAAGCAATATACCTGCTCTGTATCTGAGGTTAGGTCTTAGAATGTTATTGCAAGAATAATCAAATTACCTCATTTACAGAAGAAATTAGGCCATAGATGGAAGGAAAGTGATTTTCCCAAGGTCACTAAAGTAGAAAGTCTCAGAGACCAGGTTTGAACTGAAAGTTTCAAGTTTCATATGCAGCAGTTGATGGGTTTGATTCATTCATTGACCAAACATTAAGCATTTATTTTAGGAAGGCAGCCCGACAGTGTATAGAAAGCCGGCCTCAGATTCAGGAAGATCTGAGTTTGAGTCCTGCTTCTGATTAAGAGCTGGACTTCATTGATTACCCCACCCACTTAATAGTCAACTTCTTTGTTAGGAAAGAACACTTTTTACTGGACTCAGACCATCAGAATCAAATGTGAAGAGTGCCTGCTCACCTCCTTGAATCAGAGCCATCGTGTGAGAGACACGATTGTGCCCTAAATGGTTTGTATAAAAGGAAGAAGCATCTCAGAAGAAGCTCAGCAAGAGATTCTGAGAGCCTGGCTTTGAGAAGCTCTAGCAGTCATGGCAGAGCCCTGCAATCGCTCAGGCAGCTGGCATTTGTAGGAGCGTACTATGTGCCAGCCCTAGTGCCAAGTGCTGAGAGCTATGAAGAAGAACCAATGCTGATGCTGTGCGGGCATCTCAGAGAAGAGGATGTCCACTGGGGAAGAGCTGAGAAGAACGCTGGCTCCTTCTCGAGCTTCTCTCAATGCCTGTCTATTCACAAACAGTACAGTAAAACAGGGGCTTTGTTGCCCAGATGTTTCTGGTAAACTGATGCCGGTGGCTAGCTAGAGGGGAAGCCAAGTGCCAAACTCTGCACAGGAATTTTTCCCAACCGAGAGTGATTGTGGTTGAACTTGGAAGACCTTGAGAATTCATTTAAAATGAGCTCCCTAGACCTGAAGAAGTCAGAAGAAAGTAGACCTGGGGGACCACTGGACTGTTTCCAGGCTTCAAAAGGCCTAACAGTTATTACCATGTAGACGCCCCAAAGATGCCTCTGCCCTTCAGCCCCTCCAGAAGCTACAGGAGCCTCCATTTTGCGGGTGGGTATTTAAGCCAGCCATGTTCACTTTTCCTCCCTCCCACCAGCTCCTCTCCTTAGTTCCCTTTGGTGTCTTGTCTTGCCCTATTAGAATGAAGCTCCCAGAGGGCAGGGATTGTCTTTCTTTTTGTTTACTTGTATTCCCATTGCTTAGCACAGTTCTTGGCACATAAGAGATGCTTGTTAATTTGACATGCCATATACCAACAGTATGACCCTCGATAGCCTAGTGCCCCAAGCCACCCACCTTGGAAGTTATTAAGACCAGCTGGAGAGATTGAGACTCCCAAGTGAAGTGACTTGCCCAGGGTCACACAGGTAGTAAGTGACAGAGCCAGAATGGTGTCCCTTATGAATTGTTGTGATGCCACCACCCCCCTCCAGATCCCTCCTCATCTGGTGGCAGTCCTGAAGGATAAGCCTTTCTGAACTTTGCCAGTCTAAGAGGACAGGTGAATGTTTTGTCACCAGTAGGTACATAAAGGCTAATCTTTTCTTTGTTCCTTGGGACCCAACCTGAGTTTCATTCATAGAGGGAACTCCCAGTGATGCCCCTCCCTCCAGCGCACTCCTGAAATGCTCAGCAACTTAAGCTTCCTGGGGCACTGCAAGTGAAAGAGCCTGCCCTGAAGGCTCAGCTGGCCAGGAAGTGCCAGGACTTGAATGAACCTCAGTTTTCCCAACTCTGTCTCCTTCTCTTTGCTGCTTCTCCCTAATTCCTTTTTCAGAGGAGAGTCCTTCAGGTAGTGCATGGCAGCTATGCCTTGCCTTAGCCTCCTCTCCCTCCACGCTGTCTCTCTGTTGGCTAGGCCCCCAAAGGTTGGATGCTGTGGTAGCACAGTGAGCTTTGCTGCCCATGGTTGGCTTTCTTTGGCTGACTCACTCTTAACTGTGCACCTCTAAATATAGTGCGAGCTGCCATGAAGATGGGCAGGCGGCTTATTCTGAGATCCCACCCGGGCTTTGGCTTTTAGCCCCCTTAGTCATCCTGAAATGCACTTAATGAGACACCTCAGGGCTTGCTGATAAGCTCCTGGATCCCTAAGCCAGTGTTGCCCACCAGATCCAAGAGCAGTGGTCTGCAGGAGGCTTCAGAAGGCCTGTTGGTGCTGCCCACGTGATTCAGTTCTACGTTGGATCCTCCCCATCCTTCATGAATGAGGAAGATTCCCCCATCGTCTATTTGTGTCTTCAAATGACTAATGAAACCCATGCAGACACGGAGCACTTTGCCACACTCTGGATTCCTGACTGGCTGCCCTTGTCTTGATTAGTTTTGCATTTTGTGAAGCTGTGCTTCTGGAAGGCTGGCACAGTTTCTAGTTTTGGATCCCCAGTGCCTACCACGGTGGCCAGCCCAATAGGAGCTTGTGACATTCAGTCAAACTATCCATTTCCAAGTACGCCCTGTGAGCAGTCTTGCTTCCCCTGGAGGGGTCAGCGTCTAGGCTTGATGTTTTCAAATTGATCTTAGGAATGTTTTAAGTGGACATTTCAAACATGTTCCTCCTATCAAACTTCTTCTGCCTAGTTCATTCCTTATTGGGAGATCCTGAAATTGGCTTTTGTCTCACCATGCAAAGCTTTAAAATTCGCACCTTTGCAGAAGTTTGTTTTGTGTGAAAGGGTTGACATTTGTTCATCTGCCCAGATTCACATAATTTTCTGTGATGTTAATTCCTGTTCCCATTCTGCCCTTTCACTCTCCCCCCTCCACACAGAAACCCCCAAATACCACAAGCTTTCAAGATGTCTTCTCTGTTACACGTTATCTGTATAGCAGGATGGAAATTGAGAGTATGGTAAACCATAACCTGAATTTCAAGCCTAATATCTCAGTTCTAAGACATTCTTTTCTTCACAAACATTCATTGGCTCCCCATTATTATCTATAGGATCAAATACAAACTTCTCAGGCTGACATTTCAAGCCCTTATAATTCAGCTCCCGACTCCATGCTTTCTGATTATAAATATTATTCCACTTTAGGAACTTGCCATTCCTGTCAGATTTGCCTGTTCCCCACGTTTCCTGGAAATGCCATTCCATGCCCATCTTTGTCTCTGCACACACAGATTGTCCCCCATCTCAAGAATGAACTCCCTAGAAAATCACAGGACCTCCCAGAGCCTCAGTTCCCTCATTTATGAAAGGCAGATGTTGGATCAGATGACATCTCAGCTTCCTTCAGGCTTTAGAGCTTAGCTCTGATGAGCTCTCATACTTGGTTTATCTCCACCTCACAGAATCCTTGCAGCCCTTCCCCTCAACCGCTCCTCATATACCGCCTTCTACGTGTAGCTCACAAGTGGCTTTGAATGTGGGTCCACTAGGAGCTATGAGTCTTTTGTCTGAGGACCAGGGTCCCTCAGCGCAGAGAGACTGGCTCATCAATGACTAGCTCAGCCACAAGCAATAGTTTTTTTTCAGCTACAGCAGCACTTAAAAACCAAAAGTTTTATTATCACCTTTGCTTTTACCCAGTCACGCCCCCCTTATCCTCCCTGTACCCCACAGAACCCCTCCTGGTAGCAAAGATCTCCATTTGCTCAAAGCCAACCAACACAGCCATCACATCCAACAGCCCTAGCCCCCACCATTCTACCAAAGGGAGGGAGGGAAGGGCGTTTCTTCCCCAGGTGTTCCCCAAGCCTGAGGCTTTCTATTATAGTTCAGCAGGTCCATGCTTTTCTTTACTGTCGGATTTGCTGGTGTGGTGTTCTCCTTACTCTTAATTTCAGTTTAGCCAGGTCTGTGTCTAAATTCATCCTTTTGTTTATTATTCATTAAGGTGAAAGAATATTCCCTAAGCTTAATTGGCCGCAGTTTGTTCTAGCATCTCCATATCAAAGGGAAGAACCTGTGGATGTGCTAATGAGGTACTCGCTATTGCTGTCCTTTCCAGCTTGGTGCGGTTTCTAGCCCGGAAGCTCTCTCGGAGACGGAGACCACGTGTTGAGGTCTAAGAGGGCTGGTGTCTGTCAGTGGAAGGAACACACACGGACGACACTGTAGATCCTGAAGCTTTGGGGGAGCTCTGTGGCCTCAGGCTCAGCCTGCCATTCACAACTTTCTTTCCCTGCTTCTAGTCCTTGTCCTAGCTCCAAGTCACCCAACCTCGCTGTCTAGTACACCCTAAGAAGCTGTTTTTGTTAGAAAGCGTCAGTCTTTCAGGGATTCCACTGGGGGGGGGGTGTTGCTGGAGACTTCCAGAATTGTCTCAAAGTCTGCTTCTAAAAAGCCTCTTTCCAGCAGCTCCCCTTGCCTGTCTCTAGTGGGGGTGGGGTAAGGGGAGAGGAAGACCTTGGTCTGGTCCATCTTTCCCAGTGGCTTCTTGCCTGATGTGCTTTTGACTTCCAGAAGCTGCCACCAGCATCCAAGGCACTCAGCCCCTGGTCTAGACTTGCTGGCTTTCTCACCAAGCTTCCCACACAGGTGTTTCCTCTTTAGATTGTGCAGAACCAAAATAGAAAGCAACCGGAATCTTGCAATGCATTTGAGACCTACTAGTATTTGGTAGACAAAGAAGAGCTTTATCCAGTGAGGCATAACTGGAAATGGGGAGCATGTTCCCTGCAGTCCTAGAGCGAATCAGAGATGAGACAGAAGGAGCCAGGAAGCTCGGTGGGAGCTTCATTGGTTGAAATGAAGCAATCGCTCTGTTCATATTTATTGATAAACCTGAGCTGTTTGTTCTGTCGTTGTTCAGTGTTAGGATTCCAATCAAACATTTAGTTCTAAGGAAAGCGTGCCTTTGGGGCAGTGCAGCTTGCCTTTTAAATTTAAGCTATGTTTTCATTGATATGTTTTGTTTTCATAACACCAGTATCCCCCACCCCAATCAGCATTTATAATAAAGGATTAAAAAAGGGAAGAAAATATAAAGAAAATAAAAATATATATTTTTAAAAAACCCTCCAGTGTTATATACAATCTCCCACCGTGGATTAATTTTGTTTTCAATGAACAAGCATTTATTTTCTCTCTCACCCATCTCCCCTCACATTCAAAACAACCCAAACCCTTGTAGCAAACTTGGGATCCTCCCCTTTGCAAAGACTTGGGGGAGGGGTCTTCTTCTTTATCCACTTCAGGGCCAAGTTTGGTCATTTGATTCTGAAACATAAGATTGGCTAGGAAACTTTATTTTAAAGGTTTTTTTTTATTTTAATTTTTTGTTTTAAAAGTCAGAGAAAGGGGGTGGTTAGGTGGCACAGTGAATAGAGCACCGGTCCTGGAGTCAGGAGTACCTGAATTCAAATCCGGCCTCAGACACTTAACACAAAAAACTGGACATGTGACCTTGGGCAAGTTACTTAACCCCAACTGCCCTCCAAAACAAACAAACAAACAAACAAACAAACAAATAAAAGCCAGAGAAAGGCAATGGGATGGAGAATTCTGATGGACTCCACCAATGAGTGAGCCCCTTTGGGAAGAGTGACCTTCAAGTGGGACAAGTGCTAAAAGGAGCTGTGAGTCCAGAGTTCATCCTAGTCTTGTTCTCTATGGAATGGGACCCTCAGAGCCAGAAGGGACTTTCCAGGCTGTCTAGGTGAAAAGCCCTCGGTTTTCAGATGAGGGTGCAGGTTCCTCCTTTGTTGGAGATCACACCAGTAGTAAGGGATGGAGCTGGAACTCAAACCCGTGTCCCCAGCCTGGGGCTTCTTCCCCTACTCTGTAGTGGAAGCTCTGTTCAGAAATCATTTAGAGATGGGTATGAAATTATATGTAAAGGCAACTGAATTTCTGATTGTCAAGTAATGTTACTCTGTATGTGTGTGTGTGTGTGTGAGTGAGTGTGTATGGAGGGAGGTGTCCAGATGTGCAATTTCATCCATGTAGGGAGCACCCACTATGGAAATGTCCTTTGTTGATGCAGACAGGCAGCTTGTCTAGTACTTGAAATGGTAACTTAGAAGGCAGCTTAGAGGTCACCTACATAGAGCACCAGGCCTGGAGTCAGGAAGACTCATCTTCCTGAGTTGAAATCCAGTCAGAGATACTTCCTAACTGTGTGACCATGGAAAAGTCACTTAACTCTGCCTCAGTTTTCTCATCTGTAAAATGAACTGGACAAAAGAAATGGCAAATCACTTCAGGATCTTTGTCAAGAAAACCCCAAGTGGGGTCAAGGAGATTCAGACCTGACTGATACATGACTGAATAAGAAGAATGTCCAGGGCTCTTTAATGGCAAATATGAAACTGAGGCCCAGGGAGGCTGTGGCTGCCTGAATTCATGCAGGTATTAAGTGGCACAGCTGAGATTTAACCCCTGATTCCCTGACTCCATATCCAGGAGTTCTAGCCTTTATTCCCTGGGGACACTGAAATAATACGTGATGTTGTCCGGGGGTCCCCCAGCCAGGAAGAGTCAGAGGCAGCCCTGCTCCTAGGTCTTCCCCCAAGGCTGGCTCTTTATCCTCAGGATCACATTTCTTCTTTGTTGTTCGTGGGCTTTTATAGTTAAATGAATGAACAATTGAGGAGGAAAAAAGTGTTATCAAGCTGATTTAATGGAGCTCTGGTCTGTTCCTTCCTGTTCCTTCATGGCAGGTCGATGACATTGTTGACAGCATGGGGTGAACACAGGTGGTTTTGCCCAGGGTCTTGCTGAGCAGAGTCACACACAAAAAACCATGGGCTAATGAGTTAGTGACAGTCTGGCTGATGAAGCCTCTATTTGTCTGACCTTTCTGGGGGCTTAGGAGGGCACATCTTCCAGGTTTTAAATATTTAGCTTTGAAAGGCCAAAGAATGGTTTAGCCTGTGGTGTCAAACCAGCTTTCCCTGTGGGTCTACAAAGCTCATTAAAATTGGTTTTCCAGCCCTGCTGCTGCTCTTGTCCCTAATTCGAGGGTGATGGGCAGCATGGGGAGCGGTAGATAAAGTCTGCAACCTCTGTTGGTTTTTACACAAAGTATTTCATTGGTGATTTTTCTTTGGAAATAGTACTTCTTGATACCACCTCATCCCCCAGAGCTTCCCTTGTAATTAAGAACAACAACTAGGCAAAGCTAATGGATATGATGCATGCAGCAGTCCACACCCATGGTCTACCACCTCTCTACAAAGAGGAGGGAATGTGTGCTTCATCTCTCTATCCTTTCTGGAGAACCAACATTAGTCGTGACTTGTGATCTGAAGTCTGACATCTTCCAGGGTTTTTCAGACACATTACTGTTGTCATTCAGTTGTTTCAATCCTGTCTGATTTTCTGTGACCCTATTTGGGGTTTTCTTGGCAGAAATACTAGAGCGGTTTGCCATTTCCTTCTCCAGCTTATTTTACAGATGAGCACACTGAAGCAGACAGGACGAACTGACTTGCCCAGGATCACATAACTGATAAATATCTGAGGGCAGATTTGAACTCAGGTCTTCTCGACTCTGGACCAGGCACTCTAACACTGTACCTCCTTGATGACCCATACACATTACCATAGTCCAGCAGTTCTCAACCTGTGGGTCACGTTCAATTTGTAACAATGGAAACACATCCTGCATATCAGATATTTGCATTACGATTCATAACAGTAGCAAAATTACAGTTATGAAGTAGCAATAAAAATAATTCTGTAGTTGGGGGTCACCACAACATGAGAAAACTTATTAAAGGGTCTCGGCATTAGGAAGGTTGAGAACCACTGCCATAGTCATTCTACTTGTTCTCCTGGCGCTGTTTACTCAGCATCTGTTCTACAGACCTTCCCCTGTCTCTCTGAATTCCTCCTGTTCATCCTTTGTTATGGAGTGGTAACATTCCATTGCATTCACATAATGCTTTTGGTTTAGCTCTCTAATTAATGGACTCTGACTTTTTTTTTTTTTACAGTTTTGTAGAAGTTTATGTGCTTATAATTCCCTTGTCCTTGTTTACCAGGATAATCCTGTCTTGTCAAATGCTGAAGACTGCATTCTTGGGTTATTGTTGGAGCAAAGTTTGGCTATCTCCCAAAGCAAGGTGGAGACCCCATCAGTGCTAGGCTTGGAGAAGAGATTTTCCTAGCTAAGTCTTCTGATGTTTAAATGTATCTCATTTTAAATGGAGCTGTAGGCCCTGGAGAAAAATTAAGAAAATATATCTCTCTCCCTTCTTTGCAAAGGTGGGGGCTCTGGATATGGAGTAGTACATATATCATTAGCCACATGCTGGATGTGTTAGCTGGTTTTCCTGAACAACTTTTTTCTCCCCTTTATTTTTATTTTTTTGCTTTTTGGAGGACAGTTGGGGTTAAGTGACTTGCCCAAAGTCACACAGCTAGTTAGTGTGTCAAGTGTCTGAAGTTGGATTTGAACTCAGGTCCTATGGACTCCAGGGCCAGTGCTCTACTCACTGTGTCGCCTAGCGCCCCCCCCTTTTTTTTTTAAATCTTTTACAAAGGATAACTCTGAGTGGGGGAGGAGGAGGAGGAATCCTTTTGCTAATGAAGTTGGTTTGTTTTTTTTTAACTATCCTTAAGAACAAGATATTCAAAAAGGGAAGTGATCCAAATGGGTTAGAAGTGAACCTACTGTGAGTCTTGGAATGGAAGTGGTTCTGGATCCCAGGTCAGCCAGGAATGACCCGACCTCAAATCATGTCTCTGGTCTGCACCATCTCAGCCACCACTTTTAATCAAATTCAGCCTCACTTTCCTCATCTGCAAAACAGGCATTTATTTCAATGCAACAGGTCTTTATTAAGTCAGCTGCATACCAGGCACTGTTGGGAAGGGTCAGAAAGAATATTAAAAACACAAAAAGCAGTCCCTGTTCTTGAGGAGCTCGTGTTCTAAAGGAGAGGAGAGAGATGTTATTGCTACAGTCATAACAATATATATGTTAGTACTTGCCTTACAAGGTTTGCTGTGTTAGAGGCAGCCAGGGGCACAGGCAGAGAGGGTTGTGCTCCCAGGAAAGTCCAGGTGTGGATCCTGCCTCAGCCCCTTTTATTTTTTATCCTTTCTTTGTATCCTCAGTGTCAGGTGCACAGTAGGTGCTTCATAAGTGCTAGTCGACTTCCTGATGGACTGTGAGGCCCTGGATAAGTCACTTAACCTCTCTGGGCTCCAGGCAGCTCAGTATAAGTGACAGAGAAGAGGTGCCAATGTATGCTGGTAGAGGGAGTGTTCCCACCAGGAGTTTTCTGTGCTGATGAAATCCCTGGTTTAGCCCTTATCCCTATCTATGCCCTATTATTGTGGGGATCAAGTGAGGTAAGGTCTTTAAGGTGCTTTGTAAACCTTCCCAGCTAAGTAAATGTCAGACACTTCATCATTTCCATCCATTCCCAGGTGTCACTACCCATAACTAGGGCCATTGTGATTGGGCAGCCCCACTGGCAGGATTCCCAGGGTCAGCCTCTTATTGGAAAGGGGGGGATGGAGAAAATCCCCTTGGGGGCTACTTTCCTGCCTGCTTCCTCAGAACTCCTATGTGTTTACTGTCAAGAGGCTGTGATAGCAGCCAGGGAGAGGCTCAGTAAATGATTCAGCCACAACCTGAGGTCTGGGAGGAAAAGTAGCGTAAGAACATGGAGTAAGAAAACAGCGGCCCTTTTGGAAGCTGGGGCTCCAAGCCAGCAGAAATAGTAAGGGGCCAGGGGCTTCTGGAAGAGAACCATGACATCAGGGAGGTGATGCCATGACATGCAAGTGAATTGGATTTAAGTGAGGCAGGACTGTGCTGAGTCACCTGTCTCACTGTATCCTCCAGAGCCATCTGGGTCCAGTGGTGAGATATAGATCAGGACATGACCTGGAGTCATCCTGGAGATGGTCCTGGGTACAGTAGGAGACCTTGGCTTTTTCAAGTTAAAAGTCTTTGAGAGGTCTCCGTTTGACTGAGGCAGGGCCCATTCAGTGACTAAGGCTTAATAAGAAAGGAGGCAGTAAGGGGCCAAGAGGAAACCTGAAGGCGTGGTGCTTTGGGCTGCTGCCACATCCTTAAGTCCTTCTCAGAAAGGCAGGGGAGGTACTGAGTGTGGGCTTGGGTTTTCTCTACCCTTATTCATTTCCTCTTCTTTTCCTTTGGGGGACTAATTGCAAACTGGTGTTAGTGGAGAAAGAAGTAGGGTTACTAAAGACTCCAGTGGGCCCTAGATGGGGTTGGTGAGAGCCTGGGGTTGGCCATTCACATTGCAGTGAGACTGGAGATTTCAAAACAACCATTCAGGGCTAGGCTTCTCTGGTAAAGGCTTCCTGGGGGGAGGTGAACATTGCGCTGGCTGATGGAAGGTAGGTAGGATTTTGTGAGAGGTCTGGAGAAACAGTTTGGAATACAGGGAAGGGGAAGGCTCCCTTCTGGAAATGGCTTGCTTTTTTCATTGCACTAGCACATAGAGGTTCTTAATTGATGTTTATTGAATTGAATTTCCTTGTATCCTAGGAAATTAGCACTTGGTTGGGCAGAGAAGTGGTGTGGTGTTCTGGATCCTGGTAGGATAAGGGTAAAGGCTTGACTATCAGAGCCCAGGGTTCTGTGGATAGGAAGGAGGAGGAAGAGGAAGAAGAAAAGGAAGAAGAGGAGGAAGAGGAAGAGAAGGAAGAAGAAGAGGAAGAGGAGGAGGAAGGAGAAGAGGAGGAGGACCTCAGAGTGTAGTTGGAATAGTCCAGAAATGACTGAGAAGGTGACAGTCCTGCCTTTGACAGTGTGCTAGCTGTGTGACCCTGGGCACGTGACTCAGCTGCCCACGGTTCCTTGCCTGCCTGTAGAGTGGGGATGCTACTGCCAGGGCATCAGCCTCCCTGAGGTCTGGTGAAATACAAACCGGACAGCACTTTGTAAATGTAGAGCCTTCTGTGGATGGCAGCTGTCCTCATCACATGTTTGACAAGTTTACTGCATGCTGTTCTCTAACCTAATTGAGTGAGGAGAGGAGGTGAGAGCCCTGTGAGGGATGGATAAAGAATGAGGAATGGCAAGAAGGAAGCTCCGCAGGGTTTGCACACATGTGAAAATCAATCCAGTGTAGATACACAGTGCACAGAGTGTCGGGCTTGGAGTCAAGAAAATTTATCTTCCTGAGTTCAAATGTGGCCTCAGACACTTCCCAGCTGTGTGATCCTGGGCAAGTCACTTAATCCTATTTGCCTCGGTTTCCTCATTTGTAAAATGATCTGGAGGAGAAAATAGCAAACCCTTCCAGTGTCTGCCAAGAGAACCCCAAATGGGGTCACGGAGAGTTGGATGTGACTGAACGACTAAACAACAACAAAGCCTCTTTCGACCCTCATCTGTGCCCCCTTTCCCCAGCCATTTTCTGGGATAAAAGCAAAGCCTAAAGACTTACAGGATCACAGATCTAGAGCTTGAAGCAACCTTAAGGGCCACTGAGGACACTGAGGCTCAAAGAGATTTAAGTGACTGGCTAGTGTCAGAGATAGAATTTGAATTCACATCCTCCAAATCCAGAGCCAGTATTCATTCTGCTGTTGCTAGGGACTCCTAATGCTCTCTCCTTCCTTCCTCCTAAACTAACAAAAATAACCAGGAGCAGCCAGTAAGCCAGAAATCTGCCCTGAGGCTGAGGTAGGGATCCCTGGCGCTCTCTTAAATTAGATGAGATCCATTTAAAATGTGCCCCCCATGCCAACAATGTGATTGGTGCTGCTGGTAAAGGCGTGTTGTTTCCTGGCTGACTCTCAGAATCCTTAGCTTCCTTCAAGGCTCTTGTCAGGGGCCACCCTCCTCATGTTCTTTCTCTTTTTAAAGTTTTCTTGATGGCTTTTATTCATTTATCCTTTTCAACCACAGGCACATTGTTTTGGAAGATAAAACCAAGTATTTGTGTATGTTTTAGGGGGAGGACTAAGTAGTCAACATAAATATTAAGACAAGGAATGGGAGGATTATATCTTAGTCTTTTCTGAATAGTTGCCTCCCTATCTCAACACCAGCCAGCCCTGCCTTGTAACAGAGCAGAAAAGAAGTTATGGCCATTTGACACTGACCACATCTAAGAGCATCGTACCCCTTAATACCTCACCTCACCAACCAAAGGAAGCTGGTGCATTCTATCTTCACTCATCTCTAGGGCCAGGTTCTGTCTTTGTATTTATGTAGTGTTCAGTTTCTTTGGATTCTTCTTTCATTTACATCATTGTTGTGTATGTTGTTTCTAGTTCCCACTTACTTCCCTGTCTGAATTTGTCCAAGTCTTCCTGTTTCTCTGAGTGCCTTGTAGTTGTCCATTTTTGCCCACATCACGATATTCTATCACATTTGCTCAGACCTCGTTTTTCTCATCCATTTTCCTGCTTGATAAGTAGTTCCTTTGTTTCCAGTTGTGCAGCACCCAAAAAGTACATATGAATATGTTGATATATGAAATACCTTCTTTTGACTTTTTGTCCTCCTGGGACAAAGATCAGCCCAGTATAATGTAAATTCTTTGAGAACAGAGATGGTTTTTCCTTTTGACTTTGTGTCTCCAACCTGGAGCACAGCACCAAATACCAAACAGGTGCTTAATAAAGGCTTTTTGAATTGGATAAAATTTCTAGACAGTGAGAGGTAGGTATATATGTGATCTCTCTGAAATCCCATTTGAACTGATAAAACTCTTCCTCTGAAAGCCCATACTCAGTTTCCAAGGTGGAGACATTTGCGGTGTCACTAACCCTGGGAAGTCATTTTAGTGAGTTTTACTAAATGAAGCCTAGTTCTCATATACCTAGCTTCTTGTGACTCACTTGGCTCCTTTTCAGGTAAAGATGAGTGGGTTAGAAGGGATGTGGTTCTTTTGGGGAGACCAAACAATGCATTTAAAGGCTGTCTCAAGACATACACGTTTCTAGACGGAGCAGCCCCAGCCACCCAGCTGCTGGCATCCCCAGAGCGTCAGCCTCTCTGAGCCATCCTGACTTGGCCTCATTTTTAATGCCTCCAGAAACAGAGCTGCTGGATGATCCAGAAGGTTTAGGATCTTAAGGTCAACAGAAAACTCCAGAGGACAGCAGGAACTCTTCTGTCTTCCTGAGATATTTGAGAATTTATGGGCTTGAGGGGATGAGCTCTTCAGGACCTTAGACATCAGAAGTCCTGGGTTTGGAGAGCTCCTTGGGAAACTCTCTTTGTGACAAAGGGTAAGTCACACTACCTCTCCATGCCTCAGTGTCTTCTGCTGGATTCTTGCTTTCTTGTTGGAACACCACCTCCCCAAACCCCAGGCTTTCCTGACTACCCCAGCCCTTCTTGTTAGCGCCCTCCCTTCTTGAAATCACTTTGTCCTGACTTTGAGCATGATTTCTGTCGATTTCTCTGGTTACATGCTTCCCTCACGTGTTTGCCTCTTGGGAGAAGAAGTTTTTGTTTCTGTTTTTTTGTATCATAGGTGCCTGACACATAGTAGCTATTTAATATGTGCCTGTTGAGTTGTTAAATGTGTGATGCTGCATTTGGAGTCCGAGGACCTGAATTCAGATTCTAGTTCTGCTCCTTGCCCCGGGTGACTGTGGGCGGGTCACTCATGAGATCTTCAGTGTCAGTCTGGACAGGATTTACGTGGAGTCATAGGAGCAGAGTTTTAGAGCTTTAGAGCCTCAGAGGCTCCTCAGAGACGGAGGCCCTGGTTAGCCCAAGATACCAACACCCAAGGGGTGTTGAGTGACTGGCTCAGGGTCACATAGCTCTAGTGAGAGGCCAGATTTAACCCAGGTCTCCTGCCCCCCGAACCAGAGCTCCTGGCATTTAGTCACAAAGCCAGGCAATCATGTTGCCCCTGCTCCCCAATTTTCTTCTGTAAAATGAGGTGGTTAGACTGCCCGAGTGTCCCATTGTGTGTGTGAAGAGCGCACTGAGATCGTAGACCTAATAAGTCAGAGTCAGGCTGGTCATGCTGCACATCAGAATTTCAGGGGGCACGAGGGATGGTTGGCATTCGCTCCCTGAGATACCACCCCTACCAAGCAGCATTTTCCTGCTTTTCCAGGGGTGACCGTGAAATTACCAGTTTTATTTTGTTCTAGCCTCTTGTCTTATGCCTATCCCCCTTCATGAACAAACATACCAACACACACACAGACACACACACACAGACACATACACACCACACACAATATACCACAGACACACACCACACACAAACACACACACACACACACACACACACCACAGACAATCACACACACCCTCTTCAGAAACCAGCTCTGTAAGGCAAACTGCCAGGGTCAGGACTGACCTCGTGTCTCTAAAAAAATGAAGGAAGTTGGTTGATTGGTCGGCCTTGGGATCAAGCTTGTGACTTGGCCAGCTCATGCGTCTGTTCCATGTGCCCAGGTTAAGGCTGGAGCTCTGAGCTAAAGGACATTGTTCCTTGGATCATATGTAGACAAAACGAGGATAGGGATCTGTCTTGCTCAACTGTAATCCATGTTGGTGATGTGGGATTGGTTTGTCTTCTTTTCTCAATGAGGGAGAGTGTGAGAGGAGCAGAGAAGGCAATTTTTTGTTGATTGGATAAAAATTAATTTAAAAATCTTCCATGGGGGAAGGGGCTTTACAGGGATTATTACCCTTCTTCTTTCTTGTTTATCTGTGTCCCTGCACCTACTTGGCACCTGTGAAATAGAAGAGGCAGCAGATGTGTGGAGAAGATTGCCCATGGAGTAGGGTTCAAATCCTGCTGTTGCCTCCTGTGACCTTAGACAAGTCACTTAGTCTTCCTGGCCTTCGGTTTCCTCACCTGTAAAGATATTGAACAAGACGGGTGCTAAGGACCCTGCCAGCTCGAAAGCCATGATTCAAAGCATGCTTTTGAATTTGAGCTGACTGGGTCAGGGTGGTAAGTTCAGAGAGCTTCATCTAGAAAGGTCAAGGTCATCCACTGCATCCCAGGCCACCGCCAGTCATCTTGACTTCTGTCTGCTGCTGGTCTCTGATGACTCTGGAAAAGTGAGACTGATGACTCACAACATTCTACTGCTTCAATCCAGCTCGCTCACATCAAGCCAGCATCCTCATGATGTCATCAGTCCTCGTGAAGAACAGAGGATGAACAAAAACAAGTTTCTTAAATATCTGATACTTAAAAAAATTGTTTAGGACTGGACCTCCCAGTGAGGAGACTCCCTCTAGCATACTGCCCAGTCAATTTGCTGATTCCAGTTTTAGCATTTCCAAGGTTGGTGAGAGGCTTGTCCAGGGTACCAAAGTCAGGTGGTGCTAGAGGTAGGTCTTCCAGATTCTGAGGTCAACTTTCCACCTCTTATGGGGCGGGCTCCACCTTACTTATGAGAACATTAAAAACAAGTGTTGTTGATGCCTTTGATTTCTACATCCCAGTGTTCAGGAAGACCCCTCCTCTGCCCCCTCCCCACTGAGACCTTCCCTATAACAAAGGAAAACCACTTAGCAAAGATAAGAGTCAGAGTGAAGAGGTCTGACATTCTGCCTTTACCCACCTGAGGTGAGAGGGAAAAGGTCAATTTCTTTATCTGTTCTTAGGGACCATTATTGGTTTTTCAAATACCTAGAGACATGAGCTGGACCTGATTTAATTGAGCTGGGGAACTTGTGGAGGGGAAATTCCCTCTACTAATGCAGCATGCCACCTCTCCTATGGAACCTCTGAGAGCTTCCTATCCTAGAGCCCGGAGAGAAGCTGATAAGTTGGCCAGAGTCACCCAGACAGAAGCAGAACTTGCACACAGGGCTTCCTGGCCATACAGCCGGTTCTCCAGTCGCTATACAACACCAGTAACATTTCTGAGACTATTTAATCAATAATAATTACCCTATGTCACAGGATAACGATTTCATGTTTATGTTCTTTGAAGCCTTCTGATTGTGAGATGATCCCGGGGTACAGCAGAGACACAGCCCTTGGGGTTCATCTTCCCAGAGTCTCTGACAGTTGTAGATCATTCATACGAAAGCAGGGGGCAAGGCTGTCTCATCAGTTATGTGGCGAAAGAACATGAGCCGGTCAACTTCAAACCCAGAGCAAGTATTTTAAGTTCTTGGCTGGGGGACTTTGTCTTACCCACCTAGCAGGCTACACATTCACTTCCTGTTCTGAATGGGTACTTGGTGTCCATTAGCTCTATTGGTCTGAAAGCCCGTGAAAATTCTTAAAGCAAGAAACTGGTGCTGACCTGGGCCCTGTGACCTTCTGTCAAATGCCAGACAAAGGGTCAGCTTGTGTCCTCTCTCTTAAAACCATTAGGTAAATAGGGAAAAGGTGGGACCTGCCCCCAGGGAGCTCATCTCAAAAGCCTGATGGTGAATTTGATCAGAAGGTACTGAGTAAACCTGTAAATGCAGTTATGGTACTTTAGATAGACATGGGATCAAGAAAACCTGGGTTCGAATCCCACACTGTGTGGAATCTGTGACCATGAGTGACTGTGGTCAAGCGACTTACCTTCAGTTTCCTCATCTGTAAAATAGGGGAAATAATGCCTGTGGTGCTTTCCTACCAATGTAACTGTGAAGACAATGAGAAAATGTGTGTAAAAGTGTTACAATAGAGATGCCAGTTATTTTCACCTTTGAGGAATCATGATAAATTAGGAGAAGTTGTTCTCTGGTGGAGACAGAGAGAGATTGTTAAGTTTCCAGACAGGGAAAAAAAAACAGGCCTAAAAGTTTGTTTCAGAAGTGGAATGGGCTGCCTTGGGGGGAGTCTTCAACTGCCTGCATGCCAAGTTGCTTGGGGGGTGATAGAGGGGATTTTTGGAAAGGTGTGGGATAGACCAAACAGCCTCTTTGGTTCCTCCTAACCTGCAGGTGCCCCTGAAGATAGTATTGGCTACTTGGCAAGCCAGTCACAGAGTAAAAAATGGTCTAGAATGACTTGAGAAGAACCTATTTCCAGAAAATTCCAGACCAGAGCCAAATCTTTTGGGATTCCCAAAGAGAAAAACAGAAACCCCTCATTTAGGTCCTCTGAGAATGTGGTGGTTAAGCTCCTACCCCAGGGCAGAATGATCCGTGGTTCTGTTTTTTCACAAGAAGGAGATGATCCAGGACCTAGAGAAACTTTTCTGCTTTTTTTAAAGGCCTGCAAATCCCAAAATGAAAATCCCTTAAAATAAAAAACTGTTGTAGTTTCATAATAAAAGATAGTGATCAGGCTTCCTAGGAAATTGCAGATTAGTCAGAAAATAAAGAGACCATCTGGTCTGCATGTGAGTTCCAGCCCAAGTTTAGAAGCAGGGCTGCTTTGCTAGCAAAATCCAGCAAAGAAACCAGTGATTGTAGACCCCTGAGCCTAATGAGCTCTCTGAAGCGTCTCTGAAGTTTGCTCCTATGGCAAATGTGCTCGTTAATATTAAGCCACTTCTTTGAGTAGACAATAATGAGAAATCACATTTAAAGAGAAAGACGGAGAGGCAGTAGAGCCTCATGGACACTTATTGACGAAACAACGGACTTTCCGGTGGAGAGGCCTGGGTTCTAATCCTTCCTATGGCATTTACTAAACTCTGTGACCCCTGGCAAGTCACTTCTCCATGCTTATCTGTGATTTCCTCATCTGCAAAATGGGGTCAAGAGTACCTTTTCTGATCTCCACTCTATCCCAGGACCGGTTGCTATGAGGCTTAACTGAGAGAATACAGGAAAAGAGCTTTGCCTTCCTTAAAATGCTGCATAACTGTCAGTCATAATACCTTTACAGCCACAGCTTATCAGAAGTCAAGTCCCCTCATTGGACAGATGAGGAAACGGAAGCCACACTTCGCTTCTCTCAGTGGCAGAGCCAGAATTGGAACCCAGCTCCTCTGACTCCAAAACCACTGGTCCTCACTGCTTCCCAACATCCTTGATGGAACTTGAGAGCATTTTCTCCCAACTCCCTTGTTAACAGATGGGAAAACCGAGGCCCAGAGAGCTAAAGTGAGTTGTCCAGAGTCCTATGAGCCAAGATACCCATCAATCCATCAACCTCTCATGTGCCCAGTGAACCCAGTCTCTTTTCACCACACCACAGAGGAACAAGACATGTTTGTTACCCAGTGAGTGATCTGCTACCCAGAAGGAATATTCTGGTCGTGTTGGTGTCTGGGAAGCTTTCAGTGTGCTATAGGACAGCAACCAAAGGCAGCTCTAATGAAGGTCTATTTATTGGGGATGGGATGATGAAAAAGAGAAATGTTCTGTCTGCAGGCAGCTGCAGGAGACTTCTGTTCCCTCTCCAGGCTACCCTTAATATGGATTTTAACCTGATTTCCCCTCAAAGATCTTGGGGAGGAGGCAGGAGTCAACCTGAGCCAGCCTTGACCCCTCAGCCCTCTTGTATCAGGGCCATCACAAAGCCATGTTCTTGTGCTTTACTTTTCACCGCAGGAAGCCTTCTAAAATAATGTGTCTTGCATTCAGTTCCTTTTGTGGCCAGAATTTCTGGCTGCAGCCTGGTTGCTGCTTCTTGCCTATACTTAACCATCCATCTTTGCCAGGAGGCTGAGCTGCCTTCTCTTTGACCACCCTCCAGGTGTACTTGGACAGGTCTACCTTTGCAATCCTCTGATCCTGTGATTGGTGGGGGAAAACAGTTTGGCAAAACCAATCAGCAAATGGGCTGCATATGAGAACACCCCAAGTGTTCCATACCCACAGTCCGTCCTCCATGCAATGCCCCTCCCTCCATGGAAAATAGGCGGGGGTGGGAGGCGCATCACTTTTTCAGCTCTCATCCAGGCCAGGTCTGGTCAATTATAATTAGAAAGTATTCTGTTTTTGGTATTTTTTCTTCCCATTCATTGTTACATCATTATGTTTATTGTTTTCTTGGCTCTGCTCTCTTCCCTCTGCATCAGTTCATAGAAGTCTTCCCATGATTTGCTATGATTTCTTATAGCAAAGTGGCATTCCATTACATCCATCCGTAATTTCCCAGTCCGTGACCATTAACTTCATTACCACAGGAAGCGCTACTGCAAATATTTTGGCCTATGTGGGACCTTTCTTTTTGTCTTTCACTGACTTGGGATATATGCCTTGTAAGAGGATCTCTACATCAAAAGAACTGGGACCTTGTCGTCTCTTTTTTAAACACAATTCCAAATTGTTTGCTGGAATGATTGGATGCTGTGGGTTTTATTGTCCCTAGTCTATGAATTAGTAAAGCCAAGTCTCAGAAAGGTAAAGTGGTGTGGTTGGTGAGGGAGTCAAGGGGCAGAGTTTGAGTCCCCAAATTGAACACTCCCTCTACAGTCTCCCCCAGCCCCACCTCATTGCCCCCAGTCCTCTTCCTGTGTCTCCCTTTTTCATTACTCCTCAACTCTCAGTGATGCTTCCTTTCCTAAGTCAGAGCCCAGGTCCCCTAAATGAAGACTGGAGTCTGGAGCTCTTAATGGACCAGCCAAGTTTGGTTGCCATGGTAGCGCCTGCCCACATTCTTTCTTCATCATTTGGCCTTCTTGTCACTTTTACTGATTTCCCCCAACAGCAGCAGGCAGCCCTGTTATTAAACAAGTCAGTTTGGTGTCTCCTATGGTCCCTCCCCCATGGAGACATTTACATTTTTAAAAATGGATTTTTTAAAATGTCTTTTCATTTTATATCACCTAGATTTCCACCCCCCCCCAGGTTTTTCTCCCCTCCTCCAAGAGAGCCATCCCTTAAAACCAGGAATTTTTTTTTTCAAAAAAGAAAAAGAGGAAGGAGAAAAAAAATCAGCAAAATCCATCAACATATAGGAAAAAAAATACAGCACTGTATGGGGTGATCTAGACCCATGTGCCCCAACTCTGAGAAAGAGAAAGAATGGGGGTGGGGAGGTTGGGGGTAGATGGCTACTTCTGTTTCTTCTCTGGGGCCAGCTTGAAGCTATTTTTAACTTAATCACAATCTGGCTGCGTTCTCTCTTCCTCCACCCCATCTACTGTGAATGGATGATGGATATTTAGATGAGAGAGACAGACAGAGAGACCGAGAGGGAGGGAGGGAGGGAGACAGAGAGAGAGAGACAGAGAGACAGAGAGGTGTGTGTGTGTGTGTGTGTGTGTGTGTGTGTGTGTGTGTGTGTGTAGGGCACTAAGTTGGGAATCTGTTTAGCTGGGAATCTATTTCTGCAACGTTGCAGGTGTGTTCGTTTTAATTACAGAGATTTTTTGGTTTCTCTGCGTCTTCTCTTGACTATTTATGGTTTTAATCTTCTCATTTTAAGAACTCTGAATTGACAAGATATGGGGAAGGGCTGAGCATATTTACTCATATACAGACCAGCAGCTTGATAGGCCATTTCGCTCAGCAGTTTGGGAGCAATCTGCCACTTCAAAAGAGGTAATTGAGTCCCCTGCACCTGATGGTTCTAATTTGTAAGGTCCTTCTCCAATTAACGTCTTTGAGTATATCAGAGAGATTCATTCATGTGTGAATTCCATGATGGATCATAGCCTTGCCTCCTACTAATCGAATGCCCAATTTCCTTCAAAGTACGATGCAGGGGCCCCCTCCTACAGTAAGACTCTCTGGCTTCCCTCCCTCCTCCTCCTTCCTTTATTCATGCTAATTCTCTTTTGCAATTACTTTCTGCCTATACTTTGTTTTTACTTCTCCTTCTCTTAGAATGGAATCTCCTGGAATGATTTCATTTTTGTCTTTAGATCCCCAGGACCTAGAATAATGGCTGGCACTTAGTAGGTGTTTTATATGTAGGTGTGTTGAACTGAATGGAAGCTGGCATAGATCTTGGAGATCATGCGGGCCCACCCTGTCTTTTTATCATCCAATCAAGCCTTTGCTTGTAGACTCTAGGGATGGGGAAGTCTGCTACCTTCCCTGGCAGCCTGTTCCACCACTGGATGGTTTTCACCATTATGATATGTCTCCTCACCTCCCCACCCCAACTGCTGATATCATACCTAAATCTGCATCTTTGTTAATTTGCACAGATTTGCCCATCAGGCTACAAGCCTTAGGAACGTTTGCTTTCCTGTGGTTCAGCTCTGCCCCCCATGGCTGAACCCACTGAGTAAGAGACAGCCATTAGGGCTGCCTCTCCAGTGCCTCCAGAGACAGTGCAAACATCCCCCTCCTCCTGCTCAAGGCTTCTCTTTTCCAGATTAAATGTCCCCAGTTCCACCACTTGATCCTTGAATGTTATGAAGTATAAAGAACTCTGGTATAACAATATTCTGACTGTAAATTCTGGACGGCTATGACATTTACTGCCTGGGTTGACAAGGTTATTCGTCCCCTCTGAGCCTCAGTTTCACCTCACTCAAGCAGAGGATTGTGCTCTGTGATCTCGAAGCCCTCTTCCCATTCTAAATTTCTGATGTTGTGTACCTGTGACCATCCTGGCTACCCTCAGTCACTTGCAATCCAGCTGATCAATGTCCTTCTTAGGAAGGATGTGTCTCAGTGCAAAGGTTGATCTCCTAGGCATGGCATGTGGGACCCGGGCAGAGGACAGTGGGACTAGCATCCCCTTCATTGCTCCTGGCCGCTGTGTCTTGCTCTCTCTTACACGATCAAAGATTGCATTGGCCTTTTTGGCTGCTGTGTCCAACTCAACTCAAGTGCAACTTGCAGCCCACCAAGCCCCAGATCTTCTCCATACCAACCCCTGCTTGGCCGTGTCTTCTCTGACCTTGACTTGGGAAGCTGACGTTTTTAAACTCAGCTGTGAAACCTTACATTTATAATTATGAAATTCAGCCCGAAATTCTAGCCTGTTCAAGATCATTTTGAATCCTGGTTACTTCATGCTAAACCAGCTTTGTGTCAAGTCTAAATCTGAAGGCCATTCAAAATACGGGTCATTCATGCCTCTAAGTCGTTGATAAAAATGTTAAATGGCCCCTGACCAAGGCAGATCCCTGAGGCCCTGCACTAGAGACCTTCCAAGTTGACCCTTAACTGTTAGTGATTGATTTGGGAATCCAGAGGTTTTATCTTGTTCAGGATGCACCCAATGCCATTATCATCAGGCCCTTATCTCTTGATCTTGCTCATAAAAATATCATGAGAGGCGGCCAGGAGGCGCAGTGAATAGAGCACTGGCCCTAGAGTCAGAAGGACCTGAGTTCAAATTCGGCCTTAGACACTTGACCCACTTACTAGCCATGTGACCTTGGACAAGTCACTTAAACCCAATTGCCCTATTTTCCCTCCAGAAAAGCAGTATAAAAATTAAAAAAATATATCATGAAAGACTTTGTCAGATGCTTTGCTAAAAATCCACATGACACCTAGAGTATTCTTCTATTATAATAACCCTGTAAAAGAAAGTTAGACCATCATCGTAATCATCATTGACATTTACACAGCACCTACTATGCTCCAAGTCCTTTACAAAGTGCTTCACAAATATTTCATTTGGTCCTGTTGTTGATGGTGTTACCTCTGCTTCTTTTTTCTTTCCGGATTTTCAGTAGCTATATCTTTAATAATATAGTACAAAATTCCTGAAGGATCCCATTCTCAAAAAGCTAGGGTATGGCTTCTCAGGGGCCCCTCTATTTGTGGCATCCCTCCCCTACTCTCCCAGAGCTCTTCTTCCCTAGCTGCTGTGGTATGCTGCTGCCGCTTGGATGAGCCTGTGTCCCTGGGATGGGTCACCTGGACAGGAAGGGACTCCGCATGGTGCTGCTAGCATCTCCTTCTGTGAATTCCTTGAGAATAGAGATGTTTGCTTTGTTTGTATCCCTGGTGCTTAGCACACAGTAGGCTCTTGTTAAATGCTAGCAGACTGACAGATTGTTCTGTTTTTCTAGTAGCTAGTTAGTATGGCTGCCAGCAAGCATTATGTCTGATGCCGGCAATGCCCATCCTGTGGGTCATGGTCCTCTGAGGAAGGGAGGAGGGGGTAGAGTGACTCTAAAGTTTCCTTGCATCCATGTGTGAATTCATAAATAAATGATCCTATGTTCTGTGGTCAGAACAGCAAAAGCTCTCAGTCTCTCAGTCTTTCTCTCTCTCTCTCTCTCTCTCTCTCTCTCTTTCTCTGTCTCTCTCACACACACACACACACACACTCTTTAATACACACACACAGAGTCTGCTTTTCAGATGTATCTAGATGCATTTGTAGATGTATTTACATATTCTTTAGAGTCCCTTGCTCATATATAGCCCCCGAGCAGAGTGTGAGATCCTCCAGAATCGGTGCTCCTTCTTTTCCTTTGTACCCCTAGTGGTGCATACAGAGCCTGGAACAGTAGCTGCTTAATAAATGTTCACTGAATTGAGTGATAAGCTCCCTGTTCAATGCCTCTAACTCCATCCCTTTGGTCTTTTAAGTTGAGTGTGTTTGAGACAGATTTCATGATCTTGTCCCCAAACCTGGCCCCCTCTTCCCAGTTCCTTAGCTTCAGAAGCTCAGGATTTCCCCTGACTTTCTTCTTGCTCCTTACCCACATCCAGTCAGTTCTCATCTTGCTAATGATTCACCTTGCACAATGTCTCCTATTTCCATCTTCTCTTGGTTTCGACAGCTAGCGCTGTGGCCATCCCCTCTTACCTAGACTACTGCAGTGTTCTCTTCATGGGACTCTCAGTTTCTAGCCCCTCCCTTCTCAGATCCATCCTTTATACTACTGCCAAAATAATCTTCCGAAATTACGTGTCTCACCCTGCTCAAAAAACTTTCTTGGATCCCTAGGCAGCAAGGCGTACAATGGTGAGCTGTGTTAAGAACCAGCCTCCGATACTAACAAGGTGTGTTATCTCGAATAAGTCACTTAACCTCTACCTGCCTCAGTTTCCTCAACTATAAAGTGGGGCTAATAACAGCCTTTCCTTCTCAGGCTTGTTGTGAGGATTAAGTAAGAAAATATATGTGAAGGGCTTAGCACAGTGCCTGGCATCTACTAGGTGTTAAATCCTCTTAACGAAGTCCTTCCTTCCTCCCTTCCTAGACCCTCCTTCCCCCCAATTCCTAGCAAGACTATGAGGAGTGAGTTGTGGTCTCCCAAGTGGCCCAGACTAGCAGGACAGGGTTGGCTGACCTTTGATTGTACATTAGATTGTAAGCTCCTTGAGGAAAGGACTGTCTTTTGCGTTGTTTTGTATCCCTAGAGCATAGCAGTGCCTGGTGTGTAGAAGATCCCAATAAATGCTTACTGACTGCTGACCATTGGCATCGGTGTGGACAGCCTGTGTGTACAAAGAGGAGCCAGTATGAGTCTGATCCATGTGGCTTTTCCTTTTGTTTCAGGAGGCTTCTCTTGGACCCAGACCATGCCACTAAAATGCCCTGGCTGAGAAGGGACCTCCCTGCCTGTTTGGTGCTTTTCCATCCCTAGTCTCCTGGGTCGGCCACTGCTGTCAGCATTGTCTGGAGATCCAGTGGCCAGCTGCTTCATCATGAGTGATGAAAAAGGCCTGGGGCTGCCCCAGAAGTTGGTTTCTCCTTCTAGGAGCACCAGTAGCTGCTCCTCCAAGCAGGGGAGTCGACAGGTAAAGGTTAACCAAGCCACTTAAAGATTCATCCATGCTGGCCCTGCCACCATCTCTCTCTCTCTGCCATAGTTTTGGCTGCTGAGGGTTGCATATAGCTGGAAAATCTAGTTCTTCGTGTTTGACTCGGTTCCTTTCAGTCACCTCTCAATCGGTTGAGGACAGATTAAATTCCCCCATAATCCACAAACCTCCTTATAGGTCTTGAATAGCAGTAAGCTGGTGTTGGATTTGGGTCTCAGTCCTTTTCATGTCTCTTTGCTCATCCGTGGGCAAAACATAGGCAAAGAGAGGGGAAAAGAAAAGGCGCCAAGTGTCCAGAGAACCAGTACCAACCTCTCAGGGCAGTGCTAGCTGCTCCTGGCCATTGCTCCCTTTTCCTTCCTTGTGCGTTCCAGTCCACATCTTCTGATTTGTAATAGGGGTGTATTACAATTCATTTTCATCATTGCCTTTCCCTTCTAACTGAACAGCGATGTGGGCAGAGTACACAGTCATCTGTACTTAGAGGGTTGCAACCAGCTGTGCCCAGGGATGTTTTGGTATCAGCTGGCAGTGTAGCTACCATATCACCTACTCTGGTCCCCTGTTATTCCCCCTCTTCCTCTTTCTCTTCAACCCTACCACTACCTCTTCCCCCTCCTTCATACTATCAGCTCCCCTCCCTTCCTCCCCACTGCTTTTGTCCTGTCATATCCATCCATCCATCTATCTATCTATCTGTCTATCTATCTATCTATCTATCTGTCTATCTTCTTTTTTCCCCAGAAGCCTTCTTTTCCCCACTCATGATCTTTCTCATACCACAACTTTCCCCCATAATGACCATTTCCTTCTTTCTGTGCCCTCTCCTCCTCCCAGCTCCTCCTTCTCCCCCTTCCATCACCTTCCTTTCCACTTCCATTGCCTCTTTATCTCCCCAGCACCTCCATTCACCTCCTTACCCCCTTCACTTCTTTCTCTTCACTATCACCTATTCTCCTGAGACCTCTCCTCGTTTTCCCTTGCCACTGTTTACTCCCCATGGGCCTGAGTTTCATCCTCTGTAAAATGAAAAGGCTGGTGGGATGCTCTTAGCTCCACATCTGTGACAGTAATCCAAACCACAAGCTGCCTCTAGTGGCAGAGACCCCAGGTCCATCTCTGTTATTCCCATAGAAAGGACAATTTTCAGGCTGAGCCAGAGAAAGTGTTTTTTTTTTCCTCTAAACCTTCAGGGAGATGACTTGTTTGTGACCTCTTGTGCTCAGGAGAAGGTTTCTGGCTCACCTCTCCAGTCTCTGCTATTGATCCATCCCTTCCTTGGAGGGTAGAGCAATGGTCTTCCCACTCCAGGTACAATCTG
The DNA here is from genome assembly GCA_028646575.1 of Pseudocheirus occidentalis. Taxonomy (NCBI): domain Eukaryota; kingdom Metazoa; phylum Chordata; class Mammalia; order Diprotodontia; family Pseudocheiridae; genus Pseudocheirus; species Pseudocheirus occidentalis. The sequence continues at coordinate 11,945,931 of CM053597.1, read as the reverse complement.
TGCTCATTAGGAACAGAACGCATGGGGTGCCCTACCTTGTTTTGTTTTTTAATTTTGAGGCAAATAATTTTGTTGTATGAAATGATCAAGTACAGCAAGAGAAGGAAGGTGCCATATTCTTCTGCATTGACAGAACTCCATGCTGCACCCTTCCCCCACCTCAGAATGATCACGTGGTGTAATGTAGTGCTGCTTCAGAGTCAGCATGCTGTAGGTTTGAATCCCGCCCTCACCACTTACTAGCTGGTGACCTCAGGAAGGTCCCTTAACCTCTCTAATTTCCTTATCCATATATGGGGATAGTTGTGGGGCTGATCTGAGCCTCAAATGACATACTGTGTGCAAAGCACTTAGCAAGCCTTCAGGTGCTCTGGAAATACCAGCTCTTACTGTTATTATGATTATACTTAGTAACTGCAGCTGATTCCAAGTTAGTGAGAAGAGCAGTGTTGTTTCATTAGAGCAAAATAACTCCTTTTTCTTCTTGGTGAGTAGAAAAATAAAATGTTAAATTCACCCCCCTCCCTAATTTTAGCCTAAAAACTGATGCTTCTGTGGCAAAACCTAATGGACCCGGGCAAGCTTTTCCTCCAGGGGCTATGTGATCAGAAATCCACGTGCATGTGACCCTGTGGGTTGTTATTGATGACAGCACGTGTAAGAAATGCTTATTAGTTGGCTGATCATTCAAAGATGGGAATTTTTCGCTGTCATGCAAAAATAATTTAAAAAAAAATTAATCGGCTTCATTCCCAAGATCATCTCTGTGTGTTCACCTTGGCTTGTGCCATGACTGGGATGCT
>CM053597.1:11848855-11944628 GCA_028646575.1 Pseudocheirus occidentalis | reverse complement strand
CCCCCCCCCCCCGTGTTGCTTAAATTCTAATGGGGGGAGATAATGCAGGTATGGAGACCAAGAAAAGAAGCCAAGACCTGCCCTTAGAGAGCTTCTATTCTGCCTCCAGATGGGGGGACAGAACAGGACCTTCTCCCTCCTCCTGTTTCCCAGGGGAGGAGTGAGGACCTAGGAGCACTTCAGCACTTGCCAGTGGGAGAGCAACAGTGCAGCCTACATTCTAGGTAACATTGTCACAGCTGCTTCGTGGCCTCCCATCACGAGCTGATCAATTCATGCCTCATCCTGACCCAGCTGTGTGTGCCCAGAGCTCTGCGGCTCCACACAAGGAATGGGTTTCTTTGAAACTGATCCAGTTTTCGGGCATGTTGTGTGTGTAGTCAGAGGAAACGTTTTTCCTCTTAGGAAATTCCCCACTGAAAGGGACCCCACTTTAAAAACATCAAACAAACAAAAAGACAACTGTTGGTGGCTTTGGTCAGTTCTACTCATATCCTAGTCTGAGATTTTTATCTTTAGTCTTCACCTTGTTATTTTTAGTCTCAACCTTGTTATTTTTAGTCTCAACCTTGTTATTTTTAGTCTCGTGGGGGGGGGGAGACTTTTGGTGCTGCTCTTGGCTTCAGTGATTCCTGAAACCGCCAGCATCCACACCAGATAACCCTTTAGGGGCTGAGAATGTCTTAGGGGAGGAGGTGGAGTCTGACTAGCCTAGCCACTGCTGGAAGCTTCCCACTGCCAGATTGGGAGGTGACTAATTTAGTTAATTACTTTCTTGAAATTTTACTGACATTTGTGACTAAATCTCTCCTATTAAGCCTCGTCATGATATATGGTGCGGACCCTGACTTCTCAAGGTTAGGACAAAGGAGTGCCAGCTCTGCCAACTTTAAAGACTTTGAGGTGGACCCACAGTTCACAGCATAATCAACACAATATGTAGCATAACGTACTTGTCTCTTTCATTAGATTATAAGATTCTTGCAATTAGGCATCGCCTTATTATTTTTGTACACCCCCCCCAGTCTCCTGGTACACAGTAGGTACTTAATAAATAAGAAATATTTATTAATTTCTTAAAGTCTCCCATGTAGGTGAGAGATAGTTGGATAAAGCATTTATTAAGCACTTCATGTATCAGGCATTGTGCTAGCCACTGAAATAGGAGAAGCAGACATCCCTGCCTCCAGGGAGCTTACATTCTAATAGGGGTAAGACAGCACATATAAGCCTCTGGAAACAGGCTGGGTTGTGGGGGAAGGCAGTCTTTAGAAGTGAGGATGTCTGGAGAGGGCAGTTCCTTCAGCGAAGGCTCTAGTTACAGGATCTCACCAGTTGGAGGAGGAGGAGGATGAGAAAGGAAGCAACAGCTGCAGGGCTGGAATCATTGCCAGGGTTAAGAAGGCTGATGGGGCCAAGGTGGAGAACCAGTCTAGAGAGACCAGGGCTGAGCTGGTGGGAATACAAGGGACAGGCTGGCATTGGCCCTCAGACCCTTTGGCTCCAAATCTAGTGCTCTTGAATTGAATTGGAGTACTGGGTTTGCCCCTTGAGTAGGAGGGTTTCTTGCAGGCATGAATGTCCTTGGAAAAGCAGAAGTTTTGTCCAATATAAGATAGAATTTTTAGGATCTGCCCAGTTTTTCTTTGGTTGCATAGCTTGAGTCCCACAGTGTCTAAACTAAAGTGGATAGGGGAAATGCTTCTAAAAAGATCGGTGAATAGTGAGTCATTCTAGGTTTTGCTTATCTTTTCTGTGTCTCCTGAGCCCTCCTTCCCAGAACTCTCCAAGAAACAAGAGTCTAAATAAAGATGACTAACTGCAATGACTTTCTTAGAGAAGGGATAAGGACTCCAGAGTAGGGATGAGGCCTTGGGTAGGCAAGTGAGTGATGCCTGATCTGTAGGGCTGGGGTGGAGAGTAGAGTGATGAGAAAGAGAAAGCTAGATGTCTGCCCTTTTTTTCCATTTGTCACATTCTAAGTCTCCGCTGAACACCTGGTATGTTGAATACTGCAGAAAGAATTATGAGGAATTAAAAAGGAACTGGACTTGTGGGCAGGTCAAACACCTCTGCTTACAGAACATTCTTGTCTAGGATTGTCAGAGGGGGCAAGCAGGGGGCAGTGTTGGAAACTGCCCAAGATCATCATTTAGGCAGGTGAACTACAGAAGCTGCCTTAGTCCTCTGGGGATCTGACTCGCCTTTACCCGGTTCGCCAGTCCAGGCTGCTCACCAGTAACTACAGCTGACTGGGCTCTGGGCCCAGAACCATCCAGATGTAACCAAGAGCAAAGATTTGGTGAGAGAGAAACTTCGGGGGAAGGTCAGGTACAGCCCAGCTGTATCATCCAGGGGTTGATATTTCCAGATGTTTCAGTTCTTTCCAGATCTATGTAGTTTCTTTTTTCTTTGTGGCTCCTAGCTTCTTGGCCAAAGGTGACAGGGAAGCTGATTTCAGCTCAAATATATAGAAGAATTTCCTGATAATTAGAGATGTTTGAAATGTTGTAGGCCATTTGGGAAGTACTCAAGAGTCACTCTTGAGAGAGAATTGGCTCATGAATGGTTCCTCTGCTACAGTCCTGTGAGACAAGTAATGGAAATGCTAGTATCCTCCCTTTACAGATGAGGAGACTGAGTCAGAGAGAGGGGAAGTGGTATGTCCAACATCACACAGTATCAGAGTTCTAGGATTCAGACTGAAGCCTCCCATCTCTAAATCCAGCGCGCTTTCCTGCTAATCAAGTGAGTCCAAAAGTGCCCTCTCTAAGGGCAGGGCCTGCCTTTTCCTTTTCCTGGGACCCTCCCCTTATGTCTCCCCCCTCCCCACCCCCAGAGCACCTGGCATGTAGTAAGTGCTTAACGCTGGAAGCACCAGGCGTGTCAACTGAGAAGAAAATATATTTGATCATAAATATTTTCTCCTTTCTTTCTCTGCAAGTGGACTTCAAATACAAATTATTACCAGCAGCTGTTACCACTTTACTTTGAAATTAAAAAAATTCATCCTGCCTTCAGTTGCTAGAGCTTGGTCCTTTGAGGTTATTTCCCCAAACTCTGGTCTGTGAAAGGCTTGTTGAATAGGAGATTTAAGCTAAGAGAGGCCTGAGAAGGAGGAGGAGGAGGATATGAGCTAACATTTATATTTTGACTCTTTTGATCCTCACAATAGTCCTGTGAGGTTTTGTTATTGTTCAGTCATATTTCAGTCACGTCTGTGACCCCATTTTTGGTTTTCTTAGCAAAGATCTTGGAGGGGTTTGCCATTTTCTTCTCCAGCTCATTTTACACATAAGGAAACTGAGGCAAACAGGCTTAAGTGACTTGCCCAGAGTCACATGGCTAGGAAGTGTCTGAGGCCAGATTCGAACTCACAAAGAGGAGTCTTCCTGACTCCAGGCCCAGTGCTCTTTTCTCTAGACCACCTCATCGTCTTCAAGGTCAAAGTTAGAAGGTTACAAGATGGAATTGGCCCAGCATGACCCGTTCTTCGCGGAGCCCAGCTGTCTCTTGGTAAAGTCTGCTTTGCTTTTGCTGGATTCGCTAAGCTTCCTGCCTAGAATCCCCATCCACCAGACAAGCAGGGTGGTGGAGAGCCAGTAGCAGGGACCTGTGACTTTGGTGGCCTGGGGAATCTCTTCACTGATGCAGATTGCAGCCAGTCTTCTTCACAAAATTCTAATCAAGATAATACTCATCTAGGTCCTGCTCAGAGACATTGTGATGCTGTGGTAGAGAGAGGAGAAGAGAAGGGAACAGACATTTATTAATCACCTACTGTGTGCTAGGCATTAGGCTTAGAGCTTTATAAATATCATCTCCTTTTATCCTCACAACAACCCTGGAAGCTGGGTGCTCTTAGGATTTTCATACCCATTTTACAGATGAGGAAACTGAGGCACACAGAGGTTGACTTGCCCGGGTCACAGAGGTAGGAAGTGTCTGAGGCTGGATTTGAACTCCAGTCTTCTCAGAGCCAGGATTGGCTTTTCCCTTTGTACTCCTCGTTGCAACCTTTTTAGGCAGGTGGTACAAGCATTATTTCCCCCGTTTTCCAGAAGAGGAAACTGAGGCAGTGTCAACATTAGTAACCCGCCTCACGTCACACTTGTCGTGTAATCTGATTCTTGGGCTTGTTCCTTCTGAGGCTCCAAGGAAATGACATTCTGTTTATTTTTAGCGGTAAGTCCATTTTCCTGTGCACTAATTCTTTCAAGTGGATAACCCAGGACCAGCCTCTTTGGTAATGCTCTTACCCAGAATGTCTCTGTCTCCAGCCACGCCAGATAAGAGTTTGCTGAAGTGTGGAAACAGCAGCCTCCTGGTCCCACTGTGGTGGGGGCACAGCTGCTGGGAGAGATGACAGAAAGCTCCACAACCTGTTTGTCGGTTTCTTGCTGGCCGTGTCTGTCCAGCCGAGGCTTGTGTAATCCAGCTTCTGAAATACCTAGGGCGGAGACATCTGCATTGGAGGGAAATGCTCACAATTCAGTGACTCGGCAACGCGAACATTCCTTTCCAATAGCCCAGGAACATGGATAAACACTTGGTTGCCTCCCCACGTCAAAGAGCATGCTATATTTGTCCCTTTTATTAGACAGCTCTGGGAGCAGACTGTGCTGGCCACCAGACGCCAGCGCCAGCTTTTCTCTGATGTGAGGCTAGAGCAGGCACTGAGAGGGCCTCTTTCCGCCTTTCCCCCTTGTACGAGGTATGAGCCCAGGGTGCTGATGATGAGGGACCAGGTGGGGCATCTGCTCAGCTGTCTTCTATTGAGTCGGTGCTGGCGCAGCCTCCCTGAAGATCAAAGATTTCTAAGGACAGCAGAGTTGGGAGGGAGAAAGGGAGGGAATGAGCATTAATTAAGTGCCTACTGTATGTCAGGCAAATATAAGCTCATTTCATCTTCACAGCAACTCTGGGAGGTGATACTATTATTAACTCCATTTTATAGTTGGGGAAATTGAGACTCATACAGGAAGTGATTTAACCTTGGGTCACAGAGCCAGTAAGTGTTTGAGGCTGAATTAGAACTCAGGTCTTTCTGACTCTCTCCACTGAGGTCTAGCTCCTTCTAGGGCAGCTGAAGGGTATGTACATCATTTTTGTATAGAGAGAACAACCTACCCATGAGACCTTCCTTAGCCTTTGTCTCCTCTTATTAGTCACACTGAACTCAAAAAGAGCTGAGTTCAAATTTGGCTTCAGACACTTATTAGCTGTGTGACCCTGGGTAAGTCACTTAACCCTGTTTGCCTCAGTTTCCTCAAGTATAAAATGAGTTGGAGAAGGAAACAGCAAATCATTCCAGTCTCTTTGCCGAGAAATGTCCAAATAGGGTCATGAAGAGTCAGACATGAATGAACAACATTAGCAGTTCTGAAAGTAGCACCTCTCCCTTGACAGAATTAAATACGTTAAAAAAAATGCTTGGTTGTATCAAGAGTATTTGCTTGACAACTGTCTTGAAAACTTGTTTTTTTTTAAAGCATTCATTTTTGTGCATCTGATTCTACAAGAGAGTTTTGGCTCAAACAGATTGGACATACCCCAGATTTTGCTCTAACACTGCAGAATGACTTTCTCAGAAATGATCAGAGTCAACAGAAATTCCTTCTGGGTTCCTTCACTGTTGGGACCTTGACGAAGCCCCACATTTGAATCCTCCTTGCCTAGCACTGTGTGTTTGATTGGCTGTTAGATTTTATCCCTGTTGGACTCAGAGGTGTTCAAAGGAGAGACAGCTTTGTGCCACAGACAAGTGTTAGTTTCTCTTATCTCTGGGGTCTCCAAAATGCATCCACTGAGACCAGTGAAGGGACCTCCTCTTCCCTCGCCAGGGATATCTAGACATGTTCCATGGTGGGTAAGAGGCAAGAGGCAGATTTTACTATGGATTTTCATCTTTGGACTTGAACTGCCATCAAGTATTTGAAGGACTGTCATGTGGATGAAGGATTGGACCCTCAGGGCAAGACCAGGAGCATTGTGAGAAGAGGGTAGAGGGGGATGCAAAGAGGCAGATCTGGGTTTGATGCCAGGAAGAGCTTCCTAACAGCTAGAGTAGGCCCAAGGTGGGGTGGGCAGTCTGGAGAGTGGGTGGGCGAAGGTCCTCCAGGAAAGACTGGATGGCCATTGGTCAGATTTTTTATGTGTTATATTCCTTTTAAGTAGATGGTTGCTGAAGGCCTGTCCGACTCTGAGATTCCATTATTCTATGAGGAAGCTTGCTAAGTGGGCAGATGTGGTGCCCTGGGGGGTAAGGAGGAGAAAGAGGTCAGTAGGGTGGAAAGGCCTGGGAAGCCAGGGTCAGCATTAGGGCCCTGTGGGGTAGAGGGGAGTTGATGCTGAAGACAAGCTGGGTGAGCTCAAAGAAGAGGGGGCCCTGCATATGAGCAGCATGCTGTCTTTAGAGGCAGGAAGACCTAATGTGGAATCCCACTTCCACCACTCATGACCTGTGGACCTGGGCCAAATCACTGAGCCCTTTTTATCTGAAAAAAATCAAGGGGTCAGACTAGATGAGCTTGGTGGGCCCTTCTAGCTCTGGATCTTCAAGCCTAACCACCTATCCTCTTCCCCTCTCCCTTCCTCCACTGTCTTTCCCTGCCTCCCCATCTCTGTCTCTCTTCTCCCTCCTCCTTCTATTTCTTTCCCTCTCTCTTTTTTTCTTCTCTCTACTCAGCTCCCTCCCTCCTTCCATTTTATCTCTCCCTCTCTCCTCTCCTCCCAGTCTCCTTTTCCCCCTCTCTCTCTCCTTTCCTCCCTCTCTCTTTCTCCTTTCCTCCCTCCTTCTCTCTCCCTCCCTCCTTCTTTCCTCTCTTCAGCTCCCTCCCTCTCTTTCCTCTCTTTTCTTCCTTCCATCTTTCTCTCCTTTTCCTTCTTCCCCTCTCCCTCCTTCCCTCTCTCTTCCCTTCCCCTTCCCTCTTTTCCCTCTCTCTTCTCTTCTTATTCCGTCTCCTCTCCTCTTTTTCTATTCATGTGGAAGCCCTAGTCTATTTCTAATGTCTAATCTGATGCAAGAAAGCATGACGTTGGCTCCAGTTCCCCTGTATCCCTGGATGTTGGGACTTTGGTGCTCTGAAGATTTGTCAGGGCAAACAAAAATAGAATCTGTGAGACATTCTCATGGGGGAAAATGCCACAAAAGTTTGTTTCCTTTAATCATCATTCTCTTGCAGCAGACAAAAGAAAGAACTAGAGAAATGTCTGGGGAGAGCGAGTTAATGGTCTGGATTTGGGGATAGGAAGCTGGTGCGGAATCTGCTTGCAGAGGAGGAGCACCTGGGCTTGAGTAGGTCAGCTGCTGGGATGTGGCTGGATCTCCTTTGTGAGAGTGCTCCCTGAGAGTGAGTTCTGTTGTTTGAGCAGGACAGCTGGGAAGTGGTGGAAGGTCTCCGGGGAGAGATGAATTACACCCAGGAGCCCCAGATCCAGAAAGGCTTCCTGCTGAAGAAGAGGAAGTGGCCACTCAAGGGCTGGCACAAGGTAGGGACCTGAAGCTTGCCTCCCCTACATTTGCACCTTTGTGTTGGTCACTTTGGATGAGGGCCCCAGGCCCTGCCAAGCCTCTATTGTGGAGAGATTCCATTAAAACCCTTCTCTAGTTCACTTTGCCTTAGACCCCCTCAGCAACATGTATTTTTCTTCCAACAGAGATTCTTCTTCTTGGAGAAAGGGATCTTGAAATATGCCAAGAACCTCACTGATGTAAGTCTCTAACCATTGTCTACATATCCCCCAAAGAGCCACTTCTCTTCATCAGTGTTGGAGAGCTTGTCAATAGGATGCATGTCCCTGAAAAGCAAAGATCTGGAAAGGGTGGGAGGTGGTGGCCTCACCTTTTTGAGGTGAGGCCCTTGAAGGGACTAAAGTTGGAAACCCTTTCATGCTGGCCATGGTGTTCATTCCAGTGTGATGTGATTCTGACCAGATAGAGAGAGAGAAGCTCCATGGATCCATCGATGTTGGTCTCTCTGTGATGTCTGTCAAGAAGTCCTCAAAATGCATAGACCTCGATACAGAGGAACACATCTATCATCTAAAGGTAAGGATGCTTCTTACTGGAACCCCATCAAGGTGCCCATCATAGCCAATGCTTTGGAACTCCATCATGGTGCCCATCACAAGCAATGCTTTGATGCTTAGAATTGACTCAGACTTGGCACTGGCCCCCTGACACCTGCACGATGTGTGATCTTAGGATAATAGCCACGGTACCCATCTCCCAGGGTTGTGGGGAGGCCCCAAGGGGATAATATAGATCAAGTGCTTTGAAAACTTTAATGTTCTATATGATGAAACTGTGATAAAGAGCTAGTCTTGAAGATTGGAAGCCCCAGGCACAAGTTCCATCTTTGACATAGACTGTGTCACTCTGGCTAAGTCACCTGATCTCACAGTGCCCTAGGAAAAGCTCTTAAGACCCAAAATTACAGATACAGTGTTCATCAGCACTTGAGGACATTGGGAGTGTCAATGAAAGTACAGGGGAAGGAAGGAAGGAAAGAAAGAAGGAAGGAAGGGAGGGGAGGAAGGGAGGAAGGAAGGAAGGAAGGAAGGAAGGAAGACAGAGAAAGGAAGGAGGGAAGGAAAGGGAGGGAGGAAGGAAGGGAGGGAGGGAGGGAGGGAGATATTTTTTAAGTACCTAACATGTGCCAGGCTCTATGCTAAGGGCTTTATGAATATGTTCTCATTTTGTCCTCAAAGCAACCGTAGAGGTAAGTGCTATTATCATCCCCAAGGAAACTGAGGCTGACAGAAGTTAAATGACTTACCTAGGGTCACATAGCTAATAAGTATCTGGGACTGGATTTGAATTCAAGTCTTTCTGATTTTAGAGCCAACACTTTGTCCATTGTACCATCAGCTGCCTAGGTAACCCTAAGTTGATTGTTATTAATATGACATGATATAATATCACATTATGTTGTATTAAGTTGCATTGTACTATATTAGATAAGGCAATATAAGGAAACCTAACAATTTATGAATAATTATATCAAATACATTCATGATATAGCATATAGATATAACAATACTGTTATTAATAATACTACAAATAAATGACCCATAAAAATGATTTCTATCTTGAGGACTTTAAAACACTCTACTAATGACCTGTATTAGAATTCTGTTGTGACTTGTTATGCAAATTCCAATCTACTCTAATAATACGATGTAGCTGGGGTTTCCTTGGTATGCGTGTTCCACTCAGGGGTGCAGATTTGTCCCCACCATAAATTAGTCAATGGAAAATTACATCAAAGAGAATCATAAATAATAAGACACAGCAAAATTTATAGAATGCACATAAGACATTCCTTTTAGAGGAAAATTTATGTCCATGAACACATATTAATAAAAGAGAAAAAGAGAGGCCTGCAAGTGAATCAATCCTCTCTGAGAGTTTCTGTGGCCAAAACATTCATCATCCTGTGGTCATATTGGCAGGTCCAATTGTGTCTCCTAAAAGATATCAGCTGTGTACCATAGAAGCCTCATGTTTGTTGGCTGGTCTCCAAGAGAGGAACTGGCCTCCATCCCCAGTCTAATTAAAGGGCTTTGGTAGATTGCTAACATTTGGGGACTGCACAGAAATCCTACCTGATTTCCCTAGAATATGGAAGTTTAACTAATAGATTTGCTTCCATCCTTAGCTTGTGGAGCCGCTCTTAACAGCCTGTGAAGCTGATTGACCAACCCATCCTTCCTTTCTCCAGAGTTCAGGGAGATTCCCATCACTGAGAGAAAGGCATCCTCTTCTCTTCCCCCAAATTGGCCTCCTCATCCATAAAATGAGAGCCAGGGCCTAGATGGATCTTTATGGCCCTTTAGCCCTAGAGAACTCCATGACCCTAGAGATGATCAAGAGTGTGGCATTTTGGGGTGGCTAGCCAGTGCAGTGAATAGAGCGCCAGCACTGGAGTCAGGAGGGCCTGAGTTCAAATCTGGCCTTACTTAATACTTACTAGCCTTTGGGCAAGTCACTTAACCCCAACTGCCCTGCGTTCCCCCCTCCAAAAAAGAAAAAAAAAGTCATTTTTCTCACATGTACCCCTTAGTAGCTAGCTCAGAGCTGAGGACGCAGGTGCACAAATGCTTGTCACTTGGTTGATTATTAGGGTCCAAGAGTCCTTTGGAGATAGTGAATTCCTAGGTAACTCATGGGTAAAGGTGTTCTTCAAAAAGAGTAATTATAGAACTCATTCCCACTCAGGTCTGAGGGAGAACCATAATGTCCCCCTCCCCACCAGCAACACACACACACACACACACACACACACACACACACACACACACACACACACCCCAGGATGTCAAGATTTAAGAGGTAAGGGCAGTGTGGAATTGAAAATTTTCTTTTGAATTATATATGAAAGAAATGAATTCCTCTTGTTCTTCTGGCACCCTGTACCCTGAAGGAGTCTGGGTTATTTCCTTATTTGTTCAGTATTGTTCAGTAAACCTTCTACTGGCTAGCTTTGGCAGGGGACAAAATGTTCGATTAAATATTCTGGTTGATAGAGATTCATCTTATATACATCATACAGACAGGATTAATTTTCAAAGAAGAGGTAGCCTGACCTACTGGAGAAAGGGCTAGCCTTGGAACCAGGAAAATCTGGGTTCAAATCCTGCCTCTGACATCCTGGCTGTGTGACCCTAGTCATGTCGTTCAACTTTTATGTGTATGTTCCAGGCAAGCCTGAGTTCTAGAAAGGTGCTGGTCAGTATTACTAGAGAGGGCCCAGACCCTGAGAGAACTTCAGAATTGGACTCTCTTTGGTCTAGATCTCTGGTTCCCTCAGTGCCGGGAGCTCCTGGCTGTGGGAATTCTCTCTTCAATGCTGGTCTACTATTTGTCTATAACTTAGGGTCCTACTAAGTTCCTCTGAACACTGAGAGAATGTGAGCTCCTTCCGGGCAGGGATTGTGTCCCATACCTATATTTGTATCCCCTGGACCTAGTGCATAGTAGGCGTTTAATCAGTTCTGGGTGATTGATGGAGAAGATAAGGTACTTGCTGAGAGTCCCATGATGGCTCTTAGGCTGACCCCCTATCTACTACACCACCCTGCCCCCAAGTAACCTAACAGTAAAACAATAATGAACACAATTGAGGTTTTCCTTGATGCATGGTCATTGGAGAGCAGATGTAGAAAGTTCATAGAGAATCTCAGATAACAAAGTCCTCATCAACTGTGCTTAGCAATCAGTTAGGTATTTATTAAACACGTCTTAAGTGCCAGACAGACTAGAACCTGCAGTTTTTAGAGTTGTTCTTGACCTTTGAGATTCTCTGGTCCACTCCAACCACCTTCCTTTCCCCTTAACAGACAGAGAGGAGGAAGTGACTTCTCAAAGGTGACCTAAGTCTGCACATTAGAGTCAGGCCTTGGTCATTTTGCTAGATGTTGACCTCTCCGTCCTGTAGAATGGGAATATTAAAAAGTTGGGACTGAAGTGTGTTTTAGGTGGTAGCTTTCATTAGGGAAAATCCCTTAAAATGGTGGACTTCTCTGTCCAGTCTAATCCATGTCTATCATGAACACTTGGCTGTGATGACTTCATCTGGGGAGGGAAATGTACTTGAAGAAACTGGCATGTGAAATATATCCCTAATTAGGGATATAATCTGTAATTAGGAAAGCTTCTGGATGAGATGATGGGAGTGGAGGGAGGTGTGTGTCGTCTTCCTGAAAGAGTGTGCCATCACCTAATACTTTGGTTATGACTCGGACATGAGCCTCTCTTTCAAAAAACATCCCCAGAAGCCTTTCTAAAATGATTGTTTTTCTTCTCATGTGATTCCCCTACCCCCCCCCCCCCCACACCTCCATTCTACACCAGATACTCACTAGCTGTGTGACTCTGGGCTAGTCACTTAACCTTTCTCTCAACTGTAAAGGCTTGAAGAGTTATTGTGGGGATCAGCTAAGATAATATTTTCCAAGCTCTGGATGGTATTGGACACATAGTAATTCTATAGAAACACTTATTCCCTCCTTCCAGTTGTTCTTCGCTTTTGAATAATTCAGGGTTCTCCTATGTTTGGGGAGCTTCCAGGCTTGTTTTAATCTGTGTACAGATATATGCCATGTTCCATGCTAAAGGATAAAAAAGGGAATAAGTGATTTAGGAAGGAGGAGCTTTTAGAAATGAAAACAATCATCTCAGAGCCCTTTGAAAATATTAACCACTAACCTGCTTAAGAGTCTATGAAAATACTTGTTAGCTATTCATTTGAGTCTCCAGAGAAGTTGGGAATCTCTAACCACTCAAGTCTGGGTCAAGGAGGAGGCTGAATTCAATTACCATTAATAATCTGAGCATTTATAGGTCTAGGTTCTGGTTAGTGCCAATGATGAAGTGGTTACATTTTCTGAATTTGTATCGAATATTTCTCTTGGGCCGAAACCAATAACCGTATTGGATACAATTGTCCCTTCGAATCCTGTGAATTAGAATACACACACCCCTCTTGAGATGAATGCTTCCCCTCTCATTGGCACTCAGCTGGGTTGTGCTTTTATGGCTTACAGAGTTCTTTATGTAAGCGATTTCATTTGATCCCCCACCAGCCCTGGGTGCTGGGCGCTGTTATTACTCCCAGTGTACAGATAAAAAGCCATGACTCCGACGGTTACGTGACTCGCCCAGGATTACATAGCCAAAAGGTGTTTTTGCCCACCTTCGGAACGCAGCAGGTGTTTCTGTAGTAATTCATTTGTTTAGCTTTTAAACCCTGGAGAAGTTCTGTCTCAAACAGCCTTTCCCTTTCCCCTTCATGTCCACCTCCCAGCATCTCTTCCTTCCCATGAGGCTTAGCTCAGATGGCTTAGCCTCTTCCTTCCCAGGATGTCTCCTGATCCCTCCCTTCCCCCAAAGTTATTGTGTATATATTTTGTATCATTCTCTGTGTATACATTGTATCATCCCAGTAGAATGCAAGCCCTCGGAGGGGAGGAATCCTTGCATGTTTGTCTAGTGTATCTTTGTCTATTGTCTATAGTGCCTAACACATAGTGAGTCCTTATGGACTGGTCGTTAGACTGAGCTGAACCACTGGAATATTTTTATTGTTGTCGGTTTTTGCCCAAGGAGTGTTTCCCCTTGGGGCCCTCAAGGCAGGTTAGCAATTTCATACCAAAATATAAAAGTTTTGTTGAATTTTGAATCAAAATTTGTGAAATCCTGCTCACTCACGCTAATTGGAGGAAGGGGCTTTTGACCTGGTGAAAACTCAACAGAACAGACAAGCCCTGAGCCTGAGGGACACATTTAGTACCTGCTGATATTTTCTATCATATTGCAAGACAGATTTATTCAGAGAGCAAATGAACAGCACATCTGGAGAGCCAAAGACAGGGGACCAGGGGCTTGTGGTTTTTGGCTGTTCACTTGTTTCACTTGTCTCTGACTCTTTGTGACCTCTTTTGGGGTTTTCTTGGCAAAGATACTGGAGTGGCTTGACATTTCCTTCTCTGGCTCATTTTATAGATGAGGAAACTGAGGCAAAGAGGGTTAAGTGACTTGCCCAGGATCATACACTAGTAAATGGCTGGGGCTGGATTTGAACTCAGGTCTTCTTGACTCCAGGCCCAGCATGCCGCCTCACTGCCCCGGCTTGTGTCTTAGAGGATCCTGCCAGTGCTTTGGAAGGCAGGTCAAAATCATTAGTAATAAACATACTTGTTATTTATTGCAAATGTGATTGTTTCTCAAATAGTGCCACAGTTGGGCTCACTCTAGAGCTGGTCAAACATATCCCTTGAGCCTATATATGTACTTCTCATGTCCTCCCCTGAAAAACCCCATTAGCTCCAGCCTTGTAGATTCTGACATTCTAATGCAGCTTCAGTCAGCCAACATTTATTATGTGCCCATTTGTGCAGGCACTATTGGTAGGATCCAAACTATGGAGGCTGTAGCATGTACTTTACCCAGCAGGGTTTTCCAGTGGAGGCCAAAGGAAGAGGGGCCTGCTTTTGTGGGGCCACAGGGGCCTGCTTTTGAGGGAGAAGGATCGTTTGCAGTATTGTACTTGACATAATCTGTGACCTCAGGTCTCTTGGTTTTAGGTGAAGTCCGAGGAAGTCTTTGACGAATGGGTCTCCAAGCTCCGTCATCACCGAGTATATCGACAAAACGAGATCGCCATGTTCCCACGGGATGTTAACCATTTTTTCTCTGCATCCACTGTCACAGACTCTGCATCTGGAGTATTTGACTCTGTTTCAAATAGGAAGGTAATACCAATGGCTTGGCAATGGGAATCTAGGCATCGGAAAGGAAGGGTGGAGGGAAATAATGAGGGAGAGAGGAAGGGGGAGGAGGGAGGGAGTGAGAAAGGAAGGGAAGAAAGAAGGAGGGAGGGAATAAGAGAGGAAGAAAGGAAGTGAGGGAGGGAGGGACTGACCGACTGATTGCTTGTACCCCCAACACCTAGATCTGTGGGGAGTAAGGCTTTGGGAAGTGGGAATGGATAGTGATGGGTTTGTCTAATGTCCAGACAAGGGGCGGGGGCGATAGTCCTGCCCTGCTCTGTCCTTATCCAGGCATATTTAGAGTCTTTTGTTCTGGGGACCACATATTGGAAAGAATATTGATAAGTTTGAAAGTGTTCAGAGGAGGGTAACCAGCATAGTGAAAGATCTTGAGTTTTTGGTACATGGAGATCATTTAATGAAACTGAGGATGTTCAGCCTGGAGAAGAATAGACTCAGGGGCCAGGGTGGGGAAACAGGAGAACTGTCTTCAAGTATTTGAAGGACGGCCACATAAAAGAGGGCTTAGGATGGTTCTCTTTGGGTCCAGAGAGAAGAGCCAGGGATGTGGGGGGAAAACTTGAAGCCAGGCTGGTTTGGGCACCTTGCAGCAAGGCTTATCCCAAAGTTTAGTGGGTTTCTTTAGGAAGTGGTGAGTCTCTGTTCACTAGACATCTTCAAGCAAAGACTGGAAGACTTTTTATCAAGGAATTTGTAGAGAGGATTCATGTTCAGATTGGACTAGGTAGCCTCTGATGTCCTGTCGAACTTAGATTTGGTGCTGAACTGTTACCTGTTTCACATGCACTAACATGTCTGTGCAGCAAAATTTAGAAGACAAGTTACACAGAGACATAGAGTGTTTGCTTGTTACAGAGCACTGAGTTTTCTAATCTTCATCATACCTCTGTGAGCCAGGTAATGCCAGTATTATGATCTCCATTTTACAGATGAGAACACTGAGGTTCAGAGAGCTTTAAAAAACTTGCTTAAGTTGCTTAATTGGAAGAACTTGGACTTGAACCCAGGACCTTGCGACTCAGTCCATTGGTCATTTCATGAGACTTTCTTTCCTTGTTACTATTTCTCCTTTGATCAGACTTAATTATTTAACTGTGTGGTCAGTCCAAAGTGGCCAAGTAGGGTAAAAAGAATGACCTCCCTCCTCCTGAAATGTGTTTGCTTGTGTGTTTTCTCTCTCTCTCTCTCTCTCTCTCTCTCTCTCTCTCTCTCTCTCTTTCTCTTCCCTCTCTCTCTCCCTCTCTCCCTCTCCCTCTCTCTCTTTATCTCTCCCTCTTTTCCCTCTCCCCCTCCCTCCTTCCCTCTCTCTCTTTCTTTGTATTTCTCTCTCTCCATTTCTCTCTCTGCTTTCCTCTCTGTCTTTCCCTCTCTCCCTTCCCTCCCTCTCTTTCCTCTTTCCCCTTTCTCTTTCCCCTTCTCCTTCCCTCCCTTCTTTTCCTCTCTCCCTCTTTCCCTCTCTGTCTCCTCTCCTTGTCTCTTTCACCTAGCTTGACCTCAATTCTTCCCCTGACCATGAAAGGACAAACTCACGTGCTCATGAGCATTTGCAAAAATACATTCTAAGTGATTTTTCACTGTTGGCTGGCTCTGTGACATTGTTGTCATTTGGAAGGGGGGAAGCCAAGAAGTGGAGCTCAAGGTCAGCTGCCGGGTCCCCAAGCTCTGAGGGCCCCTGGGCATCCATGACAGGCCCTCCCATCCCATCCCATCCCATCCCAGGGCAGGCCACTTTGTCAGCCTCTTGGCCAGAGCTCTAGGATGTCTTTGCCTTTCTCATCCTCTTTGTTGTCTGGAACAGCGCAGCAGTATATCAAAGCAGAGTTCATTGCAGACGGGAAGCACTTTGTCATTCAGCTGTGGAGAAGCCAGGCTTCCCATATGGCCACCGTCTTCCGAAGACATGGAAAAATGCTCCAAAGGTAAAGTCTCCAGTGCTTAAGCTGCTTTTTATCCTCAGAGGGATGCTGGGATTCCCTCTGTTTTTACCCTTCTCCCCTTTGTTTCTGAAGTCGATTGATCGGAGAAGAGGTCATGGCCTGGGAGATGCCAAGCAGGGGGGCACCTTGGGGATCATTTTATCAACCCACTGATTCCTCAGGTGGGCAAACTGAGGCCCAGAGTGAAGCGTCTAGCTCATGTTCACCTAATGGGGTCATAATAATCACAGCAACTGAGCTAACTTTCAGTTAACTGAGTGCTTTCAGATGGGCCAAGTTCTCTGCTGTACATTATCTCATTCAGGTCTCACTGGCCCTGTGCGGTGGCTCCTAACAGACTTCATGCCACAGATGAGAAGGTGGGGTTTTTTCAGGCAGAGTCACCCTGATGGTGACACAGCTAGTCATCCTCTGAGGCTGGGCTCTTACCCAGACCTCTCCTGCCTCTGAGCCTGCTATGATTGTCACTGCACTTCACTGCCCTCTCACAGCTAGGGCAGTGCAGATTTGGCAGTAGGGGTCATGCCCTGGGTTTGGAGTCTGGATCCCACTTCTGCTGACGCCATGTTGTCTCTGTGGGCCTTGGTTTGCCCCTCTGTAAATGAGGGTCTTGGCCCAAGTGACTTCCGATCTAGGATCCGGATCTCCTGCAGACCGCCTGTTGCATCACTCTTTCCTCTGGGCTTCTCGGCCTCAGATTAGCCAAGCCAGCGTTCTGACCCAGGATCTCTGGCTCTTGATTCTTTGCCCTTTGCCCTGCCGTGGGGATGGACTCAATGGCCTCTCTGGGTTCTTAGCTAAGGAGAGATGTCAGCTCTGTGTTCCCTCCTCCGCAAATACCAGTATGGCGGCCCCCATGGCCACATGAACTTTGTCGTCCCAGGCTGCCTCAGCTTTGACCTTGGAAAGCTGCCTTTACCATGGAGGCCTTTCCAGAGTCCATGGTGAGATATCCAGGCTCAAGGAACAGGCTGTCAGAGCAATGAGCTGATAGCAGGAACTGAAGGAGTCACAGAGAAAATGCAAACATCAGAGGCGGCTGTTGGCTCAGGGAACCAGGTTGAGCGTGCCTGTTGAGTCTGCATGTTTTGGACAAAGCTGCAGGTAGCACTTTTTCATGAGCAGCTGCACCCTCCGTGAGGGGAAGCCTCCTGCTTCATTCTAGATGCAGGGTGACATTTTGATGTCGACCATGTGGGATGAGGCGTAGGGCCTTCCCGGGAGATGCAAACAGGTGTCATACTACGGCAGCCATTTCTGAAGAACTGGCATTGCTAAGGGGGGAGTTGTCCTGAATACTCATGTCTGGGAAGCATGAAAGCTCCAGAGGGAGGCCTCTGACCCGGCCGTGGTGTGGGGAGACTGATTCTTATAGGCCTTAGGGGAGGACACACTTGCACTTGTTAATGGAGAACCACAAGTGTGATTACTTTTTAAAAAATTCAATTTCTGACTATAAAATCAGAGATGTGATGTAAGATTTTACATCTTCAAAAAAATATTCTGTCTTTTGAAAAACCTCCCAGACATTTCCCAATAGACCTTGTAACAAGGAAATGCAGAGTCAACCACACACATGCACATGCACGTGCACACACACATGCACACACACATACACGCACACACGCACACACATGCACACATACACATGCACACACGCACGCACACACACATCTGACTGTGTATTTTGTTTTCTGCCCCCCTCTCCACCACCTCTCTACCAAGAAGAGAAAAAGCTCCTTTATCTCCTTCTTGCAGGGACAGAGACCGGTCATTGTAATTGGCCAGAGCTCAGCTCCCGTGCAGTGTTGTCTTGATTGCACTCATTGTGTTTGTATACCATGTTGTGGGTTCTGCCTTCCTGGTTACCCGGTTCATCAGTGTCTCCCCTCATTTCTCCAAATTCTCCTCGTCCATCCTTTGAGCACACCGAGGTTCCTGCCTTTCACAGAGCGCAGTTTGTTCAGTCAGAGGACCAGGTTCAAATTCTGGCTCTGACCTTTATTGTCTGTGTGACCTTAGACACTTCACTTCCATTTCCCTAGCCCTCAGTTTCACTTCTGCAAGATGAGGAGTTTGGCCTCTTTCACCTC
The DNA here is from genome assembly GCA_028646575.1 of Pseudocheirus occidentalis. Classification (NCBI taxonomy): domain Eukaryota; kingdom Metazoa; phylum Chordata; class Mammalia; order Diprotodontia; family Pseudocheiridae; genus Pseudocheirus; species Pseudocheirus occidentalis. Next base: position 11,926,303 of record CM053597.1, on the reverse strand, counting down.
TGTAATCCCTTCCTGCTCTACCCCTAGCCTCCTATGATACCTTCACTTCCTTTGTGTTCATTTTTCTCCAGATCTGGCCCACTGTCACACCTACTTGGTGGAGATGAGCCAACTTCTCCAGAGCATGGAGGTCCTTCACAGGACTTACTCCGCCCCAGCGATAAATGCCCTTCAGGTCAGTAGGATCCCCACCCCGCAGGGTTGCTTTCCTTCTTGCCTCTGGGCCTTCCAGACTGGGCTGCCTGCTGGTTGCTGTGGCCTACCGGCTGCGGGGATGGAGCTTGGTGCTGCTCTGCCTGCCGCACAGACTCGTTCTGTGGGGCCTTACTCTCTTTCCTTTCTTCCTTCTTTTGTGATGAAGGGTGGAGCTTTTGAAAGTCCCAAAAAGGAAAAAAGACCCCAGAGACGGTGGCGGGCAAGAGCTATCAGCAAAGAGGCCAAAGGAATGTTGCAGGTAACCTGAGCTCCCCAGGATGCTTGCCCCTCCTCTGCTCCTCCCGATTTCTGGACCTGCCTGCTTAGGACGAGAGTCATGAACAGCCCAGTACTTTGATTCAAGAGGGCAGAAGGGCCAGCCCCAAAGGACCTCACTCCCAAAAGGTCCTGAGCGGATCATGAAGGATGGAGGGATTGGCCTCTGGGTATTGGAGAGACGAGAGAAAGCTCCTCCTTGGGGTAGGGGAGGGTGGCCTTGGGTCCCTCCATTGACATCAGCAAATGGAGGCAGATGGCAGTTCCACGGGACCCAAGGCCTTTCCATTTCCCTCTTCTCCCTGACCCATCTGAGCTCTCCTTCCCTGCTTGACTTTGTTTGGTCCTTCTCCACTGCCTCAGATTCTGCTGAGGCTCTGCTGAGTCTGCAGCTCAGAATCTGAGAGGCCTAGAGCTGCTAAGGGGCAGAGCCTTGTCCAAATTCTTGTGTCCCTTCTGCTCACAAACTGCCTCCCCACAGCAGCTCCACATGCCATGCTTGCAGCTTCCCAAGCCACCGTGTAGGACTCCAAGGCTGCTTTTGTAGCCCAGCCTGCCATATTTAACGGGGATGTTCGCTAGACCAAAGTAGTAACCTGGGCCCTGGGTCCCATTCCCAAGCATAGTAGCTGGTGACGGGGGTTAGATGAGGAACTGAGGCTTGGGGGTTCCAGAGGTAAGGGGGGAATGCTTGAATGGTGTAAGGTCACCTTTAAAGTTAAGACTCACAGGTTCAGAGAATCATAAATAACCCTCCTCATTTACAAAGAAGGAAATCAGGACATAAAGACTGACCTGACCTGTCCAGTTTCATACAGCTAGTCAGTGTCTAAGGTCAGGATTGGAACCCAAGTTCCTGATTCTATGTCCTGTCCACTGATTCCTACACAAAGCTGTCTCTCCAAAGAATTGGGGATCCCATCCATGTGGCTGTTCTCCCAATGATGCTGATTGCAGCTTCTTCACACCCCTTATTTAAAGGCACTGAAGGATGTTCCAGGGACAAATAACTGTCTCAAGGGAAGGGATAATCTGGCTCAATGCCAACTGCCGTGGGATCCTTAGAGAAACCATGATGTGATCATTGGAGTGATGAGCAGTGGCAACCTGCACACCTCATGACTCAAATGTGAGGTGGGGGCCCATTTTGGCCCTTTTTTGCATGTGGAGAAACTGAGATTCAGAAGTACTAAACACCCTGACCAGGATCACACAGCTAGCCAGCATTGGAGGTGGGATTTGAACCCCGGCCTTCCTGACTCCAGATCTAGCCCATGCCTCTCTCATTCCCCCATGCTCAGGAGGACTCAGGCAGCTGAATACCAAGCTCCCTTTTGGGGCTGTCTGTCACTCATCCTTGCTGGAAGTGCATATGACATCTTGCCCATTTACACTTCAGTGGGAGCTGTTAGGGGTGAGATGGTTCTTAGAACTCCTCAGGTTTGGGATTTTTAAACTCCAGGGACAGAGGAGAGACAGACAGACAGACAGTCAGACAGACAGTCAGACAGTGTTATCTGTCTGGAGCCTTGTTTCTGCCATTACTGTCCAAACCTCAACTGTGGTATATCACCTGGGGGGGAAGGGAATGGGCTGGGCTGGGGTGGGGGGAAAGTTCCCCTGCTTAGTGCTTTCAGAAAGCCCTCCTGTCGGTGTCCCCCCAGGTCCCAAAGCCTTATTCGGGCCCAGTCAGGCTTCATGCTTCCAATCCGAATCTGTCAACGCTAGATTTTGGGGAGGACAAAAACTACTCTGACGGCTCTGAAACCTCATCAGAGTTTTCCAAAATGCAAGAAGACCTGTGTCACATCGCACACAAAGGTAAGCATGCTCGTGTTTTCCCTCGGTGTGCTTGATGGGACATTGCTAAAAGCATCTCTTAACACAGTGTCTGTGGGACCTGAGTGTGGGGCATCCTGCGCTCTTCTAAGCGGGCGGTCTTCCTCCAGTCGTGTCAGAGCACTTTCCGAGTGTGCTAGAGTAAGTGACCAGATGTGCAGCCCAGCTGGCTGTAGCCATGGTGGAGTGTGGAATCAGGGCTTCTTGCCTGCCTGCTCCAGCCATCGTGCCAATCTCTGGCTACCTCAATGGGAGCCTTAGCTCCCTGAAACACCGTAGTTAAAACCCGCCCCATTCAAGGTCAAACCCAAGTCTGTTGTTGCCATTTTGAACATAGCCTCAGTAGTTCTGTGAATCTGCGGTCTCTCTGGTGGAGGTCCTCTTTCTGGTCACATCTGGGGACTCAACTCTTCCTGTCCAGACTCTTGTCTTTGGCTTTCCATAAGTTCTCCCATGGGAGGTACCAATAGACTTAGACCTTCCTTGATTTCTCGTTTCCTCTCAAGGGTCCCCTTTGAGAAGCCAGGCTGCCCATGGGTCATCCTTCCACCCATCTTTCTTACTTATACATTCAATCAATCAGTTAAGATTTATGAAGTGTATGCTGCGTGTCAGGGATTGTGCTAAGCCCAGGGACACAGAAAGAGGCAAAAGACCAGCCCTGCCCTCAGGTAGCTTACCGTCTCATGGCTGGGGAGACAAGAAGCAAACAGATCCCAAGCGAGTGACAGACATTCCTCAGGTGAAACCTTGAGCGGGCTTGTTCCTAATGTGCTGTAGCCTGCTCATGGCCATGATGGCCCTGTTTAGTATCCTCTGGGCCATCCTCATTTCTGATGGATCCTAGATCCAGTCCTAGACTGGACAGGATCTCAGAGGCATCTGGCTCATTGTACAGATGAGGAAACTGAATCCCAGAGAGGAGAAGTGATTTGCCCAAGGCCACATGGGTCCATAAGAAAGAGAACCAGGATTTGAACTCAGTCCCTCTGGCTCCAAAACCAGACATCTTTTCTCTGTACAAGGCTGCTTTTCAGCTCTTTTGAAGTCTCCCTGCTCTGTGCCTTACAGTCATACAGAGATAGGGAAGAATGCCAACATTAAAGAGAAGGGCTTGGGTTTCAGTGAGAAGTTAGAAGACGGGCAAGTATGGGGTCATATATTCCAGCCTTTGAGACAAAGTGGCACTGACATCCTTTCTTTGCAAAGCGATCGGCGTTTGTTACTGCATTTGTCCCTCACAAGGACCCGGACAGAGAAGTGTTCTTGTATCTCTATTTTGTGGACGAGCAAATTGAGACAGCCAGCTGTTAAGTGATTTGTGTAGGGCAACGAAGCTAATAGGAGTCTGAGGTAGGATTTGAACTCAGAGCTTCCTGACCCCAAAGCCAAGACTCCACAGCACACTACCAGCTAGTCACCCACGTAGGTGCTTACTCAGTGCTTGTTAAATGAATGAATGAATGAATGAATGAATGAATGAATGAGGGAATGAGTGAATGAATGAATGAATGAATGAATGAGGACACTTGTGATGTTTTTCCTGAGCTCACTGCAGGGCTGTGAGCATTTGCCTACTCTTTTCTGGAGGCCTCGAATGTCCCACTTTTGTCCCGGGTGCGTTTCACTTTGACACGTTTGTGGCGCTGACGTTCCTGTGTCAGCCTCCTATGTCCAAGTCTTCAGCAGAGTCCTCCAGTTCCTTGGATGCTGAAGGAGCAACTACTGGATGCTATGGGAGCATCTTTTGCATGTGTTCTGGCTTACCAAAGGGGAGAATCCCACTCTCCCCATCCTCCCTGCCTCCTTTACTGTGGATGTACCAGCTTGGGGAAGCAGCCTGGCTGGAATCATCTCAGCACATTCCAGTGCATCCGAAAGGCTTCCCTTGGCTTATTTTCCTGAGATTTAAAACAACAACCAGTGTTTCTTCATCATTTCTAACCTTGGGATGATTGAACATCATACTTTAAAAACTGAGACCGCAGGACCCCAGGCATCTCCTTGGGCGGGTAGGGATCAGAGCCAGCTTCAGCACCAAGGAAGCCAAAGCATTCCTAGACTGACTTCATAGACACAGTGGAGGAAAGGACATTGGCTAGCCAGTTTTGACTGGGATTTGAACCCAGGAGTTCCTTATCTGAGTGTCTGGGCGTGCTGTACTCTGCCTTCATCCTGTTCTGAGCCCTTTTATTTTGGAAGGACATAGATAAGTTGGCAGTATCCAGAGAAAGGTGAACAGGATGGTGAAGGTACCAAAGTTCATCCCGTTCCTTTGAAGGAATTGGCCACGATCGGCCTGAAAAGGCTCAGCTACTAAGTGTCTGAGTCAGGGATTGAATCTAGGCCTTCCCGGCTCCAAGTTCAGAGTTCTGAGAAGTGTACCCCATTCTGTTTAATGTGATTGTCTTCCTACTCCTAGAACTCCTCTCTGAGAACCAGCTGGCCCCCAAAGGAAAGCTCTACCTGGTCATTAGACAGGACCAAAGTTACTGGTCAGCCAAAGCTGGCGTTCATTCAGTGGGACAGCCTTCCACACCTGCTCTCACACAAGCTAATTTCTGTTGGCTGTCTGACTGGGCCTCTTTCTGGCAACTTTTAAGATGAACTTTCAGCTTCTGAGAGGATCTTTCCTATTCAGAGGAGGCCCTTTAAGTTAACTAAGCATGCGAAGGATCATATGGTAATGCCTGATTAGCCACAAAAAGCCTGTCCCTTCTGTGCCCTGACAGTCTCTCGAGGTGCTAAATCCAGGAGGCCAGTCTCCCCACCCTTCTCTTGGCTTTCACCCGTTTCTCTGTCCAGCTAGAACACAGGGCTCTTTGCCCCTTGGTGTGGTTTCAGAGGAAAACAGTCTAGTGCTGGTTCCACCTTGCCAGAGGGACCTTTTCTCCAGACTTCCTCACGTACCTCTGGACTTGTCATGCTCTCACTTCTGCTCCTAGAGAAAGAGAGGATTAAAAGGGGGTAGAGTCATCTTGGGCCAGTTCAGCCACAGTGGTTCTTGTCAGCCTGGCAGTGGAAAAGGTTATCTGAAATGTTTCCTTTATTTTGTCTCTGGGAGCTAGGGAGGAATTTGACTGAAACACACATGTGTCTACGCGGGAGTAGCCGTGCACTACACGTAGCTTGCTTCAGAGTGATTCGGTGGGCAAAAATCCAGAGTTTAAACAAAGCAAGTAACTTAGAGAATGTTGATTTTATAAAACTTCCCTTAAATAGAGAGAATTCTTTCAGGGTCAAGATAGACTCGCAACGTCACAGTAGCTTGGGAGGCAAAATCAGGGTAAGAGGGATGACTTTTCCATGTGTGTTTGTACCCCTAGGATGGTGCCTGGTGCATCCTACAGGCTTGTAATACACCCTTGCTGAGAGATTGGCTGATTAGTTCAAGCCTTGACTCAGTGGCTGTGACTTGGAGACAAGAAGGCCCGGGTTCAAAGCCTGCCTCAGTTTCCCCCAACTGTGCGACCCTGGGCAAGTTACAAACTTCTGTTGCCAAAGCCTGCGGATCTCCCCTTTGCAGCATCTCTCGAATACAGCCCCCTCTCTCTGCCGACACTTCCTGCCTCCTCCCTTAGGCCCTTGCCGCCTCACACCAGGACTACTGCAACGGCCTGTTGGGACCTTCTGGCCTCCAGTCCTTCGTCTCTTCAGCTACCAAAGGGATTTTCCCAGAGCTCAGGCCTGACCTGTTGCCAGAATCTTGTTTTTAAAAGCATAAAACAAAATCGAGTGTTTGTTGGTTAACAACAATCTCTCTTAGCCCATGCCCAGATCCCCTCCTCCCTTGGCTTCTCCCGCGTGCCTTCCTTTGGGCCGCTCTGTCTGCCCACTTCTCTTGGAGCTGGCTTCTCATCGTCTACCTCTTGCCTCCCTTTTGCTCCGCGTGACCTTCAACCTTCATTCTTTGGACGCTGGGTCCATTGAACGTGCCTTATGGCTATAGAGCATCACCAGGAACATACTATTAACAATAGTATAATGATAGTTTACATTTACTTAGCTCTTTAACCGTCCCAAAGGACTTTGCATATGTCATCTCTTTTCATTCACACAACAAGCCTGGGAAGTAGGTGTTTTTATTATTTCCACTTTACAGATGAGGAAACAAGATGATAGAGGTTAAGTGACTTGCCCAGGGTCACACAGTCAGTAAGTGTCAGAGGCAATCTTGCTAAGCATTGAAGGAGGCCAGGGAAGCAAAGTGGTAGAGGTGAAAGGGTTGGGCCTACCAGGCATAGGGAATGATCAGGGCAAAGGCTTAGAGGTAGGAGATAACAGTGTTTGGTTCAAGGCACCTCAAACAGTCAGTCGATCAATCAGAAAGCATTTATTAAGCAAGTGCTATGCCATACCCTCTGCTAAGTGCTGGGGATACAAAGAAAAAGAAAAGTGCCTGCCCTCATGGAGCTCACAGTCAGGTGGCTGCGACTATGTAGAAACAAGCTCTGGTCAGGAGAGATTGAAAGTGAGGGGACTTGTGGAAAGCTTCCTGTAGCAGGGGGAGTGCTAGCTGGGACTTGAAAGGAGCCAGAGAAGCCAGAAGGCAAGGGAGGGAGAGGAAGGAGAGCATCCCAGGTATGGGGGACAGCCAGAGAACATGCCTGGAGGCTGGAGATGAGGGTCTGCATGGGGGACAGCCAGAGAAAATGCCTGGAGGCTGGAGATGAGGGTCCTCATGGGGGCAGCCAGGAGGCCATTGTCACTGGATTGAAGAGCGTGTGTGAGTCATGGGCTTCAGGGAGGGGTGGTGGTGAGGTGTAAGAAGGCAAGGTTACGAAGCCCCTTTAATGCCAGGATTTTTGTGTTTTATCCTGGATATAAGAGGAGGCCGCTGGAGCTGGAGGGAGGGAGGCAGAGAAGGTGGCCAGTGTCAGAAGAGCGAGGGGCGTGTGCACAAGAGATGCTGCAAGGGTGAAGTCTGCAGGATTCAGCAACAGCTCAGCCACAGCGAGGTCAGAGACAGTGAGGAGCCTGGGGTGCCTCCGAGGCTGGAGCCTGGGAGTAGGGTGCTGTTCCCCACAGTTACAGGAGGGTAGGAGAGGGGAGGGCTTAGGGGAAAGATGGCGAGGTCTGTTTGGGACTGCCTGAGTAGTCCAGGTTGGTAGAATGTAGATTACATGCAGAGGAGTAGAGAATGAAAGGTTGTTTAGGGAGGGAGGGGCCAGCCTATGAAGAACTTGAGGTGCCGGACAAAGGAGCTTCTGTTTGACCCTTTTCTATTCAAACTCTGTAGAGTGCTTTGTATACAGTAGGTGCCTAATAAATGTTGGTTGGATATTTAAAGAATAAGTGTCTGACGCAGTATTCAAACATAAGACTTCTGACTGCAAGTCCAATTCTATTTACTTTGCGTGTTTCAGAAAGAATGATGCAATCCTATTTTTTCTTTTTTTAAAATGGACTTGTTTATTTATCTATTGTTCAGCGAGGGATTCCTGTAAATGGTGTGAAAGGTTTACATAGATCTATTTTTTCAGTGGGCAAGCTATGTCAGCTGCAGGGACACAGTACTTCATTGGCTGTTGGCAGAGGGAGGCCCCTCCCACCTCTGCCCTCCCACCTGACAGCCGGTGCTGGAAAAGTTACCGATTGCTATGAGAGGGAGAGATGTGGACCAGAGACGTATTTGGCTCACTTGGGTAGTAGCCCTGAATACATTTGGCAAGTTAATTCAAGGTAGTTTAGTAATGACTAAGGCTGCTCCAGGATCAATGAAGGAGAATGTTTAGGTCCTTCCCTAAAAGGTTTTTTAAAAAGTGAGATTCTGATCTCTAGCTGTTGATACAAATAAAGCAAAAGATTATGTAATTTTGACCTGGAATAAACTTTGGAGGTCAGTTGGTAAAACTCTGTCTTTGTACTGAGTAAGAATATATGGCCCAGAGACAACATAGGTGTGTCTTAGGATCCAAGCTAGTTCAGCCCCCTTTGTTTTACTGAGACACAGACACGGGAAGGGCCTTTCCCAAGGTCTACACAGGTGTCAGAGCTTTCTCACTAGACTGCACCACCTTGGGAGCCAGTGAGATTTTAAAATGAGACAGAATCAAAACTTGAAAGCATTTATTGTCTCTGATCCTTTGTGAGTGCTGGAAAACAAACAACAAAGCGCCCCAAAATCTAAATCCAACGTACACCGCATACACTTAAATATTTGCTTAATGGGACAGAATTTAAACTATTCCCAAAACAAAGAGTTTGATTGAGATGAACTGAGAATCTTGTTTCTGGCACTTGGAGCTGCCTCTAAAAAGCTGTTTGTGTAGGGGGTTGCTTCCCTTTGTTTGGGTGATAATTGCTGCGAACACAAGAGTCTGTGATTGTCTGGTTCTCTTGCCAGGGACATAAAGATGTGCCATCCCTTGGACCTTTTGATCTTTTTTTTCTTATTAAAAAATGAAGCCTGCTAGGAACAAATACACAGCTAAGACATCGTTTTGTGAATAAATAATACGAATATGTCCATGAGAGAGACAATGTTCTTGAAGTGTCTGGAAGTTTCCTATTACTGTAGACATAAAGACAGGGTCCCACAAACACTGTCAGAAGCCAGGGCTTCTCCCTTCTCTCTCCATAGCCTGTCTGTCCCGTCCCTTCTCTCCCTGGATAGCCAGCCAGGCAGGGCAGTGGCTAGACCTGGGCCTGTGATCAGGAACACCTCAGACGCTTTCTAGCTCCAGGACCTTGGACATGTCACCTCACCTTTGTCCGGCTTAGTCATCTTGTCTATAAAAAGAGGCTAAGGAGCAGCATTTACTTCCCAAGGCTGCTGCAAAGACAACGTGAGATGATGTTTGTAAGGAGCTTTGCTAGCGTTTGCAATGCTAGTTACTATGTCATTGTTTGCTGTTCTTATTGCCGCCACCCTGGTCCGGGCCTTTATCATCTGGATGATTCTTATCATTTACACTGAAGCTTTTTTTGGGTGGTGACTTCTTAAAATTCAGAACTTAAGCTGAACATTTCCACAGAGAAAGTAGAAAAGAAAGAGGATTGTATGTGGAACTGCAAATATGTGTTGCATATACTTTGATTTTCCTTTTAAGTGTAGTGTGGGGGTGGCCCACCCATTTGGGCAGAATAGCCTGCAAAAATAGGGTCTGACATGGCATTTCTACTCCCCTCTGTGAGCTGCTTCATATACTCCAGCCTACTTCATGTCATCAGTTCTGGGATTCTTCTCGGAGCTGGGGACTGACCATGGACACACTGCTGTTCTTCAACCCCTCTCTTACAGTCCTAGGATAACCCTAATGTGAAAGGAAATGCTTCTACTAGTTGCTACTGTGGGTCCTGAACCCCCACTGGTGTACTTTCTATTTATACAAAGTCACTCGGTAAGAGTGACACCAATGACTCTTAGCCATAAAACATTTATTTTTAAAAAATACAAAAACAATAATAATGATGTCATTTGCTCAGTAGAAGGCAAGAGCAGGAATAATCAAACATCACATTTTTAAGTAGAAGGCAAAAACCTTCTATAGTAATTACAGTCCACTCATAAACCTGAGTCATACACTTCCAGAAATGCATAGAGAATGCATGGGAAAGAGAGGATACATACTTATAGATATTTAGCTGGGAGGCACATGCAGCAGGAAACCCACATACCAGAAGCATCTCACAACTCTGGATTAAAGGCTTTGATGTCCTTGACCCCTTCAAGAAAAATCTGTTCCACACGAAGCTGCTTCTCTGATAAATGCCCCTGATCTCCTGATGGGGTAGAGTTAGGTCTCTTCTGCTTTCTAGCCAATAGATCAGTGACAGCCTCTTTAGTTCACAGCCACATTTAATAGGGCATTAAGAAAATGTTAACACTCTTTTAGCAATGCAAATATGAGGCTGTGTGTATGTGTATGATATGTACACACATACATACATATGCATCTCTATATCTACATCTATGTATGTATATATAGTTATAGATATAAACATTTGTTTATATAGAGAGAGATGTGTATGTTTCTGGATCTGTTTTTCTATATAGAGACATACTCACACACAAACATTGCATTGTTTAGTGACAAGTAATTCTCTTCAGCCAGAGAAATACAAAACTCTTCATGGTGACTCTCTGGGCAATTCAGACAAGACCAGCCAACTTTTCATTTAACAGTGATTCTGCTTTTACTCTTGACATCTTCTAGCAAAGCCAACCCAAGGCTCTTCCCCAGTAACCCCAGCTTATAACAAAACAAATGCAAATTTTATCTCTCTGACTCTCAAACTGTAGAGGATGGTAACAGGCGACAAGGAACTGCTCAAGTTTCTCCCCCCCACCCCCCCGCCTTTTTCATGATATAGATGGCACTATAGAACAGTGAATATAAAAACCTCTGTAGATACAGCAGCAGAATTCAGCTCTCCTCCAATTAACACAGTAGCCAAAGAGCCCTTTCTGCTGAACAAACCATTCTGGTGAGCAAGTCTTTCTGCCAGCCAATCTGCAAAACATTCCCTCTTCCAATCTGCAGGCTCCCATAAAGCACCTAAGAATCAGCTTTCTCAGCTGGAAACAACTTTGTTTATCATTCTGTGGTTTCTTGTGGCTCCTCCTCTGCTCAGCTTATTCTTCTCCCACTTCTCTTTCTCCTCCTTTATCTACTAAAGACTAAAATAACAGTTTCCTGCTAATCAATGACTTTCTGAAAGTTATGAACTCCACTGTCCTTTAATAATAATCTCATAGTCCCCAATCATTTGATTTACAGTTTCAATTGTAAGTGTTAAATCTCTCAAAAAAAAAAATAGCCATAGAGAACCAGTCGATGGATAATAGTGCTCTGCAGCCTGAATTGCCTCCATCATTCTCCTGATCTCAGACAGGTCCTCTTGCAGTCCCCAAAGGGCAGTTCTCTGTCTGCTTCTTGTCTGAATCTCTCTTCAATAGTTTATGTGAGTGTTTCTTCATAAGTTGATTTTACAAGTTTTTTCTTTCCCTCTTACACAATTTTTTTTTGCCACTTTTAGCAAACTCCTCTTATACGAAAGGGGCAGTACCTCACATAAGCATATAATGAATTCAACATTTAACTTTCAAACTCTTCCTGCTTATTTGTCTTTCCTTCTGGTTTTCCTTCTGTTTTATTCTCTGGATTGCTTTTATTTTTTTAAATTATTATTTATTTATATTCAACACTCCTTTTTGAAAAATTTGAATTCCAAAATCTGTCCTCTCTCCTGTCCCTCCTCTAGCCGTTGGGAAGGCGAGCAGTAGGACAACCCTTTATTGTTCTAGTCTGTGCTTAGAGCTCGCCACGTTCTGCCTCTGAGAGGGGGAGCGCTTTTCATCATGGCTCCTTCGGGACTGTCTTAGATCATTTTATTGGCCAGAGCAGCTAAGTCCTTTACAGTTGTTCATCCTTGCAACGTTGCTGCTATGACGGACAATGTTCTCCCGGTTCTGTTCACATCCATTTGCATCAGTTTATGTAAGTCTTCCTTGGTTTTTCTGAAATCATCCTTCTCATAATTTCCCATGATGCAACAATGTTCTATGACAACCACATGCCACAGCTTGTTCAGTCATCCCCCGATTAGTGGATGGATCCTCATGCATTGTTTTTAAATGCTTCAATAACTCTCTTTTCTTTTTTATTTGTGAGGGGAAGAGAGCTCTCCCAACTCCTACTCCCACCCCCAACTGAGAGGGGAAAAAAACCTTTGCAGCAAATAACTTACATTGAAACTTGAAAAGTTTAGTCACATTAGCTACTTATCATTAGACCCCAAATATCTAGGATTGTGTGTGTGTGTGTGTGTGTGTGTGTGTGTGTGTGTGTTAAAATAAGCCAAATTCAGCAGAAGCGGTGTAAAGGGCCCAGGCACTTTCCTTGGGCCTTTTCGACTCCTAAAATGGGTTGTTTGGCACAGGGTCAACAGTCTGACTCAGTGGTTCAAGAGAAGCTTTCGTGGCACGTGGCTCTGTTGCTATTGAAGAACAAGGGCTCATCCCTGATTTGTGTGTGTTGGGTCTGTCTGTGTGTAATACCCACTAATATAACACTTGTTCTCCTCCAAATCTTCACCTCTAAGAATGGCTAGTATTTCTGATTCTGTTATCCATTAGATTGTAAGCTCCTTGAGGGCAGGAACTATCTTTTGCCTCTTTTTGTATCCCTAGCTCTTAGCGTGCCTGGTCCATAGTAGGTGCCTAATAAATGCTTACTAATTGACTGTTGTGATAGTTTGTAACTTATTTTATGCGCTCTCAATTTAAAAAAAAATTTCTTCCTTTTTTTTCCCTTTAAATCTTCTAGTTTACTTCACCTTAAAGTCAGCTTTCAACACCATATCAAATGAGAGGGAGAAACTGAAACAGATGTTGGAACATGAGTCTTCCTCATCGCCATCAGCACAGATTGTGGGTCTGAAGCACGCCTTATCCTCTGTAAGTCCTGTGTATTGTAGAGGGAAGACACAGAGCTGTCCTAGCAGCTGGGGGCACTGTAGTGTATGAAATGCCATGCCTGATAGAAGGGACACCTGAGTTCAAGTCAGACCTCATATACTTTGTAGCTGGTACCACCTGGCAAGTCACTGGACATTTGTCTGCCTCAACTTCCTCAACTATAAATGGGGATAGTAGCAGCCCCTACCTCCCAGGGTGTTAAAAGATCAAATGAGAGATTGGTTTTGTATGATACTCATAATGGCTTAGCACACAACTAGCTTTACAATGTTTCCTTCCTTCCTTCTTTCTTGCTCGCATCATTTTATCTTGTCTGGATCCTGGGTTTCATGGAGAGTTCCTGATGGAATAAACCTACTAGACATTTATCATTTTCATTCAGCAAACAAATTAAACCAGAATTTATTAAGTATATGGCATTTACTATGTTGGAGCCTTCAGGCACAAAAAAGAAGAATGTCGCTTCAGAATTTGGATTCTAGTCCTTGCTCTGACTGATTGTGTCAACTTGGGTACACACTCAACCTCTGTAAGTGACTCTGAAATTCAGAGCAGGTGCTGATGTGCCTGGGAGAGGAAACTCCTCCTCTAGAATTCCCAAGACCAGTGAAGTCACCGGGTCATCCCCTCCCCATAGTCCTCTACAAAAATTACAGTGTGGTACAATGACAATTCACATATATGTATAGGTGGTACAGGGATCATTCACTCTTGTATAGGTGGTACGGGGATATGCGCACATCCACATGATTCACATGTATATAGCATTTCATTGTTTGCAAACCACTTTGCTGCTTACATGGAGTTCATCTGATACTCTCTCCAGCCCTTGGAGGGGGTTGCTATTGTTATCCCCCTCTTATAGAGGTCAGATGGCTTGGCCCAGGTAGGAAGAGAGACATTGTGTTCAGGAACAAGCTCTGCAGGTCAGTTTCCCTGGAATGGGGTGCATGTGAAGGGGGGATCATGTGAAACAAACCCACAAGAGCTGGGAGCCAGGCTGAGGAGGGCATTCAATGCCAGGCCTAGGATTTGTTGGAATTGAAGAACCTTTGTAAAGGCCAGGCTGGAGTCGGCCCATGCACAGATTTGAACAGCTGCTCTTTGGGATAGCTGTGAGCCAGCCCTTCTGAAACAACACCAGGCTCTGAGGGGGATGGGGCTATTTTCATCACCCACCACACTCAGATGAAAACAGGGTAATGCTTCCTTTTCTCTGACATTCCTGCCCATTGAGAAGATCACAGTTACTCCAGTGGAAACCCGATTCACCCTCCAGCCAATGTGGGAGTTGACGAAGTAGACAGAAGACATCTTTCTTTGCCTTGTGGGATTTGCTCTTAGAAGTGACCAAGGATCAGGATTTGTGTGTCTTCTTCTTTTTGACTGAGGGTGTGGAAGTGAAGGGATGGAGAGGGAGTGGGTCCAAGAAGAACCTCATTGCCCTCAGAGAAGACAGCTGAACTTTTTCAGTGAAGTTTGTGCCTTTCTCTTCATCTTTCAAAGAGCTGCAACAGGGACAGCAAGGCCAAGATGTGATGGGCAAGGCCAGGATCATGGGAGATTTCAGTCACGATTACATGACTTTTATCTTCCTTCCTTCCTTCCTTCCTTCCTTCCTTCCTTCCTTCCTTCCTTCTTTCCTTCCTTCCTTCCTTCTTTCTTTCCTTCCTTCCTTCCTTCTTTTCTCCCTTCCTTCCTTCTTTTCTCCCTTCCTTCCTTCTTTCTTCCTTCCCTCCCTTCCTCCCTTCCTTCTTTTCTTCCTTCTTTCTTTCTCTCTCTCTCTCCCTCTCTCCCCCTTTCTCTCCATCCCTTCCTTGCTACCTTTTAAAATGATCTGCACATGTTTGAAAGCAACCTCCAAGTATAAGCCAAACTGATCCTAACTCAAGAACCAGGCAATGGAATTTCTAAGACCAAGTGATTGCTTTCTACTCCACCTCAACCCTATTTCTTCCCTCACTGACCTCATCTCTCCACTTGCCCTGGAAACAGTCTCTTGGCCTCCTTTGAGCAAGAGAGAACACAAACATTCTATATGTACCAACAATGACCATGGCCCTCCAGATCCCAGCATCTTTTGGAAATGAGGGATCTTCTAATGGACAGGAATGTCAGAGAGAAGAAGCCAACTCCCTTTTCTTTTGAGAGAACCCTTGTGTGGAGAGCTGAAGCAGGGGAATAGGGATTCCGTTAAAGGCAAAGAAAGGATAATCCTATGTGTTTGCTTACCCCTCACTATTTACCTGTTCCTGGTGCCCTTCTAAGAGGAGGAAACATAATAATCCTTTAAAGCCGGATAAGTAAGTACACACACAACCTCAAAGAATGATGAGTCCCTCCTGGTTAGGAGATCTATAGAAGGAAATTTCTTCTAAACCTCCTACCACATCCTGCTCCCCACTGTCCCCACCTCCGGTTTGACTATTGTTTGGATTAGGCAGGTATCAGCTGCTGGTAGGGCTAGCTAGGCTCAGTGGAGGGATGGGAAAGGCCCGTTTTCTTTGCCAATCACAGGAAGGAGAGAAAAAAAGGGTCAGTCATGAGCAGCCTGGCAGTAGAGGAGAAAATTGGAAGAGAAACAGGAAGGCCCTCAAGCCAGAATGGCCACATCTCAGGTCCAGCCTTTAATGGTGTGGAGAGTTTTGATTCTCATTTTCCATGATCTTCTTTAAAAGATGCTGTGAGCTTCTATCCTGATGCCAAAATTCAAACTCGAGCCAGTGCAAAGGAGATCAAACATGGCATTTCAGGTTTTATCTTTCCTTTTTTTTCAACATCTCCATCCCATTATTTCTATGGGTTTGGACATAGTTCCATTTTTTAAAAATTGGTCTTAATCAGCTTTTCCCACAAAAGCCCCTGAGGTCTTCTGGTGGCGTGGAGGGGACCTGGAGGCTCTCAAAGGTGCCATGGGGCAGGTAAGCTCCACCAAACTCCTCCAAGTCACAAAGGCTTGGAATGCGGACCTGGAAGTAGCTAGATTGTGCTTCTTTCAGCCTAGGAATAGACCTATTTCTGAACCTGGATCATACACTTACAACCAGAAGGCAGCTTATTTTAGAAACCTTTCCCCAAGAAATCATGAAACATTTATTAAGCCCCTACTGCATGCTGGGTACTGAGGAGAGAAGAAGAGGCAAATGAGAATCTCTTCTCTCAAGGAGTTTACAATCTAATGATTTAGCCTAGAGGTTCTTAACCTGCAACTTTTGAACTTGGCTTTATTTTTTTTTGTAACTGCTTTTCAATATAATGGATTTCCTTTATAATCCTATGTATTTTATTTAATGCATCTAAAAACATGATTCTGAGAAGGGCTCCATGGGCTTCCCCAGACTCGCTGCCAAAGGGAGTGTGACACACACAAATGGTTTAAGAGTTGGTCCAACCCTTCCCATTTTGTGGATGATCATCTCCAGAAAGGGAAAGTCAACTTGTCCAAAGGTGACAAGGTAGTAAGATTGATGATCCCGATGGTTCATTGTTCATGAAGTGCCATTAAGACCTGGCATTAGGTGGAAGGAAGGGTCATCATCACTTGGGTTGAAATTGGCAAGGCTATTCAGAGGCTCTCAGAGCTCATCCGAGAGTGAGCAGTGGTTCTCAGTGGACCTGTGAGGGTGCAGAGTCCAGTAACAATGGATCTTCCAATGCTCTCATGAATCTCTTCTGCCTGTCCCATGCAGCCCATTGATTCCTGCCCTTTGTGACACATTTCTTCTATTAATGTGGCCCCAATATTTTTTTAACATGTTCCAGGCCCTAGCACAAAATACAGACCTTAAAGACCGCTTACGTAGAATCCATGCCGAGTCCCTGTTCTTCGATTCTGCTGCCGGTGCCAAGTCAAGTGATGGTCTGGCAGAGGTGGGTACGGGTTTCTCTTCCATGACTGCAGACCCTTTACCGCATGATTCCTTTTCCCCACTGTGCACCTCCTGCCTGATTCCTCCCATTGCCAGGGGTGTTTGCGGACCCAGCCTTGGGCTGTCTTTGTTTCTTGTGACTTTACCACAGGAGGGATTGGGGGCAGCAGGTTTTCTTTAGATATCAGGCTAGAAATGATTAATCAGAAACCCCTTCTCTTTTATTTATCTTTCCTTCATATCTTTCCTCCCCTAAATACCATCACCCTCTACCAAGCATCTGAGTGTATGTGTGTGTGTGTGTGTGTGTGTGTGTGTGTGTGTGTGTGTGTGTGTGTGTGTGTGTGGTGGGCTGAAGGGGAGAAGGGTGACCAAGGGAATGGTAAAGTTTCTCATAAGGAGACCAGACTTGCCTCTTGTAGACTCTGGTTCCCAGTTCCTTCTACAATCATTCCTACTATTTCTTTATTCCCATTTTCCATACCTGGAAAGACTTTGTGCTAAATAGTTATAAAAAAGGGACAACTGTCTCCTATAAGGGGAAGTTTGTGTTGTTAACTAAGTTGAAGTCTCTTGGCTAACTATGCGTCAGAAAGCCTGGGTTTTGGGTGACTATTTTATTATGAAATCTTCTCCCTGTTCCTCTAAGATGAGGAGAAAGTCTCCAGATGGGTGCTTTCCCTAAAATTAGCCATGCAAAGGGGCAAATAAGGTAAAGGATTTTATTTTTAGTCATTTGTTGTTTATCTAAGACGTGAGCAGATTGGTTTAATGGGCGGCGTGCATGGTGGTGTGCATTTCAAATCCAGAGAGCTGTGTTTGTAGTAGAATGGAAATGGTCTCCAAAGTGGCTGCTGATGAATCTGCATGTTTCTGCCTCATTTCTTCCTTGGTGCATGTGTCCAAGAACCGCTTTGGAAATTTTTTTGTCACAATCATTGCCTCAAAATAAGCTAAATATAAGAAATGGGTATTCCCCTGATTTTGCTCCATAATGTGATTCTTTCCTGATTTCCAAAATTAGGAATTTGGTTTTCTTTCTGGTTTTTTAAAACGTATGTGATTTAATCTCCCTCTGTGAGCAAATGATTTCTGTGTGATGCTTCCTAGCTTGAGTGTCATCATTATGTAAGCTTTCAAGGTCAACAATTATCCTAATGATCTATGCCTTTCTTCTTTCCCTGGGATTGGTCTTGAACATTTCCAAACAGATAGAACACACCATAGTAGCTCCCTTGCTGCCAAAGTAGAGAGTTCTGGGGTTTTGGTTCATTTGTAAAGTTCCACTGTGGGTTTTCTTACTATGCCCAATTTAGAAATGGAAACAGCTTGTTCTAGGGGTTGCTGCAGTGAGCCTGGTGTCAGAAAGACCCGAGTTCTAATCCAGCCTCAGTCACTTTTTAGTATGTGACCCTGGTCAAGTCAGTTCTGTTGGCCTTCAATTCCTTTGTAAAAGCAGAATAATAATAAGCCTTCCTCCCAAGGTTGTAGTGAGGGTTAAATGAGGTGATAAGTGTGAAGTGTTGAGCACATGCCTGACTCGTAATAAATGCTAAATTAAAGTTCGCTTTTATTATTCAAATCATTGAATTTCCATGAAAAACTTCCTCAGTTGATTCCTCCCAGCTTGGATCCATTGGATTCCACTGGGGCTTTAAGATCTTGCTCGGGGTTTGGATCTCACCTCTGAAACCCAGTTGCCACAGAGAGGGAGGGAGAAGGACCAGACAAACCTCTGCTGGGCCAAGATGAATTCTTGAGACGTCTGGGACAAAAGATTGCCATTATCAACCCCTGGAGAAACTTGGGTTAAGGAGCTCTTAGCCAAGACTGTTGTTTCCTAGTTAAATATTACCTAAGAGATAGAACTGGAATGTGAAAATGGAAGAAACAGTGATAGCTTGAAAGGGGACAGTGGAAGGAGCCCTGGACTCGGGGGTGCCAGAAATGTTAGGTTTGTGCCTTAGGTCTGCCATTTATCAGCCCTGGGACCTTGGACAGATCTCCTCATTCGGTTCAGTTTCACAAACATTTTTCAGGCAGCTCCTATGGGCCAGGCAGAGTGCTGAGGACGTGGAGACAAAAATGAATGACCCTACCCCTTCCTTGAAGAGATTTGCAGTCTCCTGGGGTGGGGGTGGGAGGAGGATATAATCTGTGCAGTAACTCAAGTCCAGTTCAGGCAGGAGAGAGCCCTTCAAAGTGTAAGGGGAGAATCAGGGAGAGAAGTGACCTCTGTGACGAGCATCATGGCAAAGCCAGGATTCTGAGAAGAAAGAAGGAGTTCCAGGCCTGGGCCGTGGTGTGTGCAAATGAACACAAGTGAGGAGTGTCTCAGAGGGTTCTGGAATGTGGACCAGTTTGGATGGAGCTGGGGATTGGGAAGGGAAGGACCGAATTAGACTGGAAAGGGGGAGGGGAGCCAGACCTCTCTGAGCCTGTTTCTTCCTTTGTAAAATGGGCGTGATGATTCTTGCAGGAACTTGTTGTGAAGATCCAATAGATCATCTCTACCCATGCCACCAGGAATGCACCATAGATTTGTAAATAAAGGGAGAGAACTGGGGAAGGGAAACAGAGAATTCATGGCCTCACTGAGTTTGGCTCCACGTTCTCCAAAGTCTCCCTCAAAGATCTCTCTTTATTTGTTTTATTTTCATCCCAGTAGGAGAATAATTTGGGCAACAGGTAGTGTGGTGGTGGAGTGCTGGGCCTAGAAACAGGAAGACCCAAGTTCAAATCTGTTCTCAGATTTGTGACCCTGAGTAAGTCACCACCCTGTCTGCCTGTTTCCTGTCAAATGAGCTGCAGAAGGAAGTGGCAAACCACTCTAGGATCTTTGCCAAGAAAACTCCAAATGGAGTCACAGAGAATCAGACACATCTGAACAACAAGAGTTTTGTTTTATTTTCTCTGTTTTTTCTATGATTCCATTCCTTTGTTTTCGACCCCTCCTAGAAAGTCAACACAAGCAGCAAGTCCCTGATTATACCAATAATTGACAATTCCATTGCATTTTCAAATAAAAAAAAATTTCCTTTAGAATATCCCTGAGGGGCACAATTGACCAGACTTGTTCTGTTTGGTGACAGAGGGCAGAGCCTGAAGCTGTGGGGAGAAGGGGCCCAGAGGAAGACCAAGGCTTCATAGAAGGTGATCATGCATTTATTAAGCACCTACTATGGGGAAGATCTGATTCAAATTCTGCCTCAGACACTTACGTGTGACCTTGGGAAAGTTACACAAGCCTCTGCCTCAGTTTACCCAAATAAGTTGATAATAGCCCCGATTGTTATGAAGATAGACCAATAGAATGTTTGTGAAGCATTATACAAACTTTGAAGCACTATGCCAACTATTGTTATTATTATGACATAAGTATTTCTGTTATTATTAAGCTGAAGGAAGTAAGGGAGTCAAGAAAAAGCTGCCTTGGAATTACAGCTCCCCTGCAGTGAGAGCAGGGCAGTGGGAGACACTTGGGACCTGCTGTCCTGTAGGATGGAGGGCCTTTGGACTCTGGATTCTCCCCATTTCTCAGATGGAAAGAGGCAAGAGAGACAGAGACAGACAGACAGGGAGAGAAAGAGAGACAGACAGACAGACGGAGGGAGGGAGGGATGAGATCATAGGAACAGGAAAGGATGGATTCTCTCTCAATTGCTGGACATTCCCACGTTCTTCCCTTTTTAAGAATGTGCTTAGTAGGTACTGTTCCCCCATCTCATCACTGTATTAGCCTAGTCACTCTTCAGTAGGTAAACAGTGCATTAATCATTCATCCAAAACATCAAAGCCTGCTTTGCCATCACCTGTTCTGAGATTTGGAGCAACTGGGGATTTGAATACAGAACCCAGATGCTCCAGCGGATGGTGTCTGAGGACGTCTCAGCCCAGGATCACAGACTAAAAGCCTTCGTAGATGAGAGGGCCCAAGAGGACCCGAGCAGACCATGAAGGCTGCCGTCCAGCGTCCCCATTGACAAATGAGGAAAACAAGTCCCGGGAGCTGCCAGGATGCCCGACCCTCCCCCCCCCCCCCCACACACACACACCCGCACCCTGCCCCTGGCTGTACAGCTGGGATTCCGCTTCAGGCCCCTGGCACCAAACCCAGCATTCTTTCTCCTGTTCCACTTTGGTGCCAAAAGCAGATGCATCTTAGGTTTGTCCCAGTTAATTTTCAGTCTTTTCATCTTGGCCCGATGTCCCACCTTCCAAAGTCCTTTTGGAATCAACCCAGTCAATGCCATCTCTCTATTTATTTATGCCCTTTTCCAGAGTCTGGTAGAGCTCCACATACTTCTCCCTGTTTCTTGCCCCAGGTGCTGATTTAGCTGGGATTTCACTTGACTTCCCCAGCAATGAAAATGTCATTGTTTTGTGCCCTGGAGGCTCAGCAGCTGCCTTTGGAGGCTGAGTACTGAATGTGGCCCTGGGACAAACGAGACAGATGGCGCCAGCCATTGGCTTGGTGGATGAAATTCCTCTTCAGACCCTGTCTTCCTGTCTGTCCGAGCTCCTAGAGCCCCCTCCCCTACCAGCCCTACCCAGCCGAGGCTCCCCGTGTCGCACCTCGATACAGCTTTCACTCCACTTTGCTTCTTTTTCCTTCCACCTTCCTTTTGTTTCTCTCAACCTTTTTCTTTCTTCCTTTCCCCTTCCCTCCCTTTCTTTCTCATTTTCACCTCTTCTTTTCTCTCTTCCTTCTCTTTTTTCTTCCTCCCTTTTTTTCTCTCTTCTTTTTTCTCTCTTCCTTTATCCTTCTCTTCATATTTGGTATATGAATTATGAGGTGCCGTCGTGGAAGTGACGATGATGTCCTAGATTGCATGAGTGAATTCTCAGTAATAGCTTCACTGGGTCTCTTCCCTCTGCCAGTGTAGACTGATCCCTCTATGAATCTGTGATCTTTCAAAGCTGCTGTGGATGAGAAATGCATCCACATGACTCTCTTAGAATCATTGGATTCTACATCTGGAAAAGGCCACAGAGGCCATCTAGTTTAAGCCCCTCACTTCCCACGTAGGGAAACTGAGGACCACAAGCTCAGGTGGCTGGTGGAAGCATCAGAGGACAGATTTGAACTCAGATCCTCTGATTGCCACCATCTTCTCCCGCCTGTCTGGCTGAACTAGTATAGAGTGGTCTTCAGAATACAGGGACAAAGTCAGTCCAGTCACCACGTCCATCCTCAAAGTCTTCCTAGCTTGGTGGTATCAGTGAGTCATTTTGTTCATATCTGACTCTTCATGGCCCCATTTGGGGTTTTCTTGGCAGAGATAATAGAGGGGTTTGCCATTTCTTTCTCCGGCTCATTTTACAGATGAGGAAACTGAGGCAAGCAGGTTAAGTGGCTTGTTCAGGATCACACAGCTGGTATTTGTCTGAAACTAGATTTGAACTCATAACTCTGACTCCAGGCCCAGTGCTCCATCCGCTGCATCCCCTAGCTGCTCTTCCTAGTTTAACAGACCCTGCCAAAGCTGGCGCTCCGCTGGCATAGTCTTTGAGAACTCGAGCTCATCCATGTAACAAAGACTCCAGAACAAGATTTCAATTCTTTTACTCTTCGCTAATAATCTTTAAAAGAATGCCTGTCCTTTTATGGGCCCGTGGAATGGGGTCCAAGTGCTTAGTCTCTTCCTTTTCCTTGGCTGCCGACAGCATTCCCAGGGCCTGCCTATATCTGTGCGTGATGGGGAAGGAGCTTGGTTAGCCGCTATGATAGAATCGGGAAGCCCCTTAGTGGAGAGTATGCTGTCAGAACCAGATGGGCCGTCTCCTTCTAAGTAACTGAATGGCATTTGTGCAAGTCCTCTCCCAGAGTGGAGGAGGAGTATTTGATACATCCCATTTTGAGTGGAAGCCCAGAGACCCCGAGGCCATGCTTGAGGGCTGGGGAGAAGCGTGGATTCCAGGCTTATTACCCTGACCTCTTTTTCTGAGGCAGGTCAAGAAATTTGAGGGAGAAAAAGGGGTTGCTCAGTGAGGTGGATTTCTTCTTCCTGTGAGAACTAGGGTTCCCTATTAGCTTATGGCCTCCCAAGCTGCCTCTCTGTGAGCGAGATGTGTTGCTGTTCATCAAGAGGAGGAAATTAGTATCATTCTGAATCCCATGCACAAGTCTGTTCAGACCATTGGTACAAGTAGGAGTTGGAAAGAGATTGTTAATGTAGAACGAATGATGAAAGGTGGGATAAAGCAGGAGTGCCCAATGTGGGGTACTTATATTCCCAGGGGACATGAGAAGATGGACAAGGGAGTGTGGGGAGTATTTGATAGTTAACTGTATTATCCTATTATAATTAATGTTTTTATTTCTCATGTGCATAGGTATGTTAAACTCTTGAATGTATTTCTTTAATATTAACTAGAGGTACAGGAAGGTTTGGAGGCAGCTAGGTGGTTCAGTGGCTAGAGTGCCAAGTCTGGAGTCAGGAAGACCTGAGTTCAAACCCAGCCTCAGACATTCACTAGTTGTGTGACCCTGGTCAAGTCACTTAACCTCTGCCTAATCCACTGGAGAAGGAAATGGCAAACCACTCCAGGAAAACCCCATATGTGATCATGAAGAGTCAGACGAGACTGAACATTTCCTGAAGCCTGGTGGGATGAGGACCACAAGAGGTGGGGGAACACCTTGCATAGAGGGGAGGAGGGGGAGGAAATTGAAAAGATGGGTAATCCTTTTCAGACAAAGGTGTTTCTCTCCCTTGAAAGAAAAAAAAAACCAACAAATGTTTGCTGTTTGTCTCTGTTGGCAGAATATCCCCTTGCCTTGAAATGTAAGTGGTATCGTGTTTCTGTAACTGGTCTGTCCAGAGCCTAGGGAGCTTTGCTTTCCATGCTGTTCAATGAATGTTTGGTTCTCCTGATCTTTGGAATTTGCTCCCGCTTTGAAATCACAATCTGATCACAGGTGCTGCTGGACTGATTCTTCAAAGATTCTTCTTTGCCTCATACCTTAGGAGTTTCTGGATGCCCTTTCTCAGTGCCTTTGTTTGCTTTGAAAATAGGAGATCTCTGGAGAAGAGAGCCGAGCCCTCGTCCATCAGCTCTCTAATGAAAGTCGGCTCTCCATCACAGACTCCCTTTCAGAGTTTTTCGATGCCCAGGAAGTCTTACTGTCCCCAAGCTCCTCAGAAAATGAGGTTTGACCTTTATTTTATTTTTTCTTTTTAAACTACTCTTTCTTACATTCCTTTAGCCGTCTGGCTACAACAACATCTAGCATTTATATGGTGCTATAACATTTGCAAATACTTTTACATACCTGTTATTTCATTGGATCCTTTGGAGTAAAGATGTATGCACTCTTGATGACAACCTCTGATTATATGTACTAGAGTGCCTATGGTGGGGTGGGAGTAAAGACATTGGTGGGCTGTTTTTTTATTCTGTCACCAGTCAGGCAGCTTGTTCTCCCTTATCACTTCAAATAGGACAGCCTATCCCCTTCCCCACACCCTGGGGACTCCCAAACTGCCACCGGGAGCTCCGTTCCCCCCAGTCCAGGCCTTTTCTGAGAGGGCGAGGGTAAATGGGATCACATCTCCCTCTCATGGGCAGACTGACCAGAAAGCCAGTTTACCAACTATTCTTCAGCTCATACCATGGGAGAGTAACTTCTGTCACATGAATTCACCTTAAGCAAAATTCCACTGCAGTGAAAGAATCTGGCTCATTCATGTAGCCTTTGTCCCATTGGAATTAAACCTGTAAGATGAACATCTTCATGTGAGCTGATGAATAATTGTGTTGCCAGGTTCTGTCCTGCTTCAGTGAGCAGGTGAGAAGTCTCCCGTTAGTTATGCCATCCAAAACAAATGAATGCTGCTCCAAGGGCTTATTTCCTTAAGTGGAGAAGGCATTCTCCTGGCAAGCTTGCCCATGGTATTGATTTCTGTGAAGTCCTGTTTTCATAGATAATAAAACTCTAAATTCTGACTCAATCTGGCTGGAGTTTTTCCTAACTAATTCAGAAAGAATTAAGGTTTATTATGATTAATATTTTAAATGGGACTTTATCCCAATAATGATGATGCCATGCATTTATTTGATGCTTTTTCTGATAATGAGCCACAGCATTTAAGAATAATATTGCTTGATTCCAGTAAATGGCTAAAAGGCTTTGAATGTCTTTCTCGTCAGATTGGAGGAAGTAACTGGCGAAATAGTATGATCACAATGCCCTAGAAAATATTTGTGCCTCTTAACTCCGCAAGCCTTGAGCCATTTGGGGAGATGATCCTAAGCCCCATTTGTTCACCTCTTGGGATGGTGTGGCCCTGGAGTTCTTGGTTTAATGACCGCGTTTCTCTCCCCTTCCCCAGGCTTCGGACGATGACTCCTACGTCAGTGATGTAAGTGATAATGCCTCCGTGGATAACCTCAGCAATGATCTGGAGATTGAGAGGCAGACGCTGGGTAGGACCAACGCATGTTTTCCCATTTAAAAGGGAATGTTTTTCTCTTCAGGGCACAGGAGCATTTTTTGAGCACTGTCTGTGTGTGTGTGTACAGGGACGTGCCAGGACCTGTGAAGCCTCTATTGGGAGGGAATGTCCCTAAGCCAGGGTGTTATCCATAGTAGGTACTTAATAAACCTTTGTTGGATTAGTCACAGAGAAACAGAAGTGTGCACCTCAGGAGTTTAAGACCTGGCCCTGAAATAGTCCTCATACGGAGAATGGAATGGTCCATTTTGCCTATGGTGTGGGAGGCATTTGAGCCCCCACGGACCAGTTGCTAGATTAATACCAGAGAGGTCAGACTCAAAGCCTGCAAACTTGCCTGTGGCCTCTATCAGATCAAAATGAAATTGAGAAATGTTTACCAAAATTAATAAAAAAGCAATGCAACAGTGATAATGTTAATTTGTGGTTTTCTAAGTCACAGTGGAGCCTGTGGGGATGCATTGCTGTATATGTTCATCAACACAGGCTTGAGGTCACTAAACTCACAGTATCAGGGAACACCATCCTTCCTCCATCCTTCTGATTGTCTGCAACCACCAGCCACAGTACAGGACAGTCCCTGAGGACAGAAAATAAGGATGACCCAGACCAAGATGGAGAGACGGGTGGTGGGCATGAGCCAGCTACTAAGTGGGAGAAGCTGCCTGCAAAGAGATGTATGCTTGAGAAAGATGGGCAAATCATATGGCAGGAGCCAAGAATAACCGATGGGCCATCCATGGGCTCCATTGATACCTTCATGATGCAAAGAAGAGTGAAGACAGGCCATCAGCATGGTGAGAGTCACCCAGACTGGGGAGACAGAGATGGGTTGTGGTTTCTAGCAGGAAGCCCCACATCCATGAGATCACAGATCACAGGACCCCAGAGCTGAACCTGAAAGGGGCCTCAGCATTCAGACAGCCATCAAGTCCAACCCCACCTTTTTACAAAATAAGACCCAGCGAAGCTCAGTGACGGTCATGCCACTAGTAAGTATCCCAGGTCTTCCCAACTGCAAGTCCAGCGCCCCATCTACCTTCCCGTGCTGCCATACTATTAAAGCAATCTAAGTGTCTTATGTAGGACATGTAGCCTGATGGGCTTCCAGGGGCCTCAGGAGGCTGGGAATGGGGGAATGAACCACCTCGCAGAGGTTACGCCCCATGAAGTGTTCTGAGAACACCCCCCTTCCAGCCAAGTGAAACTGTTATGAGAAAAAGAATACCCCAAGTTTGTTTGCTACTTTTCTTCTAATAAGTCATAGCATTTAAGAGTGAGTATTGCTTGATTCCTGGAATGGCTAAGAGGCTTTGTGAAAATAGCCTTCTAATGGTCCTAACAGATTGGAAAAGCTTCCTTGCCTGGGATATAAGGGGGATTTAGCCACAGAGAGGCCTGTTCCCAGGTGGAGGATTTGAGCCACCTGGTGCTGTGGAACCCTCTCAGCTGATACAGAGGCATAGTGCTGCTTGGAGCTGAGCTCTCAGCCAGGAACCCAACGATATGACAGCTCCCCCAGGTTTGTTTTGAGGACCTTCGCACGTTATTACTTATTGGTGCTAATTTCCATTATTCTCTGTCTTTGTGGTGGCTCATGAGACTCTTGAAGGCAGGGGTAACAGGTATGCCTCTGTCTCTGCAGCATCTAACTCTGGGCTCTCTATACAGTAGGCACATAATAAATGCAACCTACCACCTCACCAAAAACAGTTTAGAAAAACATCAGGCCATTTGGAGCACTGGCCTTATGGTCAGAAACCTGAATTCAGAAGAGGAAGAAAACAATGGGACAAGAGAAGGAAGACAGGGAGAGAAAAGAAGAGGATGGAGGAAGGAGGAGGAAGAAGATGGAAGAAAAGGAGGAAGAAGACAGAGGAAGAGGAGGAAGAAGACCCTAAAATGAAGGCAAACACTGTGTGATTATAGTGACCACGCTAGGAGAAGAGATAAGGAAATGCACCTGCTGGCTGTCCTGAGAGGTGGTAGCCAATGGGTACAAAATGTCGCATACACTGTCAGACTTTGTTGACTGGTTTTCCTGAGCTGTGTTTCTTTCACACAAGGGAAGACTCTCTGGGCACACGTTTGGGTACAGTAACATATTCAGATGTGAAAACATTCATAAGCTAGTTGTTAAAATTAAGAGTTTAATTTTAACTAGAAGAAGGGAAAGAAATCATTGGGTGAGCTGAAAGTGAGGCCATCTTCTGTCCCTTCCAGGCCCTATTCTCGAAAGTGACCCGGGAGGCCGGACCAAGCGGCGGACCTGCTTGCCGGCGCCCTGCCCCAACACCAGCAACATCAGCCTCTGGAATATTCTGAGAAACAACATTGGGAAGGACCTGTCCAAGGTGGCTATGCCCGTGGAGCTGAATGAGCCTCTGAACACGCTGCAGCGGCTCTGTGAGGAGCTGGAGTACAGTGAGCTGCTGGACCGGGCCTCGAGGACCCCGGACCCTCTGGAGAGGATGGTGAGGGGGGATGGGGTAGGGGTGCAGCTGGAAATCCAACCTCCCTCATTTTATACAAGAGGAAGCTGAGGCCTAGAGGCATTTAGTGATGGCCCAAGGCTGTACAGGTGATAAGTAGCTGAGGCAGGATTTTAATCTGGAACCTCTGATAGAATTCTAGATCCAGGGCTAGAAGTGACCTCAGAAGTCATTGAGCTCAACCCCCATCATTTTATATATGTGGAAACGAAGGGCCTGAGAGACATTGACTTACCCAAGGTCATAACAGTTATCTGGAGGGATGAGATTTGAACCCAGGTCCTTGGACTCCAACTTTAACACTCTTTTCCACCATACCATCTTAACACACACACACACACACACACACACACACACACACACTCCATTCTCTTGGGTGTTTGTGTGAAGTCCCCTTTTTCACATACCCACAGAAAGCCTTTAAAATAGGAAAGGCGGGAAGAATCCTCTGTCTCCAATCGGGCAGTCTGAGGTCATTGGATTCCTCCTCAGGTCCCTGGCACACCCTGGCCTCCCACCAGTCCCTCTGTCCCCTGCTCTCTGCCCCTGGCCAGGCAGAGCTCACCTTTTCCTTCCCTCCCTGTCAGGCAAACAATAAAGCCTTTTATCTTCTGGCAATGTAGATGCTAGTGTCTCAGAGGCCCGGCCTCTCGACCAGGTGCCCTCCTGGCTCTGCTGCTGTGGAAATGCTGATGAGTCACCACCAGCCATCAGCTCCCACCCTCCAAGGAGCTAATTCTTCTATTAACCCAAAACCAGATTCTTTATAGGAACTCTTTGAGAGGCCATGGGGTCTAGCAGATGGAGAGCTGGTTTGAGTACTTGGGCTTTCTCTGGGTTATCTTGGATTACTCTCAGAAAGTAATCTTATCCACGACACAACTGCCCTCAGAAAACCTCTTTAGAGACATCCCTGGAGAACAGAGAAAGTCACCATTTGAGGAAGGGATTAACTTCCCTGAAAATGCAGGGAATATTCTGTTCCAGAAGGTGGGGCCTCTCCAGGACATGCTGGTGATTGGAGGGTGATTGGAGGGTCTCCATGCCCAGGACACTAGGAAGGGCCTGTAACCCAGCACAGATTTTGCCATTGGGCCCATCATGTGATAGAGATCAAAGGATCACAGGTGAAAGACACCGTTCTGTCCTGGTTTGAGAGAGGAAGAAGGCCAGACCCACAGCAGCTCTCCTCTCAGGCTTGGTGGCTATAACATGGAAGGCCTTCAAGGAAGGTGTGTCCTTTTCACCTCCTCAACACCCCCCCCCCCACACACACACACATTAAAGATAGGATCAAACTGCATTCCTTTCTTTAACTTGCTTTAACAACCAGAGCCGGTTGGTCCAGGACTAACAGCCCAACACCAGATATATTCCCATCAGTCAAGAAGGGCTGAAGCCTGCCTCGTGATCTTCCTGAGTTGCCCCTTTTCTCTTAGAGCAAGCCGAGGGCTGGCAGGAGAATGGGGGAAGACGCCAACCCCCCAGGAGCCCGGGCAGCCTTGTGTAGCCCTGGCAAGGCTGGTTGGGATGTTCAGCCCCCCCAGAAGGACAGGATAACCTCCATGGATGGCCCCAGAAGGGAGGGCTGGTCTCTTCCCTGGCACAGAGGAACACTCGTTCTTGAGCATCTCAGCCAGAGGAGTCAGTGGTACGACACAGATGGGGCTGGGTGGTGCCCAGGTTCTAGCTCTGCCATTCATTCCTCTTGTGACCTTGGTTGACCAAGTCACTCACCTCTCCTCTGTAAAATGGGAGGATAGGACTGGGTGGGCTGAGCCGTCCAGCCCTGGAGCTGTGACCCGCTGATGGCCCAGTCCATAGGCTACTGAGGCACACACAGTGGAGTGTATGCTGCCTGCCTTTCCCCTTGCTGATGTGTAATCTTGAAGGTGGCTCATCTCTGAAAGGTCCCCACCAGCCCTAAATCTAAGATACAGGATGCTTGTTACTATTTTTTCCTTTGAGGCAATCTTGCCTGTTCCACACTAGGAGAGATCACCCCCTCCCTCACCCCGCCAAGAGAGGAGCTCGGAAGCGTTGCTCAGTTTCCCCTCTGGATACTTTTTAATTTTTCCTGCTTTACCCAGAAAGGCAAACTCTTGGAAAGGCCCGTGCTCCCCCCAGTGGCCTATTCGAGACTTTTCAGCCCATTTTGAGGTCAAACAGTCCCAAAGGCCAGTGTTGTCTGGGAGAAGATGTTACAGGGCCGGCTTTGTCAGAGTCTCTGAGGTCTGAAGATGCCCAGCTGCTAATGACTTCACTGCAGGTGACATTTCTGGGTCATTCTGTGTTCTGGCCATTTCTCCCATGAGCCTGGCCTTGCCTTTTTTGCCTTCTTGTTTCAAGTCTGGAGAAACCCAGGAATCTGGATTCTTCATTACCAAGTACAAGATAATTCAGTTGAACAAGCATGTACCTGGCCTGTGGTGTGGACAAACATAAAAACTATCCCTGCTGTCAAGGAGCTTACATTCTAATGGGGGAGCTGGTGCGTCCACATATCAAGCCATGTGCAAGCCGTGCACAAGGGACAGGAGCGACGACTGAATGGTGGGGGGGTTGGGAAAGACCTCTGGGGGAGAGGGCCAGTGGACTGAGGCTGGGAGGGGGCAGAAATCCCAGGAGACAGAAGGGAGGAAGGAGAAGAGTGGGTCCCAGCGGTGGGGATGGAGCGCTGCGTATAGGAAGCGCCTTCTAGAACCCTTGGACTGGAATGCCCTGTGTGTGTGTGTGTGTGTGTGTGTGTGAGGATGCACGCTTTGCAAATGGTCTAGTTTGTTCAACAAAGCTTTAGACCTAAGCACACAAGGTGAGGGAGGAGGAGAAGTAGGGAAGGGGGAAGGAGGATGAAGAGGAGGAAGAGAAGTAGAGAGGGAAGAGGAGGAGGAGGGGGAGGAATAAGAGGGGAGAGGGGAAGGGGAAAGGAGGAGAAAGAGGAGTAGGAGGAGGGGAGAATGGAAGGGGGAGGAGGAAGAAAAATCTTCTGGTTAAAACTTCATTTAATCTTTGCTTGATAAATAGCCATCCACTGGTTTTTCCAATTCAGTCTGTGTCCCCCAGCTTCTTTTCTACCATAGTAATTAGAGCACTGGACCAGATGTCAGAAAGACCCTGAGCAAGTCACATAAGCTGTGACCCCCATAACAATAGCTGGTGTTTGTCACAGTTCTTGAAAGTTTGCCCAGCTCTTTAGGGATGTGGTGGTGTTTGAGCCTCCCCACGGGGCCCTGTGAGATCAGTGCCCTGGCCTCATTAATGACTTGTAACTTGTCACATTGTGGGTGGCTCAAACGAGCTTCTGAAGTGCTCGGCAAACTTTAGGGTGCAAGAGTAATGCCCGCATTGTTGTTATTTCTTCCCTGGAGCCCAGGCAGGAAAGGAGGAAGGAGCTAAAACACAAACCATCCAAGGTGCCGAAGGAAATGCGGTTTTAATGGATTTTTGATGAATTAGGTTGTCTGCTGAATTGAGAGGTGCTGAGCCCCATTCCATTCCATCCTGATAATTCTTTTTCTACAGATTACAGCAGGGCTCCCTTGTAACCCGGCCAGAGTGTCTGCTAGCCACTAAATAACCGTCTTACCCATCTTCCTGGCCCTGTCGCTGGGCTCTCCTGCTCTCAGAGACCTTCCGTAGCTCCCTAGTGCCTTAGGTTGGCCCAGAAGCTCTCTCCCTGCCTCACCCCCCCATCTGGCTCCCAGCCAACTTCCCAGTCCTATTTCATTTGACTCCCTTCTAACCAAACTGACCTACAGGCACTTCCCCACAGTCAGAGCCCCACCTCCCACTTCCGGACACTCACACATGCTACAATTCACTCTCCCTTCATCTACCTTCTTCCCTGCCTCCTTTTTTCCTTCAAGGCTTATCTGGGGTGACTCCTCTTCCTGGCCTTCCCTGACACCCCCCCCCCCGTGGGCTCTTTCTCCCTCTCCGTACTCCTTTGTTCCACGTGTCCACGCTGGGCTGTCTAGTCCCTTCCTGCACTAGGAGAGAAGCCCTGTTAGGCCAGGGATCACAGAACCTTCTGTCTAAAGCTAGGAGGGCCGTTTGTGACCCCCTACACACACACACACACACACACACACACACACACACACACACACACACACGCTTTACAGAAGAAGGACCTGAAGCCATTGTGCATGGGAAGTGGGATTCAAACTCAGGTCCTCGGTCAGCCACTGCCAGGTTAGAGTCAGAAAGCCCTGCCTCAGACATGCACCAGCTGTGTCTTTGGCCTCTTTGCTGTCTCTGATCGCTTCCATATCCTCACCTGCAAAATGAGGGGGTTGGACCTGGTGTGGTTTGGCTCTAAATCTGTAACCAGTGACTCACCAGCAGTTGTCACTGTCCCCTACAGGCGGACAGAACTTTTACCTTGTACACAGTAGGAACTCAATGAATCCTGTTCACAATAATAGCTAGCATTGACTCGGTGCTTTAAGGTTCACAAACATCTCATTTATCCTCACAGCAGCCCTGTGACTAAGGTGTTATAGAGGAGGAAATGGAGGCTGAGCATATGCTTAAGGCCCTTGGGTCACACAGCTGCCCCAGGACCTGGGGCAGGATTTGAACCCAGGTTTTCCTGTCTCCAGGCCCTGTGCTACCCAGCAGGCCACAGAGCTTGCATGGTGAATTGATGGTGGTCTTTTCTGCCCCTTCCCAGGTATATGTGGCAGCTTTTGCCGTGTCTGCCTACGCGTCCAGCTACTTCCGAGCAGGGAGCAAACCCTTCAATCCAGTGCTTGGGGAGACCTATGAATGTATCCATGAGGAAAAGGGCTTCCAGTTTTTTTCAGAACAGGTAGGATTCTGTTCCTGCTGCTGCTGAGGATGATGATGAAACCCACACCTGGGAGGGTTTGGGTACGAAGGCTTTCAGGGAGGCCAGTGAGGCAGCCCTCAGGCTCCCACTGAATGTTCATCTGAATTAGCCATGGGCCCTTCTTTCCCACCTTTGAAGCATTTAGGGTAATTGTGGTGCTTCTACTTTAGGGGAAGGCTTCATTCTCCCTTCTCCCTTCACTGGTCCATTAGCTCTTGCTAATACCATCTGATTGCCTGAGCAACCACCTGGCAGGGAGAGCAGAGAGCTCCTCCTGGTTAAAGCTACTGAGCAGGTTCTGAAGGGCATGAGGAGTGTTTGCTCGGGTGTTTTGAAGAGAACATCCAAACCCTTCCACACATACCACCCACCAGGCCATGTCCCCTCAGAGGGAGGAAAGCCAAATGCAGGCACCAATGACCCAAGTAACCAGGGTCCCCAGTCAAGCTTCAATTAATTAAACCTGAGAGACCAGAGAAGCCTAGGGTGGGGGCCACCAACTCCTAGTAACAGCCCTGCTCTGTAACCAGTGTCTATGCTGCTTCAGGACGAGTATGGCTGCTAATCATAGCAGTAGTTCTGGGGTTTCCTAACGAGCCCTTCAGCTGCATGTGACGTCCTCAGCGGAGCTTGACCTAGCGCTTCTCCCTCCACTCTACGGAGCAGGGACGGAGGTGTGTCCTCCTGGCTCTTCTCAGGATAATCACACAGGCTTGCATTCCAGTTGTTCCCTCTGGTCCTTTCCTTTGACATTATGGTCCTCGTTGCGTGGGTGGCTTTCCTGGTTCTGCTGATTTCGTATTGCATTGGCTTGGCTAAGTTTTCTAGTACTTCTCTGGGATCTTCATATTCTTTACCTCTCTTGGCACACTGTCGTTCAGTCACATCTGCCTACCTAGCTCTGATTAGCTCGTCATCAATCACCAGGCAAATGCTTTGTCCTCAAGGGAGACCCCTGCATCCCACAAGCCAATCCCCAGGCCCCAAGGCAGCACATTCTACCTGGGGGTGCCTCACATGCTTGGGAAGTGGCCCTTCATTTGCCTCTTTTCCAGAGGCACCCATTCCTCCTCTGGGGGCTGAACCTGACCAGTTCCTGTGATGAGGGGAGCCAAGATGTGATGCTGGAGGCAGGTGGAAGCCCAGAGGCTCCCTCATTGTGAAGAGGCCTCAAGTGCCCAGGTGACCTTCCAGAGGTCACAGAGGCAAGAGCTGGAATTCAGATCCAAATTCATAGGGTCAGCCCCCAGCCCCGTCCTCAGAAGCAGAAACACGTTACTTTGTCTTTAGGACCCAGAAATAGAGCCCAAGCAAACTGCTGAGAAGACAGTCTGGCCAGTGGTGTGGCCATAATCTGGGCCAGTCCGACCTCTCCAGGCTTCATCATGTGTGATTTCCCTTCATGTTCAGCCAAACCAGCCTTTGCGCTATTTCCATGCACAGTCTCCCCCCTTCCCCTCTAGGGTCAGTGCACGACCCAACGTCCCTCGTGCCTGGAAGGTGCCCTCACATTGGCCCCTTAGAATTCCTCCTTTCCTTCAGACTTCAACTCATAGACTACCTTCTGAAAGAGGCCTCCGAGTGTTGGAGTCTCCCCCACCACCACAAACGACCCTTCATTCTGTATATACTGATATAGGCACTGACGTGGGACGCAGAGCCTGAAGAGGTGGCTGTCCCCCGATGTCAGCAGCTGGGGAGGCTGGGCCAGACCACCCCCCAAGCCCACAGCTCACAGCCCCTTGTTTGGATATTGTTACCAGAGCTGATCATGGTAGATTCTAAATGTGGAATCCCTTCCCTTAATTGAAGGAGACGGGGAGGGAGGAGCTCACCGGGCAAAGCCTTCCTGAGAAGGGGGCAGTTGATAGTACAGTTGAATCAACCATGGCTTTTGACTGGGATGCCCCAGAATCAGGCAGTTTTTGCTTCTAGCATCAGGACGTTGCATACGGCTGACTACTTCAAAGGGAGCCCACTGAAAATGCAGTTGCATGAGTCTTCTTTTTTTTTTTTTGCTTTTTTTTTTTTTGGAGGGCAGTTGGGGTTAAGTGACTTGCCCAAGGTCACATGGCTAGATTTTTGTGTTAAGTGTCTGAGACCAGATTTGAACTCAGGTCCTCCTGACTCCAGGTCCGGTGCTCTATTCACTGCACCACCTAGCCACCCCTGCACGAGTCTTCTGAATGAAGTTGGTGGACATTTGGCAGAGGGTAGATTTCTTCCACGTTGGAGGAATAGAGCTATTGATTCTCTTTAAAACTAAAGCCAAAGCAGTATTTCATTTCTGTCCTCCCAAGGTCCTTTTAAACCAGGAGCCAGCTGCCCAGTTTCATAAAAAGCCCTGGGAATTCAGGGGATTAAGAGAAGTGGGCCAAAAGTCTGTAGGCCAAGCACCCTCTGGATGCAGTGGGGCTATTACAGCCTTTGGGGGGGGCCTGTGCAGACACACTGGACACCCTGAAAAATCCACTCTGATAAATGGAATTCAAAATTAGGGAGAAAACAATCCGACCTGGCCAGTGGCTTGAGTGAGGCCCCCTCCCCCAAGTGGTCCAATTGTAGGTGACATTCCCTAGCTGATGAGAAGTCTGGTTTGGGGGGGAGTGCAGCTTTCAGGAAACAGGACTCAAAAAAGGAAGAAAGGAAAAAGGCATTTACTAAGCCCCTCCCATGCTGCCAGGTGCTGTGTCCTAAGCTTGCATGAGTGGCCACATTATTCTGGACTTAATGAGACAGAAAGATGGACGGAAGGCAAGTGGCCTGCATCTCTTCTCAGACACCTGGGGCATCTCATGTCAGCAGCTAGACACCCTGCCAGGGCGGTCTGTGCCTGGGAAGCCAGGGTCTGATGATAGCAGTAGCAAGAGGGGGAGCTGAGCCCCTTCCCTGAGCAGACCTCTGAGGAGACCAAGCCATCCAGTGTCCAGAGAAAAGCCTTTCTCAGTAAGAAGGCAGAGAGCATTAGCACTGTTTACATGTTCAGTCGGTATCTATTTAATGG
The DNA here is from genome assembly GCA_028646575.1 of Pseudocheirus occidentalis. Classification (NCBI taxonomy): domain Eukaryota; kingdom Metazoa; phylum Chordata; class Mammalia; order Diprotodontia; family Pseudocheiridae; genus Pseudocheirus; species Pseudocheirus occidentalis. Next base: position 11,890,912 of record CM053597.1, on the reverse strand, counting down.
CTTACATATTAGTTGCTAAGGCTGTGTTCCTTTGGAAATTACTTTGCATTATTTTATATATTAGAGAAAGAAATGGCCAACCACTCCAGTATCTTTGCCAAGAAAACCCTTGGATGTGGTCCATGGATGGGGCCACGAGTTGGACATGACTGAATGACCAAACCACAACATTTCTATCCTGTTGTTGGTCTTACTGGCCAAATCCTGTGCAGGGACACAGTCCTCAAAGGTAGAGAGACATTTCTCTGGGAGGGCATGGCTGTCTTTGCAGTAGACTGCCGCATCTGATGTCCTAATGGGAGAAGCAAAGACTGCCTGGTTCTGGGGCATCCCAGTCAAAAGCCTTGCTGGAGGCTGAGCTGGAGGGTCCCCAGTCAAAGCCACCCTTTAATCCTCGGAGCCTCCTAGGGGTTAGGGGTGTCTGTACTTGTGCAGCAAATGGGTCTGCTGCCTGTCGAGATGGATGGAGGCAGAGTTGTATGGCTGTATGGGGAGCTTTTAGAATCAAGCAAGAAAACAGCATTAGAATACACTTTGCACACAAATTCATGACAATGTCACTCATACTTAGAACTGGAATGACAAATTAATTAGATGGAGAAACGCTATTTGGTGAGAAAGCAGATAATGGAGAGAAAATAATTGGGCCACCATTTGCTCTTTATCCTTTTCATTAGTAAATAAAATAGAAATAATGATTCTCTACCAGAAAAGTGAGTTCCTACTTGCCTATTCCTGGGTCTCTTAATTACTTGCAGATTAGACAGTGATTTACAACCTTCCAGATGAAAACTGAATTCAATCCAACAAGTATGCACAGTATTTTAGGTCCACTTTGGTGCCAGAGTGTGCTAGGCAAAAACAAAAACAACCCAGTCCCTGCCCTCAAGGAGCTTACGTCCTTCTGGGGGAGTTTGTGGCATTCAACCATCCAACATGTCCCTGGGTAAATAAATGGTAGCTAACCAGAGGAATGGGAGTACTTGAGGTGAGCTTTGAAGGAAGTTCTAAAGGCAGAGGCAAGGCATGGGATTCCACGCTTGGGAGCTGGCTTTTAAAAATGGGTTCAAATCCCATTTCAGACACCTACTAGCTGTGTGACCCTAGAAAAAACACTCTGCCTGTTTCCCTGTCTGTAAAATGGGACAATGACACTGTAGACCTTACAGTGCTGGTATGAGGCTCAAATGAGTTAGCTTATGTAAAGTGCTCAGATAATCTAAAGCAAAGAAGAAAGTTAACTGTCATCATTATGGCCAGCAACAAGTGAGTGGGCTTTGACCGTCGTCTGGGGCTGTTCCAAGGGTTTCCAAGATGGGGTGCCATTGCTGGATTTCCCTTTTGTTCCTGTCCTTCACACTGCTATACTCTCACACCTTGACCTTAGACAGTTGGATGAGTGGAGCACAAGCCCTCCCTAGGCATCCATCGTGAACCTGGCAATGGACACTGTGTCTGTGTCCAGGGTACTCAGTGAGCTAAGTTTGGAAAGGCTTCAGGGTGGTGAATTTTTCAGCCCCATCAGCTCATGGAAATATCTCCTGTGGCCCAGATTTGGGGTTTGGTTCTTGTCCGTGGAGACCCAAAGCCTCCATCCCACAGCCAGTCCCCAGTGTTCGGTCCTCTAAAGGAAGAAGAAGGTGGTAGTCAGTGAAGGAGCAGGGAGGTGGAGGTGAAGGAAGCTCCACTGTGATTAACTGTCTCCTTCTCTCCTTGTCTCAGGTCAGCCACCACCCGCCAATCTCAGCCTGTCACGCAGAGTCCGCCAACTTCGTGTTCTGGCAAGGTAATGTGGCTTTTCTGTTATGCGTCACAGCGGCCAACTCTTCAGGGCCAAGGAGAAAGGTCAAGCCGGTCATTAACACTGCTGCAGAATGGCTGCCCCTCCGTGGGGCTCACCAGCACAGACCTCCCTGGCATCCATTTTCTGTCTAAGCAGCATTCCCAAATGCAGGATTCAGGAGTGTAAGAGAGGTCCCTGACTTGTCGATCATTCCTTGGCTTTTGCTGGGTGCCCTCCACTCTGGCTGAGGCCTCCTTCTGTTCTCTGTGCCAGAGGCAACATGGTCTATGTTGTTGGCCTTGGTGTCAGAAAGCCTGGCTTCAAATCCTCCCTGATACACCCAAGCAAACCCCCAAACCTCTCTGCACCCTGGGCAGCTCTCCAAGGTGATGAGTCTGGCTTAAGGAGAGCTTTTCCACATCAGGATTTCCCTCTTCTGATGAAATCACAGGCTCAAGGAGGAAACATTAAACCCTCTGCCTGCTCCATGGAGAGCAATGAATTCTCTCATTTCCAGAGGCCTGCAGGGAGGAGAGAAGTCTCCAAGGCCCCCAAGGCAGAAGCCCATTGTGAAAAGGTTGTGGTCACTAATGACCAACTTAATATCCATGCCACTGCTCTGCCACCTCTGAAGCACTTGGCACTTCTCTATGCAGGCTCAGGCAGCTGTTTGCGCCTCCCTTTATTTGGAGATGGCAGAAAATCCTTGAGTTGGTCCCACAAAAAATGCTGTGGAGCAAAGGAGCTGGTGACTGTGGCTGGAGCCTGGTCTGGGCTGAGACACCCTCTCCCTTCGGGCCTCCTCACTGGTCTCTGCTCTTCACTCCATCCTTCAGTGTCTCCTTCTATCCCCCTCCCACCCCGTAAAACCCATTAGACTATAGGAGATCTAAATTTTCCAAGGCTAACTAGCAGAGTCAGGATTTGAACTCAGGTCCTGGGACTCCCTGGCTAGTCCCCTGCACTATCATTCACCAGCTTGCAAGTACTTATGGATAAGGATTCTATCTGTGGCTAGCACTCTGTCTTTGAACTTGTACCCTTGGCATTCTGGACTGTTTGCCTGGGTCCGTGATTATGTTGTTCTTTTAACTACTGGATGTGTGTGGGTTTATCTTGACCTCCAGGCCAAGGGCTCTTCAGGTGAGCTTGTATCTGTGGCAGCTTCTGTTACTCAAGGCTTTTGAAAACTGGTAGAATGAACTTGTCCAAATGAATTGAATGACTAAACACCTAAGCCTCTTGCACCTCACCCTGTCCTGTGTTCAGAGAAGCTTTCCAGAACAGGAACAGAAACAGTTTACAATGATCTCAGTTTAATTCAGCCAACATTTCTTATCACCTGCCATGTGTTGGGCACTGTTCCTAGATACATGAGTCAAACTGAAGAGTCTCTGCCCTCAAGGAGCCTTATATTTCCCTAGGGGTGAGAGAGATACTCCAGGCACCATGGGAGTAAGCCCATAGGAGAGAAGGTTAAAATTGGGAGAAGCAAGGAAAGTGCCTCTGGGCAGTGTCTTACAAGAAGGCAGAGGATCTGAGAGTGCCTCCAGTGCTGGACTGTGGCCCCCTTCACCCTGTCTCTGGGTGGTTGCATTTGTGCTCAACGTTTTACAAATAAAGAAACTGATACTCAGAGGAGTAAAGAAACTCTTAAGAATCCTTTTTTATTTTAGTAAAAGGAGCAGCTCTTGTTTTCTTAGACCTTCTCTTTTGGAAATATCAGCCCTTTTCCTGACATCAAATCAGACTCTTTGTAGTATCAGAAAAATAATTTCTGGCTTATGTTCCTTAACACCAGTGATTTAAAGTGAACAGGTCACATAACTAGCTAGAGTCTGCAAAATGAAACCTTGACGTCAACTAGAGAGCTTGGTGTGAACAGGTTAGTTCCTGCTCTTTCTGCAGATTCAAACTTAAGAAGGTGGCTGTTGCTTCGGTGTCTGCCAGCTAGTTTTTCTCCTTCTGCCGTCTCTCCTCTGACGTGGTCATCACTGCCTTCTGCTTCTGCTTTCTGTACATTTCCCTTCTGCTTATGGAAACAAAACCTATAGAAAGGCTGCTGAGTCTTATGCTCTGGGCTCACTGTTTTTTTTTTCAGTGATGCCCATCTTTTGAGCATAATAAACTGGGTTTTCCCTATCTCCACATTGTTGAGTGCATGCTTGGCAGCAGCTCCTATCAGCAAATCCTCAGACACAGCAAGATTGTAGATTTAGAGCTGGAATGGACCTGAGAGGTGACCTTGTCCAGCCCCTTCATGGGACAGATGTGGTATGAGGCCCACGACCACACAAAGAGACAATGGCGGCCACGATTCCAACTCACTCCTTCTGACTCTGTACGCAAGGCACCACTCTCTCACACTGTCCTTCCTATGGGAAGTAGTACTTGAGATGTCAGCTCTCTTCCCTTCTTCCAAGAGTCTTCTCCCCTATCCTTTCCACAAGAGCCTTTAGTTTTGTTGATGAAGGAACTCTTCCACCCAAGCAGCCCACTGCCTGTCTGTAATCTCTGGTCACAGAGAGTTGTCTGAAGCTCAGGGTAACCTGATGACTGGTGTCTGGGGTGAGATTGTACCCAGATCTGCCTGACTTGATGTTCAGCCTCCACATCCTTCACTCCCAGCCTAGAGTAGATGAAGATGAAAGCCTCCCAGAACAGAGAGGCTGAACGAGTGAAAAACTGGGACTGAGAAGGCTTTCAAAGGAGCAAGTACACATAATAACAAGAATTAGGCTGCTTGTCCCCAAAGGCTAGTCCTTTGTTTTAATGGATAAACAGCAATGCTTTTTAGTTTGCAGATTGAGTGTTTGCATTGAATAAAATGCTCCTGAAGTCGAGAAAAATTACTTAAATACTCTCCCCTGAGATCTTGTTTGCAGAATCTTCATTTGCTCTGCAAACCATTTTAAAATTTTTTGGTCAGGCAGATCCTCTAGTGGGAAGACCTCTCTTCACCAATTAGTGGGTAAAGGCCCATTAATAAAACCTCTGCCTTTTGATAATGGAAGAGAAGAAAAAGCATTAAGCTTTCACTGACCCGAATGTGACTGTAAACAGCTGGCCCAAGGGGAATGGGGAGGTTGTCATTCCTTCAGGCCAGGCCCTGTAGTTCTTCCCCATTAGAGAATATGAGAAGTGGAAGGCACCTCTGATGTGATGCCCAGTAGAATGTATGCTTCCTGAGGGCAGGGACTGGTTTATTTTTCTCTCTGTAAAATGCCTTCCCAATCTCAAAGCTTAGAGCCATCCCTCTGAGATTGCCTCCTATTTAATATAACTTTAACTATATATATACATTATCCACACACACATATATACATGTGTACATACCCATACATGCGCACATGCATGTACACACACGCGCACACACACACACACACACACACACACACACACACACACACACATATACACATACACCTAGTGTTCGCATTTTGTCTTCCTGGCAGGCTCTGAGCTCCTTGAGGGCAGAGACTGTTTTCACCTGCCTCTGTGTCCCTGGCACTTAGTAGGTGGTCAGTCAATGCTTGTGGACTTCCCAGCCCCTAGTGCAATGCCTGGCATATACTTAATAAATACTTACCAATTGAATTAAACAGATTTTAACTCCATCAACCTAGTATCTGACCAATGCTGCCTCTGCAACATCCTGGATAAGTCATTCCTAACCTTGATGTTTTGTCTCCAGCACTGGGCACATAGGAGGCCCTTAATGAATACATCGATTGACTGGTTACCTCAGAGTAGGCCCCTGTCCTATTAACTGACCGGCATTTGATGTTCTGTTTCAGATGTGAGATGGAAAAACAAATTCTGGGGCAAATCCATGGAAATTGTTCCAGTTGGCACGACGCACGTCACCCTTCCTGCGTAAGTTCTCTGCTGGGGCATCATGGCCCCATTAACCCAAACTGGATAGAATTTGTGGTTGAGATTTAAGCAATTAGCTGGAATCCTTTGAAGCTACCATGCATGACTTGCCTTTGCACATAAAATTAAATTGTGTAACTATTTTGATCCTCCAGACAGTTGGCTCAGCTTCTGTTCATCTTCTCCACGTCCAGTTTTCTTTGCCTGGGAGACCCCACTCTCTGCTCACTCACCCCAGGCTCTTCCCTCCCTGCCACGCAAAGGACAGTGGGGCCTTTGTCCAGATTTCCACTGCATGGGAACAGGCTGCCCGAGTCAATTCACTTCAGTGTCAAAATGTCATATTTGAAAGAAACTGATGTTGGTCTCACAGGGATTAATGTCATTTCAAATCGTGCCATGGGGGAGATGGAAAGGCCCAGAACTCATCTTGTCCAACCTGCTGTCTTCACACCTGAAGACACGGAGCTCGCAGGGAGGAGAGAAGATGGCTGGTCCCAGACAAAGGAGCCAGGGCTAGAGTGGGAGACTTGCCTTCAGACTGGTCCCCAAGCACTGCCCACTTGAGTGACCCGGGGCAAGACCTTCTCAGTCTCTGCCTTTGTTTCTTTATCTGTTAAACTGGGGCAGGAAGGGAGATTTTCTCCCTGGGAGCTTCCCTGTACTGATGAAAGCATGGGTCTAGACAAAGCCAGAGTCAAAGTTGTCTTCACCTCTAAAGAAGTTACATTTTCCTGGGGAACAGAACATGTAGACACATGAATGAAGACCTGAACAAATAAATAAATAAGACCTGAGGATATGCAAATTAATTGAAGGGGTGGTGAAGACTAAACAGGGGAGGGGACCTGCTTCCTTGAAGCCATCTGTGGCCCTAATTGACTGAATCCAGACTTCACAGAACAAATCCTTTTGGGATTCCCCCAAACTTCTGTGAACTTTGGATTTGGTCACTTAGGTGTGGACACCTAAGCTCTGCTTTGAAGAAAGCTTTTGTCAATCTATTAATCTATAACCAATTAAAATTATTAATAATAATAGCTAGCATTTGTATAACACTTTAAAGTTTGCAAAGAACTTTACAGATAGCTTATTTTATCCTCACCACAAGAGCATCCCCATTTTACACATAGCGAAACCTAAGGTAGTGACCTGACCAAGGTCACACAGAATTAGAAGTGTCTAGGGCAGGATTTGAACTTGGGTCTTCTGTTGTTAAGATTTTCACTTTTGTCCCACTCTCTATGACCCCATTTAGAGTTTTCTTGACAGAGATACCAGGGTGGTTTCCCATATCTGTCTTCAGCTCATTTTGTAGATAGGACACTGAGGCAAACAGGGTGAAGTGACTTGCTCAAGGTCACATAAGTAGTATGTGTCTGAGACTAGATTTGAACTCATGAAGATGAATCTTCTGGTGTTCTCTTCACTGTGCTGCCTAACTGCCCTCTGTCTTCTAGCCGTCTCATATAACTGCCTGTGTGCTAAGCATTGGGGACACAGAGACAAAAGTGGGATGGTCCTGCCCTCGTGGGGTTTGCATTCTGTTCTGACTATAATACTGGAATTCTGTGTTTCTTCCTTGTTGAGGAAAGCACATCAGGGTCTGTTGATGGGCCCATCGATAAGGCCATTTTGGTTATTATTTTCATTTGTCCTCTGTTTTGGAAAGCCTCCTTCCTCACTCTCATTTCCCCTCAGCTTTGGTGATCACTTCGAGTGGAACAAAGTGACTTCTTGCATTCACAACATCCTGAGTGGCCAGAGATGGATCGAACACTATGGGGAAATCATCATTAAGAATCTAAATGAAGATTCCTGCCACTGCAAAGTGAACTTTATCAAGGTACCTGGGGGGAGGCTGCTCTCAGAGGCAGAATTGGGCATCCGGCTTTCTCGTTCTGTTCCTCTTTCCCCTGCCCCATGGTGCTTCTGCCTCCTCCCAGGCTCTGGCGCTCCTGGTACTTCCTTGCCCCCTTCCCTCTCCAAATTTGTTCTGAAGAACTCATCCACACTGAAAAGGACTCGAAGGGTTATTGTTTCCTGGATTATTTTTATTTTGGTTAGGGACCAGCGATCTTGAAGGCATGCAGCTGGAGCTGGGAGGTTTGGGGAGGCAGCCCTGGGGAAGGTTTGTTCACTTCGGGGAGGCTGAGAGAAGCAGATCAGGTCCTTCTTGGCAGCCTTAAGGTCAAGCCACAGTGATGTTTGTTGGCCTGGCCATGGCCTTGCCCTTCAGATACAAGAGTGACTAAAGAGGACTGAGGAATCAGAAACAGTGAGCTGGGAGTAGCTTAAGCCAGTGCCTCAGAGTCAGGATTCAGACACAGGTCCTGGGCGTGCAGATCTGGGCCTCTTCCCACTGCACCACCCTGCCTCTAAAAGTCTGGGAAATGACCTCACCCAGAGCTGCCTGTGAGTGGGACAGCAGTGAAGGCAAACCCCAACCCCCCCCCAATTTCACTGGAGACATTTTCTTTTACTCCAAGTAGCTAATGCATAGAATCACAGATTTCTGAGTCAGAGAGACTGACGGGATTCTGGGTGTGGTGCAGAAGCATTGATTGACCTTGGAGTCATGGACTGGAACTGGACTCATGCATCTCTCCACCACTGTGAGCCTCAGTTCCCCCATCTATACACTGGGGATAATACTGCTTCCACTCACACACACACACACACACATCCCCACCAGGTTGTTGTAAGAAAGTCCTTGTAAAGCTTAAAGTGCTCTAGAAACCAGAGTAGTTGTTGCGATTCCTGTTCTCCCATTTAATAAGGAAGTCAGGAAAGGGAGAAATAGACTCTACCTTGGATAGTTTTCTCTGAGACACCTTCAGTAAGTCCCTCCTCCCTGGCCTCATTGTCCTCCTCTGTAAACTGAGGGGTTTGAACCAGATGGCCTCTGAGGTTCCATCCAGCTTGACATGTAATCTTATCTGCTTAGAGAACCAAAGGCACAGGAGGTAATCCTGGGCAAGGGAAGCTCTGACCAAGGGCAAATGGTGACTTCCTACCCCACTTGTTTTCAGAAGCAATTCAAGGGTGCAGTGGATACAGTTGGTAGACTTGGGGTCAGGAAGACCTGAGTTTGTAATCCAATTTCAGCCATTTACTACCTGCACATCTCTGGGCAAGTCACCCTCTCTCAGCCTCAGTGGGGATGATAATAGGGTGGCATACACTTGCATGTAGAGTGCTTTGCAAACCTCACCACTGTCTGAGTGTTAACCCTTCCAAGGGTTCTCTTCAATGATAGGTGTTGAAGCTCCCTTTTATAACTTGTCTAGATTTTAGCTTTTCATACTAAAGACTTGACCTTTATGACTGCTTGTTGTAACATCAGACCCAAAGCTTCAAAAGCTGAAATTTGATTCCTGACCCCCCAGAGGATCCAGTGAGGGACCTGGATGAATGCAGGGGCCACACTTGAGCCTCCAAGTACTGCCATGGGAGAGGGGTAGATTTGTCCTCCATGGAAGTCCTCTCCTCTCTAAAGAAGGGGTAGAGGCCACCAAGAGGCAGATTTAGGTCAGGCTTCCTCAGGGTCAGAGCTCTCCCAAGCTGGCGTTGACTTCCACCTCAGGTAGTGAGATCCCCGTCAATGGAAGTGTGCAGAGCTTGCTTCAGATACTGTTGGGTCAGATGGCTTCATTGGTCCCTTTTAGATCTCAGATTTTTGATTCAGTGCCTTGAAGAAGTGGAGAGAGTCATTACCCAGAATACCCTTTAAATGCCCTTCTGCCGTCGGTCTGTTCCCGAACCCAGGGCTTAGCCATCCAAAGGTACATTTCCGTTGAAGTCAGAACTGATGATGTTCAGGGAGCCAGGCAAGGCTAGATTAGGCTACTGGGGAATTAGCGCCCTCTGCTGGCACAACTGGGGACTTGCAGCCAACGCACACGGTACTTTTCACCTGAGCTTTGAGATGATGCCTCAGTACAGGCAGAGGTAACTCCCTGCTCAGCAAGACTTGGGTGACTTAAGCTTGTTGTAGGAGAGTAAATAGGAAGAGCCACTGAAATCCAGAGAAGACCCCTAAGTGTTACATAAAGATGTTGTTGTTATCATCATTAGTCTACAAAAGATTAGACATTTCATGTAGAAAAAAATCTCAATATTAAACTTTTTAACATCGCGGAGTCTCCTCATCCTCTGATGTGTCTACTGGGAATAGAGGGCAGCAGAAAAAAATACCGCTCCACCAAACAATAGGAAAGGCGGATAACATCTGCCCACCATCGGGTCAAATATAAATGACAGGGTTACTTCTGAATGAAAGCTATTTAATCCTTGGGGTTCAAGAGTGGAGTCATAGGCGATACTGCTGACACAGCCTCAGAGAACAGCACTTTAACAAGGCAACATCGTGGAGATTTGCTTTGGAAAATGGAGGGGTTTCTGATAGAATTCAGAAGCAGGACATTACCACCAGGAAGTACAGAAGGGTTATGTTGAAGGAGGCAGACTTAATGATTGTTGTATATCGTGCAAGGAAATGGTAGAAATCATGCAACTTATCTGCAAACATTTAGCACCTACTGAGTACCTGACAAGAATAATCTGGTGGTTGGACTCATAGATATAGATATAGACATAGACATAGATATAAATGTGTGTGTGTATATATATATATATATATATATATATGTATATACAGAGAGAGAAACGGTGGGGGAGGGAGGAAGAAAGGAATGGACAGAGGGAGACAAAGAGAGAGAGAGAGAGGGAGAGAAGCAAACTGTCTCCCGTGGGCTGACAGGAGATAAATCCCCTACGACAAATACAGACCTCAAAACCTCCTTGAGAAGTCACCCAATCAACTGCCTTGGAACTGAACCATTTGTCAGAGATCAGGTCGTTGCCCAAAATTATTGCTCATAGAGCTGGTGCATTCTTAGTAGATGTTGCCATCATGAATCCTCAGTCTCCAAGCCATGCGGAAGCAAAAGCTTTCAAAATGTAGAGCAGAATATCCAGATCGTGTGGGAGCAGGATACGATGCGTGTCATCTCTGTCATCCCCTGTGGTGGAGCTGTCCCTAAAATTCTTGCAGATTTTATTCATCTATGTAAAGCAGTTATTGTATGCAATAGTGCCATAGTCCGCAGCACTTAAAAATGAACTAACTGTAGCAGGAGAGGGCCTTGTCTCAGGGACCTTTCCAGCTGAAGTCCAAAATTGGGACGATGACAAGGACTAGATGACAATTAGGACAATGAGGATGACAGTGACGGCAGCAGTGGGACACACAGGAGGTTCTGTGTCCCAGAGTCAGAAGAGTTGGTGTTAGTTTTCCCCGTTTTTAAAGTAACTCCCTAAGTGAACATGGAGCAGTGAATGATCTGCCCCCTCTGCATTCTAGGCTAAATACTGGAGCACCAACTCCCATGAGATCGAGGGCACCGTCTTTGACAAAGGCGGCAAAGCTGTGCACCGTCTCTTTGGGAAGTGGCATGAGAGCATCTACAGTGGTACGCGGTCCTCGTCCACATGCATCTGGAGAGCACGTGAGTACAGGGGCATTGCATCAGTGTGGATGGGAGGCAGGAAGTCATCAGTAACGGGGCTCTATCCAGGGGATGCTGCAGCAGGGTTTCCCTCACCCGAGCTGCTTGTGAACAGTGGCATCTGGCGGGAGGACCCGGCCCTTGGCTCAGTGTGGGAAGGAAGCATTTAGTCCACACACATTATTGTCACCTCTTGTGTACATGGCACCATGTAAAACCAAGCAGGAAAGGAAAAAGAGCCAACAATCGTGAGTTCAACCTTTGAAGGAAGCCGCTCCTACCTACCCAGGGGAACCTTTGGGCAGCTCTCTTCCCCCCTGCTCCTCAGTTTCCTCATCTGTTAGTGGGGATATTGATCCTTGTACCCACTTTCTCCAAGGCTTGTGATGAGGTACTGTAGGAGAGTGGTGGATTCAGAAATTCAGACAGCCTGAATTCAGATTGTACATGTAAAACTTCCAGTGGGAACTCAGGAACGTCACATTGAGCTTGGAGTTAAATGGACCTAGGTTTGCATCCTGTCCCGTGACCTCAGACATGGGCCTCAGCTTCCTCAGCTGTGAAATGGGGAGGGTAGACTTGAGAATCTCTTCAGTCCTGTTTGTTGAGTGCTCTAGAACCGTTGGCTATAATTCACATTGTTGCCATTGTTATTCTGGTTCTGACCATCTAGGACTCTGTAACGGGATGACCTTTGAGACCCCCTCAGGCCCTAACAGGCCCTGACCTGTGCCAACAGGGTCCCTTGGGCCCCAGGGCCCAACAGAGGAGCTTGGGTTCAACCTAGAGCTGGCCTGAGCAAGCCAGGGACCGGGTCCGCTTTTCCTTTTGCATTTCCACACTCTAAGGTTTACATAGCACTTGACAAATATTACCTCATTTTGTCTTCAGACAACCCTGGGAGGCAGGAGCTGCTGTTAACTTGACTTCACAGATGAGGAAACTGAGACAGTTAGCTGAGGTTAAGTGACTTGCTGAGGGTCACACAGCTGGCAGGTGTCTGAGGTGGGGCTAGCAGTGAGGTTGTCTTCACTCCTGAGTCCGTGCCACCCTCCAATGCAACACATAGCTTCTTATTCATCTCCAGAGCCAGAAGGGGCCTCAGAGGCTAGTTAGGACACTTCCCCTCATTGTACAGACAGAGCCCACTTCTACCCACCACACTGTGTGTGTGACTCCGGGTGTGATAGAAGAGAGAGAGGCAACCCTGACAGATTTCAGAGCCCTCAAGTCAATCCTGGGGGAATCTTGGCAGAGAGATTCAGGAAAAAACAATCGTGGAATTTTTTTTTGAGAGCAAGTTTCTTATAACAACCCAGTTCTGAACTTAATCACTTAGAGTGAAGCCCAGTGCAGATGCACAAATTGGCTGCTGGTCTTTGTACTCAGGCTCCTCAATTTCAAGTTTTAAGTGAGTGTCTAGACTTGGCAGTCACCTGGGGCCAAGCTGGGCAGACAAGGGAAAGCTGGGAGGAGGGTGATACCCCCCAGGTCCTTTCTGCAGGAATGTTTTAATAGCTTGGAAGCAAAATGACACAGAGGACAGAGAAAACAGGAAGGGAGGCAAGGAAAGAGTGTAGGGAAAAATTACAAGACACCTGGGGGAGCAGGAGGAGGGCACCGATTGTGGTTGTGACTCTTTGCAGACCCCATGCCCAAGGGGCATGAGCAGTATTATGGCTTCACCCAGTTTGCCCTGGAGCTGAATGAGTTGGATCCACAGACCAAACCATACCTCCCCGCCACGGACACACGGTTCCGGCCAGACCAAAGGTAATATTCTCCTGTTCCCCGTGTCCTCCAAGCACCTGGCACAAGATTCCCCCTCCCCCCTGCCCCAGACCCCAGAGGAGGCTAATCATGGGGTCTCAGAATGTCAGTGATGAGAGGACCCTGCATTGCTCACTATGGTGTCCCTGCCCCATGGCCACCTGGCATTTGGAGTCTGATAATGATCTGCTAATGGATCTGAATTCGAAGGAAGTAGCTTAGGATTCAGACTGTGCCACCTGCTGCTTGTATCACCCTGGCAGGTCACTTAACCTGGTTGGGCTTCTGTTTCCTCCCCTGTAAAATGGGGGGTTGGACTCAGCCACTTCTAAGGGCCTTCCAGTGTGAGCCCATTCCCCCAAAGAAGCCTGTTATGCTTCTGAAGGGCTTGATGGTTAGAAAGATCTTCCTGACTTCAAGCCTGAATTTTCCCATGTCACCATTCACCTGTTGCTCCTAGTTCTGCCCTCTGGGGCCAAGTAAAACAAGTCAAATTCTCTTCCATCTGGCAGACTTCCAACACTGACAGAGGCTGTCATGTTCCCCCCCCCCCCAAGTCTTCTCTTCCCCAGTGCCTCTGGTTCCCTCAGGTCACGTTGTGCCCAGGAGGCCAAGTACATCATCATCATCCCTCACCCTCCTGAATGACCCAGAGAATTGCTGCTGAGGAAATGCCCTGTCCTCAGTGCAGGAGCCAAGGTCTAATGATGACAGACAAAACGCCTCTCATCTCTGCAGTGTGTTTAGGTTGCCAGATCCCTTCAAAGAACTCTGTGAGGGTAGAGAGCAAGTGGGATTATCCCCATCTTACCACTGAGCAAATGGACACCCAAAGAGATTGAAGCCAGTTGCCCAGGGTCCCACAGTTAGTAAGTGTTAGAGGCAGGACTGGACACTGGACCTCCTGAAGACTCCAACACCAGCCTTGTTGTCCCAGCCCACCATCACCTTGAATACCATCAGAGGCTGGAACTCAGGCGTGGTGACCATGCAACCATTCCAATGTCTTATACTCAAGGACATCTGCTCTGTACATTAATTTATCCAGTACCTTAGTAACCACTGTCTGTGGGAGACAAGGCCAAAAAAAGACCAAAAAATGTTTTTAAATCCCCTCCCTTAAAGAACTTACCATCTACTCCAAGTAAAGCAGGTCTTTCCATTGACAAAGGACCCGTTCTGTGTATTGTCACTCTGAGCACGGCCCCAGGCACAGGCCTTGCACAGAGTTTCTCACTCAATGTTTGGATGGATGGATGGATAGATAAATGAATGGATGAACAGATTTTCAGAGTGTGTTGGCTTGGGGTCATAGGTTATGACCCCAGAAGTCATCTTGTCCAAGCTCTGATTTTATTGATATGATGACCAAAGCCATACAGGTGACGTGTCCTCCCCAGGGTCACAAAGGTACTAAGTAGCAGAGCTGGGCATCAAGCCCAGGTGCTCTGACCCCCAGTTTAGAGCTCTTTCCACTATACAATACAACCTCCCAAGGCCTGGCTTCAGATCCGTATTCAGCAGGCACCTGAGTGACCTTGGAGAAGTCTCTTCACCTCTGAGGTCCTCAGTGCCTTCTCTCAAATGGAATGTGTCAGCCCAGATGGCATATGTCTTCTGGCCCAAGACCTTGGATCTCAGATGGTCCCTGGTGATCCCAGAATCTTCTTACCTGGTGCCACGAAGGCTTTTCATTACGTGCTTGGGAGGACATAATGCATAAGAACCATAGATGGCTATGATTACAAAGAATCTGAGAAGTTAAACTCTCACGTTTTACAGAATTCACAGAAAAGCCAAAGCCCAGAGAAAACTAGGCCCCGCCTTGATATAATGGATTGTGTGAGTGTCATCCTGGATTCTGAACCCAGCATCTCATGGCCTTGGCAAGTCCCTTAGCCATTCAGTGCCTTGGTGTTTCATCTATAAAATGGGTATAATCATACCTTCCCTTCTTAGCTCATAAAGTAAAGATTAAAATTACCTTTAATCTTATTTCCAGCTACCAGTATTCTTGCCACTGCTCTGACCTGCTCATTTATTCACAGTATAAATAAGGACACTTTGGAAAACCCAGGTGGCCATAGGGGTTTAAGGAATTTCATGCAATATTGCATAAGGCGCTATGGAGAGGGAACAGGAGACCTTGGTTCCAGAGCCATGTCTTCCTCTTACTCTCCGCATCTCCTTCTCTACCCTCCAGACTCTTCATTTCCCCATCAGCCAGATGGTAATAATGACAGTGGAGCTCCTCTCCTCCCTCCCTGGGTAGCAGCACAAACGCTGAGGAACCAAGGTTGTGCCTATGAGCTACCTTGGTCAGGGACATCCCGGAGCTAACGGTCCTTTCTTTCCAGGTTTTTAGAAGAAGGGAACATAGAAGAAGCAGAAACACAAAAGCAAAGGATCGAGCAGCTGCAGAGGGAGCGGCGGCGGGTCATGGAGGAGAATAACCTGGAGCACCAGCCCCGGTTTTTCAGGTATGCTCGTCACCCACTACCTTGGAGAAGATGGCGGAGCTGATGGAGGCCCTGTGAGTAGAGACAGGTCCTGGGCCTGCAGCTACGCCAGTTTTGGTCTAGGGAACTCTTAGGTGAGGAGACTCCCATGGGCAGAGCAAGCCAACAATTTCTTAGCCGCTGAGCTGCCTAGAGCTCTGAGAGGATAAGTGGCTCATCCAGGCTTCCCGGCTACAAAAGCAGCTCTGTCTACACCGCACATCATTGGACTGGGTTTATGAAAATGAGAACCAAGCAATCCCTGCCCTCAGGAACTTTCCTTCTACAAGGAGGGAACGATGAGGACACATTGGCATTTGGGTTACCCATAACTTTAATTCTTCAGAAATTTTCATGTCCCAAAGCATTTTTGTAAGGGTTTTTGTTTTGAAAAGATGGATCTTTGCACAAGGGAGTAGCTTGTAATCACCAAAGCACTTTGATGTTTTCCAAATGTAGTACACCCAATCACCACGTGTTTGTTAAATTCCTCTTGTGCTCCAGGCACTGGATGGAGCCCCAGGAATGCGAAGACAAAGAATGAGATGATCCTTGTTCACAAAGACCTAGGCAACAGTTAAACATATGGGGCGTTTCCAAAAGTTGCAGTGCCACATTGAGCCCAAGCATGAGATAGTTAAGTACAGGACAGTTTGGGAGGCTGGGCACCAGCCATTGGGGAGAGGAGAAGAGGCTTCATGCAAAAGGAGGGAGGACATTCCAGGCATGGGGGAGGTCAGTGAAAAGGCACAGGGATCAAAGGTGAGCTTGCCAGCCACTGTGACTGGTAAGGGGTCAAAGGGGTAAGGAGGGAACAGTACTGTCCAGTGAGGCTGAAAGACAGGTTGGGGCCAGGTTGTGAAGAGCTTATAAGTGAAACTGAGGAGTTTATATTTGATCTTAGAGGGGCACTGGGCAGTTAGCTGGAGTCAGGAAGGCCTGAGTTCAAATCCAGCCTCAGACATTTCCTGGCTGTGTGACCCTGAGCGAGTCACTTAACCCTGTTTCCATCAGTTTCCTTATACATAAACAGCTGGAGAAGGAAATGGCAAACCCCTCCAGTATCTGTGTCAAAAAAACCCCTAATGGGGCCACAAAGAATCAGATTCCACTGAAACGGCTGAGGAAGGGGCTCCAGGGGCCAGCAGCACTGATGGAGTACAGGAGTGATGTGGTCAGAAAACTGAGTAAAATCAGCCAATCATTCAGCAACATCAACTGTGCATTTACTGTTGCTAGTGCAGCAGAGATGTTTCAGAGAGAAGTGTGACTTGGGACAAGTCCTTTCCCCTCCAAAAGCCTCAGTTTCCTGATCTGTAAAATGGGGGGCTTAGATTGGAGAGTGCCTGAGGCACCTTCTAGCCTTAGAGCTAAGGACCTAGGAAGGGCCCTCAATGAAATAGCTCAGTTAGCAAAGGACAGTAGCAGGCTTGCCCCTACAAACCCGGGGAACGTTGTCCACAAACACGCCATTGCTGAGAACGTGTGTAAAGGGGTATGCAGAACCTCTGTGTATCCCAGTGCCTCGTACTGTGTCCCTTGCACACAGTAGCCATGTAATAGATGTTGGTAAGCTGCAACTGCAAAGGGACTGCTCCTCAATCTTTGCTGCAGAGCTGTTGGTAGCTTTGGGGTGCACTCGTGCTGCTCCCACAGGGCCTGTCCCTGCTGGACTTGTTGGGTAGTCTCTACTGTGTGCTGCCCCCTGGTTTTGTTTATGGGTCACAGCTGGATGTGGCTGCATTGGGCACGCTGTACACGTTGATGGAACCCGGGTTTTGTGGGTATGGAGCCTTCCTGGTATCAGCTTCTGGGATTCAGCCGGAACCTTCAGGACCAACTCAATTCTCACCTCCTAGGGGGCGGTAACTAAAAAGTCTTTCCCTGATAATGGGCAGCATTATAGCTATAACAACAGATTTTGAATTATCACATCCAGCTAAGGGTGCTTATATATGCATATATATATATATACATATATATATATACACACACACACACACACACACACACACACACATATATATGTATATGTGTGTATATACATATACACACACCCCAGACTTCCATTATGGATTTTTTCCCCTTTAATTCCCTGCGTCAGGTATTACGTCACAGTCTTTTCTCCCAGAATTATATAATTATATGATTTAGGGGTAGGAATTCCCTAAATCCTCTGAGTTTGGCATGCAAGTGAATTTGAGGTAGAAGCAAATGTAAGGGAAGGAGGGGACATCATTGCCTTTTGCCCCCCACTCCACATTTCTGCCTTTATAATACACACACGGTGGGCGGCAAGGTCCCCAGGCTCTGGGCCGTCTCACACATATTTATGTCTATGGTCAATGAGGACCGATTCTGCACATCTCACTTTGTACCCTTTTATACATTTTCATCACATAGATTTATTTTTTGTCTCCAAGGCCTAACACAGCGTCAAACACATGGTAGATGCTTAATAAATTCTTGGTGATTGATTGATATGGCACCAGATGAGCCCATGTGTTTTTCTCAAAGGCCAAACTGTTCACAGTCTCTCATGGTTGACAACTCAGAGGCCCTGAAGATTTAAAGAAAAAAAATTAAAACCCCCAGATTTCAAAGCTTTCAGGATCTGCCCTTCTAGCGTTCTCTACCTTTTCAGTCTTGGCCTGTATTAGAGTATTAAGATAGTTCGACAAGTCAAAGAACAGCTGTATTCTTTGAGCCTCGGGTAGCTTTAGGTGAAGAGATTGTCCAGAGAATCCTTCAGATGCTCATTCAACAAACTGCTTGATGTTGGACAGGAAATCCAGTGATGACTCGTGGGTGAGCAATGGTACTTACTTGGACCTTCGAAGAGACCATGGCTTTTCCAGACTGGATAATCCCACTCTGTGGTGAAAGAAGTTCATCTGCCTCTCATTCTCTGCTCGTTGCTTTCTGAGACAATGCGTACTTCTCTCTATATAAATATATGTACATGTATGTAAGAGACGCCATCTATAATGACACATTTGTGCTTAATCTAGCCCTGTAAGTATACAAGCATCTCTTTTCCTCAATGGATTTCTTTACAATTCCAATTGTTACCATGATTGTTTGTATGAATGTAGAACACCTTAATTTCTTTTTATATATAAACTATTTAATAAAATGAAATCTTGAATGTTAGAGGCTTGGGGAGAGGGGAAGGGGAGAAGCTTTAACACTAATTTTCCAAAGGCTTCACAGACATTCAGATTAAACTGATGCCTTATTGAATTGTGTTGAAGGGGGAAAATAATATCCCTCAGATATGTTAGGGAATAGGAAGAGAGCCCCAGTTTGATGAACTGCCCAAGTTTAATTTGGCAGCTTAGCAACCTTTTGGCCTCAGACCGCTGGAGAATTGCTCATCCTGGGGGTAATTCTGCAGGTGCTAGTCTGATTATTCTCTTTCTTTTCTCAGGTGGGAGGGTGGGGTTGTGAAATAAAAAGAAATTTTATTTTTATTTAATATGGGTTTATCACCTCCTGGAAGAGGTCATCCAGTTGCCTTACATGCACAATTATACCCTGTTGTTAAAGCATTAGGAAAGAAATCCCCATGCCCAGCATTTCGGATCAATGGCTCAAAGCAGCCACTGCTGCCCTAAGGGAGAACTGAAACTTTGGCTAGGACTGAAAGCAGCCTCCGCTTTCCTGTCCTCTTGTGACCCCCCCACCACAACCTATTAAACAATGTCTCAGTATTCAACAGTATAGTTTGAAATCTGCAATGCGATGGTATCCACAGCCTTGCTGGTTTCTATGAACTTCAAAACACGCAACAGGGGAACTTTTTAAGAAAAAAAAAACTTGGCAAATTTACCTAATTGTTTTAAATAACTGATGTGTTTTCTTAAATACTGTTTTAGTATTTTCTACCTCTTATAAGTACCATATTTTAGATCTTGTACAAAATGTTTGACCATCTGCCTTATTAAGCCCCCAGTGATGGGATCTTGGATCTTCCTTTGAACTCTCCATTCTGTTTTGATGACTTTCTGTGTCCATAGTATTGAGCTGTGTCCTGTCCATCCCTCTCTCTCTCCCATTCACTTCCCTCCTGTCCAGTGTCTCTACTTCATGAACTCGGCAGCTGCCTAACAGAAAGCACAGAGTCAGACCGCAGGCAGAGGCAGTTTGCCTTCTGTATCGGCGAGTGATTCCAAATCACAGTCATACACTAATATGTGCAATAAAGGAAGTGCATGACCAAGCAATTGCCCAAATGATATTAGGATTGAGGCCTAATTAACGCATAAACTTTCTATCCTGATGTACAAGTGAGTGCTGTGGAAGCTCGATGTTTGATAAGGATGTAAGCAAAGGTTTCTGCAAAAAGAAAGAAAACAAAATAAAATATTTGACAGATCTCAAAGCGTGCAAACGTTTGACCTGCTACAATAAAAAATGAGAAAAAAAAAGGCAGAAACCTTGTGGGCTGTTAAGCTGCAGGACTATGGTAGAATTTGGGCATTGTACGGAGTGGGCAGGACTCTTTCCTAGGGCAAAGGACAACTGTCCACTGAGCTTTCTGACAATAAAATCATCCTTCAAAATTGGAGTCTCTTGTTCTCTTGTACGCAGACAAGCAGATCTACTTTCCCTTCAAAACAGCCACATCATCCATCGGTCCTAGTCTGGTGTCCACTCTAGCTGGGCTTTGCTCATACAAGCAGAGGGCATAGTTTAGGTCGCTACTAAGGACACCAGCTCTAGCTTTCTCGGTAGGAAGGTTAGCTCAGTGGGATGAGGGCAGTGGTGCCAGCACCGACACTGGAAGACACTGGTTCAATCTCAGCTCTGCCATTGAGTCTCTGTGCAGCCTGGGCTAAGTCTGGGCTTGATTTTCTCATTGCTGAAGGTGATCTAATCCGGCCAAGTCTTGTTTGTGGTACCTTTTTAGGTCTAAAGCTGATCCTAAGTCTTAACCTATTAGATTGTGAGCTCCTTGAGGGCAGGAACCATCTTTTCCCTCTTTTTGTGTCCCCAGGCACATCATAGGCACTTAATAAATGTTGATCTATTGATTTCTTTGCATGTTATTGAAATTGACAAGCATTGATCGATTGCTTAAGCACCAGGGATACAATGAAGGACAAAAATGTCCCCTACCCTCACGTCTGGGGTGGGAAGGGGGGACCGCTAACACCTGTGAACATTCAAGAGCTATATAGAGTAAAGTGGAGAGAAGGCACTACCATGAACCTGAAACAAGCCTGGTTTTTAGAAAGTTTAGGGCTCTGGGAAAACAGGCACATTCGTTCACTATTGGTTGAGCTGTGAATTGGTCCAGCCATTCTAGAAAACAATTTGGAGCTATGCCCAGAAATTCACTAATCCGTGCCTGTTCATTGACCTAGTTATACCGCCACTCAGCCTATAACGCAAAAAAGATTGGAAAACTTGACGTAGCTCTCATATTCTGTCGATAGAAATCTCTTCCTTTCAGTGCTTGTATTTCATAAATACAAAGGAAGTCAGACAGAATGCCATGTTATTTGAGATCTGGGTGGGCATGGAGTGCCCAACTGGTCTACAGAGAGAAAATCTGTACTTTATGAATGGTTCTTGGGAAAACTGAGGTCGAGAAGGACCTTCCTGTATTGCAGTTAGCTGACCAGTGCCCCCTGCTGGTTATTTTCATATTTAATTACCAAAAACCAAGTTAGGAAATGATCCATTTTCAGTTGTCTCTGTTACACTGTTAGCTTGCCCCCTCTCACCCTGTTTGGTCACCAAGGCAACTTTGAAATCCAGATTATTCTAGAAATCCCACCAGAAACATAGGGTGAGAAGGTCTACTTTAATTGAGAATTACTAAGCCATAGAGTTTCAAAGCTACACAGGACCTTTGAGATCATCTAATTCAACTGTGTTGTGCAGAGACTGAACAACCACTTGGTCTGTCATTGTGGGAATTCTGCTTCTGGGATTGGTTGAACAAGATGGCCTCTGAGGACTCATCCATCTCTAATTCTGTGATTCTGCTTCATTTTACAGATGAGGAAAATGAGACCCAGAGAGGTAAAGGAGCTTCCTGGGGACTAACCCTTAGGGAAGCCCAGTAGCTACATAATGGAATAGTCTCTGACTCCTGTTCAATTTAAACTACATGTTCTATCCCTAACCTTACCGTTCCTCAGTAAACAGTAGTGGGGCAAGGGTAGCCTTAGAGAGAGAACCTAGCTGATCGTTTCTATATCGGCAGCTTATTTTAGCAGTGCTCCAAGATGAAGCCTACAAGAATCCTCAGGCCCATTTTACAGATGAGGAAACTGAAGGTTTTAGAGGGGAGATGTGACTGTCCCTGGAACCGTAAGATCAGAGATTTAGATCCAGAAAGGACATTGAAGGTTCCATCCCTTTATTCTATAGATACAGAGACTGAGGCTTGGTCACTTGCCCAAGAAGGACACTAAGGCATGAAGTTGGGATCTGAACCCTGTCCATATCCTGTGCTCTCTCCATGGTGCTGAACCACCTCTTCACTCAGCTAGTAAATGTGCAAGGCAGGATTCACATTTAGGTCTCCTGACTTCTAGTTCAGTCTTCTTTTCTGCCCCCAGCTTGCCTTTCACAAAGACGGATTCTGATTTTCAAAGACAAAATATAAAACACCATTCTTCCTAGGGGGCTGGAGGGAACTCCCAACTTCATTCAAGTTAGCTTGGTAGGAATTCTTCCTGCCTCCTGTCTCTAGCCCTACTGGGCTTTCCCTACACTTGCTGCTATTGACTCTGGTATAAGAATGAGCACATTTGGCTGCCCATGAATCTACCTGGAAATATTGATGGTTGATTACCAACCAGCAGGGTTGATCTGTGTGAACACAAAGATAGTAGGACACCAAGAGAGTTCTCAGAAATTTCACTTGTTCCCTGCAGGGTCTCTGGGCACTGCACTGCCAGGATGCCAGGTAGAGAGGAGAGGTACCAGGTCATCTCCAGGAGTATGCTCAAGGTTATCCCAAGGCCACTCCCTCTTTCCTTCCTCACTCCTCCCACCCAATAGCCCACTTGTTCCACAGGCTCTTGTCCAGACTATTGTCCAGGTAGGTATGCAGAGGGTCTCAAACAAACACTAAAAGACACTCTGCCATGAGTTAGTTGGATCCTTAAAGCTTCTTGTGAGCCTGTTGGCCATCGAGCCTTCCAGCTGTTGTGGAATAGCCTGGAGCTAATTCGGAGTGGGAGCAGTAAGAAGTCATCTTGATAACCTTGGGAATGATGGTTCCAGAGTATTAGCATCACTTATTTGAAACGTCTTTCATTTTGATCTCGACATCTGCACAGCTCTATTTTTTTCTGTGTCAGCTGTTGTCTCTCCTCATGGGTTTGATTTGCATCTTCAGTGCATTTATCTGCTCTTCAGCACTGGCATTTATTTCTCTGTGTTGGAAATATGTGTCATACTAGCCTCTGTGAGTGATGACGAGGTTGAAATGCCAACCATCAAATGATAATTTGGTTTGGGGGACTGCAGTATTTACGGGCTACCGAATTTATTTATTTTATTCACAGCAGTTTCATTCCCCTTAACCTAACCCCAGCTCCCTTGGAGAGCACCATTTTATGGCTACTTGTGGTATCCCTTTTGTGTTTTTTTAAAAGCCGGATCATGTCATCTTAAAATCAAAGTAACACCCCTGAATGGTCACAAATGTGCAAGGGGCTCTCTTTATGGACCTAGTTTATTCCTGAATAAATGACATGAGAAAAGACTGTCCTGGGTCTGAATTTCTTCTATTCACCTGAGTTTGATGGGCACATAGAGGAGCACAGCTTGGCTTCATGTAAATTGGAGTAAGATTCTGTCTTTATATCAGAAGGTGAAAGTGTCCCATCATGCCAAGTCTTGTAGCACCCAGGTTGTGTTCAGCAAGGCAAACCCATTTCATAGCTGGCATAGAGGATTCACCTCCCATCTTTATGTTGGGTCTTTTCCCCCAGGTTTTCTTGTTTTCCAAGTCATAAGTCTACCACCTTTTAACACTCCAGACATCAACCATCTCCTCTTCTTCCCTGATTAATTCAACTTGGTTCTAAGGAGCCCAATGAGTCCAGAAAGGGCTTAACATTTTCTCTTTCACAGACATAATTGTGGTATCAATAGTCATTAAATGTTTATTAAGCACCAGCATTGAGAATACAATTGGGAAAAGAAAGACAATTCCTGTCTTTAAGGAGCTTACAATCTAATAAAAGAAGACAACATGCTAAGGTGTGTGTGTGTGTGTGTGTGTGTGTGTGTGTGTGTGTGTTTCAAGGCTTGACTATAAACAGGCTTTTGATTCATTTGTTTTAACTCAACATCCCAGAACTTGATAAAAGTGTCGGGGGAATTGGTTCAATGATTTCATCCACGTGGGGAGCACCTAGTATACAAACTCCCTCCACCAGGCACCAAAGTTGGTCATTAATCATTATAATTATTATTTTATATATATTAAGGAACATTTCCTAAGCCCTTGTGACAACCAGGACCTTGGTCCCACTCTCAGTGATGTTCATTTTTCATACAGGTCATTTCCATTAAGACCATCTTATTAAGATTGATGAATATATGAGTGAAGGAATAAGCAGAAAAGACATCTTTTAAGTAACTACTGTATGCTTGACCCCAGGGAATGTAATGAAAATAGGGGTAAGCAGGCCATATAGCAGCCAGTCCTGGCCAGTGGGAGCATATTGAAAGTCACTTGAAATGGAGAGAGGAGCCACCGGCTTCCATTGACGTGCTTTTTCCAAAGCAGTGATGCTGATTGATTATTGTTCCCAGTGTGAGAGGTGGAAAGAGAACATAGAGGAGCTGGGAGAGGAAGTGGGTATATGTGCCTGGCTCAGAGATGAGGGCATGCCCTCTGGCCAACTAGCAAGAGCTGATTAGATAAGTTTGTGCTCACTCCACTCAGCAATCAAGCTCACCCCAGAACTCAGCCCAAGCATGAGTGGGCTAACTCAAGGATAGCCACTGGCCAAGATGGCTCCAGAACAGCAGTAGGGCCAATGGCAGGTCCACTGCAATGCCTAGGGCAGACATTCAGATGACCTCAGGAGTCAGCTGCTCCAACTCCTTCATCTTACCGAACAGGAAAATTCAGACAAAAGAGGCAAGTGACTAGCTCAAGGACACATGCCTTTGAAAGTGGCAGAAGTGGGTTGGTCCCACTGCTGGCTAATTTCTTCCCAATCTTGTCCTGCCCTTTCTAGCCTCTAAGCTTTGGCCCATTCCTGGAATGTCCTCCCTCCTTTTCCTGTTGAGGTTCTCTTCCTTCAAGGCCCAGCTTAGGCACCGTCTAAGGCTTCCATGAAGCTTTCTCTGAGCCTCCCTTGGCCTGAGCTAACTGAAACTTGGTCTCTCCTTCAGCTTCTTGGTGTCGTTTTTAAAACCAGACCAGATCTCATCAGTGCGGCTCCTTTTAATAAGACAGATGAGCAAAGAGTCTTCAATGTATAGTTAGGACGTAGAGGCTACCTGAGACCCTGAGGGGTTAAACACCCTAAGAAAACATTAGCAGCAAGACTTGAACCCAGATCTTTACTTTAAGGCCAATTCCCTATCCATCAGGCAAGACTGCTTCTCTCTTCCTTCCTCTTCTTTGTCCAGATGCCCCCCCCCCTTCAGCTCATCACATTCTAGCTGGTATCACACTTACGTGTGGGCGTATCTTATTCCCCCTTTGGACTGTAATCTTCTCGAGGGGCAGGAGGTTCTCTCCAGGGAACAGCACTAATAGGGGGCTGATCAGTGTTTGCTGGGTCGTGTTGGTGAGGAGGGAGTGGGTCATCAATCCATGGAGGGGAGTGAGGTGTAGCTGAATACACAATTGGCCAGGCCCACAGAGTCTGGCAAGCTCACAGGTCTGTGACAAGCTGAGGGAGCCTGGGCCACTCAGAGCCAGGTGATGGATGCACTTTCCTCCTCTGGCACCAGCAGCCTCTCCCAGGCAGTGGCCACCATCCCTCATTAGGATTCATCTCTTTGGCACCTGGCAGAGAAAAGCAGCCACAGGATGCTCATCCATTGTGTGTGCACACGTAGGGGGCTGGGGGTAGAGCATTGTTTTAGAAATAAATGGCTTTTTTCCCCACTCTCCTTCCTGTGGTTCATCTGCACTCAGAACCGTGATTCATTCCCCAGAATTATTCTCAGCTCCCCGAAGGATGAGGTGTGGGGAAGCAGAAGGAGCCCTGCTCAGGACCCAGGAAGCCTGGGCACTAGGATCAGCTCATCCATCTCCTAGGGGCATGGCTACATCAGGTCTCTGGATCTTCATTGGCTCATCTCATCATGGTTGGTCATCGTTCTTTCTAAAGGCTTCTCTGGCCCTGAGGTCCCATCTACCTATGACAAATTCAGTTAAAAATCCCAGACTGTCAGTCCCAGCCCTAGAACCAGGCAGCTTAGGTGATGGCATGCTGGCCATGATCTCAGGAGAGCTGGGAGGGTGCCTGAAAAATTCTCTACAAATCCCTCTGTTAGATAGTTAGTCCTTCAAACATCTTAAGAGAGGGGATAGTCTAAGTGAGTATCAGCACTCACCTCTTCAACTCAAATGAGTTTATCAAGCTCTTTGCTATTGGCAGTTTACAGTTGTATGATGCACGGTGCCAGGCCTAATGTCACAAAGACCTGGGGTCAAATCCGGCCTCAGACCCTTCCTAGCTGTGTGACCCTGGGCGAGTCACTTCACCCTGTTTCCCTCAGTTTCCTCATCTGTAAAATGAGCTGGAGAAGGAAATAGCAAATCATTCCAGTGTCTGCAAAGAAAACCCCAGATGGGGCCACAGAGAGTCAGGACTGAGACGACTGAACAGTTGGAACGTGGTAGGTGCCATGTAAACACTTGCTATTGTTACGTTATTATGGATTATGATTAGTGTTCTAGTACTGGTGAGTGGAGTGTGAGTTCTAGTACTGTGAGTGTGAGGAGGAGGGCAAAGTCCAGGCTGATGGCTGAGGTGCCTCCTCCAGCCCTGCCACTGGCTCCTGTGTCCTTGGGGATCTACATCCTTTCCTTGCATGTGTGTCAAACAGTAAGAGCTCCCATTCTTCTAGCCCAGCCAACCCATATGATAGACACCATCTCCCTTCAGCCTCACAATCACTCTGGGAGGCAGGGGCTACTACAAGACATATTTTACGGGAGAGGAAACTGAGGCAGACAGAGTAAGTGACTTGCTGAGGGTCGCACAACTAGTATGTGTCTGGAAGCAGGATTTGAACTCAGATTTTCCTGACTCTGAGTCAGACAATCAGCGAGCATTTATTAAGTAGCTATTATCTGCCAGACATGGTACTAGCTGCTGTCAATACAGAAGCAAAAAAACCAAGGAAATAGTCCCTGACCTAAAAGATCTCACATTCTATTGGAAGGGACTGTGTGTGTGCGCATGTGTGTATGCATGTTGTGTGTGTGCATTTATGTGCATATGTGTGAGTGTGTGTGCATGCACGTATGCATGCACACACAAATATAAAATATATACACATACCTAATGTATATGCACAGTAGATACAAGGTCACTTGAGGCCCCCCCAAGAAGGGCCTCAGAAAGAAAATGATCCTTTCACGGGGCTACCCACTGGGCAACACTGTCTGCAAGTGGGGAGAGAGGAGGGCAGAGAGAGGCAGTCGCAGTTTCTATAGACAGACCTCTCTCCAGCTGTCATTGGGCCCATTCGTTTCTATGTGGATACCGACCCAGACTCGCAGCCAAAATGGAGGGTTGTAGTTTTCAAAAATGAGGGCAATTAAAATGTCCTAATTCTTAATTGTATTATAACTGAGTTTCAGTTGGGCAGCGAGCATGTCAGTCTGATTTCTAATCAAATTTGGCAGAATAATAATTGCATTTTATCCTGAGCTATCAAATTTCCATTTTTTCCCCTATGTGCTTTAGGTAGTTACTTTCATAACTTTTTAAAATTAAATTTTATTTGTTTTTTAATTAACCAGCCCTTATTTTTGGCTCCGTCCTGTCTCCCCAACCTCTTTCCCACACACATTGGAAAGAAAAGAGAAAAATAAAGCCATTGTAGCAAATATGTGTAGCCAAGTAAAATGTTGCCCGTGACCAAACATGCAAGTCCCATTCTGCACATGATCCTATCACCTCTCAGTCAGGAAACAGGTCCTGTGCTTTTTAAAAAATTTATTTTATTTTATTCTATCCTGTTATATTCTATTCTATTCATTTGTTTATTTTTGCTTTTTGGAGGACAATTGGGGTTGAGACTTGCCCAAACTCACAAGACTAGTTTTTGTATTAATTGTCAGAGGCTGGATTTGAACTCAGGTCCTCCCCCTACCCTCCCCAAGGAGGTCCCATGCTTTAATGTAGATCTTCTGCAATAATGGTTGGCCATCAAATAAATATAAATGAAGATCAATACAAAATTTTTAAAAAGATAAAAAAACCAAATAATAAATAAAAAGAAAAGTAAATTAAAAAAGAATAAAATATAAAAATAAAAACAAAATAAGAAAAAAAATAATGGTTGGCCATCAAGTTGATCAGCATTCTAAAGTCTTCAGCCTTGTTGCCTTTACTATGTTGTTATATGTAAATTATTCCCCTGGTTCTGTTTACTTCACTGTGCATCAGTTCAGACAAGTCTTCCCAGGATTCTCTGAAACTATCCCTTTTATCATTCCTTACAAGGCAATAGCATTGCATATATGTTAACTGACTATAATTTGCCCAGCCATTCCCCAACTGATGGGTACCTGTGCCTCTCCCCCCCCCCCTTTCATCCATGTTGAATTTAAGATATCAATTAGGGCAATCCAGATCTTGATACAGTGGAAGGAGTCAGAGAATCTGAATTCACATCCCACCTTTGATGCTTACTATTGGTATGATCTTAGGAAAATCATGTTACCTCCCTGGATCTCAGTTTCCTCATTTATAAATTGAAATGGTTGGACTGGATGGCTTCTGATTTCCTTTCCAATTCCAGGGCTGTGATGCTATGACTGGGGCAGCGAGGTGGGGCCCTAACATAGAGCTCTAGGCCTGAAGTCAGGAAGAGTCACCTTCCTGAATTTAAATGTGGCTCCATATACTAACTGTGTGTTCCTGGGCAAGTCACTTCACCCTGTTTGCCTCAGATTCCTTGTCTGTAAAATGAGAAGGAAGCTGCAAACCACTCCAATGTCTTTGCCAAGAAAAACCCAACTGGGATCATGAAGCTTCAAACACAAATACAACTAATCAGTAACAAAAAAAAAATTATCCTATGACTGGAGCTTAGGAGAGAAATATATAATAAACAGATAAACAGACCGACCCATATAGCTATTTAGCTAGCTCTAGGAGTGACCTGAATGGAGATGACAGCAGAAGCCATGGGAACTGATGAGATCACCAAGAGGGAGAATGTTAAGACAGAGAAAGGGCCCAGTACTGACCTGTGGGCTACAGCCATGCATTGAGGGTGGGATGTGGACAATCCTTTAGAGGGGGGAAAAGGATTATTCTGAGAGGAAGAAAGACAACCAAGGGGGAACACACAGGAAGACCCAACAGGAGATACCTGGAATGGGGATATGAAATCAGGGGCCACAAAGGAAGTAAAAAATTAGGGAGTTCCCCCTATCCTTGTACACTTCCATAGCAGAAGGTGGAAAAGTCAGCCTTGATGATTGGCAGAGACTCCTGAAACTTGGTGGGTCCATCTCTCCTTATCTGGTGTCCTGTCTCCTCTACACCAACCAATCAGAGATCATGGGTCTTCTAGGGATGAGGGCAAACTCCTCCTCAGATGCACTGATTGGTTTCCCACATGCAAGATCATCAACTTTTGTTGTTCAGTCATTTTCAGTTCTGTCAGAC
This sequence comes from Pseudocheirus occidentalis, assembly GCA_028646575.1. Classification (NCBI taxonomy): domain Eukaryota; kingdom Metazoa; phylum Chordata; class Mammalia; order Diprotodontia; family Pseudocheiridae; genus Pseudocheirus; species Pseudocheirus occidentalis. The sequence continues at coordinate 11,861,628 of CM053597.1, read as the reverse complement.
TCTTCGTGACCCCACTTAGTGCTTTCTTGGCAAAGATACTAGAGTATTTTGCCCTTTCCTTCTCCATCTCATTTTACAGATGAGGAAACTGATGTAAACAGGGTGAAGTGACTTGCCCAGGGTCACACAGCTAGTAAGTATCTAAAGTTGAATTTGAACTCAGGTCTTCCTATCTCCAGGCCCAGTATCATATGCACTGTTCCACCTCACTGCCCCATGTCATCAGTGGGGAGGCATTATTGGCTTAGGGGAATCCCCAGAAGTACACTCATGGGACACGGAAATTTCAAGAAGAGGGCAGGAAGGACTTTACATCAGTGACAACATGCTTCATATGATCCTCACGGGTCTCCAAAAATACCCCCCAAAAAGAGACTTTTTGGACTAGTCTATGAGTAGAAAATTCTCTTTCCTCTTCCATGTCCATCTCTTTGAAGAGCAGAAATGGCATGGCGGTGGCAGCCAAATGGTCCTAAATATAATATGAATAAAACAAAAGTAGATGGCCTTTAATAAGGCATCATAAAATGGCCTTTGGGCCGGGCCACAGTGGTTTTCTGGGACTTCCCATTTGTGCACAGCACTTACGCAACTCAGAACGGGAAAATGCTATTCTCTGAAAATGTATTTTCTGTTGTCATTTGGGGTCCCTATGGCTATTTGCTGGGGGGGTTGGGGGAAGAGGTCCTTAGCTCTCCCAGCACTTTCAGTCATTTGGTATTGTCTTGGTCCATAGCACTGTGTTTTAAGACTTTTTAGAGTAAAGCCAGAAATAATCTATGATTATCAGCCTGGGAAATTCCCAGAGCAGAAATCCTCTTCAGCAATAACTATGATTAGAAGACAATGTCTATGACCTAGTCACTCAGCTAATAAGTGTCAGAGGTGAGAATTCAACCCAGGCCCCTTGACACCAAAGCAGTACCCTTTCTGCTATACCGCAGCCAGCCATCAAGGATACATGTGACCAAAACACAGGTGGATTGTTCTTATCACAAGAACACAAACCAGATGATTAGCCCAAAGATAACCAACTGGCCAGGGGAAGGCATCATATGATGTATTGGGCTGTTCCTCTATGGAGGATCTTTGGAAGGGATTGATTCCCACAGGATGAAGTTGCTGAAATCTGCACAGGTGGAGAAAGTGGTTGCCCAACACAGTCCTTAGGGATCTAAGCAAAGGAAGAATCTTTTGGATTCTTTGGGACCCAAATTGGGAATTTCCTTGGAAAAACGTACTCACCTCCAAGAGCCAAAATTAGGAGTCTTTGTGTCTCTGACAAATGCATCTAGACAGACTAGAGGGCAAAGGGAATGAAGTATCCCACATTTGATGGCTCATCAAGAAGGAGAAGGGGCTGGATAAAGTCAGGCAGGGCAGCAGTTCATCCCAACCTGCTCAGACCACTTTCTATTCTCCTTAGTCTTGCTGGTCAGGTGCTGAGCTCCATGGATTATAATTTCTGTCAGCCTCTCTAAATTTGATCACTGGGGACCCAAGCCCCAGTTGCCCCATCCTCATCGCTGCTCTGTTTTCAATCCGCAGTGGTCGGATGCAGAACAATTTCCACATCAAAGGAAATCCAGAGGGACAATAAGTCACACTTTGAAACTGTTCCCACTTATGGTTACTCAGTATAACAAGATATTGTGGTTTCTTTTTCCCATCAATAAGGATTATGCTTCAGACTCTGAGACACATAGTTATTCTCCTAATTGGCTTTTTCTCCCTCTTGCTATTAGCCTATTTAAGGACCTTTCCCAATAATCACTGCGCACACTCTGTGCCCCACTCTGCCATATTAATTCAGGTACAAACTTTTACCAGACATGAATTCCAAAGCTGGAAGCAACCACATCATGAACTCTGTCAGTCTCCCTATCTCATTTTCCTAGATTAAACTGGTGGGATTTTTCAGAACACTAGCTTTGGGTAGAAGGACTTATCTCCATCCTGGGTCATACATGGTACAGTCGGGGTGTTGGGTAATGGAGTTAATGGTGGTTCACACCTGTGATTTCAAGTCCACAAGGATTTACTAAATGCCTACTGAGTCCCAGGCAGTATGCTAAGCACTTTGGATGTAGAGAAAGATGAAAACAGTTCCTTCCCTCAAGTAGCTCCCATGGTAATGGGAGATTCAACATGTAAGTAACTGGGTAGATGCAAGATATCTACAAAGTAAATGGGAGATAAATTTCATTGGGATGAGGAACTTCCAGTGTGGAGATTCTTTCCATTGATGTAGACCTGCAAAGAATCTGCAACTTAAGGTCTCGAAGCTTTGCCTGGGACCATGTTACAGCGCTGTTCCTGCTAGATCCAAGGTTCCATTTCTCTTTCCCTGACAGTAGACTGAGAGATAGACATGATGCTAGGATGGGCAGGCAGATAGCTGGTGCCAATTCATTATTCTATCCGTAACACTGACAAGTAAGACCAAGTTTTGGCTGCTAAACTGAACAACAACAGAGATTCTATGAGGGGAATGGGAGGAAGGAAGGGTGTTCCAGACAGGGAGAACCACCTGTTCCGTCAAGGAGGCAGGAGATGGGACCTTGTGATCTAGAATCCTCAGGCTAATTTCTGTCAGCCAATAAACATTTATTAGATGCCTACTGTGTTCCAAGCACAGAGGCACTGTGTGCTAAGTGGAGGGTCAGTTTGCCTGAAATGGAGGAAGGTCAATAAAATGAAATAAACCCGGAAAGTTAGAGCAGACGGAGCCTGATTGCAAAACCAGGCCCTGTTTCTGCATTCTTTATTTCTTTGAAGACATCGCTGGGCTCGGAATTTCACCACGGATGCTTCTCTCTCCTCTCCGCGTGTTGGCGGCTTTATCCTGAGGATCCATCCTTTCTTGGCTCCATCCTATCTGACTTTGCCCATGCTGGACCCGGAGTTATCAAGACATTTCTCCTCTGATTCATAACTGGCTGTGTGATCCTGAGTAAACAGCTCCCCTTCTGACACTGTTTCCTCACCTGTAAAATGGACGTTATAATAAGAGCACCCACCTTGCAAGGCGCTGTTATAAAAGCAAGTTAGGATCATATGAGAACATCTATACAAAGTGTTTCACAATCTTTAAGGTTCTATGTAAATGTCACCTCCCTAGTTAATACATTCATTTATTACCACACACCTGGATTCGAACAATACCCTGCAGCCCGGCTCCTCTCCAATCTGTTTGGCACATCTGGCCCATTCATCTTCCTAAATTACTGTTTGATCGCGTCCCTCCCTGCTCGAAGCCCCCTGGCTTTCCAGTTTTCATTAATTATCTTCTTTGATAATGACAATCCTGTCGGGAAACGTCTAAGATTGTAAAAGATTGCTTTTATCCCCATCGAACAGATGGGGAGACTGAGGCTAAGAGGTCTGGGTTACAAAGTGGGCAAACGTCAGTGCCGGGATCGGAACCCCGCCCTCCTGACTCTGATTCAGATCAGGGCTCCAAGCACAGCACGCGCGCCGTCAGGTGACAGAACAATTCTTCAGCTGAGAAGTCACCAAGAAAGTTAAACCGCGAGCTTCAGCAGCTCCCCGTGGGCTTAGGCATCCCCTGTACCTCAGTTTTTCCCTCGTCAAGTGAGAGGCATGGACCTCCCTCACTCATATTCCGCCCTCTTCCCCAAATTCCTGCCCGCCAATCCCGATCTTTCTCCGGCTCTCCCTCTTTCCCCTCCTGAGCTCCGGGAGCCCCGCCCCCCCAACACAGCTGCCCGGCCCACTCCAGCTGCTGGGCGGGGGCAAAGTTTCCTAGTCCGCCCCACCTCTCCTTGGCCCGCCCACCACACCCTGTTGGGCCCCAATAAAAAGTCCTGACTCGCAGGTTCCCGTTTTATCTCCAGGAGGATCCCAGAAGCCTGAGGCCAGGAAGAGAAGTGGAGCTGAGGGGAGTCCCGGAGGGAGAGCCTCCTCTTCCTCCTCTTCCTCCTCTTCCTCCTCTTCCTCCTCTCCCTCCTCTTCCTCCTCTCCCTCCTCTCCCTCCTCTTCCTCCTCTCCCTCCTCTCCCTCTCCTTCCTCCTCTTCCTCCTCTCCTTCCTCTCCTTCCTCCTCCTCCCGGACGCGGCCGCTTTGTTTCTGCCTCTTCTCCCAGGCAGGACCCGAGACCACCTGGACTCAAGCGGCCCCGACGCTTGGGAGGGCCCCTGGATCCGCAGGCGCCCAGCTAGTTCGGGTAACCCCCTCTCCTCCTGCCGCCCCTGCCCCGGCTCTCGCTTTTGCTCCTTAGGAGCGCCGCTGTTGCCAGCACGAGGTATTATTCCTCACTTGCCTCAGCCCTTGCTCAACCGTCAGCCCCAGCTGGCCTGCGTCTGACTGGAGGCCCGGGGGTGGGGGTGGAGGAGAAAGTAGGGGAGTTCTACAGCTAACGAGTCCCAGGGCCTGCTAAAGGCTGAACCCGGGTTCTGGGACTGCCTGGGGGGAGACTAAGCCACTGCAGGACAAAGGCACATTGTGTGGGGGGCGCGGTTTTAGGGCCGTGGCTGTGTTAAGAGATGATCAAATGCCAAAAGATTTATTTGTAAAGCTCTTAGCCCAGTGCCTGGCACACACTAGGTGCCTACTAAATGCTTATGCCGCTCCACTTCTCTTCCTCCACCCCCAAACCCCAGATTATTCGAGGTGGGGATTTAGTTTGGGGACCTCTTCAAGCTTTTCTAGGCACCTAACTAGCCCTTCTCCCGCTGCAACCTGCGGATTTGGGGTCTTGAGGCTTTGGGTGCCAGCGCCTCCCTCCCCCACTGCTGTTTCATTTGGCAGGCCGCTTTCTCTGGGCCTAGCTTCTGCAGCCATCAAATGAAGCTGTTTGACTCCGTGAGGGTTAAGCTCTGAAGTGGCAAAAGCAGGTTTTGGAGGGATGGGCTTGGGATGGGAGCTGTTACAGTCATTTCCCCTGTCTAGCTGTCAGTGTCCTTGTCTGTAAACTGAGGGATCTGGTCAGTCAATAGACATTTATTAAGCACCTGCTGTATTCCAGGCACTGAGCTAAGCTCTGAGGATACAAAGAAAGGCCTCAAGGAGCATCCAGTCTGACAGGGGAGACAGCTTCTGGACAGCTGTGTCCAAACCAGCTACAGAGAGGATAAGTTGGACCTGATCTCCGGAGGGAGGCAGGGGGATTAGAGGGGTGCTGGAGGCAGAACTGAGCCCAGATCTTTCTGCTCCTCGGGTCAGAACCCCAGACTTCCACATTATTATGCAGGGAGGGACACTGGGGCAGCAGAACCTGGGAACACTGTAAGTGATAGGAAAGGTAGCTGCTGTAGTTAGAAAGTGCTCCAGCTCTGGGGTCTGGATCTGGAAGGAATCCCTGCTCTGCCGTGTCTGTGGCGCTGGACAAGTTACTTCTCCTCAGCCATGGGGTCTAGAAATTAAGGCATTGGTCTAGGCTGCTGATCTAAGGAGTGAGCCACAGGAAGACAGAACTTGGAGACCGTCTAGACCAGTGGTTCTCAACCTTTGGGTCATAACCCCTTTGGGAGTCAAACAACCCTTTCACCCTTTTCACAGAAAATACATATTTCCAGTGGTCTTAGGAACCAAGACACTGCACTCCTCTATCCGTCTCTAGGGGGGGTCTGCCCACATGCAGATATGCCCACATACGAGTATTAAAGGGTCGTGGCATTAGGAAAGTTGAGAACCATTGATCTAGACATTCACCCTTTAGGAATAGAACCTCCATCCTGGTGCCTGCCCATCATGGCAGCCCCCGCCCAGAAAAAGAAACTGAGGGCCAGGGGGTGATGGGTTTGTCTGAGGTCACAGAACAAGAAATAGCAGGAAGAGGCTCTGAAATGGAGTTCCTTTGCCTTCCTTTCCATGTGCCCATGCTGTACCCATGCTGCCTTGCAGTCCACATCTATGATCTTCTGTTTTTCTTCTTTACACTTCTAAATCTATGATCTTGTGACTTTTAGACTGCACCCTTGGTCTCTCTGGGTCTCATCCCCCCATCAGATGCTGGCTTGGCCTAGCTGTCCTCCAAGGAGCCTGGTCAACCCCAAGTCCTGTGATCTGCCTGGGGCTGGAGCTCCCGCCTCACTGTCTCCAGCCCAAGCCTGGGCTTCCACATAGAAGGTTCCAGGGTTCTTCTCTGTCTAGCCCTAGAGCTCTTACAAGGTCCTCCCCACTCCTGAATTCTTCATTAGGTCTCTGCTTGCCTCCTGGTCTTCTCCCTGCCCTCAGCCTTGCTGTCTCGCTCCATCTCCCTCCTCAGGTTGACCTCTGGTTTTGGGGACCATTTTGTTTTCACTCTATACTGCCTTGAACAGTTGAGGGCTGTGTTTTCCATCTTTCCTTCCCAGTAAAAGCAGACTTGGGTTAGCCATCGTTTCTCCAGATCTGACAGTAGAAATGTTGGAGCTAGGTGGTGGGGGGATGGTTTTGGGGTGCAGCTATCCATCTGACATGTTGGATTTGACTTGCCTTCCAGAGAACTGGAGAAAACTGTCTGCTATGGAATCCTAGGTCCAGAGTTGGAAGGGTCTCCAGTCCCCACCCCCATTTTACAGAGGAAGAAATAAGAAGCAGCCCAAGTTCACACAGCAAGTAAGTGCCAAGACTAGGAACTGGAAACCACAACCTCCAACCCCAAATTCAGCACATCCTTCCTGTGCCGTCCCCTGCTCCTTTCCCCAGACAGTGCACTATCCATCATGTAACATCCAAATGGACATCAAGTTTTATGGTTCACAAAGTGTTTTTTCCCCAAAGCCCTGCTAGCACTTATCTCTACTGAGAGTGAGAATGGTCATGGCTCTGGAGGGGAGAGACTCAGCTGGCATCTGCCAAGTGAGAGCCATGAGAATTACTTGGCCATCTCCCCAGGTTGGTGTCAGGAAGGCTTCTTATCCTAGGAGCATTATAGGGTCATGGATTTAGAGCTGGCGGCGCTTGAGGAAGCCCCGCGTTTTATGGCTGTGGAATGGTGGCTCACAGGTCACACAGTCAGCTTTGTCAGAGGCAGAATCAGAACCCAGAACTTCCAGGGCAAGGCCAGCTTTCTTGTCTCCCTGTCGCACTCAGAAAATGATTTGTAAATGTGAGCTGTTGTTATAAACAGGAAAACTGAGGCATCGGGCAGTAGTAGAAGCTCAATGTAGACCAGAAGATAGGAAACTGGTGTAGATATTGAGCTTGAGTTCAAATCCCAGGCGTTCACCTTATTACTTCAGCAACCTGGCTTTTCTGAGCCTGTTTCCTGAGCTGTAAAATGAGGGGATAGGCTGAGCTAGAGAACCGCCCCGGACCCTCCCGGTTCAAAATCCCTGTTCCTGGACCTGCCGCTGCATATCTGTGTGAACTTGGACAAGTCACACCCCGCGTCTCAACTTGGGTTAAGACAAAAGGCAAACTCTAGAAATCAGATCTGATAATGTCAGATTTTTCCCCCCTCCTTTACAAATGAGGCAACAGACCCAGAGAGAAGATGTTGTAGGCCAAGGTCACAGAGATAGTGAGTGTTCTGGTCTGGTCCTTCCCACCATGGTGCCTCCCTTCCCCTCCGCCCTCCAGGGTGGGGCAGGGCAGGAAGGTTTTCCGTAAAGAAGCTGTAAGACCTCATTTCTTGAAGTAACTGAAAATGGCTTCTCAGGATTGGAAAGGACAGTTTTAGGGACACTTATATTTGTTCAAGTTACCCCCCCCCCCAATATGGGGACCCAAAAAAAGGATTTCTCATTTTTCAAAATCCCAAGGGACAAAGTTGTGTAGTGTAAGGGGCTTTGTGCCATTAAGAGACTAGGGTTTCCTTTGTCAGATGAGGAAATCAGGCTTGCCTCCCCCCAGGTTGTGCTTTCTTGCAATGGCTTTGAGTTGTGCTTGCAACACTTTCTCATTTATACCAGCTCACTTTCTGAGAATAGAAGGGGATGTCTTGTCCTTCCTCCCTTCTTCCCCAATAAGGAGAGAAACTGAGACATGGAAGGTTGTTGATCCATCAGCACAAAATGGCCTGGAACCCAGAGCTCCCAACCAAAGTGTTACGCTGGGTTTTTTTTCACCAGTCTTGGGATTGTATGGGTGGTAGGAACTCCCTTTAGCCAGGCAGATCAGCGTCTGCTCTGTAACTGCTAGTTTTGTGTGACCTGGAGAGGTTAAATGACTTACCCGTGTGGTCACAGGCAGGACTCAAACCCAGATCCTCCTGATTCCAAGGTTTGTTCTCTGACTGTCATCCACACTGCCCCACTTCAACCTCCTCCACGCCCATACACTAAGTAATGGTGTCTCCCAATGAATTGCCATCTCAGAATAGCAGGAAATTTCAGAGGTTGTCTTTTGTGCTTACATGGGAATTTTCTCAACAATGTGTCTGACAAAGGTCATTCAGCAAGCTCTTCCATTGTGGACAGTTCTGATTTTTAGAAACTTTCTCCTTATGCTGAATCTAAATATGCTTTTCTGCAATTTCCCCCCTTGGTTCCCAGTTCTGCCCTCCTTGTGTGCCAAGCTGTTCAAGGTTGATCCTTCTGCCTGACAGTCCTTCAGATGCTGGAGGACTCTTCCTCCCTGATGCTTCTCTAAACACCCTCAGGTCCTTCACCTGAGCCCCCCCCCCCCAGGGCATGGAGGCCAATTCATCCTGGTTGCCCTCGTCTAGGCTGGCTCCATTTTGTCAATGCCCCTTCTAAGATATGGTACTCAGAAGCATGAGTGATGGGTTGCACACAGTGGCCAGTGGTTTTCCACCAGATTTTGTGCACCCTGTCTCTTCTTCTCTCTCCCTCTCCTTCTTTCTCTCTCTCTTTCTCCTTCTCTTTCTCTTTCTTCTTCTTCTTCTTCTTCTTCTTCTTCTTCTTCTTCTTCTTCTTCTTCTTCTTCTTCTCTCTCTCTCTCTCTTCTTCTTCTCTCTTCTTCTCTCCTCCCTCTCGCCCTCTGCCCGCCCCCCCATAGTCTCAGTCAGAATGTGCCTTCCTTTCGCCTGGGATAATAACTCATAAGAACTGACTACTTCTACTGTATGTTGCCGTGAAAAGGCAGTGGTACATCAGGGAGAAATAACAGTTCAATTCGGAGGAGAAATGGTGATCAAAAAAGATATATTTTCCTTTAATGCCTCCGTTCGATCACTGCGCTGATTTTGGCAGCTTCACTGATGCCGAGGTAGGAGGGGGGTATTGTGTGGTGTGAGCTGTGGCCCTGGGGGGAGTCCTCTCCAGGTTAGGCTTACTCAAAGACCCTGGGCAAATTCTCTACTCTTTGTTTGCTGATGTAAAGAGGGCTTGCTTCTTCTTCCAGGTGAGTCCTCAGGATGTTTGCCAAGGCCACCAGGAATTTTCTCAAAGACACTGACCCAGGAGGGAACTTGATCCCAGTGTCGAGCCTGAATGACTCGGATAGGTTACAGCTTCTGAGTCTGGTGGTGAAGAAAAAGAAGTTTTGGTGTTGGCAGAAACCCAAGTACCAGTTTTTATCAGCCACAATCAATGACATCCTGATCAAAGATCAGTTTCTGAGCCCAGGTAAGGCATCCATTGGGCACCCCCGGCTGCTCTTGGAGTCCATGGCCTCAGATGCAGGGATGGGAACTTTCCTAGAGGAGAGGTCAAGATCCAGAGGGAAGGTCAGGGCTTCATCCAACAACTGGGCCAATCAACATCCTCCAGTCACCTAGGAAACATTTAGCAAGGTCAGCAGCAACAACAACAACAAAAAAACCAAATAACAAAACCCCAAGAAAGGCCCTACTCTCTGCTGTACCCTGTGCTGGTCCCCAGGGGAGGTACAAAGATTGGAAAGAGGCGTCTTTGTTCTGGGTGAGGTGTCTCATTTCTTAATGAAGCCAGAGCAACTACATCACCTGAGCTGGTGATTCTATAATGCTGGGAAATAGGGGTGTGTGTGTGTGCACGCACACACATGCTCACCCATGTGCATAGACACACATGTACATGTACACATACAAACATATCATAGACCCCCTTTGGCAGTGTCTGGTGAAGCCAGTGGCCCCGTCTCAGAATCATGTTTTTAAGTGTAGGATTACAAAGGAAATCAATTCTTTTGAGACACAGGCATTAAATATATATGCGTGTGTGTGTGTGTGTGTGTGTGTGTTTTTAATTCATGGCCTCCAGGTTAAGAACCCCTGATTTTGGGACTGTCCTCATTTATCTCTGGCTGGAAAACATCATGGTCCCTACTGTAGAAGGAAGACTGGACTTAACAGGGGCCATCCAAGCATGTGCATGCTCCTGGTCCTTTGGGCAAGGGGACAGAAGGGTGATGAGAAGGATGCAGGATGGTGCCTAGACCTGCAGCTTGATAAGACAGGGCTTTGAATCTGGCTCTGCCACTTCCTGGGTTCCCTTGGCACAGGGGGCAATGAAAAGGGCAGTTCAGGCATTGGACCCCAGATGCTGATTGCATGGTCTGCTTTTTGACTTGGCTGAGTGTTGCACATTCCTTAGGGCCGAGGATGTATCAGGCACTCTACAGAACATAAACAGGACCTTGTCCTCTGCCCCCTGTGGGTGTCCCGTGCAGTAGGTCAGCCCACTGATAGAAACTTCACATCCATTATGCTTTAAGGCCTGGGGCCACATCCATTCCTTACTTATGTCTGAAAGGTCAGAAGTGGATGCTGGGGAGGGGTGCAGTTGGAGGCTCCCTCCTTTTGTCCTCTGAGGAAGTTTTCTTAGGTAAGGTGAGATGGGAGAGAAGAGAGGGATCTTGGGTCTTAGGGGAACAAAGACTGGCCCATGGGGAGGCTACTTTAAACACATGGAATGGACCAAGAGGTGAGTACAGACCCTAGAATCAGAGAATGAGACCTTGGAGACTTGAGTGGCGTAGTGAGGAGTGGAGTTGGTACTGATGCCCCTGCATTCGTGGACTGGCTCAATCACCTGCTACTTGTGTGACCCCGGTCAAGTTGCTACGCCTCTCTGGGACTCAGTTTCCCCAATATATGAAAAGTACGAGTTGAGTTAGATGCTGTAAGTGTACGCAGGCCAACTCAGAAATGTTGCAGGCTCAGCTCCGGATCTCTATAATAAAACAAACATCACAAAAAAGTGAGTCACATGAATTGTTTGGTTTCCCAGTGCATATAAAAGCCACACTTACACTATGCTATAGTCTATTATGTGTGTGATTAATTATTAAGTGTGAGCACTCGCTGTTGGGAAAATGTCTCCAATAGCCTAGCTCCCCTCAGGGTGGTCACAAACCCCCAGTTTGTAAGGACTGCACTGTCTGTGAAGCAGGTAGGCCTGGAGCGTTCTCACCTGGAGGGCTCTCCAGTGAACTCTTCAAGAAGGCAGATGGGACAGCTCTGGGCCTTGGGGATTACACTTGGCCTTGTGGTGGTCTGATGGTATTTTGTGGGGATGGTTGAATCCTGGCTCCAGGGCTTGTTTTCTTGAGTAGCAAAAGGAAAATAGGGGAGATGTAGCTGCTGATATAGACCGGAAGCAGAGCGACAGAAATGTTTTGAAAATCCAGGGAGGGGATTTCATTCTGGCACTAAATGTTACCAAGAGCCAATAGAACTGGGAAAGTGATCAATCTTTTTCTGCTTGGCCCTGGAAGATGGAACTAGAAGAAATGACTGGAAATTGGAGGGAAGCTAGCTTGGGGATGGGGGTTAGGAAACATTGCCTGATCTTTCCCAAGGCAGGTTGGGAGCTGCATGTGGAGGGAGCAGGTACCCCCTCCCTGGAAGCTTTCAAACAGAGGCTTGATGACCTTTTGTCAGTGAATGAGAGGGAATTCTTGTTCCAGTATGGGTTGGCTAAGCCTCTGAGGCAGGTCCCTCCTAGTTCTGAGAGCCACTGGGTAAAGGGAGAGTATCCCTTAACCCCGCCCCCCCCCCAATTTCTACAAGAGAGGCAGGCCCTTCCACCCTTCCACTTTAAGAGAGGGCTACCCAGAGGGTGGGATACCAAGCCCCAGGAAGGAAGCTGGTGGTCAGAATGGTCCAAGCTTTTGGTTCTGGGTCTGTCTGAGCCTTTCTGACACTCCTGAGAAACATTCATATATCCTACTATGCTGGAAATGAAAGGGGGCCTTAGTGATCGTCTTAGTCCAATCCCTTCATGTCACAGCTTGGGAAGCTGAGGCCCAGAGAGGTGACCTTCCCAAGAGCACACAGCCAGTTGATACCAAGAGTACCCCAGCTGGTCCTGTGACTCCAGATCTGGTGCTCTGTGCACCGAGAGCTCACCAAGTATCCCAGAGCTAGAGTCAGAAGGAACCTCAGACACCTAGTTTACTGAAGAGGAGGCTAAAGCCGAGGGATGTAAAGTAAGACAGACATGAATTAAATGCCTGCCGTGTACCAGGCCCAAGAAAAGACCGCCTCTGCTCCTGAGGAGCTCGCTGTCTGATGGGAGGACATCGGAGGCAGGCCCTTGCGGAGGCTTCCCCGCAGCCAGCAGCAGGGCCTTCCTGATTCTGAGGCCAGCCCTCTTTCCACTGGATCATCCTGCCCTTCCCTAGTACAGTGATAGTCACGGGGCCTGGGGGGGGGGGCGGTCATCTCGTCTAATCCATTCTTTTTACAGAAAAGAAAACAGACCTCAGAGAGGGAGAGAGCTTTGCCAAAGACTAAGTGGCCAAGTTGGGATTTGAACCCGGGTCCTTTGAGTACTGTACGGCTAGGTGATTCAGTGGATAGAGCCTTGGGCCCGGAATCAGGAGGACCTGAGTTCAAATCTAGCCTCAGACACCTCCTAGCTGTGTGACCCTGAGCGAGTGACTTTACCCTGTTTGCCTCAGTTTCCTCATCTGTAAAATGAGCTGGAGAAGAAAATGGC
>CM053597.1:11804342-11830888 GCA_028646575.1 Pseudocheirus occidentalis | reverse complement strand
CCCCTCCCTCTCTCTCTCCCACCCTCTCTCTCTCCCTCCCTCCCTCTCTGTTCCTATCGTTTTCTGTCTTTCTCATCCTCTCACTCCCCTTTATAGATAAGGAAATTGGAGCCCAGAGGTCGCTTGCTTAAGGTCACATAGAGCATAAGTGACAGAGTCAAGATTTGAACCCAGGGCCTCTGGCTCTCGTGCTCTGCTTGCTCTCCAGTACATGCTGCTCCTGACTTTTCCTTCAGTCACCTCTCGCTGCCCCCTCCCATCATTTTGGCTCGAGCCGGCATAGCCCTCGTGGGCAGAGCTGGGCCGGCCTTGTTGCACCCCAGATTAGATCTGGGAGGACCCTTGGAGGCCATCTGGTCCAGCTGCCTTCATTTACAAGTGAGGAAGCTCAGGCCCTGCAGGTAGAGCGTCTGGGACTCGGGTCCCGCTGCCGTGCCTCTGGAGTCTGTGTTCTTTCTGCCTCTGCTCTGGGTTCCTTTTTCTCATAGATTCCGGCTGTGAGACCCTGGCCAAGTTACAGAGTTTTTTGGTGCCCCAGGGGCCTCTTTAAGTGCTAGGTTATGGATGAGTGTCAGCCTGTGTTGGCGGAGAGACTTTCTGCCTTGGGAGGTCTCCACAATGATGATATCAGAATTCTGGCCCCAAAGCCCAACATCTCCTGTCTCTGTGACATGGCAGGGTCGACAATGCACTTGATGGTGCCACCCCAGCCGGGGCCCATCGAAGAGCCCCAGAAAGCAACCCGCCCTCAGCCACATGCAGACCAAGGCTGGTCCTCTGGGCACTCTCAGAGATGCTTCTAGTCCAGGAGTCAGAAAACCCAGACTCCACCCCTCTTTTTTTTTTTTTAATGGGAGAAGGAGGCCCAGAATTGGCCTGGTTAAATTGTTTAAACATTCTGTGGTCTAATTAACGTCTACAGATATTGTTCCCCCATGTGCATCTTCCTCACATGGATATTATGGAACTTTAGAATGTATATAACAATGACCTGCCCAGGGCCACACAGCCAGTACAGGTCAGATGTGAGCCTTAAACCCAGATGCCCAACTCTTCATGACCCCATTTGGGGTTTTCTTGACAAAGGTGCCAGAGGAATTTGCCATCCCCTTCTCCAGCTCATTTTTATTTATGAGGAAACTGAGGCAAACAGAGTTAAGTGACTTGCCTAGGGTCACACAGCTGGTAAGTGTCTGAGGCTGGAGCTCCAACAGCCATGGCACTCTTTAGCCACCCCATAGAGTGGGACAGCATACTACGCTGGAAAGAACAGTAACTTTGGAGGCAGGACTTGGGTTCAAATTCCTGCTGATGATTACTATGTGGGCTTTGTCTCCCCAAGGACATGATGAGGGGTGTTTGAGAAGGGAGTGGAGGCCTTGGTGGCTGCTGAGCTGGCCTCAGGGGGTGGGTGCCAGCGGAGGCTGCAGGCAGTGTTAGCACTCGGGGCACTTCTTCCAGATTCCGGTCCATGGCTGCGGACCACAGATGCTCCTCTGTCCTCCTGCCTTCTTCCTCTGCGCCTCCCATGACCCTGTCAGGGAGGTGTCTCTGTTCCCGTGTAACACTAAGGAAATGGACAGTCAAATGACTTGGCCAGAGGCTCATGAGTGACCGTTAGGGTTTGAACCCAGTTCCTGCCTCCTTGTAATAATGGCCTTCAGGATTATCTGCCTAAGCCCCTTGGGGGCAGGGCATGGTTGGTTCTTGACTTTTTGTCTTCCCCCAGTGCCTAGCACAGAGCCAAGAATAAGTGGGCACTGTGGGAATGTTTGTTAGATTCCTAGAACTCCTTAAAGGTTCCAGTCTGGGGACGGGAGGGGGCTTCTTCCCCTCGGCCCCTTCTCTCCCCAGGTCCTTCTCCAGGTCCTCTCGAGCCTCTTCCCCTCAACCCACATTCCCCAGCTTGCGGCTTCTCTCTTTCACTTTCTCCTTGCTGCAAAGCTTTCAGCCTTGTCTGGGGTTTCATCAGGGCCCTCAAGGCTGTTTCAGTAAACCTTGCCAAGGGTGCTGCTCAATGCCGCCCATCCCTTCAGGGCGCTCTCAGAGTCTGAATCTTGTTTTTGGTGCCAGCTGGGCTGGCAGCTTTGAGTTAATGAACCTGAGGGGCTTCGGAGGAGGCAGGCCCTCCCTCCCTCACTCACTCCTTGCCCTCCCCCCTCCCTCAGGTATCTGTGAGTGAAGACGGGAATGTGAGGAGGGACTCTAATGTGGTCCTTGAGATGCCTGCGTCCACCCCCATTGCCTACAGAGTCCTGGAGCTGTACGTCAAGAAGGATGGCCAGTTTGGTGAGTGGCCTGCAGGCGACTCCCTTCAGGTTAGCACAGGCCTGATAGGCGCCTGCTGTATGTCAAAGCACCGTGCTGAGAATACAGAGGAATCTCACCGACAAGCTAGGGGTCTGCCTACAAGGAGGGGGCCTTCTATGGAAGATGTCATGGCTGAGTCATTTTTCAGTCACATTTGACTCTTTGTGGCCCCGTCTGGGATTTTCTTGGCTGGGATTCTGTAGGCGTTTGCCATTCCCTTTTCAGGTTCATTTTACAGATGAGGACACTGAGGCAAGCAGGGTCAAGTGACTTGTTCAGGGTCACACAGCTAGTTAGTGTCTGGGGCTGGATTTGAACTTGGGAAGATGAGTCTAGGCCTGCTGCTCTGTGTGTATGGTGCCACCTGGCTGCCCTCTGGGGTGTACCAAAAAATGAAGATGTATTTATTAAGATCCTACCATGTGCATGGGTCTCATAGTGCTAGACTTTGAATCAGAAAGACCTGAGTTAATTTTAGTGGCTTGGCAGAATAGCAGAAGCTGTACTCGGGGAGCGCAAGTACGAGGCAGGTGGCTACAGTGGTCCAGGGTAAAGGGCTGAGCACCTGCTGGTGAGTGTCACTGTGGAGGTGGCATGGCATCGATGGAAAGGGTGAGGATAGTGCCAGGCTGGGAGCCTGAGTGACCATGACAATGAACATAGTGCCCCCTTCCAAGAAAGGACATGTGTAGGAGGGGGGAGGCTGTCCAGGTCTTCCAGGGGAGGGCCCTGAGAAGTCCTGAGGTGAGGAAGATGAAGATCTAGTTTGGGAGGGGGAAGGTGTCGGCCTCCAGTGGGCACCTCTGGTCCACCATGATCCCTGTGCCACTCCCTCCCGTGTCCTAATCTCTCCTGTATTAGAGATGGTTTTCACCAGATGCTGTGACTAAAGATTCCTTCTCCTGAAGCCACCTTGGCTTAGCCTCTCATCTTAGCCGGGCTGAGCTGGGGCTGGCCCATCTAGGCAGATCAGACTAGCCAGGGCTTGTGGTTCCCTGATCTTCCAGGCCCCAGGATCACTTCCATGGCACCAGAAGAGGAACTCCCCTCTCCACATCCTCTCTTTGTTACCTGTGCACTGGCTCCAATGTGTACTGGCTCTGTGACCTTGGGCAAGTCCCTTTAACTGCTTAATGCTCTAGGCAGATATGTTACAGAGGAGATGCTGTCCTCTGTTGGTAGAGGGAGTTTCCATATCTGGGAGTTTCTTAAACACCTATGAAATGAGAAGCCTGGTGACTGTCTCTACTAGCGAGGCAGGAGGTGGCCTAGCGAGAGGAGACAGTGTTGGGTGCAAATCTGACATTAGC
This sequence comes from Pseudocheirus occidentalis, assembly GCA_028646575.1. NCBI lineage: Eukaryota > Metazoa > Chordata > Mammalia > Diprotodontia > Pseudocheiridae > Pseudocheirus > Pseudocheirus occidentalis. The sequence continues at coordinate 11,827,268 of CM053597.1, read as the reverse complement.
TGTGTGATCACTGAAGTTGAGTCAAATCTCCTGTGTCACTGAGTGGGCTGGTGGCAGGAGTTCCCACACAGATCCTTTGTGTGTTGGTATTTGTTAGGCTGGCAATGTAGTCAGATCAGAGTTCTGGATCTCCAGGATCTGGGATTGAATCCTGACTCTGCTGCTAACCAAACCCAAGCCCAGTGTGATAGAATGGGGCTATACTATTTAAAGGTGCCTTCCACCTCTCAGTCCTGTGAGACCCCTAGACTCATGTTCCCTCCTAGACTATAAACTCTTCAAGAGCTGGGAAAGCATCTAACTCTCATTTATCTCTCCCCTCCCATCCCTAGGGCTTGTCACGGTGTCCTGACCACTGTAGATGGTTAAGAAATGTCTGTTGAATCAAATTGGAAGCAGGGATGAGTCAGAGGAATGCCATGTTCAGGTTGTTACCTTGGGAAGAAATGCCTTCTTCTCTATAAGGACCTGTGGCTCGCACCATCTCTAGACCTTCTCTTCTGGAAGGGAAGGTTACAAATGTTTGTTGACTGAGCCAATATGAGTCCCGTAGGAAAATAAACCTGACTTTATCAACATACATGCCCTCTCTTTCTCTTCAGTTCTCTGAGCCCTCTTCCCCCCTTTTCTCTTTCCCTCTTCCTTTCACCTCCCTTTCTCCTTCCTCCCCTTCTTCTTTCATCCTAAATGGAATATCTCCCAGTTTCATTGCCCTTCTATCTACTAGCCTTGGTTCCCCACTTGGGTATTTGCCTTGGTTCCCCACTTGGGTATTTTCCCAGAACTGGACCCACCCTTGAAGGTTGCTGATTGGTCTTAATTGGGGCTGTTCAGCAGCATTTCAGAGGCTGCCTGGAGATCCTGGAGTTCCAGCCCTGGGAAGAAAGCACAGCCCTGCTCAGTCCATTCCCTCCCCAGCACCTGCTGTGCCTGTGCAGTGCATGCTGAGGGGGAGCTCACCACATTTGTCTTCCCTTTCTTAGTGACACCCATTAGGGGGCTTCCCTTTTCTTGGAGGGAATGTGCATCATCATGGGGTCACAGATATAGAACAGGACTTCCCAGGCTGTTGAGTCCAACCCTCATTCTACAGATGAAGAGAGTCAGACCCAGGAGAAGAAGATATTTGCCCCAGGTCACAGATGTGGCAAGTGGCATCAGTGGGATTTGAATCCAGTCATCTGGTTCCAAATCTAGTTCTTCCCACTACCCTAGACTTTCCCTGAAAGACTTTACCCCCCAAATAACCAGATTCTTGGTCATTCACATGAAAAAGCTGATACTTTCACCAATGACAGAGCCATCCTGACTGGAAGACAGTCTAGGGACATTCCAACCTTGTCATTTTGTACACTTGACCTTGAATCCTGTTTCCCCCCCCAGGGGCTTTTGGGGCTTTCCCTGCTTCGTGCAGGGCTGATCCCCTGTTTGCATTTCAATTTCAAGCCTTTCTTCCCCCTTTTCTTTTCTTTACAAATAAACTTGTCTTTGTGCTATTGGGAGATGGTCCCCCGGGACTTCTTTGCTTTCCTTTGGCTCCTTTCTCATGCCCTGAACTCAGGAAGGTGGTTCTGTTTTTCGTGTGGGGTCCTTGCTTTCCCATAGCTGAATTGCCTGTTTGTCCAGAGTCTTTGTTCAGCATGACTGGCAGTTGAGTGTTGGCATCCTGTTCTGGGTTTTTTTCTGTGTTCCGAGTCACTCTTGCCATGGAACATTCTGAATAGTTCCACATCCTATAATATGGTCTTTGGACTGGACTGGACCAGACTGGACCACCAGAGACTAGTCCTTCCCCCACCTCTGGCCACAGCTAATCCAAAACCATTCTGGGAAGAAGCTGCCTCTCCTTTCCCAAGACCTAAAACTAAGAGCCCCCTCTGACAATGAGCTTAGAGGTCCCCCAGTTCTTACACTCGGGCATTCTTCCCAAAGTCTCAGCTCAATCGCTTTGGTTGCAATCAGATCTGATTCTCAGATGACCATTCCTTCATAAAAGTAAACTACCTGCTCCCAACTGCTCAAGGTACCCCTCTGTGAATCTGAAGATTGTAACAGAGAGAGACACTGGGGTGTATACTGCTGGACCTCTAGCCAGAGATCCAGGGCTCAATCCTGACTCCAGCTTCTCCTCACCGGGTGAACCTGCCCAAGGGACTGAACCTCTCAGAGATTCAATCTTCTCGTCTATGAAAAGGAGATAATCACAGGGATACTGTGAGGACTGAATTATATAATGCATTAGAAAGTACTTTTCAAACCTTCAATCATCACAGGAATATTAGCTCTCATTATAATAATTATTATTTTTAGAGAATTCTTAAGCATCATTCATGCCATGGTTCTACCTTGGCATTTCACAGACAAGGAAACAAAAATTCTCTCAGAGACTGAGAGATTTGTTCAAGGTCAAGTTGCATTTCCTAGGCAGGTTATGAACTCAAGTCTTCTTTTTCCATTCCTTTCTGCCAGTATGGTGACTGTGCTCCTATCTTAGCTTCTCCTGTGAAATTGTAAGTTCCCTGAGAGTCCAGAAAGGTCCAATCTGATTGCATCTTCATAGCCCCAGGACTTAGAATAGTGCCCTACAAGCAACAGGGGACTAAACTTTGCAGATTGAATTGGTTTATCCAGTGTCTACTGAGTTTGATTCAGCAAATGTTTAATTGAACACCTGCTGTTTTACTGATAAGGAAACTGAGCCCCAGAGAAAGGGAAAATGAGTTACCCAAATTATCCATGTTTGGCACTGAACCAGGGTCTTCTGACAGTAAAGTGACTTGTCCAAGGTCACACAGCTAGTAATATGGGTTTTAGTGTGGGTTACACATTTTCCTAAAGGTCTTTAAATACTATTTCTTACTAGTTTCAGTTGAACTAAAAGGGAGGTTTTTAATATGCCTTCCCAGCTGGGAAGGAGTCTTAGATATTGGCCTGCCCACCCTCATCCCTTCATTTTTACAGATGGGAGAATTGGAGCCCAGAGAAGAAATCTACCCCCAAGTCATGACATATCATAAATAGCAGAAGTGAGATTGTAGAGGTGATGTTGTTTGGAGAAAGAGGGTGAAATTTGGAGTAAGAGAACGCGAGTTTGAATCTTGCTTCTGGTGTGTATATGCTGTGTGACCATTTTGGGGGCTTAGGTTCCTTACCTGTAAAATGAAAAGGCTGACCTGGTAGACTCAGAGGATCCTCCCAGCTCCAGATCTGAGACTTCTAAGAACTTAGGTCAGGAGTGAGGAACCTATAGCCTCAAGGCAAATTTCTGTGAAGTTTGGATTCAGTCAGAGAGTCACATTTGAGGACCTGGAGGAGATACGTGTAGCCTCACAACCTCAGTTTCCCCACCTCTGACTGAGGTCTTCCTACCCAGGGCTCTTTTTCCACATGGGACTGCCTTAAAGTTGGAGCTTGCCTATTGGAATACTTGAACCCTGGCCTGAGGAGTGATGTGGGCCAAGAATTTTGTTGCACAGTTGTTTCAGTCACAGCTGACTCTTCATGATCTGTTTTGGGGTTTTCTTGGCAAGGATACTGGAATAGTTTGCCATTTCCTTCTCCAGCTCATTTTACAGATGAGGAAACTGAGGCAAACAGGGTTAAGTGACTTGCTCAGGATCACAGAGCTAGGAAGTGCCAGGGGTCATATTTGAACTCAAACACCTTGCTGCCCACTAGGTTTAAGACCAGAGTCCAATTCAGTTGAGCAAGTATTTATTTAGCTAGATACCTTGTCCCTGGTGCCTCTCCCTTCTAAGAACTTGCATTATTATGTGAGGGAGGGTTGGGTGGTGTACAACTTGAATCCTTCCTTGGCTGCTCTTGTCTGGTAGCAGCCTGCTTTGCCCTTGAGTTATGCCCCCTTCTTTGCTCCTTGTATCCCCATCTGGCGGTGTTCACACAGGTAGTTTTCTCCTAGCAGGGAAGGAACAGCTGGGGGGAACTTCAGACACATGCCTTCCTCTCCCCTTTCCCCTAAGGCACATCCATTAACACTGATCCCACTGGTTGTCTCATCTTCTGTCCTGTGCCATAGAATTCTGCTTGCTGCAAGAGAAGCAAGGTGGCTTTGAGCAAGAGAGTACAGATGGACCCAATCAGCTGGATGCTGGGATCTATGGAGAGCTCCTCTTCCCCTTTGTGCCGGACACTATGGATGGGGATCCTGAGGCTGCAAAGCTCGTACCTGCTGAGGGGCCATTAAGCTCCTTAAAACACGGTATTACGAGCACTGTGTGACTTAGTCTCTAAGTTGGCACAAGTGCCCTTGCCAAATGGTTAATGTGATGGCTTACTTTATTTTTATTTTTTTTTAAACGCAGACATTTTCCTAATGCTCTCTTCAAACAAGGGTCTGTCCGATGGCCTATGAGGCTCCTTCCTGCTCTCGTTCCCTCCTTGGGGTCTTGGACAAGCCTCTTGAAGCTTTTGACCTGTTTGCTCATGCCATTTTACAGAGGATTAGATGAGGTGCTGTCCGAGGCCCCTAGACCTATGATCCCTTGGTTCTGAGATCTCAGATTGTAGATTCCTTATGAAGAAAGGATGAGCAGGGTTTTTTTTTTTTCCTTTTTAAATGGAGATGGGAGACTTAAAAATTTTTTCTAAACCACAGAATCCTTGCTAAGAATAGCTATTCATCAGCAGGAGCGACAGCATGGGCTTGTTCATCTGTTTTTCTTGGGTTCTTGGCATCACTGCCAGCACCAGCACCAGCACCAGCACCACACTATCAGCCTCACAGAGCACCCTTTCAGGTCATTTACCACACGGTAGGGAAGGATCTGGCTGGGCGGACGGGAGAGGCTTGGCAGCCATTACCAACAAACACATCTTTCACCTCCAGCCTTTTGTATCTGGAGAGGTTTGGGTTTGGGTTGGGGGTGGGGATGGGGCTAGGGCAGTGGAACTGGAGATGGGACAAAAATAAAGGAGAGCTTGGGATCTCGGGGTGTTGGTGTCTGAGCCCAGTTGGATCAATGAGAAAGGGGATGGTGCTGAAGCCTAGAACAGTGAAAGCAAATGCACAACTGCTTGTGACCAGGAGAATGGTCTGGGGTGGGGACAGCGGAGCAGAGGCTGATGGTCTCCCCAACTCTACGTGTTATCCCAAAGTGAAGTGGGTGGCTTGGGAAGAGAGGGCCTGCCCCCTCATTGGGGGCCTTCTGGGGAAGGTTGGATGAGCATTCACTGGGGGCTACTGGAAAGGCTGAGACTAGAGGGCCTCTGAAGGGCCATTCAGCTGGGAGATTCTGTGATTCAGATTTGAACCAGACAGTAATAACAGCCGACATGTATGTAACACTTGCTTGTTTAGTCATTTTTCTCAGTCACTTCTGAATCTTTGTGCCCCCATTTGGGGTTTTTTTGGCAAAAATCCTGGAGAGGTTTGCCATTTCCTTCTCCAGCTCATTTTTTTGTATGAGGAAACTGAGGCAGACAGGGTGAAGTGACTCTCCCAAGGTCATATAGCTGATAAGTGTCTAAGGCCAGATTTGAACCCAGACCTTTCTATCGCCATACCTGGCACTCTATCCATTGGGCCAGCTAGCATATAGCACTTCAAGGTTTGCAAAATCCTTTACCTATATTCATTTTATTCTCACAACAAACCTGGAAGATAGGTGCACTTATTACCCCTGTTTTACAGATGGGGAAACTGAGGCATACAGGTTAAGTGATTTACTAAAGGCCACAGAATTAGTAGGTGTCTGAGGCAGGATTGGTTCTGGGTGCTCCTTCCACTCTGACATGCTTCCTCCCTTCAAGTGATCTCTCTAAAACGTCCTTTAGTCTGACTCCCTTATTTACAGGTGGGAAAGAAAACCAGCTGACAGAGGTGGATGAACTTGCCCCAGGTCCTCTGTGCCCAGCATGAAGGATTTAGATTAGCCCATGGCTTGTTCTAGATGGCTCCAGACACCCCCAGGGTTGTGTTATAAGAAGACTGATGCCCCCTTTGGAGCTCTGGGGATTGGTGCTCAGTTTCTATAGAGAGAATGTCTGCATTTAGGGCACCTAAGCAGAAGGCTGAATTGTAGAAGATCTCTGATCCAGGGGGAGGCTGGTCTCATGAGTGGGCAGTCATGCTTAAATGAGCTAACAAGAGATAGTCCCAGCAGTGGGGGAGCTACCGTGCCAGCCTGTGCTGTGAGAAAGGACAAGACCTCCACAGTGCCGTCCTTGTAGCCTGCTTCACCTGGGAGGGCGTCCCCTCTTGGAGGCCCAAGAAAGCAGGCAGGCAGGGGGATGGACCTGGTGACCTAAAGGTGGTCTTCTCTTCCACTTGCCTCCCTCAGCCTCCAGTTCTTTCTCTGAAAAATGAGAGAGGTGTCTTGAGGTCCCCTCTGCTCCTTGGTTCTGTGCATTTGCTAGGTGCTCTCCTGGGTGCTGAAGTATAAAGACAAACCAAGTTGTCTCTGTCCTCAGGGAGTGCCCACAGGGTGTCTCCCAAATCCTCATGCCATTTTAAGTTATTAAAGCTAACAAGGCTTAAAAACAACATGAAGACTTTGGGGACAGCTGTGTTTAGCGGCCAAAAAAGATAAGGCATGTGCAAAGTAACGCAAAGTTCATGTATTTGTGTGTATAATACATGTTATATCATGTATAGTAAGCACCTGTGTGTGCATAGACACATATGTTACTAATGATCATTAACATTTCTGTAGCATTCCTGATGTGCCCGGCACCGTGCTACTTATTATCTCAATGGATCCTCACAACAACCCTGGGAGGTCTTTGCTATTGTAGCTGCCCACAAATGAGGAAACTGAGGCAGATAGGACAGAACTTCCCAGAAATCACAAGCAGTCGACCCAGTTAGCGTCCGTGTAGTTACTTCTCGCACACAAAAATAATGAAGCATTAAAGTCAATGTTGTCTATTCCTCCGCCCCGTGGGTGGGATCTGGCCATATTCTAACCTGGCAGAAAGCTACAGACTCAGAGAGGACCGTTTGGCCCCAGTCTGATGTACCCAGTGTGGGAAATGCTGCTGAGGGGAAGGATGACAAGGGGCTGTGGAAAGCCAGAGCCCCTGTTCTCTCCTGGCAGAGGCTGGTGGTGGGCTGGGACCCAGACCACGTGCTCTTGTTGCTTCCACAGGGATGCTGCTCTTGGAGAGGAATTTCCGTCCCTTTGTGGAGCTGTCAGGGCATCACCAAGCAGCTCTGTGTGAAATCCTCTGGGAAATCCTGTTCGAAGATGAATTGGTGGTGGCCCTGGACACTGTGGTAAGGAAAAGGGCCGACGAGCCTCATGACTTCTACTTTCTCAACCGTGACTGGCATAAAGTAGGTGCTTAGAAAAGATTTCAACTGAACCAGACTCTGGACTTAGGGAGAAGGGGATACATAGCTAGAAGGGAAGTTACAGTTGCCCCATTCATCCCTCTCACTTCTTGCATGTGTCTGTATGCATATATGTGTGTGTATATATACATATACACGTATGTGGATATGTGTGTGTGTTTGTGTGAGTGAGAGAGAGAGAGAGGGAGGGAGGGAGGGAGGAGAAAGAGAGAAAGAGGCTGGGGGGGGAGAGAGAGACAGATAGACAGAGAGAGACAGACAGAGAGACAGAGAGAGAGAGTCATACAGGTAGGGAAGGAGAGAATTAAACCCAGGGCCTGTTTCCTCATCTCTAAACCACGGGGGTTGGACTAGATGCTTTCTGATGTCTCTTCTAGCTTTAGACATTTCCTTATCTGATCCCCTGACTTCCAATCCAGGGATCTTTCCATACTTCCTTTGTGCCCCACTTTGGTTACCACTGCCAGGAAGCTGGGCGTCAGAGGACCAGGAGCTGCTCATCTCCTTTCCCATATGCTCTATCTGGATGTAGGATTGGCTGCTCCCGTAGGTGGAGGGTTCCTTCTTGGTAAAAGTTGAAGAAGAAAGTTTTACTGATGTAAACTGGGTGACCTTGGGCAATTCTCTTAATCTCTGTGGGTCTCACTTTCTGCAGCTCAAGAAAGAGAAGATAGGATTGGATGACCAGTGAGGTTCCTTCCAGCTCTAAGCACCATCCCCAGCCCCACTCCCAACAAACTGTCTTACCTGTTATTCCTCATACCTGACTCCATCTACCACCTCTCTGCCTTTGCACAGCTGTGCCTCATGCCTGAAATGCCTTTTCTTCTCATCTTTGCATCTGAGAACCCCTTCAGTTCCCAGCACAAATGCTACCTCCAGCTGCCTTTGCTTCTACCTTTTAAAGGCAGCCAGGTGGTGCAGTGGAGAGTCCTGAACTTGGAGTGAGATGGAACCGAGTTCAAATCTGACCTCAGATACTTATTAGCTGTGTGATCCTGGCCAAGTCATTTAACCTCTGTCTAACCCAGTTCACTTTACCTGTAAAACGAGGGTAATAATAGCACCTACTTCCCAGGGTCATGAAGATAAAAATGTCTAAACACAGGCTGCTCTTGTGTTCTTTACTTTTCTGAAGTTCTCTACATACATGTTGGTCCTCCTGGAAGAATGCAGGGTCCTTGAGGACAGACTTTGACTTTGTTTTTCTTTATGTCCTCAGCACTTCCTGAGGCCTGGCACGCAGTAGGTAATTAATGAGCATTTGTTGGCACACAGTAGGTAATTCCTAAGCATTTGGGGATTGATTCTTGTTTTAGGTACAGGCTGGAATGGAGGGTCCTGAAGGTTCTATGACACCATCCCTCTGAGGCTTACTGGTCATGCATATGCTGGGAGCAGGAAGGAAGGAATGAAAAAAAATAAGCATTTCCTGGGTGACAGGCAGGTGGCTAGAGAGCTGACCTCAAAACCAGGATGACCTAAATTCCAGTCCTGCCTTCATTCATCCTGGCTGTGTGACCCTGGGCAATTCATTTACCTCCTTGTCCTCTGGGCAATCAAGGATCTAACCTACAGAGAAAGAATTGATCTGCATTGGTGGAGGAGTTTCTTCACTTGGGAGTTCCCTATATCAATGACTTTCTGTTTCCAGACCCTACCCTTGATTAGGGGCCAAGCTCTGAGCTTGGGTTGATGGACAAGCTGACCCTGACCTTGCCTCCAATTCCATGGAAAAACCACCTGCCTCTCTGGGCCTCAGTTTCCCTATCTGTAAAATAAAGAAGTTACATGAAAAGATCTCTTTCCTTTCAGCACTGGATTTAGGATCCTATGCATTTACTGGCTGCTGCTGTCTACCCTTACATCATTTGGCTGCCTCTTTCTCTCCTGACTCCTTATTTCTTTGATCACTAACTATAGTCCATGGCTTTGAATGGTAGGCACAGTGAGGAGAGGTGGGCAGAGGGGCCAGGAAGACCATTGGCTTTATTGGGCATAAACAGGATAATGGGTGCCAGACCTTGTTCTCTTTCTTAGTTATTCTGCTGGTGAGATGAAGCTCCTGAAACTCCTCATGTGCCCATGGCAGAAGCAGGCCAGCCAGCTGCCAAACAACCTCCTCTCTGGCCCCTGGGGATGGCTCTCATTCACTTCAAGAGACTGATGGGTGAAAATAAATCAGTCTGATTTTTAATTAACTTTTTTTTTTGCAGAGGTTTCTCGAGTTCTGACTTAATACTTTTCCATTCCTTAAAAAGACTTTCCATGTATTCTTTCTGTTGAAATCAGACTATGCCAGGGTGCCTGGTAGCTATGCCCTCAGTCCATGGCTGTGGTTATAATAAAACACCTGGCACCTGGCAGGACCATACTTTGCTCACCCTGGTTGGCCCCCAAGCACTGGAGGCAGCCTGTCATGGCTGAACAGCCCCTCTGAGTTCTAGATCCTCAAAGAGCTCTTCTTTGAAAGTAAAATATCCAGTCATCCCCCTTCCCCACAGCCCTCCCACCCTGCTGAGTAAAGAGCTTCACCTGTCCTGACTCATACTGGAAAGGAAAGAATGGCTGGGGAGGCTGGGACTCCCCTCCTGGAGAATGAAAGTCTCCTTTCCAGTAGGCATTTATGAAGAACCTGTTAGGGCCACAAAAACACAAAAGCAGCTTCAATTCTGTTGGGGGTGGGGGGAGATTCAGCCCAGGAGCCAGAGGATCTTAGCTCTCCAGCTGGATGGCCCCAAGGGGCTCAGGTCATCTGTTTTGTAGATGGTAAGTATCCAGATGAAAGCTGGGTCTAGCCTTGTGATTTCACTGCTAGAGGAAACTTTCAGGTGAGGAAACTCCTCTCAGGCTTGGCACCTTCTCTGTTTCTGGAAAACTGGTGCAGAGCCCTGAGAGTTTGCACAGCAGTCTGTGTCTAAGGCAGGACCCAGCCTCTGGCTTTGAGGACGGCTGTCTCTGTTACCCTGCCTCTCTGAATGCAGAGAAGTGTTTGTAAAATATTTAAATATGAAACAATTTTAGGGGGAAGAGCATTAATGACTGGGAGAATCACAGAAGGCTTCTTGGAGGAGAAGGCACTTGAGCCAAGCCTTGAGGCGGAAGTGAAGTGCAGGAGTGTCCCGGTCTGTCTGGGGAAAGACCCATACAAATGTCTGGAGGCGAGAAATGAAGTGTTGTCCACCAGGAGCAGGAAGAGGGTAGTTGAACTGCAATGCAGAGAGGACGTGAGGGAAGTGATATGCACTAATCATTTAGTGAATACATGTGCCTGAGGTCTGGGGCGGAGTCCAGGGGATTCTGACCAGCTGTTCCTACTCCATTTTGGCTACTCTCTTTCCAGAGGAATTGATTAGCTGGATTCAGGTGCTCCCTCGGGGTCCTGTGGTTGAAACTAGTTAGGGCTATGAGCTTTAAACCCAAAGGCAAAAAATACTCTCCTTTTGGCCCTCAGTCACCTTTGCCTTTGCCTGATTCAGAAGCTTCTGTCGCTGTCTGTCTTCTGCGTTTCTTCCTTGTTCTGTATCTTTCTTTCTTATAGAAAATTAGTCACCCCTCCCCTTCTTTTCTTAAATTGATGATACTTATGGACAGTTGTTTTTTTTTTTAATCTTCAGTTTCCATAAGGGAAACTTTCTTCCCAGTGTTTGATTATTTTAAAATAGTCATAATCTCTAAAATATTCATGCTGTATGTTTTTATAGATGAAGGATGTGTGTGTGTGTCTGTGTGTGTATGTGTGTAAGTAAGTAAATGTAAGAGTAAGAGAGAGAGGCGTGAAGCACAGAAAGAGCCTGTTCCTAAAATTTCTTAGCTCTCCCAAGCTGCCAGTCTCCCAGTCCCAATCACAGGCCAGAGTTGTCTGCTGGCATTCGAAATGAACAAGCATCTGGTTGCCAACCTATCTCCCATCTTGCCTTCCTTCCACCTGCAGCTTGATGAAATCTTTGCAGGCGGAAGCCCGCAGCTGACAACCCTCACGGAGCTGAGCCATCTCCAGCAGCAGCAGCTCGCTACCTTCCTGCGGCTGGCAGGACTCCAAGTGCAGAAGGATCTGCGGGTGTGGCAGGACACTCAGTGCCATCAGGAGCTGCTCTCTACCATCCACTTCTTTGTCAGTGCTCTGGCAGGTATGGGAAAGAAAAAAAAAGCCACACCCAGTGCCTAGAAAACTGACTTTGAGTTTCAACCTGGGGGTCTTCAGCCATATCCGTTCTGGGAGAGTTGCAATGTACAGATCACAGGGGCAGGAGATCAGAGATTTAGCACAGAATTTGAGAGTTGGGAGGCAATTCAGTCGACTGGTTGAAGCCATATGTGAAATCCATTCCTCTAACATTTCTAATGAAATTAGAGCGAGAAAGGATGCTGAAGGTCTCCCCATTTTACAGATGAGGAAACTGTTCCAGTGATATGTGACTTATCTAGGGTCACATAGGAGTAAGAGACAGAGCTGGGATTTGAACCCAGGTACTTCAAATCTCTGTCCACTGAACAGTCACAGATTGATAACTGGAAGGGACCCTGCAGGCCTTTACACACGAGGAACTGGAGGTTTATAATGATTTGCCCAAGGTCATAAAGGTAGTAAGTAAACAGAAGAGTGAATTTGAACTCAAGGTCCTGGTGGGTCCATTTTTGACAGCTCCCATTATTCAGAATTATTCTGTTTTTTTCTGGATGTAAAGCCTCTGCCTCTATAATCCCACCCACTGCTGGTGGGTCTGTTCATTAGAACAGAGGAAGGCTGTCTCCTCTCTTCCTCCTATAGGTATATGTCCATCCCTTCCCACAGTGAAAAAAGACAGGTCCCTGTAGCCACACCTTAATGCCATTCCAGGCCAAATCAGGTAATGATTCTGAGCCATCCTAAGGAGTCTCGCCTTGGTAGGGACCATCAGGGACCCCAGGAGTGGGAGGACTTGATCTGGGCCGCCTGGGTGAGGATTCCTCCCTGCCTGCATCACCTGGTACTCAAGTAGAGGAGGACAGACCTTGTTCATCCAGCTACCTGTCACCCAGGGAGCCTTGTGGAAGAGGGACCCAGGACAGGGAACAGCGCAGCTCTCTGAAAGGATGTCAGTCAGCCAGTGAGGACCTGCTATGTCCTAAGTGCCAAGCTTGGTGCCGGGGATCCAAGTACAAAGAGTGTAATAATTCCTCCTCACAGGGAACTTGCATTCTATTGGGGGAGGCTATAGGCACATATACAAATGTACAAGACTTATCTAAAGTAAATGTAGGGGCTGAACGGTTCATCTTGAGGCAGGCTGGGAGGATGCCAGCTGTGGGGGAACAAGGAAAGGCATCATGGTAGCTCCTGGGGGGCCCCCTCCTGAGTGACTGCCCTGCTGGGGGTCCCTGGCAGGGAGCTGTTGCATCAGGCCACCACAGAGGGACTGCCAGGGACTCCCCCTGGCCCTTTTCCCAGCCCACAGAGACAGCTAAGAAAGCAAGAGATGCCTCTCTCAGGATGGGAAACCTTCTAAAAGGAAACTTTGTTCTCTTTTCTGGCCCCCAGAAGGGATGAAAGGGACAAAGGGGGCCTACTTAGACTCCTTGGAGTTTTCCCTCAATGCATCACTAGGGAAACTTGGGGGTGTTGTTTCCCCCCTTGCCCCTGAAAAAAAGTTGGAGAACCAAGAATAGAGACAGTGTGTGGAGGGTGGGTTAGCAGAATCACACCAGGCCAGGAATGAGGAGAGCTGGGCTCTGGCCAGGCCCCCCTGTAGCTGTGAGACCTTGGTAAGTCATGTCTCTGGCTTTTCTCACTGAGGTCTAAGGTTTTTTCTCTCCTCATTCCTCCACTGACATCCTGGGAGACTTTATCATCCATGGCATTGCGTTTGACACCTTGTTCTGTTCTGTGAACTGGGCCTTGGCTTGACTCGGCTCAGCCATTCAGAATCTGGGCAGTCAGTTGTATCCAGAGTCTGACCATGGCTTTACCTGGCTCTTCCTCTAAGGCGCTGCCCTGGAGCTCTGAAATACCCCTCTCTGGCTACACAGCCTCCCAGCTTCTGTCTTCTGCTGAGCAGCACAGTGAGGAGGGTGCCAGATCTGAAAGCTGGGGTCCTGAGCACTACCACCAGCTGCAGGACTTTGGATCAAGCCACTTGTGGAGGCTTAGTTGAAAGAACATTAATTAAGTGCCTCCTGTATCCCTGGCACTGTGCTGGAGGCTGGGCATGCAAAGAAAAGCAAACACAGTCCCTGTCCTCAAGGAGCTCACATTCTAAGTGGAGAGACCATGTAATCAAGTGGGTCCATCCAAGATAGATGCAGAGTAGATGGAAGGTGACCTTGAGGGGAAGGCACGACCATGTCGGGGTCCAGGAGCAGGGTAGCAGGGTGGATGAAATGCTGAACTTGGAATCAGGAGGACCCCAAGTTCAAATCCAACCTCAGAGACTTACTAGCTGTAGGACCTTACCTGGGCAAGTCCACCTGTTTGCCTCAGTTTTTTTTATTGGTCAGGTGAGGGGAATAATAGCATCTACCTCCCAGGGTTGTGGTGAGAATCCAATTAGATCCTATTTATGAAGGGCTTAGCTGTGGAAATGCTAGCTTACTAGGAAAGGTCTCCTACAGAAGGCAGAGTTTGAACTGAGTGGTGAAGGGCACCAGAGCAGCCAATGGCATGCAGTGTGGGGAAGGGCAGGAGGGAAAGCCTCCCAGCTATGGGGGACCTTGCAAAAGCCGGGGGAGGGGGAGGTTCCTGCAGGGCTTGGCTCAGTATTGCAATGCTGCTGCTCCGAAGCTCAGTGCACTGGCTGGGTCTGCTCCACCCTGTGCTCTGGTGACCCTCCCGCTTAGGGCCAGTCCTTCTGGGTCCCCCTTTGGCTCTAGACCTTTACCTCCCCAGACCCCTCTCCACCAAAGAGCCATCTTTTCCTTGGTGCTTTGTCTGGGTTGCTTCTGTCCATCTCCTGGCCATGCTTGCTGCTTGTGATGGCTCTGTCCCCTTCTTCTGTCTTCCAGTCTGCCTTATTTGCACATATGGCTCTGCCTGCATGTGGCCTCTGGCCCTTGTCTCTCGGATTGAAGGCGATCTCCTTGAAGGTGGTGATGACTGTCTTCATCTTTGCCTTCGGCTCCCTGGCACCCTACGGCATGTTTGTTATCTGTCATTTTAAGTTGTATCTGACTTCCTGATCCCATTTAGGGTTTTCCTAGCAGAGATCCTGTAGCGGTTGGCCACTTCTTTCTCCAGCTCATTTTACAGGTGAGGAAACTGAGGCAAACAGGGTTAAGTGACTTGCCCAGAGTCACACAGTGTCTGAAGCCAGATTTGAATTTTAAGATGAATCTTCCTGACTCCAATGCCCAGCACTCCATGCACTGTGGCGCCACCTAGTGGCCAATGTAGCACATAGTAGGTGCTTAATAAATTGTTGTTGATGATTGTACATATACAACCTAAATCAGATTGCTTACCATCTCAGGGAGGGGGTAGGTGAGGGAGAGAGGGAGAAAATTTGGAACTCAAAATTTTTTAACAAAAAGTGTCTTTATACTTAAGTGGGGGAAAATTAATCCTAATTTTACAAATCCTAATTTGTAAACAAATCCTAATTCGGTTATGTATCAAAAATAATTAAATTCTTGCCGATTTTGAACATCACTGGGGTTCCCCTCTGGGCCTCAGTTTCTTCACCTGTAAAAAGAAAATTAGGTTTCCTTTGAGGTCTCTTCTAGCTCCAAAATCTGTGGTCCTCTCTTAGGAGTCCCTGCTTCTCTGCTCAGCTTACCCTTTGGTCTTGAAACCCCTGCCAGAATCAGGCAATCCAGCATTTCTTAAGTGTCTGCATGTGCCAGGTACTGTACCAAGTTCTGGGGATGCCCGTGACTCCGGATGGCTGGGTAGGGTCATGTTTAAAGTGCTGGTGTTGGAGTCTGGAAGACTGTATTCAGCTTCTGACTCTGCCATTTACTACCTGTGTGGGCGAGTCTCTTGACCTCAGTCGGCCTGTTTTCTCATTTGTATAATGGAGTTTAACAACTGCACCCGCTTGACAGGGTTGCTATCAGGGTCCAGTGAGATATTTGTAAAGCAGGAGTAGTTATTCCTGACTTTCTGGGTGTAGATTGTGACCACTCTACACCACAGTAGATGGTCTTCAGGAATTGCAGTGTTTTAAAAGCCAAGTCCCTCTCATGATGGCTAGTGGTTAGATTGGAAACATGGAAGTTTGAGTTTGTTACTCTGATCACAGATGACCTGGTCTGTTCCCAGAACTGTTCTGGAAGTCTTTTGAGGTTGGCAGGACCCGCCTATGCCCATGACCCTGTAAAGGGACAGTTTATAGGAATGAGAAGATTAAAGGCGTTAATATATTGAAAGTGCTTTATAAATGCAAGTCATTTTGCTGATTAGATTTTTGATTATTTAAATTACTATTATTATTATTATTAGATGCTGAAGCTCTGTCCATCAGATAGATGCTTCAATGACATAGTGATGTTAGAGCGTACGCTAGAGTCGCAGGAAGACAAATTTCATTTGCTCCAAGAAGCAGCCCCTTATTACATGGCTATTAGTGATTTTGAAGGTCAGTCCTGGCTTAAGGCTCTTTCATTAATACTCATCTCTTCTGTCTTTGCTTCCCAACCACCAAATTCATCAGAATGCTCTGTCTTCCCGAGATACACACAAAGTGTTAGAATGATGAATGGGCTGGCATGTTTGGTCTGTTCCATTTCCTAAATAATAACACCTTCTGTTTCTATGTGAGACACAACATAAAGTGGAGAGGGATAGTTGGCATCAAGAAGAGCAGGGTTTGAGGTCTGCCTCTGGGACCCTAGCAGATCATAGGATCACAGCTTTAGTGTTGGAAGGTTCCTTAGGGATCAGCTCTCACAATTTACTGATGAGGAAACTGAGGCAGAGAGGTGACTTAGTCACACAAGCAATATTAGCTTCCCAGTGCCCCAGGCAGCTCTCTTCTCAGATGGTCCTGAGCTCTATATGTGGAGAGAGCTTAAACGTGGAGACTTCCCTCTACCAGTGGAATCTTGGGTCCTTAGGAGGGATGGGAAAAGTCTGTGGAGTCACTTAACTCTTCCAAGTTCTCCCTCTTTGGGACTGACTTTGGTTAAGTCATTTCATGCCTGAGACTCCGGTGTGCTTAGTTTTAAAAATTGGCATATTCATCAATAAATTAATAATCATCACTCTCATAAGAACAATAGCTAAGATTTGTACGGTGCTTGCTGTGTGCCAAATGGCTTTACAGTCAGTGGATAGAATGCCAAGCCTGGAGTCAAGAAGTCTTGACTTGAAATCATGCCTCAGATACGTAACCTGTTTGCCTCAGTCTTCTCATCTGTAAAATGGGTGGTAATAATAGCACATATCTCAGAGTTGTGAGAATCACATGAGATATTTGTAAAGCTCCTGTGCACAGCACCTGGCATGTCATCAGCATCGTAGAAAGTTTCGTTACTGTCTGATCATTTAATCCTTACACTCACCCTGCCAGGTAAGTGCTGAATGCCCGCTGATTGCCTGGCACTAGACTGAGGCTACAAGAAGTGGTATGAGACTCCCTTCCCTCACAGAGCTGGAAATCTAATTGGGGGAAATCTGTCACATCTGCCTTCTTTACTGGATTAGCATGAGGATTCAATGAGAATGTGTGAAGAAAGAACCCCAGGAGCTGTCTGTGCTTCATAAATCTGAGAGAAATTACAGAAGTTGTATGCTCTCTTATTCCAAACTTGCAAGTACCCTGTGAAGGAACAGAATAGTTATTAATGACCCTGAGTAAGGCTGTGACTGCCCAAGGAAAGTGCTCATTAATGGCAGAGCCAGTCCCAGAGTCCCTCACTTTCACCTCCAAAGTATGCCTGTTCCTCCAGACAACCATAATGTTCCTGCTTCCTATTTTGGGGCATGGATGCTGGGCAGAGCTGGAACTCATGGCAGGAGAGGCAGGTAGCTTCCTAGGGCACAAGACTTAGGGGGTGCAAAGAGTAGAAACTTAATTTTTTTTTAAATGTTCTTTTTTTGACGTCAGAGAATTTCTCCATAGTTTGAGTTTGTGATAAGGTAAATGGCATGAGTTATAATGAAGTCTTATGCCCTCTAGTGGAAGGGGGACACACTGGGAGGTATGGGGGGTGCACCAGAGTTTCTCCTAGCCCTGCTTAGGGATCTCTTTGTCATAGCAGCAGGAACACTACGCTGCTATAGGATCCCAGAGGGGTACTGGGGAAGGACCATAAATAAAGCCCTTGAGCAGCTTGGGAAAGGCCTCCTAGGAGTGCAGAGTTCTCTTTTCATTCTCATGCACCTCCATCTCAGCCCCCAAGAACCCAGAGTGAGGCTGTAGGTCCTCCCCTCCCCTCCCCTCCCCTCCCCTCCAGGTGTTTATCCTGGGTTGACACCATCCCTAAAGAAGCCACCTTTTATAAATAAAGCTGTTAATTATTGCAAGAGGATGAGAAGGGCTCATGTGAAAGATGGCGAGGAAGCCATTTCTGTCTCCTTCCTTTCTCCATTTCCTTTGAATGAAAACAAAGATCCCAGGCTGGCCCAGAATGACGTTGTGGTTTGTGGCTTCTTTAGGGAATGGGCCCCCTTCTCTGACTTGCCATTTCCTAGCAGGTCCCAACACCATTCCTGTGCGGCGTTTTTTAAAGTCTGTGTCTCTGATTCCAGTTATTCCATTCTCTACGTCCATCCTCGCCCTCCCCTCCAGACTCTGGACATCTATGCCATGCCCATGCCTCTCCCTCTCACCATTGTCTTACTGTGTTTTCTCATTAGAATGTAAACTTCTTGAAGACAGGGGCTTTCTGCCTGTACGTGTATTCCCAGTGTGTATAGCACACTAAGTCCTGAATAAATGCTTTTAAATTGGACAGTTTTGACATTTTAGAAGCAGGAGGCACCTGCCACAAAGTGCTGCTATAAATGTTTTGGTGCCTGTGAGGCCTTTCTGTTGGTGACCTCCATACCCAGTGTGGTACGTGCTGCCTGTTTGGCTTAGAGTGGAGGCTGGACAAGACCTGGTTTTGAATCCTGCCTCAGATGCAAAGCGATAAGGCCAGTGTCAACAGCCCGTCTGATTCCACAACCGCAGGACGCGGTCTTACTTTGTCAGTGACTCCGGTTTCTCTTTTTTGCAGAGATGCCAGACAACACACCAGCCCTGATGGGCACTTGCTGCAAGTTACATGTGGTACCAGCACTGTGCCGCTTAGTAAGTAAGGAACCTTGGGGGCTGAGGTGGGGAGGGAGGCTCAATTATGTTGGAGCCTTCCAGGCCAACAGATGAGCAAAGTAAGGCCCAGGGAGGCAAAGTCCCTTGCTGAAAGTCAGACAGTAAGCAGCAGGGGTCGAATTTGAACCCAGAACCTGTGACTAAAAAGAGCCTCTATTGGAAGCCAGGTTGTTCTAGGACTGTGCAGAGGGGGGATGTGGCCTGGCATTTCTGCTGTGCCCAGGATTGGTCAGCTAGTTTCACTGCTCTACATGGGGACACCACAAAGGCATCAAATGAGAACTGTTGGCTTTGTCTTATTGAGCCACAGAGGGCCCCTTCTTCTGAGAATGGTGTGAGCCTGGTTCTCCCCAGGAAATGGCATCAAATGTTAGATGCTGAGCTCCAGGGAATCGAGGTCAAGCTTTTCTTTCAAATTGGACCATTAATAAATCTAATCTCTAAGCAGAGTACTTAAAAGAAAAAAAAAAGAGGGGGGTGTTTATACAAAGACCTCTGGGCCATCCGCTCCACTTACCAAGGCCATCTGTGGGCTGGATCCCCTCATCTTCTTTTGCTCTGTTTCTGGGGAGGAGTGGGGAGCTTGGCCCAGGATGGGCAGCAGAAAACAAATCGAAAGTGTGTGGAATGGGATTTAGGGCCTAGTTTAAACCCTAGCTCTGCCCTTTCCTGTCTAGCTGACCCCAACCTCTCCAGGCCTCAGGTAAGAGCTGCCCTCCACAGTCCCCAAGATGCCTCCTGCATTAAATGGGGAGCCCTCAGATCTGTTTCAGTGGAGGGAGCACCAGGCCAGGGTCACCCTGGTGTTCTGGCCAGCCTAGACAGTATCACCCGATGGAGGCAGCACAATCGTGACTTTGGAAAAGCTTATCTTGTGCGCTTTTCGTCTTTGTAAAAGGACGGTGCTGACACTGGCTGGCTGTTCAAAAGCAGATGACTTTCACTTCTCTGCTTTCTTTCATGACTTAAGGAAAAAATGCTTTTGCTCTCTAATGGGTGGATCTAATTACAGCCTCAAACGACATCTGCTGAGGGCTTTTCTGAACTCGAAGATCCGAGCCTGGCCTCTCTCAACGACGTGGAAAGGTTTGAGGTTGTGCAGAAGCTGTTTGCCTTATCAAACATCAGCCTGGAACGAAGGGAGGCGACCGTGAAAGCCATCATTATGGAAAAGCCTCAGTATCTCCCCCTCATTCTGTATATAATCCTGAGTGGACTTTATGCTTTAGAAAGAAAAGACGAGTGAGGCTAGCAGGGAAAGGCCAGAGGGGCTTGAGTGGTGGGCTCCCTGCACACTCCAGGGAGCCTCTCTTCAGAAAATTTCACATCCAAAAAGCTGAACTCATAAGAGAAATCAAAATGAGGTGATTTCCCTCCCCCGCCCCCCTCCCTCCCCGCCATCAGTTAGAGCTTCCTCTTACAAGAGAACTCAGCAATGTTCCCTTTTTAAGCAAAAAACTTCCTAACATTTTTAACATTAGAACCACAAAAATTCAAGCGCTAGAAAAACACTGCAGAAAGGTCTGCTTGTCTGGAGATGCCCTTTTGGCATCAACAACAGGCATATGTAGGGCTCTGGGCCCAAGCACAGGGAGGGGAATGAGGTGGGTCTCATCTAGTGCAGGATGGAGAATCCTAAGCCTACGCCTAGAAAAGACCTTGTCTGCTCGACAGCCGGGCCTTTGAGGTTGCCTGCCTGCTCCCTTTCTCCTGCCACCTTCGAGGAGGAAGAGGACACTTGCTTTTTGATTGAGATGACTTCCTTCTGGTGGTGACTGAAGTACCTGGGTGTGCAGAGGCTTCCCGTGGCCTTCCCAACCTCCTCCTAGCCAAGTCCCAGCTTCGTCTGCTGTACGTGTACTTTGATGCTTATGGTGTAGAATGGAGAGGTGGAATGAGCCATGGGGACAGTGGACAGCCGTTTTATCTACTTGCATTCCCGAGGTTTAATTTATAAAACCATGGGACATCAGAGGAGATTCTAAACTGTGTCATGCTTGTCTCTCTTTTTGACATCCCTTCAAAGTGACCTGTTGATACATCCTGGTCACTGACAGGATCAGCTGCCGTCCATCTGGGGCCCAGGCACAATGGTTTGGTGCTTTTACCTTTATTTCTGAAGGTGAGGAGGCAGCCCTGAGCTGAGCTGCGTTGCTCCCTTCCTTCCCATTTCCAGCCTTGCACATGGGACCTTACCTCTGGCAGTCCTGAGGCTGCAGTCAGAAGCAGGTGCCATTTGTCCCCAGGTGACCCTGGGTTCTACCCTAATAAAGAAAACCTGTATGCTAAACACATGAACAGCCCCATTTCAGTTACTTACATATGACTCTAGTGATAAAAGCTCACAGCCTCTTCCAATAATAAGTCTTTATTTCTTTATATATACAAAAATATTTCATTGGGAATAGGTAAATCTCATAGATTTTATACATTTCTGTAATTTGCATTATGGACAACACATGAACAAGACCTGAAATGTGTGAGAGGAGGAGGAATGAACTTTGTGAAATGGAAAACCCTTTGGCTGCAGAGCATCTGGCTTGTCCCTGGGCAAAGCCAACATCAGGGTGTCCTGCGGGAGCTGTGATGGATAAAGGAGCAGCGACTGACTTTATTAACACAGGAATAGCTAGATTCTTGCAGTGTTCACACTTGGGTCTTGGGGCTGCCGAGGTCTTTGCCCTCAGCTTTAAAAACTCTTCTCTTCCGTACACGTGCACAAGACAGTTATAAAGAACGTGCATTTTAATGTTCAGTGTAAAACCATACACTTAGAGAAATGTCAAGTGCAAGGAGAAAAATCCCAAAGCTTTTCCCAGCACTCTCAAAGGACCTTAAGACAAAAATGCCCCAAGTCTTTGAAAAGATAAACCAGAGGCACCATCTTTCCAACAAACATACAGAAACGTTGGGGGGGAGTTTCACTTTAAAATAGATGGAGAAAAAAAGTCTGGGTCTTTTGGACTTGTATTTATTCCAACTCTGCCAGGTAGTCCTGGCTGGATTTAGGGCAAACCGGCTCTCTTTTCATCCCTCTCTTTACCTACAAAATGAAAGTGTGACCAGATGACCTTTAAGGTCCCTTCCAGACCTAAATCTAAGTCTGTGAACTTGCCCATCCCTGATACGGACCAGGTGAACCTCAGTTTACTAAACAGGCCCTTTTGACTATTTAGAGTTTAATTCTCATCCTTTTGTTTACAAAAAAAAAAACTTTATGCATTTTACAGTGGTACCAATTGGTGACTAATCTTAGTATTGATAATCTGGGAAACTGATAAGCTAGTTAATTACTGCTCCCTGTTTTATATGGTTAAATGGAAACAGGCAGCTAATAAATAAGGTTTATGTGGTTTCTCTGATACTGCGCTCCTCCTGAGCAAAATTGCAGTCGTGGCCAGAATCAGCACACCACCTGTGGACCTCCACCAACCCTCCAGACCACCGGAGGCTGAAAGGCCCTCTGACTTGTGCTCTGTGCTCCCTCACCAACCGTGGCTGAGCCTGAGTCATTCATCTTGCTATTCATCAGCACCTTGAATGTCACCTGTGGGTGTCTGCATTAAGCAAGCATGGGAAGGCAGGAAAAAGGAAAGGAGTCAGGTTTGGCTCCTGAAGAACTTAGATCTAACCCAAGCTGGGCCAGTAGAGCCAGTGGTGGGTGATGGCAGCTCCTAAGAGGTATGAAGAACACGGCAACCACCACCATGAGGTGTACATTCAGGAAACCAGCTCAGATCTTAGGAGAAGGGAAAGAAGTGTAATCACAAGGTGCTGGGGACATTTCAGGAATACCCCCTCCCCCCATATCTAACAGTCTGCCCACATTTTGACCTAATTTTACCTTAATCTTCTATTTGTTATAATTTGACCCTAAACGCACCTTGGGCCTTTGCTCCACAGCAGCAGAGAAAGAATTCAAGGACAAGGAAAGAAGAGTCTGTGCCTCAGACTAACCCCGAGTTATTCCCTATGAATGCAGAGGCAGAGGAGTCGTTATTTCAGGTGTAAGGCTTTGGCTCCAGAAGAGATTTTGCAGTACAGGCTTGATCATCTCCTGGGCCTGCACCTTTGGGGCTGCTATAGGGTTAAATATGGGGTGTGCACCAATTCCCAAGCTTGGTAAGACATTTCAGAGAGCAAAGGGATATGAGGAAAACAGCCCCAGAAGACAACCATGAGGAGTCCCTGTGCTCCAACCCCAAATCTAGGGAATGCTTTCTGAATTAGGATTTTTCATTTCAGAGGTGAAAATTACATGATCCTCTTTTGAGGAGGAGAGGGAATATTAAAGTCTCATTTAACTTGGCAGAAAGCTTCAGTCTTGTCACAGAAAATTCAGGATCAGAACTCTATTGGAACAGACAGGCAGCCTCCTCACAG
>CM053597.1:11758294-11803842 GCA_028646575.1 Pseudocheirus occidentalis | reverse complement strand
CAACTTTGTGACCATTATAATGACTTTGGCTTTCTGGTTTTGGGACTTGTCCTTCTGGTTTTGGGACTCAGTGCTATGGTTTCTGAATAAAGACCTTGGTTCTGCCTTCCATGTGGAGAGTTTGCTATATTTTGTGATCCAAAACTACACCAACATATTCATAACCATCATGGGTGTTGTGAATATCTCATTATTGATATAAGCACTTGTGCCCTGGCTGCCTCCCGGTGTGCCTCCCGGAGCTGCCCTCACCTCCTGTCACTGCCAGTGATGTTGCAAAGGGATGCTTGCTTTCAGAGCTACGTATCTCAGAGGTGACTCAGCCTTAGTTCATCTCAAGCAGAACTCATTCTCCCTCCTTCACTGCTGCTCTGCTCCTCTGGAGGGCACCACTGTCCGCCTGGCTGTGCAGCCTTCCCTTCAGGCAGAGCTTGGCCTTTCTCCCTATCAGGCCCCCTCCTCCCCACACACACAACCACCCGCTGGTAGCGGCCCTCCTCCCCTTCCCCTGCGCGGCTGCAGCAGCTTCCTCCCTAGTTTCCCTGCCTAAAGTCCCTAAAAGTCATTTTCCTTACAGCTTCCTAAAGTGTAAGGCTGCACACATCACCCCCTCATTCTGGCAGCTCCTCTCACTGTGGAACAGCCTTTCTTTGGCCTGGTCACTTCAGCTGTCCTGGACGGCCCAGCACTAGCTGCCTCCTTGGTGCCCTTTGTAGGGTCCGCTCCCATCTCCATCTCCTTGCCCCTCAGCTTCACCTCTTAGCGTTCGTCCCAGCTTCCTGCGGGTCTTCTGCTGGCAGATTTAGTGGTCCTTGGTCATTTTGGCAGTGACACTGTCTATCTCTCACATGTCCTTGGTTCCCTGGTGCTTCACCAGTTACCCTGAAAGCTCCTTGAGGGCAGGGCCTCCTTTCACCTTCCTTGTGTTGCTAGCTCTAAGTGACTGCTTGACAAATAATAATCAATTCACGAATGCTTATTGACTAACTAAATGTGGTGACCCAGGGAGTGGAAGCAGCTGGATGCAGGTCTTCTGTCCCCTGCCCTCTGGCACCCTCTGCTCTTCCCGTGACTTCTCCCAGCCTCCTCTCCTTCATTTGAGGCCTGGAATTGAAGCTGCTTGGCTGGTATTTATGAGTCTCTGACTGCACCTGCAGTGAGCACAGCATTTTTAGTGGATAAGCATGTAATCACGTGTAACATTCATTAGGAAATGAAGCACACAGGCATTTTATTTTGGTGACATTTTCCATGTATCTCATCATTGGTGGAGGCACCTCAGTATGGCATACTTTATTTTTTTTCTTTAATCTTGAATAATTTAATTTCAGTCATGCATTGTTCATCAGGCCCAAAAAGGGAGGGGGGGGGAGAGGGTTCCGCTGAAGAGTGTGGTATGCTCAGCATTGAGGAGTCGTATTTGGAATTTGGGATGGTGGGGGTGAGGATGCAGGTGCTAGACAGGCAGCCTCTGCTGTGTCCTGGTTCTTTAGGGGGACTGAGAGGGCTGTCCCTGCACTAGGGAAGCCATCCCCACTGCCTTGTGGTTAGGGGTTGCTCTCATCACAAAGTTGGAGTGAACCTGACTGAGAAGTGTTTCCAGTGCCCTTGATGGAATGCTCACGTGGAAACATTTGCGTGGATAGCCGTGAGCTTCTCAAGCACTGATAGGACAGTAATCACTGCAAGGATAGGCAGAACCAACATTTGTTACAGCGGGTAAGTGGAGGCCTGTCTGTGACGTGGGGCTTGAGGATGTTGGCCTCAGATGTACCTGGTTGGAGAGGTTTTCTACAGGAGAGGCAGTGTTTGCTTCAGCAGTGGCTTTGCTCCAGGGGGCATGTGCACCTGTCACCATCCTGAGAATCAGTGACTTCACCAGTCAAGATGTATTGCACCTGTAGGAATTCCAGCGTGTTTGTGTGTCCACAATTATCTCGTTAATGTTATTGGAACTTCCAGGAGATCCTGCACCATTTGCCACTTGGTTGGATGGCTGTCCAATAGTGCTGGGCATACCCTTGCTAATACCTTGCCCCATTGTTGGTGCTGAATTAATAGGAGTTGGGGTTTTATCATCAGCATTATTATACAGATAGAGACTTGGAACAATGGATGATAACAAGTAATGGTAGCAGGTAAAGATTTCCTTAGAAGCTGAGGAACACCTGGGACCCTTTTCCTGACTTATAGGCGTGTTTTCTCCCTAGAATTTTTTTGTTTTTTATTGTAATTGAATTTTATCTCTGACCTTAATTGAAAGGTCTTCCTTTTATAGTTTTAGATATGTTTTAGAATGGAAGAGATGTCTATGGTAGTAGATTTAAAATTTTGCCTTTGATTTTGTGAGCTTAAGGTAAATAAGGAAGAATTCTTGCGAAGTGAGCTAATGATGAAAGAAACATTGGGGATTTATTTTCATATTTTAAATTGTATTAGTGATTATATTCCTAAATGTTAATTACACATGTTGGAGCTGGCAGGGGACCTTTGGAGATAATCTAGTCATTCCTTCTCATTTTACACATGAAGGGAAGAGACAGCAAAAGGGTAAGTGACTCGGTGGGCCCTTGAGAATTGGTCCTGTTGAATGGCCGAAGACCACCCAAGTAGATAGTGGCAAAGCCAAGGTGGAAGCCAGTTCCCAGTCCAAGTTCCTTCCCTTGCCTCTCCTCCAGGGAGACTAAGTGTCCTGTGGGCAGAAGACATCTTTGTGTGCTTTTGTGTTCTTTTCTTATTTTGAGCTTTTCCCTTAGCTTTAAGACTGCTGTAAAAGCATCTTGTGGCATATTTTCCCCGGCTTCACTGCCCTTGGAATAGGAACTGATTAAATAAAAAATGTGTTGCCTTGGAAGATCTGCATGAAGAAAATGTTGGTTGTGATCAACTGTGACCCACTGGTGAATAATTTGTCTGAAAACTTTACAAAGTTAGCACCATTTCCTGTCACCGAAGATTGCAAACATCCTGTTAGGTCTTGGATTTTGTGGAGGACAGAAAACCTGACTGCCTACATGTGCCCCATGTTAGGGGATAGCTGATTACTGAGGACTTCTGGGAAACAAAGCCAGCGCAAGAGGGACAAGAAACCCGACTCTTGACGGGAAACAGTCTTGAGGAGGCTGCCAGAATGGGGGCTTACGGAGACACGGGATGTTCATTGACAAAAGACAGGCAAAGGAGAGGTTCAGGAACAGGAATAAGACCCAGATGCCCACAATTCCAGAACTTGTTAGCCTGGAGTCTGTGAGCTTTGTTTCTGTTAGCACCACAGTGAAGAGTTCGAAGCTTGGCATCAAGAGGCTCTGAGTTCAAATCTCACCTGAGTCACTTTCCTGGGCAAGTGATTTAACCTCTGTCAGCCTCAGCTTCCACAGCTATGAAGGGGGGATATAATGGCCCTTATCTCACTGACCCTCCAGGGCTGTTGTGAGGGCCCCGTGAGATGAGATTGGCAGAAGGCTTGGTAAACCTTCAGGTGCCGTGTGAATGCTGGCACTATTGTTTAAAAACATTTCAACAACAGTATTTCCTTATAATTTCGATAGGATTTCCTTTATAATGCGCTGGACTGTATTCCTTGTGTTTAATGATAATTCAGAGAAGAGGTGCTCTAGGCAGGCTTCATGAGGTGGCCTGCCCAGGGGGGCCACAGAGGACACAGAGCCCCCTGTAGCCTTGTGGGAATGACATCAGCGCTTCTAAAGCTCAGAATGAATGGAGGCTGCAAAAGGGAGCTCAGGAAATCAGGGACACTTTGCTCTTTTGGGCAAAAGGAGCAGGACCGTGATGGAAGGCAATGGAGAGAAGATAGAGCCGGCCCTTGAGGTCTGTCAGTGCTTCTCTTTTCTTTGGTTTGGAAAGACCAGGATGACAGTGGCTCTTACTAAGCTGATCCCCCCAGCATATCAGGAGATGGGGTTGCAGAAGAGGTTGTTAGAAAGACACAGGACATTCGCCTAGGAAAGAGGAGCCAAAGATAGAAGCGAGTGCTTACCTGGCCTTCCTAGGCTAGTTCAGAGGCCTGAAAAAATCCAGCTAACTGGGATTGTTCAGCCCAGGGCAGTGTCTTTGAAAGACTGAGTGGGGAAAGTAGGAGAGCCCTAGAGACGGGCAGAGATCCCACTTCCTTTTTTATTATGAACTTCATTATCAAGAACCAAACATGCCAGTGCATGGGGAGGAGTAAGAAAGAGGGTTGGATAAAAAATGGAATTTCTTTTACATAGAATTTAAGTGCATGTGTGTGTGTCTGTGTGTGTCTGTGTACACATTAACAGATCATAGGAAGATGGCTCCATTTTGTTTATTTCTGTTATTCTTCTTTGGTGTTTTTTTTTTTGTTTTATTGATGTTCAATTATTTATTTTTGGATTTCTCTCACTCCTGTGACTTTGCCCCAGCCAGGCTGCCCATTGTGCCAGACCTTCCTTGCTTTGTCATGACATCTGGAGGGTAGCAATGGAACCTCGGACCTGTCTTCATGCCATCTCTCGCCTTTTTACCTGCCTGTCTTTCTTTCTTGTCCTGCTCATTGGTGATAGTGTTTTCTGCTCCCCAGACTCCTCTCCACTGCCCTCTGTGGGCTCTTCAGTTTTAGTTCTTTGGAGTCTGAGTTTTGCAGCCAAGCGACACTAACAGTAGAATGTTGTTTTTAAAAGGTGACCCTTGGCTTTTATGGAATGCCTGGGGTCAGTGAAGGAGCTGTACATTTTCCTGAAGGCTGCCCAGTCTACTTTTCTTCCTCTTGTTTAATCCTGGGCCCAACTCATTCATCTCTCCCTTCTGCTACACATCCATCCTTATTGATGGACAAGAGGGATAGGTTTTCCATTCAAATATATGTTGTAGTCTGGCCAGTAGACCTTCATCCTCTTGGTCTTTTTTTTTTTTTTTTTTTTTTTTTGTGGCTAGGTATCCCAAACTCCTCCTCTGAGTGATTCTAGATCTCTTTCAGGGAGCTCTGCAAACGTTCCTGGCCTTGATATAATCAGCACAATGTCATCAGAACACCAGGGCGTCTGGAGAACTTCGCCGTCGCCAGGTAATCCCTCCCTCTCAGGCTTGAACCCTGCCTCGCTGTGGTCCACAACTGTGAAGCACACACATCTCCTTGCACTATCTGTCCCTCACTTGATGTCTTATGTTCAGAAGGTTATCAGACAGGGTTATTTCTGTTGTAACTTTCCAGAAATCCTCAGTGATTTTTATGTATGGAGGAGAAACAGCTTGTTGGAAGAGAGAGGCTGTGAGGCGGGCTTTGGCTCCGGATCATTTGCTTCCTTGTGTCTGAGGATGCTGAGCTTAGTGAGACCTTGAGTTCTCTGTGTCTTTCAGTCAGTGAGGAAGCAGTCAGGATGGGCTCCATTGCTGAACAAGGTTTGCAGAAGCCTCCTTGCTCCTGACTGCTGTTCCCTATCGAGGATGCCTCCATCCTTGACATTCAGAGAGGGGTTCCAGTGCAGTTACTGGTTTTCTCATGGGAGCTTTTTTGGGTCTTCACAGTGGTAAACATTTATTCCTCAACTCTGTGGCTTCCCCTCCTTTGGATCCCTTTACCTCATCTGTTGATCCCTGGCTGTTCTTAGCATTGGGCAGCCTCCCTCAGGGGTCTTCTTTCTGTCTGCCTGACCCCATCTGACTTTTCTGTTTCATTGCTTTTCCTGCCTGTTCCATGAGCATGTTCACGATCGCAGTGTTGGAGTCCAAGTCTAGTGATTCTTCTGTCCTTGGTGGAGGAAAAAAATGTTATGAGTTCTGCAAATCTTTTCCAGTTTTTTTTTTTTTCTGTTTTCATCAGTAAGTTGCTTGAAATGACATTGCTTGGTTGGGTGTTTTATTAGACTTTCTTTCAGCTGGTTTAGCCTTCCCATGCTTCTCTATGTTTTGTGAGATGATATTGCTCATAATTATCCATTATCCTTCCACATAGGATTTTACAAACGAGTTTATATTCTGGTCTGGTATTGCCTTTGGCAGCCATCTTTCTCAATTTGACAAATAAGTCAGGAACCTACTGACTGAGGTACGTTGTGGGCTGACTCCTTGTGGAGGAAGCTGGGTTCATGTCCTGCCTGTATGTTCTTATTAAGCAAGCGCTTCCTTGGTACAAAGCACTGTTCTGGGGAGTCAGATAGAAGAAGCCAGATAATCTCTGCCCTCCAGGAGTTCACCTGCCAGTGGCAGAGACAATACATGGAAATTCCCCTGGTACTTAGGGCACGGCAGTAAGGCAGATGGTAAGGCCTCTTCTTCAGGGTCATTTCCAACAATGGGATGAACCTTCTTTTGGGTGTCTTCGGTAGCTGTGACTGCAGCCCCTGCAGGGGCAGGTCCAGGCCCCCAGAGGGGGCTTGGCAGGCTAATCTGCATCAGGGTTCTCAGGGAGGTGGGGGGCAGCATTTTGCCTTGTGTCTCTTCTTTGGGGTGCCCTGCCTCCATGGCCTTATCTGTAAAATGGGAGGCTTCTGCCAAGTGACCTCAAACGTCTCTGCCAACTCTTAAGTCATGGGATCCCATCACTTTGTGGATCTCCTCCAACCCTGAATATTCATATAAAATTATAGTCAGTGTTGATCTAATTTCCCATTTTGTATTGTCATTTGCATGCTTAAATAGTTTAGGATTGCATTGTTTCAAGTGCATGCCATATTTTTTCTTGTTATTGTTAGTTTTTCTTTTTTACTAATTGTGATCTTAGCTCTGGAAAACTGATGGGATTGAATGTGGGTAGTGGATTCAGGGAGAACCACACATTAGTAACCAGTCGCTTCTGTCTTTTAAAAGATCAGTTTCACCCTATTCTGTGATTTTATCTGGTGTTCTCAGTATCTAATGCCTGCCAGTACTTTTCTTGAAAGTATTAATGATATAAATGAATACAAAGGCAGGAGGCTTCTGGGTAATCCACAAGTCTTTGGCCTTTCTCTCCATCCTTGATTTTCGCCTTCTCGCTGTCTTACCAAACATTTGTATATCTGTGGATTTTATTTGATTTCAGGCCCCAGCTTCTTGGGCCTCTGCCTCTTCATCCTCTGTAGCTGATGGTGGGAACATCTTGGTGGTCTTTTTGCAGAGAGTAATCATCAGCCACACATGATGCCCAATGAATAATGTTTCCAGCTGTCTGGAGGCCATAACAAATCCCACACTTCCATCCCCTTTCTTTGCCTCTTCAAGGAGGCCCTGAGGGCCATCCTCTCTTTTGCTGCAACAGCCTTGGATTCGGTTTAGTTTCGGAACGTGAAAGGATCTTGGGTTCAGAATTGGAAGGAGCCTTGTCCAAGCGTGGGTGGGGCAGACATTGTTGTCAGTCTGATCCAGTCCCCTCTGGTCCTGGCTTTGATGCTGACATTGGGCAGGGTGGTTTGTTTCTTTGACATTCTTGTAATCTGTGTGTCCAGAGCTATGGTTCTGCTCATGTCCCTTTGTGTCATGGTGGGCACATAAAGTCTCCCTTTGTTTCTCTGATTGTATCATACTGGCCATTTCTTACACATTTGATCTTAGCAGACTTTTTAGAATATGAATGTATATTCACCCTTATGGCTCAGAACTACCTGCCCTGGAAAATACTCCCTTGCTAGATTCCTCCCATCCAGAGGGTCATTTTTCATCTTGTCCATCCCCAACCTCATGTTACCGAAGTAAATGTTCTGCTTTTTATTCTGTTGTGTCTGATTCTTTGTGTCCCCCTGTGGAGTTTTCTTGGCAGAGATACTGGAGTGGCTGGCTATTTCATTCTCCAGATCATTTTAGAGATGAGGAATCTGAGGCAAACAGGGTCACTCAGCTAGGAAGTGACCTAGGGCAGATTTGAAGTCAGTAGGATGAATCTTCCAGATTTCCAGTCCAGTGCTTCATACTCTGCCGCCACCTAGCCACCCATTACTGCTTTTTTCTTGCTTCCTTGGAGTGTGCCTTCGGTCCGTTCCTCCTTGCCTTTCTTCGTGCTGAATGGGTAATACATCTTCAAACATGAAGTGACCAAAATGCTGCAAGTTGTGAAGCTCTGGGCCTGGTCAGCTGGGAGGGAGGGGCAGGCACTGCAGGGATACCTGTAGGGATACATGCCTGCAAGGATCTTAGCGGTGGAGATCTTGAAGCACCAACTTGGATGGTATTTGTAAGTTTAAAAATAGGCACAAAACCCCTTGTATTTTCCAGTGAAACCACTGTATTCCCACATCTTCCGTCTACTCACCCTGACTTCTCATGCTGTGTGTGGCTTATAAGCTCTAAATATTTTGTTACAAACTCATGTCAGTTGGGATTGGTGTGAGGTTTGTTGTGAGATTTTTTTTGTTGTAAAGGCTATTTTGGACCAATGCTTTTTGGTCAGCTGGTAGGTGATGTGTCCTGTTGGTGGTACCTATGGTGGGCTCCTCAGGCAGCAGGGGGCCTCCGCTTGGCATGGCCAGCCTCGAATCATGCTGGAAGCCAGGGGACATGGGCTGCGCTGCTTTTTGTATTTGTATTCCAACCACTCAGCACAGTTCTGGGCACACAGTGCTTAGTACATGCTTCTCCATTCACTCACAGGCTCTAGAGGGCAATCTTGTACGTTCCCCCTCTTTGAGATGGAGAAGTTGAAACCCAAGGAGGTCAGATGACATACCCCTGGTGTAGTGGTGATGTGTCAGAAGTGGGATTCGAACCCAGGTTAGACTCCAGAGTCCCTGGCGCTTTCCCTCGTCTTACCTCTGTTGCCACCTTGGCTGCTGGTGTCACTTAGGAGAGAGAAAACCGTAATGTGTACTGGAGACTGCCCGTGGCTTGCCGTCTACACCTTTAGTGGTGATGCAGACATGTCACAAGAGGTGTGTATGAAAGTCTAGATGTTTTTGTCTAGTCATAGTCTAGATGTTTTTGTCCTCAAAGAAATTATTCCCCTCCTCCCCCAATTCCCCCCCATTAATCACAGATAGTTCTAACTTCACAAGTCCATAAAGAGAGAAGGTGCGTCTTCCATTCTGAGCCTGTTCTTTAGTACTTTGTCAGTCACATCAGTCATGACAGAATTTGATTTAAGAACTAACATCTTGATGGGACAGCTGAAATTGAACCATGCATTTGGATTTGTCAGGAGATGGATGTCATTCATTGAAATAGTGAAAGTTCTTTGATTTGAAAATTATTTTCAGTGGCCAACATTACTTAGAACGTGTTTAGATTTGTGGAATTAGAGAAGGTGCAATTAACTGAGATGGACAACAGATCTCATGCACTGTTTTCAGGCTGCTTTTAGTAAGGACCTACTATGTGCTAAGCCCCGGGGGCACAAAGAAAGGCAAAAACCAATCCCTCTCCTCCAGGAGCTTCCAATCCAACGGGGAGACTGTACAAACAAGATCTGTTACCTCCATCTCTGCAGCGTTTGATGCTACTGATGCCTCTTTCTTCTTTGGGTTCTAGTGTGACTGATCTCTGGTTTTCCTTGCGTCTGGGGAACCACTCCTCAGTCTCCATTGCTGGGTTATTTTCCCATCTCATGTCTCCTAATGGTTAGAGGCTCCTCAAGGCTATTCTGAACCCTCTTCTCTCTACACTCTCTCACTTCAGCCCCCATGGATTTAATTATCTCTGTGTAGGTGGCTTTGGGATCGATTTAGCCAGACCCAGTCATGAAGCACCAGCTGCTTGTTGGACATTTTGAACTGGATGTCCAGTAGGCATTGCAAATTCACGATGTCCAGAACACGACTCATCATCTTCTCTCCAAATCCAGTCCACCCTCTGCACTTTACTATTTCTGTCCAAGGTGCCAGTACCCTTCCATTCATCGGGTTCCCAGCCTGAGGTTTATCCTTGACTCCTCAGTCTTCCCTGCCTCCCCATATTGAATCAGCTTCCAAACACTGTCATTGTCTCTCTCTGTGACTTCTCTTGCCTCCGTCCCCTTCTTTTTACTCCCTCAGCTGCCAGCCTAGCTTGCCTGGAGTGTTGCAGTGGTCTCCCTGCTTCAAGGTATTCCCCTCTCCAGTGCCCCCACACACACACACACAGAGCTGCTAGGTCATTTTCTTTCTTTTTTTTCCTTTTTCCCACTGAATCTGGTGACTTTGTTGCTGGTGTTCAGCATAGGACTCTGTGCTTCCCTAACCTGCTGCAGGGTGCGTTGGGGCAGGGATCGTGAAAAGGCCATGAGATTCCCTCCTCCTGGCTGGGGATGGAGCTCTTGGCTTCTGCTTTACTCCTGGGGGCGGCGGGGTAGATTCGGGATCTGCACGGTAGCTGTAGCTGTCGCTGTGCTCCGTGACTCACCGACCTTGTTTTCTGGCCATGTTTCCTGATACCTTTTATTCCACTTACTACGTGCACATCACATACATTATCATCATCAGTCTTAAGCTGTGTTTGCACCTCCCATGAGCCCCTTCGGTTCCAGACAGGTAACCTGCCAGTTAAGATCAATGCATTTAGAACTGAAAGCTATCTTGGATCCTTTCTGGGCCAGCTCACTGACCCTTTGCAGTGCCCATCCCACTGAATCCTGTAGTCTGGCCAATATGCAGTTCTGGTCTTCTGCAGTAGCTGTGTTCTGTTAAGGTGCTGTGAACACCAAATTGGCAAATACTGAACCACTGCTCCCAGGGAAATGCAGGATTCGTTTCTTGCAGGCCTCTGGTCACCTTTACTATCCCAGTGGACCTCATGTACAGATCACTTTCTTTCCTCTTTCTCCACCGCCTGTGTTGTTGATTCATTAACATTGGACTCACGGCCAGCTGTGATATCAGTCATTGTTGGCTGAAGCTTATTTAACATACGTGTTCTCTCCATTTGGCACATCACAGCCCTCCTGGCTTAGGGAGACAAGACAGCAGTTCAGCACCATGCTCAGGGGCCACTTAAAAGCAAAATCACTAACAAAAAGATGCAAAAGACATGGCAGCAAAAAGACTTGTTACAGCCGGAGACCTAAAACCCGAGGCGGAGCATCGTGGGCCTTTGGCTGCGAAGGAAGGGGGGCGTTTTTTTGCTGCTCTGCACATGTCCACAAAGGACCTGGAAGCTCCTTAAGTATGGATTTAGACTTACAGGTAGAGTGAGTAGGCGAATTCACAGATATGGAATCACAGATAATGAAGACTGGCTGTCTGCTCTTTAGTCACCAGGATTCCCCCTTTTGGATCTTCAGTTCAGGCTCTTGAGTGGAGCATCTGGGAGCCGGCCTGGGGGAGTGGGGGTGCACACACTCGGCCAGCACAGCCTGTTTCTTGCTTTGCTTGATGTTGAGAATGAAGGACTGATTGCATAGTTTTTTCTGTGGTTGCCTTTATCAGAGTGTTCTGAACTGCGTAAGAACCTGAAAAGAATTATCTGAACGTGCAGAGGAGAGGTTTTAAGTTTGTGCTGGACACTGAGGAACGAGTGGTATTTCTGGCTTGTGGAGGCGGGATCTTGTTTTCACAGTCATAAAATAGTAGAGCCAGAGATCTGGTCTGGTCTTGTAGTTTGATGAATGGAAACAGCCCAACATCACACAACAGAATGAGGCTGCTGGCCCTTCGGGGTTACACATCCTACAGTCACTTAGTGTGGGACCTGCTCAGCCAAGCCCTGGGTAACAGGGAGGAAGATCTGGAAAGGGAGAGAGGGCTTCCTGCACATGTGGAGGCTGGGCTGCCGAGTCAATCGGATTGGCCCCTTTTCCGCCTTTACTTTTGCACATATTTCTGCCTTCACATAAGTGATCACATTCAGCAGAAAAGGAATTTCAAATTTGCTATTGGAAGGAACTGTCTTCCAAATTAGCATCTCTTTTGATGTTCAGACCTGAACAATGGTTACTCCTGCCCACTCATACAAAAGAAAATTAAATTTTATCACTGTTATGACTAATGCTAATTTCCATTTATTAAGCACCATAAAATAATATACAGAAACAATGAATTAGACACGGTCTCTGCTGAATGGATTTATAATTTAAATAAGAGGTGATAAATTAGGAGAGGCTGGAAATGTAATTTAGGGAGAAGGAAGCTCCTTGGAGAAGAGAAGTTAATAAATCTAATGCTTCTTTTTGCCCTTTTCTTAAGAGGTTTGAGAAGGCCAGAAAGCATCCGGACTTTGCTTAGGCCTCTCCTCACTTTCCTCTCCCTTTCTCCTCCACAAAACCTTCAGTCAAACTTCTCCTTTGGCTTACCTTGGGCACCCTCACTCCCAGTGGCTGACATGAGGTTCCCTCTTGCCTCATAACTTCACTTGACTGAAGGATTTTTCTTCCTCCCCATATCCAAGTCGTGACCCTCCTTTAGATTTCTTCTCATTGCTCACTTCCTTGATAAAGCCTTGCCTCTGGACATGTGGGGTATGTGGGTCTGAACAGCCTGCCCGTTGCCAGTTCCTGGGCATCTAGATCTAGAGGTTCCCTCCAGGGTCAAACATAAGCTCTTTTGTTGGCATTAAAAGCTCTGTATCACCTGGTGCCTTCCTCCCTTTCTGGTCTTCTTATACATCATCATCATCATCATCATCATCATCAATAATATTAATTGTTAATAACTCTCATCCACTATTACTGGTTAATAATCATCACCATCATCAGCACTGTATCCCAGAAATCTCAGCTTTTTCGCCATTCCTCTTACAGGGCACCAGGTCTCCCATCTCTGTCCTGGGGTCATCCCTTGTCATCATCCCCCCTTCCCTCTCCCTCATATCTTTCCCTAAGACTTGACTCAAGACCTTCCTCTTAGAGGAGGCCCTTCCCACCCCCATCACCTTCCCTCTGTTCTGTAAATCAACACAGTTTCTCTGCCTATGATTTTTTTGTTGTCTCTTCCATTAGAATGTAAGCTCCTTGAGGGGAGGGGCTGTTTTTCTTTGTACCCCCGCACCTGGCACAGATGGAGTGCTTGCTTGTTAACTGACTGGCAAGCATGGGTAGGCCTGATAAGTGAACAGCTTGTCAGAGAAAGCTCTTGGCCTTTTAATAGATCACAGACTTGTGGTGAATCTCTCCCTTTCATAGGGTCCTGAGGCTCAACTTGTGACTCAAAGACATGTTGTCCTCAGAGTGAGAACTTTGGGTGCAGGAGGTATGGCAAAGGATTGGAGTCCAGGCTGAATGAAGGTGTGGAAGGCATCAGAAGCCTTCACATCACCAAACTGGAGTGTGGACTTGTACTCTGACCTTGCCTGGGCAGAGACTGGGTGAGGTGTGATCCTGCCCCTGCCCTCACGGAGCTAACTATCCAAAGGCATCATATAAACAGGTATGAACACCGCTGTCACCCCACCCCTCCCAAGGTCGTGGCCAACAAGAGGAATTAGGTTTCAGAGGGTAGAGTACACTGGCTTTAAAGGATAGATAGGAATTTAAGGAGAAAAGGGAGCACAAGACATGCCTGGCAAAGGGGCTCCCAGGAAGGGAACACAGAGTATCTGTGTGAGAAGAGGGATGAGATTTCTGCCTCTCCCCAGAAGGAGGAATTAAGGAAAAAGAAGCTCCCCTCTTTTAAGCTCCACGTGAAGAGGGTCGTCCCCCAAGGGGACCAGCCACCTTCAGCTATGGTGGATAACTCAGCCTGGCTGGCGGCTTGTTGGCCATGGGCTGGTCCTTAGGAGGACCTAGGCCAAAGCAAAGGGTCTGTGTTCATTCTATTTCAGATTGAATTTAGCCAATGATAATCCCTGATTTATGTTCTTACTCTTATGTGAATGATCTCTGTGGATCCAAGTATAGGCTGTGATGCCTATTTTACATTTTACACATGTAAAAATAAAAGCTCTTTGCCGGTGTGTATGGCCATTCTTCTCTCGATCAGAGCTGAGCTCCTTGGCCTTCCTAATGCTCAGCCACTCCCTCAGGTCAGTTTGCCCTCAGGGTGGGCTCTGTGTGCTTGGGTACCCTTCCTGTGTGTTTTCAACATTAAGGCTATAAACCAGCGGACATGTCTGACCTTGCTGCATGTTTTTTTTCCTACTGGCACATTTCTTCGATAATAACATTCTCACCATTTTTCCTGTTTGATTCCTCAGTTTGTAATATGTTTTAACCAGGGTTATAGTGGAGCCAGCTTTCAGGGCTGTACTGGAGAGCCTGTTGTTGAATGCTCAGTGTGAGCTTTTACACCTTGGAAACTGGCAAAAGTTGTAAGTCAGGGTTTGATTTATTGTTGTGCATATTTAAGAAAGTGAGAAAGAAAATGCTAATGCAGATTAAAATTAAAAGTGGGGAGGGGATAGAGAAACTGGTTGCTAAATATTTACTAGCACACCTTTGCTTTCAACCTGCACTTTCTAACTGTTCCTCTCCATGGGCTTTTGGGTGATCTAAACCTTCATTCCTTGGAGATTGGCCTTTGTTTTAGGGGTAAGGATATGGTCTCCCAAAGGCTGGTTTTCCTTCTCCGTTTAACTTCAGGATCCGTGTGTTGTTCATTTATGGTGTTCCGTCTTAGAGGCTTGCCATCCTACAGTTTGGGATGAAAAACCTCATCCAGAGTGTAATCAAGAACACGGAGATCTCTTAGGATAAGAACAGGAATTTATTCTGTTCCCCAGGAGAAGAGGGCAGTCTTCCCCATGACTGATCATGAGGGAGGGAACAACGCAATTTGGGGTGAACAAGGTTTTAAACCCTAACACCGTCAAGCCTCTTTCCCCCACTGTCACTTCGCCTGTTGGCTGAGAGGTGGACTCAAGTCTCAGTGTGAAAATCTTCCCCAGTGGCAGGTCACAGGGGAGCCCGCCACTATCTCTCAGTGACTGGGAAACAGGTTTATAAAGAACAAGGATGCTGATTGACAGCGAGGGAAAGGGGGAAGGGTCCCAAAGCAAGGAAGGAGGAGTGAGCCTGGGCTGTCCCTGATTCCCACTGGCTGGGAGGAGGAGGCACCCAGAGAGGCGGGAAATCAGAAAGATTCCTGAAAGGCTTGGTGCTGATTGACGGCAGTAATGGGGGCGGGAGGGGAAGGGTGAAGTAGACAGTCAGAACTGACACCAATTTATAAGATCCGTTATGAGAAGTTTTCAAGTTCTCACTCCCCAGACACTACCACAGCTCAGGGACTGGACTGTGGGCAGGCTTTGTCCAGTTGGGTTTTTTTTCCTAGTTAGCCATGCACCTCGCATGATTCTAACAGCCTCCAGGGGGCTCTACATGCATCAGGGCTTGAGGCAGTCAGTACCATGGTGCCCTGGGGGAAGGAACAGAAATGGCAGGAGGGCCTTGGCATGTGTAGCAGGCTTCTTAACCTTTTTTGGGTTATGGTCTAGACCAGTGATTCTCCACCTTCCTAATGCTGTGACCCTTTAATACTTGTATGTGGGCAGATCCGCCTAAAGACGGATAGAGGAGCTGTGTCTTGGTTCCTAAGACCATCGGAAATACGTGTTTTCCAATGGTCTTAGGTGGCCCCTGTGACCCCTGTGAAAGGGTTGTTCCACTCCCAAAGGGGTTGCAACCCACAGGTCTAGACCCATCTGGTAAAGCCCAGAAAGATAAAAATAAAATCCATACTGTTGCAAAGGAAACCAGTGCTATTAAAATATAATTAGCCCTCTCAGAAACCCCATCAAAGATGACAGACCAGGTTCCCAGATCTGTAGGGAAGCCTCTTGGATGTGGGCTCTGAGGACCTGAGCCTGCTTTGTGACAGGCACTCGGCTTCTGTGCTTTACTTGATGCTAACAGAGCCTTTATGGCACCATTCAGATTTATGCAAACAAGATTTGGGGGGGCGGGGAATACAGTTTGTTTAAATTAATATGGTATGTTTTTATTGACCTGATAATGACTTCTTATTAAGCTATTCCAAGCCTGTGATTTGGAGAACAAATGCTGATTTGCATTGGCCCAAGGAGTCTCCTCCCTGGGAGATTCCTAGACCAGTGAAGTCACTAGTCATATACTTCATTAATCCACGATGCTGCCATTTGAACAAGGAGCTTCAGCTGCCATTAACCTCCTTGGAAGAAAATCTAAAAAGGTTTGTCTGATTTTTGGATTGGCAATAAACTTGTTATAGTTGGCTAAGGACCTTCATGTAAAGGACCAGAAGGTGAGAACTTCCTGGGCATTATTCTGACTCTAAAGTTTTAGGGAAAAATGCCGTATTTCTCAGGTTTGTCATGGAGTTTTTTTTTTTCCTAGTTGACACACTTGAAAGATGAGCCTCAAGCACCAAGCAGATTTTGTATTTGATCCTTCAGTAATAGGGAACCAGTAGAGTTTATTGAGGGGAGTGAGCTGCCCTTTAGGAAGGCATGTTGGATACTTTACGAGACCCTTGGGGCTCCCAGGCCAATGCAGGAGGTGATGAGGGCCCACACCAGGGTGGTGGCAGTGTCAGGAGGGCCCATGCTTTGGCAGCAGGTTGGAGCTGGGGGGAAAATGAGCAAGGCGTGGAGCTGATACACCAAGTGCTAAGATGAACCTCCCTAGGTGATTGGGAGGAACGGGGAAAGATGAAGAGATGGCTTGGGGCCTGTTGAGTAAAGTAGGCGGCAAGTCAATAAGCCTTTATTTAGCACCTAGTATGTATGCGGCCATGTTCTAAGTGTTAAGGGTAGAAGAGAGTCCCTGCCCTCGTTGAACTTACAATCTAGCAGGGGAGATGGCAGAAGAACAGTTCTGTGTAACCAAGCTACGTGCCTGATACATTAGAAATAATGAAAAGGGAAGGCAGGAGAAGTAAGAGTGGCTGGTGGGAGGGGAGATTTTAGTGAGGACCCAGAAAGGAGGAGGGAGCGTATTCCAGGCTTGGACCACCAGGGGAAACAGCTAGAGCAGAAAATGAAGTGTCTTGTCTGTGGAGCAGCCAGGAGGCTGGTGTCATTGCATGCAAGAGGACACTGAAGGTGTGCCAGGGGAGGAAAATGGAAGAAGACTGAAGGCTAGGGTTGGGAAGGTGAGATCATGAAGGGGCCTCCAGAGTTTATTGAGTAGGGAGGAGTGACATGTGCTTTAGAAAGCCACTTTGGTAACTGAATGGAGGTTGGATCGGAATGGGGAGAGACTAGAGGAAGGCAGACCCCCTCTTTCCCCTCCAGCAGGCTACTGTAATAGTCCAGGTGTGAGGGGATGAGAGCCTATGTTATGGGGGGAGGGGCAGTATTCAAGGAGAGAATGGGGTGTATCAGGGAGATTTCAGCAAAGGTGAAATCAGTAGGCTTTGGGATGTTTCAGGAACAGAGACCAGAGTCTAGGGCAACTACTACCTTGGGAACCTGAGGGTCTGAGAGGATAAGGGGTGCCCTCTTTGAGTATAGAAAAGGTGGTGGTGAGGGAAAGTTTAGGGAGGAAAGATGTTGGATTTGGTTTTGGACACAATGAGTTTAAGATGTTGGAAAGGCAGTTGGAGATTGGAACTTGGAGTAAGCTAGGCAGAATTGGCAGAAAGTGACTTAGGGTATTAAGAGAAGGACTTAGAAATCTTATCAAGGAAGTGGCAGTAAAGAACCAACTGCTGAATAATTAGAGGGAGAAACGGGAAGTCTTCACTGAGATTAGA
Organism: Pseudocheirus occidentalis; assembly: GCA_028646575.1. Lineage (NCBI taxonomy): Eukaryota > Metazoa > Chordata > Mammalia > Diprotodontia > Pseudocheiridae > Pseudocheirus > Pseudocheirus occidentalis. The sequence continues at coordinate 11,786,380 of CM053597.1, read as the reverse complement.
TTACAAGGATCTCCCAGTAGGCTTGGTGACTTCCTACATCTGGGGGGGGGGGAGCATGACTGGGTTTGAAATGGGGGAGGTATGACTAGATGAAGGACCAGAGGGTGAGAGAGAGAGTGTGTGTAAATGAGATCAGCTCCAGGGTGACAGGCTGGAGGTGATGGTGAAGAAGAGTGAGTTAGAGGGAAGGGGTATGGGGGGGGGGGCGGTACCAACATCATAGGATCCTAACTTGAAGGCAGGAAGAGAATTTAGGTCATAAAAGGATGAATTGGAGTTGGAAGAGACCTCAGCCCAGCTGAGCCTGAGCAGGCTATGGGAAACGTGGATGAAGAAGCAGTCACTGGAGAATAGGGGACACCCTCAGGCACCAAGAGGGCTCAGCTGATAGAAGAGAACAGGAATCTCGAGTGCTGGGTGACTTCCTCAGGGTCATCCTCCAGCCCCCCTCTCCAGTTTGCAGATGAGGAAGCTGGGGCAGGGGGCTCATTGACTAGCCTAGTATCCCAGAGGTAGCAAGGGGGTGTAACCTCACGTAGAGCCAGAATAGGGAGGGATAGCCTCTGCCTCCAGAGCCAGCTGCCTTCCCTAACACACATCCTGACAGGGACATTGTTTCTGAGACCGAGGCAGAAGGGACCTTGTTTGTCAGAGCAACAGTAGGAGTGTTGAGTCCTTAAGGATGAAGGCAGTGAGTGCACCAGGCAGAGAGGAAAAGTGTGAGCCCAGTACTGAGTAATGTTCTAGAGGGAGGGAGGAGAATGACCTGAAGACAAGCAGAAGGCAGGAGATGAATGGAGTGAATGTTAAAAGAGGAGAAGCTGCTGGCTGACAGGAATAGAGACCTAGGATTTGGGCTCCTGCTGGAATCAGGTTAGGTTGGCCCAAGGTTTCTGTGCATTCTGAGATGGGAAGTGCCAAAGGAAGCTGTGGAAGAGGGTTAGAGGAGCAGGGAGGGGTGGGAAGAGCCCTCGGCTTGAAGTCCCCAGGGCTGGACTGGAGTGTAGCTCTGCTGCCGAGCTCCGGGACCTGCCCTTCTGTGGCCTCTGCATCTTTACCTGTAAACAGAGCTTGGACTAGATGGTCTTCAGAGTCCCAGTGGAAGCCATCTCTCCTAGGGGAGGGACTGCGATTGAAGTCAGTCATTTGTAGTAAGCAGGAGCCCCTGAGAGGCAGAGAAACTGAGAAGGCTCCCATGGGGGACTGGCACCTTCTCCCTAAAGAGTCAGCAGTGCAATGAGCTGCTAAAAGCGGGGACGGGGGGGGGGGCGTTGAGGGGGCTTAGCAACACTTAGGAAAGAAAGGGTTTGAAGTGCATTTTGTGGAGAATAAAGGAGTTATTTAGGGTTGAAGGACTACCGAGTATTGGTGAGGCTTGTGCTCCATAAATTTATAGAGGGTGAAATAAACCTGATTTTATGTTTTCTCCAGCAGTGCCTGAGAGAGCAGGAGTGGAAGAATCAGGGTGGGGGGGCCAGGAGTGAGGTTCATTAGTTGGAGTTGATATCAGAAGATAAGAGGAAGCAGAAAGTGTATGTGGTAAGTAAAGCCCTAGTTGGGGAGAAGAGGACAGGGTCAGGGCCCTAGAGGTAAATGGAGGCAGTCCTGGGGGCTCAGAGCAGCAAAGGATTAAAAGGCTGAATGAATGGACTTCTTTGATTGGACAGTGATGACCCTGGGGCTAATGAGGTCATTCACACTGAAGTCTCCAGTGATGAAGATGTCAGTGGCTGGATGAGGGGATTCTGTGAACCTGTCCCAGTGTTAGGGCTCTTTGACCTCTGAATGATGTGGTTACAAGAGAGCTCTTTACTTTGTATTTAGGAGAAAGGGGGCAGCTACAGTTAGGCGCCCTGATGGAGGCACTCCTATTCCCACACTTGCTTGGCTCCTTCTCTGATTTATCTCCAGGATCACCCCCAGTGCCCGCTGGCAGCTCATCTCCTTTGAACATTTATTCTCTTTCTCTACATGAGAGCCTGGTTTCCTTTCGTTCTTCCCTTATTGCTGGGTAGAAAAGCCTCCTTTCTGTACTCTGTGTTTAGTGGGGCTTCCCCTAGTCTACTTGTTACCATTGTTATGCTGGAGACATTTTAGCCAGCGTCTCCTCTGAATTATTCTTACAGCAGTAAGTTGTTCTGTCTGTCCGTCCCAGCTGGGCTTTCTCTTTAAAAAGTCCAAAGAACACACGTCTAGCCTAGCTTTTCCTCCTCGCATCTAGTTCTAATCCCTTTAATCACTTTCTCCACACTTTTGCAGACCCCTTCAGTCCCCCACTAACTATGGTTAGCCCTGACTGCCTAGAGCAAATGCTCTTGCACTCCCCTCTCCTCGTCTTTTTAAGTAACAGCTCTTTGCTGACTCTGTTTTACACCCTGCCCTGCTGCCATCTTTCCCTCCTTTTTCTGGAACTGTACAGTCACCCTCCGCCCCTGGGTGTAGTCAGCTTTTACTTCCTCGGTGGGAGGGTTATTCTATAGCAAACACCACACACCTGAGCTGGAGCTGAAAGTAAGGGTGCTTTTAGCCCCCTGACTTTTCCTTCTCCCAAGTGGTTCTGATGTCACATGGATTTTGCAGCCCAGCTAGAGTAGTTAGGGAAAGATTTTTGAGCCAAGGATCCTGGGGCCTCCCACATCCCTTGCTCAGGCACTAGGAAACAATGACTGCCCCTCCTGTCGCCTGCTTCTCCTTGCCAAATAATCCAGAATGCCGCAGCTAAAATAATCTCTCTCTGGTCCTTTGGATTGTTAATGCTTTGCCTGCCTGTCATCCTTTGTGTGAATTCTTAGCCAGTCATGATCGGTGGCAGAGACTGTATGCTGCAGGCTCACACTTCTGCCCATAGTGGCCTCTTAGCATGGTTGTAAGGAAAACATTCTCCAGAGCTTTCTGCACCTTGTGGATGGGATGTTGGGATGTTCATGCTCCTCCCTCTCTTACCTTCTCTTTCTCATCTCATTGTAGGATCAGAGAATCTAGAATCTACTTGGTGGACATGTACTTAGGAGCCATTTCGGCTAAGCCCTTATTTCACAGAGAAGGAAACTTGCTCCTGGAGGAGAAGAACTAGTGAAGTTCCCATGGGGGTTACAAACCCTGCATGTAGGACATTCCCGTCTCTCTTTGCCCCCCAAATAAATAAAAGCTGGCTGAGATCCTTCAGGTTAGAGCTGGAAAGAGCTATTAGGAGTTGTCACCATTTTGCTCATGAAAGGGAGTGGGCCCCGTGCTCAGACTGTGACTCTGATAAAGGAAAAACATTGAATACAGAAGGAGGAGCAGGAGAGATAAGCCCAGAGAGTGGAATTGGCAGTGTACATACACTTATAAAAGCAAGGATGCTTGGCCCTGTGGACAAGCAGCATGAAGCCATGGAATGACAGAATCTCAGCAGGAAGGGACCTCCAATGCTGCCTAGAGCAACCCCTGCCTGAGTAGAAATGCGCCTTCCTGAAGGCTTCCAGGGAAGGAGAACCCACTGGCCTTGCTAGGTACCCGTGCTCTTGGTTAGGAAGATTTCCTTAGGTCTTGCCAAAGGACATTGCCTCTGCAGACAGGACCTTGGTTCAGATACCACCCATGATGCTGTGCAACCACGGGGAAACACCTTCACCTCCTTGGACTCTAGATTCTCCCTCTGTAAAATGAGGGGCTGCACTAGCTGACCTTGAAGCCCTCTCCCAGTCCCAGCTCTGTGATCTCTGTGCTGGTGGAATGTCTGTTCTTTACTTTCCCTTCTGCCCTTTGGGATCAAGCAGAACAAGCGGGATTCTTTTTCACATGACTATCTTGTCTTAGTAATCATCCCTACTTCCTTCCCCCACCTATCCTTTGCTGTGGTCTCCAGGCTGGCCTGAGTGCATCAAAGTCTGGAAACTGGCCAGTGTCCTTCCTGGAAGGTGTGCTCAGAACTGGCTCTTTAGATGAGGGAAGTGAAGGGCAAGTGAGCATTGATTAGCAGCTCCTGTGTGCCAGGCACCATGCTAAGAGCTGCCATGCCAGAGTGGCCCTGAGCTCCCAGAAGGCAGGGCCTGCTTCTTACTTTTTTCTTTTTACTGCCAAGGTCGCCACATTGCCATTCTTGCTCACACTGGCAGCTGTATGAAGCCTTGGCGGTTTGAATTGGACTCTCTAATGGAAGTATCGGGTGAAAACCAGAAGGTCTAGTATGAAGTCCGAGGAAATACCCCCAAGGAAGTGACGGGAAGGAGGAAAACCAGAACACAGTGAGGAGAACCGCAGGGGTCAGAGTAGGAGATGCTTAACAGAGGCCAGGAGATTGGGAATGAATGTGAGGTCATCAGATTGTATAAGACATACCTCAGCCTGAAGCCTGAGGGCTTTTGTCTTCATCAAGCTCCTCTACAACTTTGTCCCCAGCAACTGATGGTTTATTACATGCTGCCCCACAAAACAAGTGGCTCAAAACCCCACTTTACCAACTCTTCTCTTTGTCTTTCCAAGAAGTACCTGGGAACCCTGATTTTTTTTCTGGTTTCATTTATAGCTGGGTATGATTTCATCTCCTCCAGCAAGAGACCCCTTGTTGGTCATTGGACAAGAATCTTGGACAAGAATCTCGTTGTTAGCTTATCACAAAGTTTGTTGTTGGTCTAAAAATTGTGATTCTTATCACCCCCGGCCCCTCTCCTGCCACCTAGTTACTGGAGAAGTTGAAGAGGGTTGCATTGAACCAGTTGCTGTTTTAAATTATTCTTTTGTTTCCTGGGTTGGTAGGGATTAAGAAGTTTCCTCTCCTATCCGCCAGTCTTCTGGGAACGTGCTTATTCATGATTTCATCTCCTGGTTCTTAGAAAACAGACACCATCTGTTTGTGGGGCTGCCCTCGAAGCCTTTGCACCAGGGCACACCTTACCAGAGCTTATGCTCAGCCAGCTGGCAAAACCTTGGAGAGCCCAGGGTGAGGTGACCTGCACACCGTGATGAGGCGTGGGAAGAGGCCTTTATGGAGTCCTGGTTCAGTGTAGTTATAGAAAAAAAGGATGATAGGGCAAAAAACATGGGAAGATATGGTTCATGAGACATAAGTGAGGGAGACCTTGCTTGTGCTTTATACTGGAACTTCATGCCTCCGTATCATGAACACTTTATATGTCTTGACAGTAAAACAAACAAACAAAACCCCTTATTATTGACATGGAAATTATTCCTAAATCTGGATTCTCTGCCCAGTGAGATGATGTATGTGTCAGAACTAAATTAGAATCTATACCAAATGAGAACAAAAAATCAGAGAGAAAATGAAAACAAAAAGTAGGGTTAGAAAATGGAGAGGGTTAAGCTCAATGTTAGACAGCGGTGAGATGTTTAATCTTGAATTATATGAAGAAGCTATTAAAACATTAAAAAGGAGACTGGGGCAACAGAAATTTAATGTGCATCAATGGTAAGAGTTTGATCTGGAAGTCAAACTAGTGTAAACCAACTGTCCTTGCAGTCAGCATTGTGACACACGCACACATTGACATTATCTATGTTGTATTGTATTTTTAAGTGTTTTGTCAAATATTTCCAAGTTACATTTGAATCTGGTTCTGTGAAGGCAGATCTGCATTGAACCAAATTTGAAGCCTCTGAACTACCACAACAAAGAGACCCAAAGGGTCAGGAAACACTTTATTTAGCAAATGGTTGACTTGCCAGATGGAGAGAGGCAGCTGTGTTGGGATGTGTCATCGTGTCTCATGAAGTAGAGAGGAGTGATGGTGGGGAGTGAAATGAATTAAAGAAGGTTCAGCAAGTTACCTAGCTAGATGAAAATGTCAAGGGGACCACAAACAGAAGAAAAATGGAAAAGATTTGCAAAAATAATTCTCAACAGCTTTTTCCCTGCCATCAGGGGTGGTGGAAGCTCCTCACTTGACTCCTGATGTTCTAACACCTAAAGAAAGTGAGACTTGAAGAACATCCAAATAGTCAGTCTGCTGGGGGCAGGGAGATATTGAGGGACGGACAGACAGGGCATCTGAAGAAGAGGAAAGCAGAGGGGAGAGTGTGGGGGGGAGGTGAATTTCAGACTTTCCAAATCCTTAGAGAGGTGACCAAGAGTAACTATCACCATGTAGCTCTATTCTCCTGTCTATTCCAAATCTTAACGAATCATCTAGAGATGAATTGAGAGAATTCTCAATGAAGGTATAGTAGACAACAAGCAGACTCCCCAGGGGCCTCCAGACACACTGGGTGGACCCAAGTGGCAAGGTTTCAGGCCATGAACAAGAACCCCATAGCATGGACAGCGTGCATGGTGAGATCTGCAGCATTGGGAAGGGACTCCCAAATCCCGAGCAGAAGGAGCACACCAGTTGTGACCTGAGAAAGGCACTTGTTTTGGGACACGTTGCTTATCTGGCTACTATGTCATAAAAGGTCTTAGATCGTTTTCTAGAACAGATATGTTAAAGCCATGGCCAGCAGTGCTCGGGAGTGTTGCGTGAATCAGATTGAAATGTAAGTAACAAAGAGTTACTAAGAGAAATAAAAAGGAAATAGAACATATTGTTAGTCATGTCTTACTCTTTGTGACCATCATTCTTTGCTGTCTCCTTTTCCTTTTGCCTTCAGTCATTCCTAACATCAGGGTCTTTTTCAGTGAGCCCCGTCTTCTCATTATGTGGCCAAAGTATTTCAGCTTCAGCATTTGACCTGCCAGTTATATCCTGAATTAATTTCTTTAAGTTTTGACTTGTTTGATCTCCTTGCTATCCTCTCAAAGACTCTCAAAAATTTGAAAGCGTCATTCTGTAGTGCTCAGCTTTCCTTATGGTCCAGCTCTCACAGCCATATATTGCTACTGGAAAAAACCACAGCTTTGACCATTTGGATCGTTGTCAGTGAGATAATGTCTCCGCTTTTTAGTCTGCTGTCCCAGTTTGCCATAGCTTTCTGTCCAAGGACCAGGCGTCATTTAATTTCACGAGTGCAGTCACCATCTGCAATGATCTTTGAGCCCAAGAATATAAAATCTGACACTACTTCAATCGCTTCTTCCTCTGTTTGCCAGGAAGTGAGGGGAGCAGGTACCAAGATCTTAGGTTTTTAGTGTGAAGCTTCAGACCAGCTTTTGCACTCATCTCTTTTATCCTTATCAAGAGGCTTCTTAATTCTGACTTCTCATGGGAGTTTTTATACTTGTCTCATTTTTATACTTTTTCTGTTTGCATATATGTGCATGTTGTCTTCCCTCCATGTACTCAGTGATGAGACTGTATTGACCTACATGCAGTTCCTGCACAAAATACTCCAGCTCCCACCTCTCTGTGCCCTAGCTGCCCCTCTCCTCATTACCACCTCTTCGTTTCCCAGGCTTCCTTCATGATTCAGTTTAAATCACAACTGCAGATAGCCTTTCCTGGTTCCTTCCATGTTTAGTGCCTTCCCTTTCAAACTGCTCTCTATTTCCTCTGTGTAGCTCTTGTATGTACCTAGCTGTTTACACGGTGTTTCCTTTGTTAGACTGCCAGTTCCTTGACAGTAGAGATTGTTTGCTTCTCTTTGTATCCCCTAGCTTAGCCGAGTGCCTCGCACATAGTAAATGTGCTTGTTGACTGACTGCCGAACTCTCATCATTCATAGTTTCTCCTATTTGCAGTTTCTTTTGTAATAATAAGATTTCATTGCATTCATACACCAGTTAGCCATTCCCTAACAGCCAAGCATTCACTTTGTTTCTGGTTCCTTACTGCCACAGAAAACACTGTTATGAATATTTTGTTATGTTTGTGGTTTTTCTTTACATCTTTGACTTACTTGGAATATGGGCCCTGAAGTGTGGGAGCTTTGATTCAGAGGGACTGAACTATGCTGACCTCTCCCAACAGCCTGCCTTCTGTAGTCTCCTCTGACAGTGACTATTAGTATATTGTGGTCTCTTTGCCAGTTTGCTATACATAAGGTGGACCTTCCAAATTGTTTACAACTAGCTTCAGTTTTCATTGACTCTTGTCCTTTCACCACTTACTTATGAGAGGAAACATAGGGAAAATTATTTCACATAAAAGAGGTACAAAAGGAAGAGCTTTTATAATGGAGCGAAAATGAAAGGGAATGGCGGAGAATGGGAGAATGAATTAAAACCTACAGTCCAATAATATGTTGTTTATGAGAAACATACTTTAACAAACACAACAGTAAAAATAAGAGGCTGGAATAGAATCTATTATGCTTCAGTTGAGGTTTACAAAGGCAGCAGTAGAAATCATGATCAAGCAAAACCAAAAATAGATCTAATTAAAAGAGATAAGCAGGGAAACTACATTTTTTTTAAGTACCATAGACAATGAATATCAGTACCAAACGTATGCTTCAAATGTATGCAAAGTATCCAAATTTTTAAAGGAAAAGTTAAAATGATTTACAGAAAGAAATTGTAAAACTGTACTAGTGGGGACCTCAACTTTCCCCTCTCAGAATTAGATAAGTCTAACCATAAAATAAACAAGAAGTTAAGGCAATGGATTGAATTTTAGGAAAGTTATATATAATAGACCTCTAGAGAAAATTGAATGGAGATAAAAAAGAGTATACCTTTTCCTCAGCTGTACATGGCACTTTCACAAAAATTGATTACGTATTAGGGCATAAAAACCTCATAGCAGAAAAACAAATATTACATGTATCCTTTACAGACATTAATGTAATAAACTAAAAATTATATTCAATAAAGGGCCATGGAAACAGATAAAAAATTCATTGGGGGTGGCTAAGTGGTACAGTCACCAGTGGTACAGAGCACCAGCCCTGGAGTCAGGAGGATCTGAGTTCAATTCCGGCTTCAGGCACTTAACACTTACTAGCTGTGTGATGTTGGACAAGTCACTTACCCCAATTGCCCTACCATCCCCCTCCAAAAAAAGCAAAAAAAAAAAAATCATTGAAACTAAATAATTACAAGGTATGAGGACCAGAGAACAAATCATAAAAATAATAATTTCATTAAAGAGAATGACAAACAGTGAGACAGCATACCAGAATTTATGGAATCCAGCCAAAACCTTATTTAGGGGAACTTTTATGATTCCGAATGTTTACATCAGTAAAATAAAGAGCAGATCAGTGAATTGGGCATGCAATTTTAAAGAAAACTAGAAAAAGAACAAAAATTACCAACTAAACACCAAATTAGAAATCCTGAAAATCAAAAGAGGGATTAGTAGAACTGGAAGTAAGAAAACCAAACTAGGAGATGGAAAAGCAATAAAATGGACAAACCACTGGTCAGTTTGATTTAAAAAATAGAAAAATTATGAATATCAAAAATGAAAAGAGTAAGTTTGCCACCAGTGAAAATTAAATTACAGCAATTATCAGGGACTGTTATATGCCATAAATCTAACTGTCTAAATGAAATCAATGAATATTTACAAAAATATAAATTGCCCAGATTAGCAAAAGAGGAAATAGAATCCTTAAATCACCCTATTTTAGAAAAAGAAACTGAGTGAGCCATAAATGAGTACTCTAGGAAAAAAATTCTCAGGACCTTATGGATTCATAAGTAAATTCTACTAAACATTTAAAGAATAATTAATCCCCAAACTACATTAACTTTTTGGCAAAATAAGCAAAGAAGTAGTCCTTTTGTGACACAATTTGTCCATCCTTTTGTGACACAAATATGGTGCTTATACCTAAACCAGGAAGAGCCAAAACAGAAAACTATACATTTCCCCTAATGAATATTGATAGAACATTTTTAAGTAAAATACTAGCAAGAAGATTGCAAGGATCATCCACTATGACCAGGTGGGATTTGTACCAGAAATTCAAGGCTGGTTCAGTATTAGGAAAACTCAGCATTATTGACAGTATCAACAGCAAAAATCATATGATTATGTGAATAGATAGAGTAAAAGCTTTTGACAAAATACAACACTCAATCCTATAAAAACACTAGAAGGCATAGGAATAAATAGCTTAAAAGGATAAGTAGTTTCTTTCTAAAGCCATCAGCAAGCATTATCTGTCATGAGGATAAGCTAGAAGCCTTCCCAGTAGGATCAGGATTCCCATGATCACTACTATTATTCAGTATTGTACCCGAAATGCTGTAGCAAGAAGAGAAGAAAAGGAAATGGAAAGAGTTAGAATAGACAGTGAGGAAACAAAACTACCACTTTGTAGATGATATGATGGTTTACTTAGAGAACATTTGAAATAGTTAACAAATCTAGCAAAGGTGCGGGATATAAAATCAACCAGTATAGGTCATCACCATTTCTATATGTCATTACCAACAGAGCCCAGCAGGAAGAGATGGAGAAATACTTAAAATAATTGTAGACAATATAAAATACTTGGTAGTCTGTGTACCAAGACAAACTCAGAAACTATATGAACAAAATTACAACATACTTTTCATATATAAACAATTAAAGAGATATTTATTGTTCATGGGTAGGTTGAGCCAACATAACAAAAATGACAATTCTACCTAAATTAATCTTCTCATTTAGTGCCATACAAATCAGACTTTCAAAAAATTATTTTATAGTAGTTTTAATCATGTTCTTGGACAATCCCAATACTATTCTAGAGTCTATCCGTTGTAAATGGGGAAAAAAACAACAACCCAAAGCCAAACATTCTAATGCTGTTTTAACTAAAATTTCTTTTTTTATCCTATGAGTTCAACATGTTCATACTATAGAATCATGGAGCCTGTTCTGCAGTTGCAAATGTAGATTATGTATGTGTATGTGTTTTTGAAATAGAAAGACTTTAAAAGTATTCCTTTACAGTGGTTCTCAAAGCTCTCCCACATCCTGTGGGATTGGATTTTGTTTTGTTAGATTCTGTAAATAGGCAAAACAAATTTTGTTTTTTGAAAAAAAGCTTATTGCTTACTATTATATGTGAGCTAAAAGAACAGATATAATTGCTATCAACTTAGGAAAGCATAATGACTGTCATATTTCTCCTACTCACATTTTCAAGGGGAATTCACTTTATAAAAGTACATGGGAGCAAAACCACCATAAAATATAGTTATAGAAGCCTTTTTATATTAAAAATAGTCCATAAACCCACGTAGATACCAACTAATTTGTTAGCTACAATAAAACCTTTAAGTACTCATAGTTTGTCTTTTAAAAGTGAACAGAAAATATTTTGCAAAATAGAATTTTAAAGGAGCATTATGAAACAATGTAGGTGGTTAAATTCCAAGTACTCTTTTAAATTTGCCTTACATAATGAAATCTATTGTAGAAGATTGGAAAGCAGCTTTGTGGTCTAGTTCTATGTAGGAAGGCCTGTGCATTCCTGTGGTCCATTTCTCCACCGAAGGGGCCTGCTGTGGTCGTGTGGCCCTGCTTGGTGAAGCCCTTTGTGTGGGAATAAAATGGGAGGGTCTTCTGCATCCAACTGCGTTTCGTGGTTTTCACATATTGTCCTGAAGGCAGTACATCAGCTGCAGTGCTGAACTTGGAATCAGGAAGGCCTGAGTTCAAATCTGGCCTCACATATTTCCTCGCTGTCTGTCCCTGGACGTAATCTCTTCATCTCTGCCTGCCTCAGTTTCCTCATCTGTAAAATAGGGGTTATAGCAGCCCCCACCTTGCAGGTTATTATGAAACTTAACTTGGATGATCTGTTGCATAGTGCTCAGTACATGCTAGCTCTTAATATTTTTAATAGCTTTAGAGTTGACACCATAGAAAGGTATCTTATCCAGCTTTCCTATTTTACAGATTGAGAAGCTGAGACCTAGAGAAGGGAAATGCCTTTTCTCAGATGGCCCAGCTAGTCCAGTGCTGAGCCAAGCTGGGCTCCCGAGTCCCGCTCCTTTGACTCTTAAGTCCAGTGTTCTTTTCTTCTACCCATGCTGACCTTCCCCCACTATGTGACCCATTGATAGGTGACAAAGCAACATTCAAGGGGTGAAACTTTGAGGAGAGATTGTTTTGGGTTTGATGGGTATTTTTTTCCTAAAGCCTTTTTATCTTCGGGATGGGCATCAAGAACTATCCTGACTTGAAAATGGTCAGAAATCAACAGGGGGAGAAAGAGGAAAAGCCAAAGCTTCCAGATGATAATTAACTTGTAGGTCAGCCAGCTAGCATTGGATGCCTGCTATGTGCTAGAGTCCGTACTTGACTCGGGAGATAGAAATACAAAAACAAGGAGGCACAAGCTGCAAGTGTCAGGGAATTCGTGGCCTCTAGGAAGACATTCCCAGCCAAGTCAGCGCAGGGTGTATCCTCAAGGGCCATCAGATGGCAAGTGTGGATGACGAGCCAGTTGTGTGCCAGGCCTAGGGGAGAGACAGAGAAAGGCAGGAGACAGGCCCTGGCAGGGGAGCGCTGCCCTGGGGCCCAGGAACAGCCAGGCTGGAGGCAGTGAGTGGGAGAGTGAGGCCTTAGAATGTCTCTGCTCCTCTGCGGCAGGTGATGGAGAGAACAGCACTGGTTAGCACTTACGGGTGCTCAGAGCCCTTAGGAGGGGCTTCAGAGATGTTTATCGACTGATTAGGTTGATCCTCACAACAGCCTGATCTGGGCAGGATGGGCCTGTGAGGAGCAAGTACCATTGTGCTTTTTTTTAAAAAGAAAAACAAATAGTTATTGTCAGGCCAAACCAGATAGTCCATCTCCTGGCTCTGGCGTTTTCTCTGGCTGTCCCTCATGCCTGGAATGCTGTTCTCCGTTCTCTGTGCCCCCTGGCTGCCTGGGTAGCCCCCCTCCTCTCCCAAGAAGCCTTTTCTGATGCCACTTAATTCTGGTGCCTTCCCTCCGGTGATTACCAGGAGCTGATCCCATATGTGTCTTGGTTCTGTGTGATAAGTTTTCCTGTCGCCTCCCCCATTAGCTCCCAGGAGCTCCTTTAGGGGAGGACTGTCTTTTGCGTTTCTTTGTATCCCCAGCCCTTAACACAAAGCCTAGCAAATAGTGGGTGCTTAATACATGCTTATTGGCTAACTCTAAAATTTTATTTTTTGTGGGTTTAGTAGTCACTTAGTTTCACCAGCTCTTTGAGGGGGAGAAACATTTATCATTCTACCTTGGGTTCTAACTTAGAGTTTACTATATCTAATGATTCATCGTAATTTTGTTTTTCCCTTTTTTCTTTTCTCAGCAGCAGGAGCAGCAATGCAGCAGGTACTAGACAACCTCACCGAGCTGCCCTCATCTTCAGGGGCGGGAGAAATCGACCTCATTTTCCTCAAGGGCATCATGGAGAACCCGATTGTGAAATCCCTGGCCAAGGTGACTTCTTTTGTTCATGGAAACATGGGAAACTGTTCTTTGGAAGGACTACAGTTCTTCAAACGTTAGCATTGCAGACAGTGCCTGTGACAGCGTCATTTTAGTTGACAAATGATAATCCCTATCTCATAACAAAATCCTAAAGTGTTCAGTAAACCAATTTTCTTCTTACATTAAAAACAGAATTTCATTGCTTCTATGGACCCAGCTCTTCCTCCTCATGGTTAGAGAGATCCCAGGTGCATCTAGACAGAATCACAGATGAAGTTAGAGTAGGGAAGGGCTTTAGGAATCATTTATTCCGATCCCTTGACTCATTTCACAAATAAGAAACCAAGTCTCAGCAGGGTCAAGTGGCTTCTTCCCCCTCCCCCATACCCCTAAGAGTCTTGTTCGCCTTGAGTCTGGGAGCTGAGGAAAGACTGGGTTTAATCCCAGCATTCCGGAATCCCACAAAGGGCCATCTGAACGTCCCTCTTGCACTGTCTCTGGGCCACTTGATCCCCTCCACGAGGGCTTCAGATGCTCTCTGTGGTGACAGGGAGGCTCCTATTGGGCTGGGAAACTCATGCAGCATCTGTGGCACAGTTTATCTTGGACCTCCTTGTCTCCCAACCTCTGATTGTCCTTATGGCATCTCCTCTCCCAGATATTGCACCAGAGGCTTGCTCCTTCCTTTTCTATGTGGGATCCATGCATCTCTTTCTTGACCAGACTTGTCCCTTCATTCGTAATGTTCTTTGCCGTGTTTCTGGCCAAGGTCAGACCATTTTTCTTAGATTCCTGAAGCCCCCGTTATTTCCAGTTATGGAGCCAGCTTCTGTCAACCCATCCCGGCTTGGTTCTAGAGTCCCTGTGGCCACCTCCTGCCCAGGCTCCTCCCGCGCTCATGTTGGCTTCAGTCGACTCCTGGGACATTGCTACACTTGTGTTTCTTGGGCAGACCATGAATTTGCTTCCTTAAACTTGTTCTTGAACAGCTTTCCTGCATGTTCTTGCCTCCTATCCACTGTCCCCTAGGAGATTTCCCGTGGGAAGGATGCTTATTCTCGAGCCTGCTCCTCCGTCTTGGGCTGCTGGCACACGGGTTAAAGGACAGAGCCCTTCCCTCTGCAGAAACACAGTTCTTGTGAAGGGCTCTTTCCACCCACAGACCATGGCCCAGTGGAGATCATCTGCATCCAAGTCCCAGCTTGGCTGCTGGGCCTCAGTGCTATCGTCTGTAAGATGAGGTGGTTGGACAACACGCGCCTGAAGGGCCTTTGTGGCTCTAGACTTGGGGTTTGTGAACTGGCAACAGTTCCCAAATTCAGACTAATAAACTATGAAATCAGTCAGTGAATGCAGATTCAAAAGCAGTAAGCCCAAAAGTTAATCAAAAAGCTTCCATCTTTGGAGTTCCCAGGACAGCAACAGATCTTTCCATTGACTTTGAAATTACTTTAACTTTGTTTTGAGCCTTGGGGTTCTGGCTTTTAAAAACTCATTGATTTTTTTGTTATTTCTGCACTTGGGCTTATGGATCTAGAACAGAAAATGTAGCTGGACGCTGCGCTGAGCTTGGAGCTGAGGGGCAGGAGCAGGAGAATAGGGGATGGCTCTGGGACATCCAAAGCCTTTTTGAGGATTCCCACCCTGTGGCAGTGGTGGCAGAGAAAATGGCCAGGAGCTGGTCAGGACAAAGGACTGGAGCAGCAGCCTTAAATGAGGGTGATGAGGAGTCCGAGAGGTCAAGGGGAGGGGGCAGTGTCGGAATGGCAGTCAGCCTGGCTGACAGCACAGATGCGAGGTCGGGGCCGAGGCTGCTCAGCAGCAGGCCTTGGGCGGGCTGTGCCGAGCGGATGCCACTGAATGGAACCACGGCTGCTCTCCTCCTCCCTGGCACCACTGAGTGGAACCACGGCTGCTCTCCTCCTCCCTGATGGCTAGATCATGAGCACTTGGTCCTCTCTTTCACACTCGCTCATCTCATCTGTCCCTTCACCAGCCAGGGCAGGGCTCTTCCTTGTTTGAAGTCCTTGCTATTGCTTCTCCCTACCAGCACTGCTCTGCACAGCTCGTTATATAGGCGCCCCTCTGGCCACGGGTCCTCTAGATCTTATGCTTTCATTGCTGTGTTTTCATTTCATAAGATGGATGGAGAATGAAATGTCATTGACCTATTTTTTAAAATACAAAAAACTGATAACCTCAGAAACCCTTCTCCGTGTTTGTTTCCTTGACGTGAGAGTAATTTTTAAGTGGCAGGATTAATGTTTATTGCATCATTTGTCTAATCTAGAACAGTCTGTAAATTCTGGAGAGAATAAAGTCTCCTCAGTCAGCATTTGGTTACTATTGTTTCTGAAAGGAGTTTTGGCCAACTTTTTTTAGATCTTCCATGAATTTATGGCAAAATTTGCATTTGGGGATCAGGATTAGACTGAATTATAAATCTTATCATACAGCTTAAAAATTGACTGAAAAATTTGTGTGCATGTGTATGACAAAATGAAATTTAGCTTATATGAGTCAAATATCAAAATAGAATAATTTTAAAATAATCTTTATGAAAGATTAATGAATCAAGAAGAAAACTAATTGAATCAGAAAGAATGAAAAGTTATATTCCTGTTAATTTACATTTGTCATGATTTCAGGCTCATGAAAGACTGGAAGATTCTAAACTTGAAGCCGTCAGTGATAATAACTTGGAACTAGTGAATGAGATTCTTGAAGACATCAGCCCTTTAATAAATGTAGATGAAAACGTGGCCGAGCTGGTCAGTATTCTCAAGGAGCCTCACTTTCAGGTAACCTTTCTCCCTGACCTACCTCTAGCCCTTGGCCATATAACCCATCTTTTACTGGTGAAGTTTCCAAATGGCTTGATTTTATATCCTCAGAATGGTCCATGTTTTCTTTTGTCATCCTCCGACTCTTGTGAAGAGTCTCCATTTTGTTTGTGATTTCCCATTTTATTTCTGTCATACATCCATCTGGAACTGATCTTGTTGTATATAGTGTGAGTTTTGATCTAGACCTAATTCCCGCCGTACTGCTTTCCAATTTTCTCAGCAGTTTTTATTTTGAATAGCCAATCCTTACCCAGGCAAATGAGGGCTTTGGGTTTGTCACACACTTTGACACTTGGTTTTTCTGTGTGGGGTTGTGTGCCTAATCTGCCCCATTGATCTTTATTTTAATAAGCATGTGATCATGCTTTCTAATAAAATTTGAGCACCAGTCCTGCTAGATCCAGATCATAATGAGGGGCCCAGCCCTGATCCCTGGGGCTCTCCATTGGAAATCTCCTTCCAGATGGAAGCTAGTCATGATTTCTCTTGGGAACCAGCCTTTATGAATCCACCTAATTGCATTATTGTCCAGTTGGCCTCTCTCCATCTTTTCTACAAGAAAAAGAGAGATCATTTATCCAGTGATTTGATAAAAATATTGGCAAACAATTGCCAGGGCATCCCAATGATTTGTTAGCATCATAGTCCTGGCCAGAAAGATCCTGAGGCTCATCTGGGCTGACTCTGCCTGTCCCAGATTGAGTTCCTGGGCTCCCTGATTTGGGCACTTTTTTTCCTAGATGCTTACTGATTCTCTTTTTTAAAAAAAAGTTTGATTTGTTTATTTACTTTTAGTTTACAGAATTCAGTTCTACAATCCCTTGAGTTTCGAATTTTCTTCCCTCCCTTCTCCCCTCCCCCCATAGTGGCTTGTAATCAAGTATAGGATCTGCAAATATTTTCACATTGGACATTAGTCTGGTTGTATAGAAGGGTTATAACAGATGGAGTGAACAATGGGAAAGAGGAGACAAAATCAAACATGGAAAAGAACAAGAGCGGCTAGTTTGCTTCGATCTCCATTTAAACTCTGTTCTTTCTAGATCTTTCTCTGAATGTAGACATCTCCTTCCATTCTGAGTCTTTTAGAGTTGTCTTACAACCTTGTGTTGCTGAGAAGAGTCCAGTTTATCAAAGTTGGTCGTCACACATATGATGTGTCTATGATTGTGTACAAATTTCTCCTGATTCTGCTCTTCTCACTTAGCATCAGTTCATATAAGCTTCTCCAGGTAAATATGAAGTCCATCTCCTCCCCATTTCATATAGCACAATAATAATCCATCACATTCATATACCACAACTTGTTCAGCCATTCCCCAATGGATGGGCATCCCCTTAATTTCCAGTTTTTTGCCACCACAAAGAGAGCTGCAATAAATATTTTTGTACATATGGTTCTTCCTCCTGCTTATATGATCTCTTTGGGATACAACCCTAGAAGTGGTATTACTGGTTCAAAGTGTATGCAATTATTTATAGCCCTTTGGGCATAATTTCAGATTGCTCTCCAGAATGTTGCATCAGTTTACAACTCTACCAACAATGCATTAGTGTTCCAATTTTTCTTTCTTTTTTTTTTGGAGGGCAATTGGGGTAAGTGACTTGCCCAAGGTCACGTGGCTAGGTTTTGTGTTAAGTGTCTGAGGCTGGATTTGAACTCAGGTCCTCCTGACTCCAGGGCCGGTGCTCTATTCACTGCGCCACGTAGCCGCCCCCATGTTCCAATTTTTCCACATCTTCTCCAACATTTGTCATTTTCCTGTTTTGTCATCTTAGCCAATCTGACTGGTGAGATGTGGTGCCTCAAAGTTATTTTGATTTGCATTTCTCAAATGACTAGTGATTTAGAGCATTTTTCATATACTTATAGATATCTTTAATTTCTGCCTCTGAAAATTGCCTGTTCATATTCTTTGACCATTTATCAATTGGGGAATGACTAATATTCTTTTTTTTAATTGACTTTTGTTTATTTTTAGGTTAAATCATTCATTTCCACGAGATTTTGAGTTACAAATTTTCTCCCTGTCTTCCCCTTACCCACCACCCCAAAACAGCGATCCCACTGTATACCCCTCCCCCAATTTGCTGTCTCCTATATCCTCCCCCATCACCCCTCTGACTTTCCGGTAGGGCAAGATGGCTCTCCCTACCCCTGTATATCTTATTACCCAGTTGCATGTAAATAATAATAATAATGATATACACACACACATATTTTTTAACATTTGATTTTAGAACTTTACATTTTAGATTCTTTCCCTTCCTCCCTTGTCACCCACCTCCACTGGAAAGACAAGCACTTCAATACAGGCTGTACATGTGTAGTTACATAGAACATCTCCACAATGGACATACTGTGAAAGACTGACTATATTTTCTTCCTTCCTATCCCGCCCCCCACTTGTTCTATTCTCTACTTTGTCCCTGTCCCTTTACAAAAGTGTGTGCTTCTAACTACCCTCCCCCCCAACCTGCCCCCTTCCATCCTCCCCCTCTCATCTCCTTCCTCCCTACTTTAGAGGGTATGAATGATTTGTATTCTTAAAGATGAGACTCACTTCCCTGTATATTTTAGACATGAGGCCTTTATCAGAGACACCGGCTGTAAAAATTCTTTCCCAATTTCCTACTTCCCTCTTAACCTTGGTTACATTGGTTTTGTTTATACAGAAACTTTTCAATTTAATGTAATCCAGATTATCCATTTTGCATTTTCTGATGCTCTCTGACTCTTGTTTGGTCATAAACTAGTAAAAGTTCTGTGTTTAAACACTATCATCTAGTAATCGCCTGACTGCTTTCCTTCCCTGCTCCACAGACCTGACAGGTAAACTCTTCCTTGCTTCTCCAGATTGCTTACAGCATCAGCCTTTATACACTAGCTCATGGACCCATTTAGACTTGACTTTGGCATACAGTATCTTACTGATCCTCTGAATCATAATTTTGCGACATTTTCTAGAAATCAAAGTTACATTGACTATCTCCCTTTTCTAACAAAACTAAACTTCCTTTAAATAACCATAAAATGTTGTTTAAATTCTCATTACAAATTGAGGTCGTGTCATACAACTTTTAAAGCTGTTGTAACTAGTAAAAGTTCTGTGTTTAAACACTATCATCTAGTAATCGCCTGACTGCTTTCCTTTCCTTAAAGGAAAAACATTGTTTCAATATCTTACAAGCTGGATAGTGTCTGTTTATTTTTAGTTTCCTGCACACTTGCTGCTGCTTTCTGTGTCTTCAGAGCCTGGGACATTTGCCCTTTGGCCTTTGTAGCTTCAGAACCGTTTGCTCTGGTCACTTGCCCCAGTCGGCCCTTTCCTGGTCCCGTTCCATGAACAGCCACTGTGCTTCTTGCCCCCACACTCCCACTTCCGCACTCATCAGCGGCTAATTTACACAGAATTACTTCTTCTGCATCCTGCCGCTTTACAACGTGACTTTCTGTTGGAACAAAGCTGTTCCTTTCTTGACAGGTTAGGCTCTCTCCTCTTCAGATACAATTTGAACACAACACAATTGTTTTTAAGCCGGTTTTCTCTCATTACTCTTAGTCACAAAGTCATAAAAGGAATCTCTAGTTGGAAGGGCCTTCACAGGTTATATAAGAACAACAACAACAATACTGGTGTTTACGCGGCTCTGTAAGGTTTGAAAGCACCTTTCAATGAGGTAGGTGCTGTTATTATCTGTTTTGCAGGTGAGGAAACTGAGGCAGACAGGCTAAAGTGACTTGCCCAGGATCACACAGCTAATTAAGTGTCTGAGTTCACCTTTGCACTTGGGTCTTCCTCACTCCAGGCCCAGTGCTCCATCCAGGGCACTCACCTGCTCTTTTAGGTCTGGTCCAGCATGTACCTGGACAAAAATTTATTTTATAGCCACCCTCCGAAAGTGCCCCATGTGTACTTAGATGTGAAACCTTGCCCATGAAGGGGAGCCCTCCCAGGCTCCTTTGGGATGGCTCTGACTGTGAATGGATGTTTTCTTTGTATCAAAGCCAACCCTTCCTTCTGCCCATTACTGTGGATTCTTCCTCTGCCGCTGAATGTGGAATATGTCTGATCTCTCTTCCAAATGGCGTCTGGCTTTAAATATTTGAATGAGGAACTAAGCTAATGAGAAAATATTTGAAGTTGATTCTTTCTTTGTATGGAACTTCTTGTGCAGCCTGGGAGCTCACAGATCTTTCTGGGGTTTTCTCTTCTCTGAGATACTCACCCCAGCTCCTTCCTCCAGAGCCCACCAGGCACATGCTCCACCAGACCACTGACCTTCCTGGGACTGTGTCTCTTCTGTGCTGCTGGACTGGCCTCTCACTTGCTCTAGAAACTCCATGTCCTTGGAGGCCATTTGGGGCTGATCAGGAAAGGTTCAGGAACTGGAGTAGAAATAAAGTGGAGTCTGGTGACTCCAGAGCCCACGCCCAGGCCCATTGGTGCAGTCACTGAGAGTTGGCCATTGGATTTTATCCCTCACAGCTACAGTAATACTGCCTGTGAGAAGCTTCTGGAAATAGTGAGACCCCAGGGGCCCAGGAACTGAGAAGTCATGACAGAGAAATGAGGCACAAGGGGAGTGTCTGGTTTGGGCACAAGGGCACAGACAAATCTGGCTAGCAGAATCTGCATGTGACAGGTGCCAAGAGATACAGAGGAGGAGGTCATCTGGCAGGGGAGGATGGTAGAAAGTTTGGTGGAGACTTTGATTTGGGTATGATTTGTGTGGGGGATGGGGGAGGGGGCCGGTTATGATTTATGTCCCAAACAAAGACTTGGAGTCTGAGGAACAGCCGGGACAGGGAGAAAAAGGAGGTCAGCTGAGGCTAGGCTGTGAAGGGCTTTGAATGACTGGCCCAAGAATGCAGACATTCCTCTAACATTCCAGGAGGTAAGACAGGAGGCCAGGATTCTGATTAGAAAACTCTTTCACTAACTCATACCTGAATGGCTGATGGCCTCTGAGCTGGGGTCTTGTGGGAGGGGAACTGGAAAAGAGGGAGCATGTGTGTTGAGTCTTCTGCCTCACATCCATTACGCACTCAATAAGCATGTGCAGGATTGATGTAGAATGGCCAGAATTGGCACTTTATTGAGGAAGGGGCAGGCAACATGCAGTGAAGCATGTGTTCCAGGGAGAAATAGTGATGCTGCCAACAGAAACAGGAGAGGCAGCAGGAGGAGCAGGTTTTCTGGGGAAGGTCTTTGCACCTGTTGAGTTTGGGATGTTCTGAGAATGTGGACCTGGACCACAGCGGGGTGAGGGGAGGGTCGGGTCGGTGAGTTGTGTGGCGGGTGGCCTCGCCCTGGGCCTCTGAACCAACCAGTTACTTTTAGTAAATGGAGCCAGCCCTTTCAGCAGGTCTGTGGGTCCTAACCCAGTGTTTGATATGCCCTTTTCTAGTCACTTTTGGAGGCCCATGATATCGTGGCATCAAAATGTTATGACTCACCTCCATCTAGCCCAGAAATTAATCATTCCTCTGTGAACAACCAGCTGCTGCCGGTCGATGCCATTCGTATCCTTGGTATCCACAAGAAAGCAGGAGAGCCCTTGGTAAGCACATAAGCAGAACTCAGCTCTGCCTTAGCTCTGTCATCATGAATTTGAGGATGTCTCTATAATGCTCCCCTTAATCTTATAGGCGTGTGAATGACCCGAGCACACTCCCTGAAGCCCTTTTCTAGGGAAGCTCATTACTTAGGACCAGTAAGAGTGTGCTGAGGTATGGGAGATATCTAAGAGGTGGAGGACAGATTCAGGTGGCAAGACCATAGAAAATGCCACCTACAAGTGAAAATACCCCTGGGCTCTGGCCATCCAAAAGCATGAATTCTTTTTGCTGCCGGGTCGCCCTCGTCTTCCTGGGGTGGGCACGACCACATACAGAGAACATGGTCAGAGCAGCCACCAGCCTGCCTTGCCCCTCTCCAGCTTCCCTGATGAAGGTGCTGGCTGGGCTTTGTAAGGAGGACCATTACTAGGTGGGCAAAGCCCACTTGCTTATCCTGGGGGTCCTTGATGAGAGCAGCAGTGGACACGTATCTCCTTCCTTATGTGTTCAGAAGTCTCTAAGAAGGACCACTTGGTACTAATACAAAGAAGGTGTTGTCCTGCTTTTTCTTTAGGGTGTGACATTTAGAGTTGAGAACAACGACCTGGTAATTGCCCGAATCCTTCATGGAGGAATGATAGACCGGCAGGGTCTCCTCCACGTGGGGGACGTCATTAAGGAAGTCAATGGTCATGAGGTCGGGAACAACCCCAAGGAGCTCCAGGAGCTCCTGAGAAGCATCAGTGGCAGCGTCACGCTGAAGATCCTGCCCAGCTACAGAGACGCTGTCACCCCTCAGCAGGTAAGTGGTGGTGGGCTAGGGTGGGACTTGGGGCAGACAGGGCACTGGCAGTCAACCCCAGATGCTACCAGAAGAACACTCTTTGCGATTGTGTGGTTCTGTGTGGTTACTTTTTGTCACGCTAAAGAAAATGTTTTTAGCAAGTTCTGCAAACATTTGCCGAGTCTTTGCTCTGCAGGATACTGTTCAAGACCCCCAGGAAAGGCAGAATTCAGTGAAGTGTGGTACCTGCCCTTAAGGAGCTTATGGGCTGTAGGGGAGAATATAACACAAGCTATAATAAAAAGTGATACATGGTGAAGTGTGTGAAGGAGGCATGAATCAAGGGGTGCCCGTGGTCCATGGTTGGGAAGGTTCTTTACCAACTGCCGAGATCAAGGAAGGCTTCCTGTAGGAGAGGCCATAAAGGATGCCCAGTGTCTCACCAGGTTATCATGGGTGGGCAAGGAGTACCACGTTCTAATGGTGAAGGGGAAGCCATGAGACATTGAGCTGGAGCCTAGGATGGAAGGAAGGGAATAGTGCAGGACGGGTGTGGAGGCTGGTTCCAGATAGGCAGATTCCAAATGCCCCCGCAGTGGTGTCTGACCGGATTTCATGTCTGACCGGATTTCATCTTGCTCCAAGCATAGGTGTGGTGTGCCATGGCAAATGAGGCCCTTGTGGAAGGATGGAGGGAAGGTGGGAGAGGGTGGAAGAGTGAAGACCCAGTCTGGCTGCTGTGCAGATGGTGATGATGGCCTGGAGTAGGAGGCTAGAGAGACCATGGAAGTCAGGCAGCACATTTTTATTCATTGACTGGCCATGGGAGTAGGGAAGAGGCCCAGATGGGTGAGCATCAGGGTTTGAACATGCATAAATAGCCTTGTCTCTGGCAGAAAGAGGCTTTGAGAGGAGATTATTGGGGTCCATTTTGCATCTGGAGTCCCATGGCCTTTGGCCAAGGGGAACTGGAGCTCAGGGGAGATGCTGCCTGAAGAGGGGGCGAGGGCTGGTGAAATGGTGATGGAGCATCAGGACACACAGGACAGTGGGGAGGAGGGACCTCAGAGAGAAACATGGTCATTTTGTAGCATCTGCATGGAGCCGTTCTATCTGCACTAGGCTTTACTTCCTACCGCAGCAGGCTTTCCCATGGTCCTTCTGCCTCATGCAGGTGATAACTTGGAGAAGCAGTCATCTACTCTATTTGCTAGAATGAAGGGCGGTGAGGGAACCAGGTCAAAACATGATGTGAATGGCAGCAAACCCCTGAACGCCCACTCTCCTGCCAGCTGGGCTTTAGCAGGTCCAGTCACACTGCTAATTATTGTGTGCATTCATGAAGTAAATACTTATGGAGCACCTGATATGTACTAGATATAAAGGTGTAGAACATACAATCGGGTCCTGCCAGTGAGGGTAGGTGACAAGGGAGGAAAAGAAAGAATCTAGAATTTAAAGTTCTATAATCAAATATTTAAATATATATGTGTGTGTGTGTGTGTGTGTGTGTGTGTGTGTGTATGTATGTATGTATGTATAATTATTATTATTATTATTATTATTATTATTATTAACTACATGCAACTGGGAATTAAGACATACAGGCACTGGGGTAGGGAGACCCATCCTGCCCTACCGGAGAGTCAGAGGGGGATGGAGGAGGACATAGGGGAGAGCAGATTGGGGGAGGGGCTTACAGTGGGATCACCGCTTTGGGGTGGTGGGGAGGGGAAAGATGGGGAGAAAATTTGTAACTCAAAAATCTCAGGGAAATGAGTGATGTAAACAAGATAATAAATGAATTAATTTTTAAAAAATAGAAGCTACAATGGGGCCTCTCTTAGATCTTAAGATACTGTAGAAGAAATCAGGAGTGAGTATAGAACTTTACTGCACAGTACTTGACAAATGTCACACCTGAGCAATACAGATGAAAAGATACAGGAATACACAGAAAAATGGAGGTTCCCTTGGACGTGAGTGACCAAGGAAGATGCCAAAGGCCACAGTGTGGCCGTCAAAGCAAGCCCTATTTACTCAAACATGAGATTCACTTAAGAGAGTAACCTGGAGTGTCAGGCCAAGGAGTGTGTAGAATGCACTTGGCTGGGGAGAACTAAATGATGGCCGGTGAGAGCCATGTGTCCTCATCTGAGCATATACTATAACAGTGATAGAGAATGTTTTGTTCCAAGTATACTTTGCTGTTTTGGAGAGCTGTGAGGCCTTCCTTTTGTGCATACGCCCTCCAGGAATGTGGATCTGGACCTCTCTGTAACTTAGCAGATGGTCTAACAGCCAGCTCAGTGATG
Organism: Pseudocheirus occidentalis; assembly: GCA_028646575.1. NCBI lineage: Eukaryota > Metazoa > Chordata > Mammalia > Diprotodontia > Pseudocheiridae > Pseudocheirus > Pseudocheirus occidentalis. The sequence continues at coordinate 11,761,652 of CM053597.1, read as the reverse complement.
AGCATATCCAAACTTAACTAGACTGGACGTTAAATGTGGACTTAGAGTCCATCTTGGAAAAGTCTATTCTATGGGTTTTTTCCTCCTCCTCTTCTGTTCTCCCTCTCCTCTCACTCCCATGTTTTTTATTCCCCATCATCCCTAAATGGAGTACCAGAGAAGGGTTTTAGTGGAGGTTTAAAATGTATTTAAATTTTAAAATCTGTGATCATGAAATATCTCTCCAAGACTTGCACATCTCTGTTACAGAGTGTTCAAATTTGTAATTGCTTTAAAATAAAATACTGTTCTGAGCATATGCAGGAGCCCAGATCCAAGTTGGCTACTCCATTGGTGTGCTGGTTTATCATGCCCTTCCTACGCAGGAAATTCAGACTGAAGCCAAAGCTCTACTACCTGGGGTCCTTGGCAGAGTCTGATGGGTGGAGCTGTTTGTCACATCAGGAAGCTAGAGGATGGTGGACCGCTTCCAGAAGGTCCTGGCGGCCAGAGCCACTCTCCATTAGATCCATGAACTCCCTAGGACTGCTCAGGCTGATGGGAGGCAGGTGGTAGAAAAGACGCCTATTAGAGGCAGCGCTACTGAGCTCATATGGTTATGACCTTCCTATGTTCTCCCAGGGGTCAGCCCCCTTCTGACTCTTCTGCCCCCTGCCCTGGACCTTTGACCCCCAGAGTCCACCAGGCCTGTGATCCTACTTTGGCCATCCTCCTGGCCGCTCTGCCATCCTGCAACCCTCTTGCCACTCTCTTCCCTTGCTTCCAGGCCTTGATGCCCTGTTGCCTCTCCTGGGCCTTGGCGGCTGTTTTATGTTTCTTGGCCAAATGCCTTAACAAACTTGCTGCAGCATGTTTTCTTCACTCCTCGAATCTTGCAAGGTCTGTGCCTCCTTTGCTTTTGGTGGTTGGTCTTGATTCCTCTTTCCTAGAGAGATAAGAGGTGGAGCACAGGTACCCTTCATCTTTTCTCTTGTTTCTTCGCATCTGCCTGTGAGCTGCTCCTCCTCCAAGCCTCATTTGCACTCCAGGCCTCTTCTTCACCATCCTGCCTCCTCATCCCCTTCTCCTCTTTGCTCCCACCTCCATTGGGAGACTGTAAAGGAGCCTGGGACCACCGCAGGAGGTTAATCTACCCCTCCCCCAGTCTGGGGATCCTTGAAGGAAGCCTGTCCTAAGGACAGAGGCAAAAATTATAGAGGATAAGAAGCAGTCAGGCTGAAGTTTGTGCTGCTGAAGAGAATGCCTGCCTTCGTTGAAGTATGGAAGGGCAGGATTCTCCCACACACATGATCTAACTTAGTATCAAGAATATCCATTGAGTTTCTTTAAACCCTGTAGGTTGGTGCACTTGAAAGATAGGAGGTTCTTCTCTTTAAAGCCTCCGTCCCATGGGGCATCCTGCCTTTGGAAGTGCAAGGAGAAGCAGGTGTGGGGGGAGCTCTGGGCATACCCCAGCCTGTCCTTCCTGCTCTCTGGCCAGGCCCAGATCTCTTTGGTATTGGCTGGCATCATCTAGGAGGGTTTTGGAGCTCCTGCTGTTCCCCCAACAGAGCAAATACTTGTTAGGCAGGATGGAGCGAGCAGAGACGCTCGGAGCCCAGGGAAGTTGGAGCCGATGCCTGTGCTCATTTTTACGGCCTCATTGATGGAATTGGGAACCATAGGTTTTTAGACAGACATTGGTATGGACTGACAGACTTTGAGCACAAGTGCATCAGTGATGAGGCTGTTCTGCGGCATTTTGGGTACAGCGTTTCTTTGTCTTCACTCCAAGCGAGACGTCCACCACTAACCTTAGTCTTTTTTACTTAGCCACAAGACTGAACTGCATGTCATCCAATCATAGAGTTTAGTGTTTGTACTTTTAGATTTTGTCCTAGATGAAAACTTCTGCTTAGGAGGGACTTTTAGCACTGACATTAAGCCTTTCCAACCATAGTGAATCCTACTTGGAAATTATCCACTAATCTCATCAAGTAGTAAATAACTAAGTGATAGTAGTTAATCCGGCAAACTGCTCTTGGATTTCATACTTTGGTATTTGAAACTTGTTCTTCAGATCACTGTTTGTTTACATGTTAAACTTATTTCTCTTTACAACAGCCAAATGAGGGAAGTAGGGTAAATAGTATCCCTGTTTTAAAGATGGGGAAGTAGAGACCCCAGGAAGTTCAGGGACTTTCCTACGGTCACATGGCTAGCTAGCAATTGGCCAAGTCAGGATTCTAGCACATTTCTCAACTCCCACCCTAGTCCTCTGGCCCAGTTACCCCACATCCTGTAGCATGGAAGTTCTATGTATATGCAAGTGTCATTTGGGGAATTAAGTCATCCTTACTAGCATTAATTTTATATTTTCTTGCTTATTAATCTGAATAAAGCCATTAGAACCAGGAAGTGATAAGTGAGAAGGACTTTGGTGTTCCTACAGGAAGGAGCTCTTCTGAATGCCTTTAAATAAAATGTAAGCACATTTCCTTCCTTATTTTAAAAATCTCATTGTCAGTAAATTGCCATTACAGACTAGAAATTCATATTTCATTTAGTATTTAAATTGGAGTGAAAAAGTCCTCCAAACTTTGACGGCAGAAACAGTGAGTAACCTTAAGAGGCAGCTCCTGGGGAGAGGGCATCAAGGGTGATGGTGGTGACCCCTCATGTTGGTGTGCTGTTTCCCATGGCAGGCTTTCAGAGGCATTTTTTCCCAGGTGGTAACACCCTAGTTGGGAGCAGCTGGGTCCTATCTTCTTGTCCAGGCCTGGGTCTTGTGCTCTCATCCATACGCTGGGTCATGAACAAAGTCATGGGCGGCTCTTAAATATCATTTTTTAAAAAAACATATCAGCTATAAGTTGACTAATAATCATTTGTGTATTGATTCTTATTACTGTTTTACTTACAATCTGGCTTTACGTCTTCAAGAACAAAATGCTAGAAAATCACCAGGCACAGCTAGAAAGCTATAAAAGGGGCTTTTTCCGGACAGTTTTCTGAATGACAGAATTGTTATGAATTAATAACAAAAAAGGTGTTAAAAACGCAGTGGCCCAAGGAAGCATCTTTTTAGAATTTTTTCTTAATGAGTGTGAATATTTATTATCCTTGTTATTCTGAATATATTATCTGAAGCGAACTCTGCTGTCAGCCATTATGTCTGAATATGTAATCCCTGTTATTATATATTACGATATATCGTGAATACGTTATCCCTGTTATATATTATACCATGAATATGTATCCCTGTTATTATATATTACGATATATCGTGAATACGTTATCCCTGTTATATATTATACCATGAATATGTATCCCTGTTATTATATATTACGATATATCGTGAATACGTTATCCCTGTTAT
>CM053597.1:11740345-11757794 GCA_028646575.1 Pseudocheirus occidentalis | reverse complement strand
CACACACTGAAGTTCACCGGATTCAGCACACCTCAAACCCTTCAGGACTTCTCTTGTCTGGAACTCAAGGATCAGCCAGGCCACCAACAAACAAAGTCCCATCCTGTTCATGTCTTCAGTCAGCCACTGAGGAGCCAAATCCAAGATCTGTCTGTGTCTCCAAAATTCTCCTGCTTATAAACACTGGCCTTCTCCCAAGTAAACAGGGGAGTGTCTCAGCCAACAGCATTCTTCCAAGTCACAGGGGAATTCACACCTTTGCACCAATAGACAGAGTTCTATACTTAACATTAGGTTACTAGGATCTACTTAACATCTGATCAAACAAATTAATTACCATTACAACATACCGATGACATCTCAATCTCTCAGCAATCCTCTAGCCCTGGGTTCAAGTCCTGCCTCAGACACAACCCGGTCATGTAACCCTGGCCATCATTACCAGGGCCTCGGATGATTCTTAGATTTGACTGACAACTTAAACTGGTAGAGGGAGAATCTTTGTGGGGGAAGTTACCTACACCAAGGAAACCATGGACCAGGATTTACAACTAAAAATGGGCCAAGAGGTAAGGGCCTGCCTACACAGACCCCAGCACCACTACGCTCCTTTCAGGGTTCAAGCAAAGTAGCTTGTTGGGTTCTTTCCTGGGCAATAACCCCATCCTCAGCAAAAAAAAAAAAAAGGGAACTTGCTGTAATTATCTGCTTTTTGACCCATTCTCTGCAAAAAGTCTAAGAGGTTCAGAAAGTCCAATAAAGAACTGGGTAAGGAATATTCCGGGCCTCTGCTCAGTTTCTGAACCGAGAGCATGTTTTAGTTCTGCTATCTGTAGAAATAAGAACTTTTTTAAACAGAAATTGAGGAAAAAGGAGAAGGCTAATTATACACATAAAGCAAGCTCCTGAGACATTCATCCTAGAGCTATTTGTTGATAAGCACCTACTGTGGACAAGGCCAAGTCACTGAGACAGGTCAGGAGGCTGGTGAGTAGGTCAAAGCCTCCTCCTCGGTGACTGTGCTGATGTGACAGTGGAACTACTCTCCAAGCAGAGAACTGTAAATGGGCCTAACTGCAGAAGGGAGGGAATGGGCGACACGGAGCCTTGAGGCCTGGCGTGGCCCTCCAGCTCCTCAGGCGCAGCCCTGTGAATGAATCCCAACTGCACAGAACAAACCCACTTCATGAAAAGGTTTGTTCCATAAAACTTGGCCTCAGTCAAAAAGCCACACTCAACAACCTAAGGGTCACATGGGACCTCGAGATCTCAGGTTTCTTTGTCCGCCCCAAATTGTGGAATATAGGGAAGAGCGTCCCTAACCCTCATTCTGAATATCAGCCAAGTTGTGAATTTTTAAAATGACCCGTAAAGTAGCTCCATGAAAACCTGGGGAAAAATCAAATTGTTTTAGTGATTCCAGAGTTGTTTGTTAATTCCATAATTAACTTCTTCAGCAATCATCATCTCTCAGTATTTGTAATGCACACCACAGTAGGCCTTCTTTTCTTTTGTTTTCTTCTAGCCCCAATAATATAAAATACAAAATACAAAAAGGATTAGAATATATTTAAATGGAAATATTCCTTTAGACATAGAATATTAGAGATAGAAGGGGTTTAGATGAACAATCACTACTGATTTCTAATAATGGTACTATGGTTGCAGTTATGAGTGATATACATAAGTTATATGTAGTTATATAGGTCTTCTTTGAAAATACATCCAGTCATAAGAGTTAAATCAAATACTGTTACTTACTTTTTTCCTTACGAAAGTCAAAAGAATGCCAAGTCATGATAAACGCCTTCTTTAAATTAGTGAACATGGAAGGCAGCATTATGACACCATGATGTACAGGAAGCTGAATTTCTGGCAGAGGTCACGCACTTTACCCAGCAAGTGTGACTGTAGAACAATCTCCCTGGAAGGCCATAGAATCCTACTCACCTGAGAAGGGAGCCCAGCTTCTGTGACCCCACCCTTCCCTTTGTGAGGTCACAACTAGGCCCGCATTAAGCCAGGACATCTAGGAAGGGCACTGTTAGACCAGGTTGCTCCAATACCACAGGGGCCCATTTTTTTGCATCTAGAATGCTAACTTCCGAGAATGTATTACAACTACACCTTCTTTAAGGTAATCAAGGCACCCCAGGGTAAGGAAAGAGAGGGCATTTATCAGGAAGCAGCTTTTACACTCCTCTGCGGCCTCTTCCATGTCCTAACACATATACACAGGAGAAAACAACTCTACCTACCACCAGGCTAGATGAATAAAAGCATCTTATTACCCCAATGAGTTATTCATTTTAATTTCAATATACCACATACCCAAATCTACTTTACCACAACTTTAAAAACTAGCAAATCAATTCCACTTCTAAAAGTAAAGCTACAAAACCAAGCTCAAGCCAAGCAAAATGCCAAGGAAATGATGAGTGTTTCTGAAACGAGCCTGCATTATTGAGAGGAGGACACTAGGCTACAGACAATCAGACCACACTGGGGCAGGGGAATCAACTGTATAGGGGTCTTTTAGGAGCCAAGTGAGAGGCTGAGGGCCTCAGCCAGGGTGGCACCTGGGTGAGCCAACACCTCAGTCTTCTCTCTACAGAGAGTCATTTACTAAGGATTACTATCTGCCAGAAAACTGAGGGTACGAAGAATAAGAAAGGTTGAGTCAATCCCTACTCACAAAGAGTTTCCATTCTAATGGTAGTGAGAAAGAAAAAAAAAAGTAATTAAACACAAGTGGCCTGTAAGGGAGGGCCCTAGTGGTAGGGCAGGAGGAAAGGCCTCTGAGACATGCCAAAGCTGAGCTGCTGTCTCAAAGAGGAGAGAGTGGTCCAGGCGCTCGACATGGCCTGGACAAAAGCCAAGCAGATGGACTCCCAATGAGGCTAGGAAGGTAGGTGGAGGCCAGGCAGCCAAACAGAGATGTCCCTGGAGTTGATGGAGGCAAAGTTGACAAAGTCAAATCCAGCCTTAATGAAAATCCCTTGGGCACCACTGGACAGGATGAGCTGCCATGGGCAAAGACTTGAACTAGGGAGCGCAATTAAGAGGCTAATGCTGTGGATGGGAGGGGCAGAAAGGTGGAATAAGGGTGGCGATTAGGAGTGCAGAGAGAAGGGGGCACTGGCCAGATCTGGCAATAACTAACAGTGGCACTGGTGAAGTTCTTTACAAACAGGATCTCATGTCATCTTTTCAAATGGAGGTGTCATTATCCCCACTGGAAAGATGAGGAAAAAAAGGTAGAGTTTAGTGACTTGCCCACCCGCCTGCTAAGGCTGAGCCTGAGTTTAGGCCTCTCTGATGCCAGGGCTCACCGCTGCCACAAGGATTCAAGGGAGTGAGGTGGCCAGGATAAGGCGGTGCTTTCACTTTGGAAGAGGGGAAGCTATTGGGCTCAGCTGGATATTCTGAGTCTGAAATCTCTCCAGGAAACCTGGTCCTGCAATAGAGGAGGGTGAGTTTCCTAGGGAGTCTGGCTGGGACAGCCACCAAGGCCCGATTGTTAAGGACCTTGTTTTCAGCAGAGGTGGGCTGGGAGAGGCAGAAGGCAGTGAGATGAGCCCCAGACTGGACTCCTGGGGTCTGAGCAAGCTTCTGAAAGTTTGTCTCCAGTAACTGCTGAACAAAATGCTTTTCCTAAGCCCAGTTCCACCGTAAGGCACCTAAGGCACAGCGGTTCTCCCAGGCCCATTTCCTTTCTACCTTTCCAGTCTCCTGGTACTTGACTCCCTTGCCCAGGCTACATGCTGGCCTTCCTACTCCCAGGTCCCCAGACACAAGGACAGGGGGGGACACATCTCAATCTCTTTGCTTTTGCAGTGGCTACACCCCAGGGCTAGAAGCTCTGAGCTCTCACCTCTGCCCTCTGGCTTCCTGAGCTTGCTTTAAGACAGCTCAAATTTTACCTTCTACTTGTGACCTTTACCAGTCTCCCTTGGCTCTCCCAGAGAGCTTGTACAAGTTGTCTTCCCATTGGAATATAAGCTCCTCGATGGCAGGGACTGTTTTTGTTTCTTTGTATCCCCAAAGCCTGGCAAACAGCAAACATTTAACAAATGTTTGCTGGCTGACTGAAATCCTAGGTGCTAGGTGGACTCTGCCAGGCAGAAGAGATTGAAGCCTCTGGACATAACAACTGCTTAAGAAATACTTCTAGGAGGAACCAAAGAGGAAAAAGTAAGGTCAGTAAGGGATAGACTGGCAAAATTGGATTGCAGACATACCACAAGCTCTGGCCCATTTCTCAGGTTTGCTAAATGTATGAGGCAGAACAGGTTTGAAACTAGCCAAGAAAATGCTCTCCCACTAGCAAAAATGGGGCAAGATAACATCTTGATCATCCAAAATCCAATCAAATAATTCTTCCATAATTCTTGCAGATCCTAGCTGTATTTTTATTCCCTGTAAACATTTTATAAACAATATGTTTTGCTTACTGGGCTTTTCCTACAGTCTAATTAGGAAGAACGATATTAAAGCCAATGTACTGAAGAGAAACACGAAACGCTCTCCCAGCTGACGCAAAATTCTTTTAGTCTTCATGGTGAGCATAACTGACAACTTGCTGTTCAAAGTACTTGACTTGGGTTCCGATCTTGTCTCTATTGTGATAAAGGAAGAACTTCCTCATACTGTGGGTGTTAAAAAAACTGGCATGAATTAGAAGAGATGCTTCGAAATCTCCTTCTCTAAAATCCTTTAAAAATAGGCTCTCCATCTGCTTGGGAGAGTTTAGAGACGCTGCTTCTCTGGAAAGAGGGAAGATCTCCCTCCAGCCTTCCAGACTGCTTCTCTTTGCATGGCTTTTACCACAGTTTCCCCACCGAATTCCTAGGTCAACACAGTCAGGCTTTTGAAGAAAGCTCCAAAGTGATCACAGAAGCTACAAATGAAGCTACCAATGGCTAGTCTCTATAGTTAAACCATTTTCAGAAAACCTGGAAGGAGAAGAGGCCCTTTCTCTAAAAAGGCCTTTTGAGAGTGCCAGTATTATTTAAACGTTTTTAAAAAGGGGGGGAAACAAATCAGCAGATACCTTGATCAAAATGGGGTGCTGTCTACTTCCTCGACCAACATATTGCTAGCAATGTGGCAAACTGCCCAGGCATGATTAACAACTAGTATATGTGAACGGGGTTATGGTGGATCTAAACTGTGCTATCTCCCCCCAGTGGTTATAGATATTTAGCACGGACACTGGAGCACTAGTGTCCAGGTTCAACTCTAGGGAAGTCTGGCTGCCCCAAACCATAGCCTGGGGGGGTGGGGGGGGGAAGAGGTGAGGGGGGACCGAGAGGGCACACCACACAAGAAGAATAAAAAGACTGAATTCAAAACATACTCGAGGTTTCTTCTCTATGAGGAAAATGACTTGGGGGGGGGGGAGGAGGCAATCTTCAAGCCAATTATAAATTAAAATCATTTTTCCAATGAGCCAGAAAAGCCTCTCGTTTCGTACCTGGCCTCAGTCCTCAGTGCAGACTGGGCTCTCGGGTCCTTCTGGCAGGAAATTGTCTATAGTTGAAACCCACAAAGCTCAGATACAAAGTTGCAGTTCTTGCCGAGACTCACCTGCCAGCGGAAATTGCTGACAACAGCAAGCCTGGCTTTCAGCATGTTACTGTGACAAAATCGCAAGTTTCAGAATTACCTCGAAATTCATCCTCTGCACTCCTCAGGGAGGCAGGGGGAACAGATGGCTTCTCTATTTTCCGACATAAATTCTCTTAGTTATTTATTAGATAGCTTTTGACTCTTAAAGCCCAGAATATTTACTATTGTTTCAGAAATGAGTCCTAGGAGGTAGCCGAGCCCAGTGAAGGTCTACCCAGAAAAGCTTAAACATGAAAGAAACGTGCGCAGCACCGAAAGGATATGGAAGAGCAGACCCAGGGTTGCATTTTTAAAATACTTGTTTTTTTCAAAGTCAGGAAACACTGAAGTCCACGACTCTAATTCTTTGGGGATATCACAAGGAACCCCAACCAGAAGTTATGAAAGGTTGCTGGACAGCCCTCGGGGTCAGAATTTAGCCGGAATGTAGCCTTGGCAAATCTGTCTCTGAAATGTTTAATTCTACAAATAAAGACCACAAACACAATCCAATGGGGAAGGGGAGGGGGGAATCTGGGAATCCTGCAGGTCTCCTGTGCTCAGGTTTAACTATCTGGATTTTTCCAGGGATAATTAACTCTATAATATAAATTCATCTAGAAATTCTGCCACCCCAGGGGAGAAATGGAATCGATGAGAGTCCACTACAGAAGGCATCTGAGGCAAAGGCATAGTTTGTCCCAGGCACTGATTGCTGCATATGCTCAGCCTTTAGCGAAGGCCACTTACTGGTCACTAACACGGACACTGAGGCAGCCCTGGGCTGGAGGAGGAGAAAGCCCGGGAATGGGGGAGCGCTGCAGGTTATGTAAGGGATGACCCCAAACAGTCACGACCCCCAAAGTTCCAGGGAAATCTGGGATGGGGGCCCCCCTCCCCGGGGCAGGAAAAGTGCGGCCTCCGCCCGGGAATCCGGCGGGGAGGCCGGGGCGGGGGGCCCGCGTGCCCTCACTGCAGCAGTGTGGGCGCAGCAAGCCGGGCACCCCGCGCTCCCCTGGGGAAAGGCGCACGCCCGCCCGCCCACGGCCGGCTCCCTAAGTGCTGGAGCCGGGCGCCCCCCACTCCCGAGGCCGCCCCGCGTTCTCCCCAGCGCCCACCCGGAGGGAAGCCTGGGGGGCTGGGCGGCGCGGCCCCTTCTCCTCCCCCCGCCGCCCCCTTGGGAGCCGGCTCCGCGCCCCCGGGACGCAGCTCGGCCGGGCGGGGGGAGGGGAGGGGGCCCGCTCCGCCCTGGCCCGGCCCAGGGGAAGGGGCGCGGGGGCGGGGGCGCCCGCCCGCCGGCTACCTTACCGGCGGAGGGGGGGGGGGCAGCCCCACGGCCACGCGCGCACACGCACGCACTCACTCACCGGCTCGCGCCCCGCTGCCCTGGCCGCCGCCGCTCCAGCCCCCGCGCCCCTGGCCGCCGCCGGTGCCCCCTCAGCTGGTGCCGCCGCCGCCGCCGCGGCCGAAGCCCCCCATGGACCGAGTCCGGCGCCGGAGTGGAGGCCGGTGGAGGCGCCGCGGCTACGCTCCCCTCGGCTCGCGTGTCCCCGCGCGGCGCCCGCCTGCCCGCCGGCCCTCCCTCCCTCCTGCCCTCGCGCGCTCGCTCGCTCACGCGCCGCCCCCCGGCCCCGCCCCCGCCGCCGCCGCGCGCAGCCGCCCCGCCCCCGGGAACCCGCGCGAGCCCGCGGGCCTCTTGCGCGTGCGCCGGCCGGGGCTGGCGGGCGGGGGCGCGCGGGGGCTCGGTTCGGCGCCTGCCCTCGGCTGCTCTCTGCCGCCCCCTGCCGGGCTCGCGCTCCCTCCGCGCCCCCGCCGGCCCCGCCTCCCGCCCACCCCGCCTGCGCTCCGCGTGGCCCAGTCTGGCTCCGGGAGCGCGGGCGGCCACGTGGGGCCTGGGGGTGGGTGGCCGGCCCTCTCCCTTCTCCCTCTCCCGCGCCTGCTGCCACTCCCCGGGGAGGAGAAGCCCTCCCTCCTCGAGGGTGCCGGGCGGGGAGTGACCTTGAGCCCGCGCATAGTAGGGGCTAGAGGGTTGCTACGTGGCCGCCGGCCGCCCCAGGTAGCCAGCCCGGCCGGCTTGATGGACACCTTCCCCTCGCCGCAGAGTCCCGGAGTCAAGTAGCAATAATTAATAGTCACAGCGCCAGAGTTTATACAGCACCTACTGTGCGCTCTAAGCGCCCTTTGGGTCTCACTGCGACTCCGGGAGGGAGGCACTCTTCTTATCCCCACTTTGCAGATGAGGAAACTGAGCCCGGCAGCGACCCAGCGACTTTTGCACGCAGCCAAGATTCGCTTCCACTCCTGCCCCGGGCTGCTGCTTCTCCTGGGAACTGGAATAAAAACTACCGAACGTTAGCAGCTTGAGGGCTGGCACTAGGCTGTATGTAAAGTGGCCCAATTAAAGCTTCAAATGTCACTAAGGGTTTTGGAATAGCCGGTATTATATACCACCCTTGGCTTTTGTTGCTGGTTCCGTTGGGGGGGAAGGGAGGGAGTGTCCCTATTCGTTACTGTGGGGAACTCTGTAGTGGAACACTCCCTACCGTGATGCAAGTTACCCGCACCTATGGCTCTGTAGTTTGAGTCTAGGGTAGAGGTCATAGCTCACGGGCCTTCTATTTAGAAAGAGGTTCACGTGCAGCCTCCAACACGGACCAGCTTCTCCTAAGTGTCCATTTCCGGTTTATAGATTCCAGCACTTGGACCCTTCCTGAATGATTGTCAGTGATGGGTTAGCTGGGTGACCTTGGGCTCTGGAAGCCTGGTTCTCTTGTCTGTAAAGCAATCAAATTTGGAATGATAGGTATTCCTCATAGGGTGGTTGTGAGGGTAAAAGTGCCAAGCCAACGTGAGTTGGTATTCTTTTTGCACCTGAGGCAGCTACGGCCCAGGGTCAGAGGAGGGCCTTAAACCTGGCTCTCTCTGACTCCAACCAGACCTTCTATTCACTACCCACTTGGCTGCCTCTCAGATATTAACTAAGCACTTACTAGGTGTGAGGGTCAAGGTGGGAAAAAAGACAGTAACCATCCCTGGCTTCTGGCTTCTTTCCACTATGGAGAGCACTGACAAATAGAAAATATCACAATATCACAGATAAATAGAAACAAGATTACACATGCAATGGTATTTACCAAGCAGCTACTTTGTGCCAGGCACTGTGCTAAGTGCTTTACAAATAAATCTCATTCTATCCTTTGCTACAACCCTAGGGGATGGGTACAATTATCACTCTTTTCCAGTTAGGAAACTGAGGCAGACTGAAGTGAAGTGACTCAACCAGGGTCATGCAGCTAATCTGAGGGAAGATTCCCACTCAGGTCTTCCCGACTCTGGGCTTGACTCACCACCAACCTGCTTCAGATCAATGCCTGCTGAAGGAATGAATAGAGATAATGGGGAGGGGGAGGGTAAGAAGAGCATTCCCCCACATCCTGTGGCATTGGTACTTTACAGACATTTCCTCATTTGATCCTCTCTTAAGACCTCTATGACCCTGGGTCAATCACTGTCCTTAGGATGTCAGTTTATCCCTCTGTGAAATGCACAAGTTGGACTCAATGTGGCCTCCCAGATCCTTTCCAGCTCTGAGTACAGATTCCAGTGAAACTACTGAGAAAGGTATCCCTAGTATTGCCCAGAAGATTGGGGAGGTAAAGACTTGTCCATGGTGCTGGAGCCCACTTCTCATGTAGAATCACAGATTTTCCAACCATAAGTCAGACCTTGGAGGCAGTCTAGTCTGACACCATCACTGTATAGATGGAGACCCTAAGAGACTTGCTCAGGGTCACATAGCAAGGGTCAGGATTCTTCCTGCCTTGAAGCCCAGCTCTTTTGAGTCCTCTGCCACCTGAAACCATGCTGTCCTATGATGGCTAAAGTATGAGCTGCTCTCTCTAGAAAAGAAGGCAATGCATTTCCATTCTCCAGGTTATCGGGAAGCATAGAGTCTTCCTTTCAAAACTGAAAGAAGAAGAAAGAATGGATTCATTGAGGTCTTCAGATGAGATTATTCAGTCAAAATCAAAGAAAGAAAAGACTGCTGGTGATTGTCTTTCCCCACAGGAATATAAGCTCCTTGAGAGGATGGTCTGTCTTTCCTTTGTAGTTATAGCCCCACAGATTAGCACAGTGCCTGGCACAATCATTGCTTAATAAATGAGTTTCCATTTATTCATTAGTTGCAGATCTTGGAAGAAATTCATGAGACTAAATCTAAGGAATGTGCCAACAATAAAACCCACCACCACATGTGTCTCTACAGAAATGCACAAAATATGTGTAAAAAGCAAAGTGAACTAGAGATCAATCCATGTAAATATGGGTACCTGTAAATAGGTACTGGGAATATGAAAGACAAAATTGAAACAATCTCTGCTCTCAAGAAAACTTGCATTATATCAATGGAGACATCAGGCGCATGCGTAAGAATATATAAAATAAGAATAAGGTCATCTTAGGAATTGAGGGAACAGGAAGGGGAGGTGCAGATCAGGGAAGCCTTCATGTGGGTGGTAGGTAGTGTTTGAGCTGAACATTAAAGGGGACTGAAGCTTCGTGGAAGAAGGGTGGGAATTCAGCCTGTAAAGACAGGTTGGAGGTAGACCTTGAAGGACCTAAAAAGTGCCATTAAAGCATTTGTATTTTATCCTTGAAACAATAGGAAGCCACCAGCAGTTATGTGGAGATGAGTTTGGATCTCCACCTGGATGTCCATAGGCACCTCAATGAATCAAATGAACATGGTCAAAATGAAACTGATGGGGTGATGGGACCTGGTGCCTGAACTTTCCCACACAATCCATCTCTGGTGTTTCACCTGAGGCATCTGGCCCAGCCTAGCTCACCTAGAAACTCAATAATCCTTTTAACTGCCCTTTCCTGGGACTCTGACCAGTTAACTCCTTTCATTGTCTTCACCTGCTCCATCCCAGGCTATTTAGCACTCCCTAATCCCATCTAGATCCCCTCACAATCTTTTATTGTATATAAGTACCAATTTTACCTCCATTAAATTGTGCAGATTCACTTAGAATCTAGCCTGCTTCTATTGGCATCACCAAGAAACCTCACAACTTTGACTGAAAGAAGGCTTGAGTGGTTGAATTCTTTACAGGCAGACCCCCTGTATCCTTTCATTTCACAGTTCTGAGCACTCCAAACCACAACAAAACTACTCACTTGGTCTTATCTGCTCATTTTTCCAGGCTTCCCTACTTCTATTGGTTGCTATTCTAGAGACTTTGGGAAATTTCCTTTTAGGTGAGATCCAGGATCCCCTGCCTAGGTTAAACTGAGTTACCTTGTTTCCGGTGGGAGGGCTCTTATACTCCTGTATTGTCTGGTATATATTCTCCTATATAGACCTTCTCTGGTTTCTGTTGTGTGTCTCTTTGGATAAATGCGTTTCTTTGCTATTTTCCATGTGTGTTCATTGAGGAATTGGTATTAAGAACAGGAGGGATCAAGCCTTGGATACAGAACTTGGGGTCCTCCTGCCCCCCAGATGACAAAGTGATCAAGAGTTAGAAGGAACGTGATCATATCCCCTAGATCAGCAGTTTTCAACCTGTGGGTCGTGACCCCTTTTGGGGTTGAACAACCCTTTCACAGCTATCTGTCTCCAGGTGGGCTGCCCACATGTAGATACTCCCACATACGGGTCATGGCATTAGGAAGGTTGAGAACCACTGCCCTAGACGAACAATATTTAAGGGAGCAGATAAATAGAATTCTAGCATGCTACTCCCTCTCTGTGGCATCTTTGACTTAGCCTCTTTCTGTGTCCTGCCCCCAATCCAGCCATTTTGCTAAGGCCTGCTTATTCAGCCTCCAACCCTAATAGCCAACCTTAATATAAATTCTGTCATCCCTCTTCTTTAAGCCTTTCTCTCTGCTCTCATGGCCACTACCTCGGTTCATGGACTCATCATTTCTCATCTAGACTTATAAAATAATTTTCCATCTTCTTCTTTTTCCCTTGTTCAGTCCATCTTCTACATAGCAGCCAGTCTTCCTGAAACAGGTGTTAACCAGCATTTATTAAGCCCTGACTAAATGCCAGGCAGTGCTAAGTACTAGGACTACAGAGAAAGGCAAGGTCTGACTCAGGTCTGACCAAGACTTTCCCTTCAGTGATTCTTCCCTGTCTTCTCTAGGGTAAGAAACATACTCATCTGGTTGCAACCTAGCTTACCAGCCATTTTAATATCCCTCCCCTTCTTTAATTCCATTCCCCTGCCTAATTTCACTGTTAGTCTTTGGCTGAACTTAAAACCCCATCCCAACATACAGTGTTTAGCAATTAGTAGGCTCTTAGTACTTGACAGTTAGTAGGCTCTTAATAAACATTTAAACATTTACTGAGTGATTGATCTGCCTCCATGCAGGAACAGAATCAGTCCTGATACCTGGAATACACCCCCATATCTGACTCTTCAGTGACTTCCCTTCCTTCAGAGCTCAGCTCAGAACTTAGTACTCCCTGAAGCTTTCTGTAATCCTGCTATACATTACCTTGTATTTGTTTACGATATTGTTAGTATAGCTAACTATGGCTACCTTACTACCTCCCTACTCCCCATAAAATGGAAGCTATTTCAGGAACCTGTGTTGAGAAGCTGTCTCTACCACTCAGAGCCTTTGGGATCTTGAGAAAATCAGTCAACCTCTGTGCATCTCCATTTCCTGAATTGTAAGATGACAGGGTTGGGCTTGGTGACTTTAAAGGTCCCTCCCTTTTAAAAATTACTGCTGGCTTTTGAAAGGATTTTTGAGGTCTTTGTCTAATATAGTTCTTTACATACAGTAAGCACCCCCCCCCCAAAAAAATAATAGGAAACAGCTTTAAACCCAAATCTTTCCTGACTCCAGTTCCAAAAACCATACTTAGTTGCTCCTACACACAGTAGGTATTTAATAAATGGGTTTTTTTAAACTAAATTGAATCCAATTGAGAAATTTTTGTCAACTCTAATCAACATCAAGTCTTCTGAAACAGGCCATCACTGCTGCCTGCCATTAGGCCTGGATTGCTGACCAGACTGGACACTCCACCCAGCCAATAAAAAAAACCCAAAGAACAAAAAACAAGAATTTCCAGCCTGAGGGTTCCACTGTTGAAATGGGAAAGCCTAGTCATTTGTAACTTCTCATTCAGTAGGTTACTCAGTGTGTCTCTTGAATTTTCTTCCAAAAATAAAACTGGGGTGTGTGATTCCCACACAGGGTAAATAAGCTGAAACTGAACACTGGATCTCTTCATACTGCAGAGCCTTGGGTGAAACCCTGGATACCACTTCCGTGGGACCCACCCACCCAAGTTCCCAGCTGGGTGGATCCTCCCACACACTGCCTTCTCCCTCAGCTCACCAGAGTCAGAGCTGAACATTCCCAAACTCTGAAAAATAGACACGGTGTGTGAGGATGAACAAAGTCCTGATGCACAGAGCAAACGTTCTGACGCAAGGCACAAGTGAGATTATTCCATGGAAAGGGTTCTAGTGATGCAACCAGCCTTGGGAAACCCAGCTCTGGCTAAGTGAACTTTCTTCAAGAGATCAAATTTGGATTCCAATTAAAATTTATGTGAACCTGGAAAGTTCTGTAAAATTTCAGCTTGCTTAAGTATATCCAGGGTTCAAAACCTTCAATGAATGAATGAATGAACAAATAAATAGAGATAGATAGATGGATGGATGGATGGATTGATAGATAGATGGATAGATAGATAGATAGATGATAGACAGATAGATAGATATAGATAGACAGACAGATAGATGATAGATAGATAGATAGATAGATAGATAGATAGATAGATAGATAGATAGATAGATAGAAAGATAGATAGGCAGATAGGTTTGTGAATCTAAAAGAAATTTATTGTGAATTTCTTATATGATAAAAAGAATCCAAGTCAGAAGACCTGTAACTAATTTTGATGATATGCCTATTTTAAAAAATTCTCTTTTCCACTTGATAAATGTTTTTATTCCCTCCTGTTCTCTCTACCCCCATCCCTCATCTAAAAGAAAAAGAAACCCTTGTAACAAATATTTGAGTCCAACCAAAGAAATTCCCACATTAGCAATGTTCAAAAATCTAAGTCTAATCCTACTCCCTGAGCTCGTCCATCACCCCTCTGTTATCACTGGTGTCCTGAAATCCAGGTTGATCATTGTGTAGATTAAAGGTTTTAAATCTTTCAAGGCTGTTAGTCTTTACAGGGCAAACCATCTCCTTTCCAAGTCATAAAAATAAAAGAAAGCTACATTGCATAAAGCAATCCATGACATCTGGTCATCATTGGCGATTGCATTCAGAGATGGTTTTACTACATAGATATAACTGGAAGGGGAGACAACCTGCTTCATTAGCAGTCTTGGCCACTGCCTGGAGCTATTTGCTCTCTCCCAATTCGTCATTAATTTAGGAAACCGTTCCTTGAGACCTACTCTCCAGCATCAAAAGGGAAATAAGGTGGGAAGCAACGCACAGTGAGAAGACCAGCTCCAAGGATGAGTTGAGCACCCCCACGCCCACTGTGCCCTCTCTGTTGCCACGTGTATTGGGAGAGCTGGAGAAGAATTAACCCTGGTTTGTGTTGCCCACCTAGGATGGGCAGGCCCAAGGCACAATTGGTTAGAAGAAATTTGTCTACAGAACTTTCCTACTCCTACTGCAGGGTACTCATGCCCTGTTTGATGCCAAACGCCCTTTCATTTGCCATCTGAAGGCCAACAGACCCCAATGCTGCATCCCAGCCAATGCTCCTTTGCTCCCCTACACAAAAATTCTGCCATAAAGTATCCCATCTTATCCCTTAAACTCAGTTTTATTAACCCTGTGTCTGCTACAGCGCTAACTGCTTAATGTGTTATCTTTGATACTCAATTATATTTGCAAAGGAGCTAATGTTTACCAAGTACTTTTCTATAGGTAGGTAATGCAGAATAAAAATAAAAATAGCTAGCATTTAAACTAGGGCAGTTAGGGGACACCGTACTGCACAGAGCACTGGGCCTGGAGTCAGGAAGACTCCTCTTTCTCAGTTCAAATCTGGCCTCAGCTACTTACTAGCTGTGTGACCCTGGGCAAGTCACTTTACCCTGATTGCTTCAATTTCCTTGTCGCTAAAATGAGCTAGAGAAGGAAATGGCAAACCACTCCAGTGTCTTTGCCAAGAAAATCCCAAATAGGGTCACAGAGGGTTGGATATAACCAATCTATTAAACAACCACAAAGCATTTACACTACAGGATTTTAAGATCTGCAAAGTGCTGTGCGTGCTGTTATCCTGTTTGCTCTGACGATGGTGTTGAGGTTTGGGATTTAGGGGTGCTTGAGAGAGCAAAATGCCAACATGCTGGGTCCTGCCTGATTGAATTCTACTCAAGCCTTCTCTTAGCCAAAGTAAAACATATTAAAGATTCACCATAATGGGTAGAGTCTTAAGGAGCCCAAGTATTTGTGAAACTTGTATCGACAAGCAGAACAATCTGACACAGACCGAGCTGGATCTAGATGGATCTCAGCACCTTCATGGAGGCAAGATGGATCTCATATACAGAAAGATTGTGGGAGGGATCTAGGGAGGGTCCAGTAGTTTAGGAGGAGGGGTCTAGGGAGGATCTCGATGGGACTAAGGTCAGACTAGGGAACCAAGAAAATGGGATTTTGATGGGATCAAGGATGGGAAACAATTGGAGATAAAAGACAATGGAGGGCTAGGCTAGTTTAAAGGTAACAGATTTGGCCTTAGATATTTTAATTGGGCCAAGGGTGGGAAGTAGCCCGACAACCTAGGGCTAGCCTAGGTTATGAGTAAAAGAAGTTTGGGCCTAGTGATACTGAAAGGCTTATGGCCTCAGGCCAACATCTCATCAAGCGGGGAAGATTCAAGGGGGTTCCCAGAACTCCCTTGGGACCTGGACACTGAATTTTCATACACATTTCAGCAACCCAGATCAGTGACAACTCACTCAAGGCATCTGGCCCATCCAAGCCCACCTATCTACTCAACAGTCCTTTTATAGTGGCTCTTCCCCACCTCAAACCACTTAGTATTCTTTTCACAATCCTCTCAACCTACCCCAGACCACTTAACTGCTTTCTCAATTGAATCTGGGCCACCCCAGGCTATTTAACACTGCTTAATCCCATCCAGATCTCCTCACTGTTCCTTTTTTGTGTATAAGTATCAATTGAACCCCCATTAAGCTGTAGAGTGACTAGGAATCTAGTCTACTCTTATTGGTAGTTTATCATAAAACTTGCCACTTTGACTGGAACAAAGTTTGAATGCTTGAATTCTTTCCAGGTAGCCTCCCTGTACCTTGACATTTCAGGGTTTCCAGCCCCCCAAACTGCATCAGTTCCACACAACTACTCTGTGAGGTAGGTGCTGTTATTATTATTATTATTTTACTGAGAAGGCTCAAAACTGAGGCAGAGTTAAATGACTTGCCCAAGGTCATACAGCTGGGAAATATATGTCAACATTTGAACTTAGGTCTTCCTGACTCCAAAGTCCAGCACTCTGTCTACACCAACATCTGCATGCTCTCAGTACTAGAGTGAATGAAAAAGCCCTTAGTAAATGCTTGCCCTGTGCAAAGTGATGGGAAAACAAATGGACAAAAGCAGTTTTAAGATGGTCCCTACTGTCTTGGAGCTCATGATCTGATTAGGAGAGACAATGCACATAGTTAGTTTTAGCTGTAAGTCAGATGAAAAGGCCTGTAGTCCTTAGGGGGCAGTGGGGAAAGCAGACAGTGATGCCTTTTCTTTAAATGGTATCTCCCCTCATAAACTCCACCTATGTCTAATGTTGAATCATTTAAAAGGACCAAGGACTTGAGTGGGAAAAATGTTCTTTTCCTGTTAGGGGTTCAGTTGGGTTTTCATCACAGCAGAAGGGGCTCTGGTGCCTGTAGAGGCAGTTTCAAAGTCAGCAAAGAAAATACATTATTATGTCACATATTATTATCCCCATATTTTTCAGATAAGAAAACAGGCTCAGACAGATCAAGACTTGCGCATGGTCAATGTCAGCCCTAGAACTGGAACCCAGGCCTGAGGCTTCTTTATCTCATCTCTTTCCTAGGTGCCATCGTATTTGCATTTAGTGGTATTGTAGATTGAGGGCTAAAAGGGAGCTAGTCCAGCCCCTAGGCTTTAATGATTTGGAAACCAAGTAAGAAGTGAAGTGAATTGCCCCAAGCCACCCAAGCTAGCAGGACAGTCAGCCCTCCTGGCTCTGATTCTGATTCTCTGGGCATTGACCTGTTATGGGAATCTGAAGATCTTCCCTGCCCCTTGGCCCTTTGATAGGCTTAAGTGGCTCTGAGAATTTTCCCTGATTTGAAAGTATACTCTGCCCCGTAATAGGCTGAATGTGGTCACATGGAGCCTGTGGTGGGGGGTTTGTTCTTCAGGAATGCCTATATCATATTACTTTGTGATTGGGCAGTGGGTCAAAAGGACTGTGACATTCTCTGATCCAGGAGAAGGCTGTATATACCCTGATGTGAGGTTTTGCTTTGGGGCTCACTTTGGAAAGAGTTGTGTGATTTGGCCAGAGGAGACTCTGGGAAGCCGTTGAGCCCGCCAGCTTTGAAAACCCAGATGTTGGTGCTTCCCTCTCTGGTAAGTGACTAGGTATGGATGTAATGTTCAGACGGCTGGAAGCCCTATCCGTTGGTCTGTTTCTTTGTCTGCTTGTAACTTTTGTTTGTAACTTCTGTTTGTATTCTGTTTGCATTCTCTGAAGTTCAGGGTGCTGACTTTTCTCCCTGAACTAGGTAAATGGCACATGCTTGATTAATTGAAGTAAGAT
>CM053597.1:11723781-11739845 GCA_028646575.1 Pseudocheirus occidentalis | reverse complement strand
TTTTTTTAGCTTTGTGAAACTCTGCTTCCAGGGGGGAAAGCTCTGTTCCAAATCGCTGGGGTTTTCCCAGCTGCCAGAGCTATTAGGGGGGTGTTGCAGCCCCCCCCCCCCAGCTTTGGCTTGCTGAAAGCACTCCTTAGGACTGCCACCCAAGACCATGATCCAGATCCAGGCTGCTCAAAACAAGAGCACTTGACCCTGATCAATCAACTCAGTCCCCTGCGGGGTCTGCAGGCCAGGGGCTCTGAAGCAGCCCAGTGGGGGCTGCCCTTCCCCCACTGCTTCCTTGCCCTGTGGGTAAATTGGCTGAACTGCTTTTCCTCCCCCAAATTTAGCTTGAAAGCTTCACTCACTTTCACTGACCTCTAATCCTGGCTTAGTAGATGTGAAGATTGCTCGAGGTGCAGTAGATCTTCTCTGAAATAGGCTCACGCTGAGGCTTGGGAGGCTCAGCTCCTCCCGACCCACCGCCCTGGAGCCTGGCCTCATGGTGGTTTCAGGCTGGTCTGGTCTCGGCTCCCAGCCTGCAGGCCTGCACGATGAGCCCCTCCTGCTGAGCTGCCTTTCTCTAATCCCTATTTTCACACCTTGCTAGATGTGGAGTTGGTGGAGGCTGTAGATCTTCTCTCTTGTAGGCTGGCTGGCTGGGCTACTCCTGACTGCCCTGAGGCCTGGCCGCATTTTGGTTTCAGGCTGGGCTGGCCTGGCCTCAGCTCCCGTCCTGCTGTGATGATCCCCTGCTGCCGAGCTGCCTTCTGGGAGAGATGTGTTTTCCATATTTTTGTGAGTTTGAGAGACCTAGAATTTGTCCAGAGTCATATTTTATGGGTGTTTAGGGTGGCTGCGTGGGAGCTGTGGAACCTTTCTGCTTCTACGCTGCCATCTTGGCTCCACCCATATAGTGAACTTTTAATGAACTTTTAATAAACTTTACTTTGAGAAGGCTTGAGTTGAAGTCTTTCGGCAAGACCTGGCATGTTGTTATTTTGGGGTCTCAGGCAGCCCTAACCCTCTTTGGGCAACCTCTTCACCTGGACTTGGCTGTCTCTCCCCCAACCCCACCCCTTTTCAACTCCCATTTTTTTTTCCTTCATTAGAATGTAAGTTCCTTGAGCTCTGGGACTGTCTTTCTTTTGGTTTGGGTTTTAAGTGCTTAGCACAGTGCCTGGGACTTGTAAGTATTTTTATTCCCTAACAGAAATCAGAGCAAGAATTCAAACCCAGATCCTCACCCTTTTCACTGTGTCATTTTAAGATCTTCCTACAACAGTAACTTAAGCATTAAGGCTTACCTCAAAAGAATCTTGTGACTCAGGGAAACTGATGGAAGAAGTCACCTTGGGTGAAAAGTATATATTCTGTGCCACTCAGATCATTGTAGGTGGTTGCCTATTTCATCTACGAATAGGAACAGCGCAGGCCGGTCACAAGTGGCTCAGTTTTAAGAAGGGACTGTATTAGTAACTTTTCTTTTTAGTGACAAACTGAGAAATCCCTAAATTGCTCTTTAGGTAGTGAGTATGGAGGATTGTGACTTACAAAGCAGCCTCCCAAGCCCCTTCTTGCAAGTTCCCTTCAGGATAGCCCAAGGCAATTACTTATTTTTTTAAAGACATTTTTTTATTCATAGACTTTAAGATTTCAAGAATCTAGAGTCTTCTACTTATACAGATTTCAACCCTTCAGTCACTCAGTGAAATAATAAATCACAAAATCAAAGATTTAGAACAGATGGTAACCTCAGAGCTCAGCTAGCTCGGTCTAGTTATTTTATAGATGAGGAAAGAGGAACAGAGAAATCAGATGCATTTAGTGACTTGGCCCAAACCCCACGGCCAGTTAGTAGTGTGTGAGATGAGAGAGTTCAGAGTCTGAATTTAGGGTCAGAAAAGGTCTTTATTCTTTCTCATGAGAAAGGACTCTTCCCCTGCCGCCCACATGGCATCTGCAGGGAAAGAGCAACAGGTAGAAGCCAGCCCACTGTTATATAGTCTTCTAATGCAAAAACCCCCAACCTTCCCCCAACTGGCTGTCACTCTTATTGTTAAGGGGGCTGACCCACAGCCTAAGTGCAGGAATCTCTCCCAAAGGACTCAGAAACATATGGGTGTCCAATGAAAGCAGTCTTTACCTTATTTGGCACATCTTCTGCTCACCTGGCTCTGAGGGACGGTCTCCATTGCTGTAAGCCCCAGATTGCTTGAAGGTCAGGTGACCTAAACCTAGGCCTAGTGAATACTGAATCCATTCTAGATCCGATTTTTCAGAATGGGGAAACTTCACTATAAATTATCCCTCACAGTAGCTACAGTGTCCTACTCTGGTGCTTGAAACAAAGACGAAAATGAAATAGTCTGTCCTCTGGCTCATCTGTCCCCTTCTCTCCTCTGACCCTGCCCCCACCCTGGGGTAACCCCTCATCACCTCCCACCAGGATTAGGGCCATAGCTGCAGGGAGGTCTGCCTGCCTCAGATCTTTCCCCACTCCAGGCCAACATCTGCTGAGCTGTCCAACTCCTGAAGCATAGGTCTGACCTTGTCTTTCCAACTCTACCCTCCCTGAGTAATGTCAGGTGACTCCCTTCTATCACCAGGGTCACACATAGAATCTGCTGGTCTTCCAAGCCCTTTACAGCCTGCTTCTTTCTGCTTTTCCAGTCTTCTTATCCCTCACTCCATCCACATAGCTCCCCTCATCCTCTAGTCCTCTGTACCCCAATGACACTGACCTTGTTCTTCCTTGAATGAGACACTCAACTCCTTACTCCACGCTTTCTCTTTTTTTCCTTTTTATTTATTTACTTTTCTTTTTTAACTCCATGCTTTTTCATGGACTGGAATTTTCTTTCTTCCTTTTCATTTCCACCCCCCAGCTTCCTACAAATCCCTGCTAAAATCCCCCCTTCTATAAGAAAGCCTTTCCTGATCTCTCCTGATGCTAGTGGATTCTCCCAGCTGATTATTTCTGATTTATCCTGTATGGAGCACGTTTGTACATAGTGGTTTGCCTGTTGTCTTCTGCATTAATTAGACAGTGAGCTCCTTGAGAGTGTGTGGGGAGCCCTGCCATCCCCAAGCAGGACTGAGAAAGAATCACATACCCAGAGGTTGTGAGTGGGTACATAAAAAGAGAAAGGACTCCAGGAATGGTGGAAAGTAAAGAGCCAATGTTTATTCTTGCAGGACAAGCTTTATAGAGCTAAAAAATCTCCTTCCTAATTGTTTTCCCCTGAGGACATTGCACACTTCTCGGGGGCAGTTTGACGCCCCCAGACCTCAGTTTTTATTGCTGGCTATCTCACTTTGTGGCAACACCATCTTTTCTGAGTTGCTGTCTGCCAAGCATACAGCCCTGTTACAAATCCTTCCTTCCAGGAGAGAGGGATAGTATGATAGAGGGTGATGGATAATCACTTTCGTCAGTGTCCTTAATAATATTCTGACTTTTTCATTTCCTTCAAGGTTACTCTAACAGGATCATAATTTTACTGGTCCCCCAAATATCCTCATTCTAACTCAGTTGAAAGCCTAATTCCAATCCATTGCTGACTTAGATTTTTTAAAAGTACAAACACTAAAAGGCCTTTTGAACAGTCAGACCCACGAACCTTTAAGAAAAACTCATGAATAATAACATGCTTTTTTCTGTTCCCAAATTTCAGCTAAAACCTGCATTACTGTGAGAACCCAAATTTGGCCATAGCAATTAAAACTTGATTTCCTGTGTGTGATCCATAAAAAGAAGGTCAGCAAAGATTTTAAGCATGTTAATTTCTGAAAATATAAAAATGATGTATATCACCAGTATATTTTTTGGATTTGCTCCATTCCTTTCCATTCATAAGGCCACAGTTAACAGATTAGTCTAATCCAAGAATTCTCGGAGTGTGGTCCTGGAACCCCTGGGGGTCCCTGAAATGTTGTCAGGGGGTCTACAAAGTCAAAACTGTTTTCATAATTATAATTTTAAAATGCTTTCATTTCTAATACAGCAAATATCAATGGATATAACCACCATAAACTAAAGTTCTTTGCAGGGTCCACAATAATTTTTAAGAGTGTAAAAGGGGTGATGAGACCCCAAACCCATGGTATACTCTGTTAAAGTGAGAACTCCTGGGGACAGGACTGTTTTTGCCTTTCCTTATGTCCCCAGGATGGTACCCAGCATAGAAGAGATGCTTGATAAATGGTTGTTAACTTACTTGGCTAGTTCAGATCATGTCATTGATATATCTTGCTGTTCCTAGCCTCATTGTCTTTTTGTCTGCCATACCTCTTGGGGTGTATGAAGTATTCAGGAGGACTAGTGTCTCTGATAGGATGGCTGCTCATCCCTTTGGTATCTACCTTCACCCAACTCCCACCTGGGGCACCAAGAAACCGTAGCAAGTGTAGCACCCACCCCACCCAAATCATCTCAGTAGATGGATAAATCAGTTTGAGGCCACAGTTATCCTCAACTCTACCATGAGTGTGTATGTGGGGGGGTCTGCCCCAACATGTGAAGACTCTCCCTTGATGGAGTGGGCAGATGAGAACAACTTATTCCAGTGGCCATGAAGGTGGTGGATGCAGGTCTTATGGAGCACTTAGAGGTTGGTAAGACATCTATAGACACCAAGGTCATCCAATGCATCCCGGACCATAGCTGGTCATTCTGACTTTTGTCTCGACTTTGATGCCTCTGGAAGAGAGAACTAGGCTGATGACTTTGCACAACTCTGCCTTACTTAGATCCAATTTACTTGAAAATCAAGACACTACCCTTGATGTCATTGGTCTTCTTCCAAATGAAGGACAAGCAACGTCTGGGAAGGAGAATTATTTCCTAAGCATTAACTTAACCAAGTTATTAACTGCTCCTACCAGCCCCCAGAATGCTGAAGTGGCTCTAATCTAATGAAAGCTACTAATCTTGGGCTTTAAGGCTTCCCAGCTATGGGATGTCAGCTGGAGGGCAGAAATTCTTGTCATTGCCCCCACTTCGCTGTACCCTTGGCTCCCAACTGAGTGCCCTGTACATGATAAATGCTTCAGGAAGGTGGAATAGGACTGATTTTTTTTTTTAAACAATTGCCTGGAATATTGGACAATGCCTCTTCTTTCAAAATTCTGTTCAGAATTCTCCTTCATGAGAACTAGACGAGCAAGTTCTACCTGGACACATCTTGTTCAGCTTTCCACAGTCTTTATTATTTCATAAAATGGTTGTTGTTCTCCCTGAAGCACCATAGCTGGTGGTTTATACACCTGTTTCAGGCACATCTTTACACAGATATGTTAGGGGCTCTTTCTGGAATCTCACTCCCTACATTCCCACTGGGACATCACAACAAACCAGAATAAAGAAAAATTCCATGGCCAGCAGAATTGATTTAATTTATAACTGAGCTACACAAAAGACTACTCCCTGAACCAAAAGGGGAGTTAGCCAAGCTGTTTATCAATTCAATTCCACAAGCCTTTATTGATTAATAAATGAACCGAGGAATGAAGGAATGAATGAACAAAAGAAAACACACCTGTTAAGCATTTGCCTCTGGGTTAAGACCTGGGGGTAAATTTAAAAAAGCAAGGCAGCCCTTATTCTCTGAAACCTCACATTCTACTAAAGGGAGACCACACATGGAGGGGCTTTCAACCGCAAGTCAGCTGGAAAATCCCTGTTGTGGTCCTTACTGGGCAGCAACAGAGCAGATGGTAACATAGCTTGTCTTGTGTCCTTTCTATTTATTACAAAATGCACTTGATGGGGCCACAGGCTATGGCAGTGAGGACTGTATTTTCTGGATCTCCAGTAGTTGCAGCTACTTGGGGGGGAATGAGGGAGGTAGTGGGGAGATCCACAGCATCTCCAGAAGCAGTTAGGAGCTTGTAGCTCCATAACCCTGGACAGTTGCTATAGGGTGTAAGTCTGAGAGGCAGCCCCTGGGCTTCTACTCCCAGAGGTGGTATTATTAAACATGTGCGTGATACTGTATGTGTGTGTATAGCTGGGGGGGGGGGTGAAAGTGGCATAGTTCCTATCCTCAAGGACTTTCCATTCTACTTATGGAAAACATCTCATGAGGAGGTAAATAAGCTAATAAAAACAGATGCAAGAAAAAAAAGATTTTAGAAAAAGGGGCGGCTAGGTGGCGCAGTGGATAGAGCATCGGCCCTGGAGTCAGGAGTACCTGAGTTCAAATCCGGCCTCAGACACTTAACGCAAAAACTAGCCGTGTGACCTTGGGCAAGTCACTTAACCCCAACTGCCCTCCAAAAAGCAAAAAAAAGAAAAAAAAAATTAAAAAAAAACAGATGCAAAATAAATGCAAAGGAATTGTGGGGAGGTGAAAACATAAACCAAAGGAAAAAAACCGTGGACCCCCTTCATGAATTACTTCAGAAACCTGTAATGTTGTCATCTGACTAACTAATACATTACCTCTATGCATGCAAATGAAAGTTAGGTCAAGAAGCATTTATTAAGAAAGACAGTGTGCATTGCTAAATCTCCTAAGATACACCTGGTGCTGTGTTAAGTACTTTGGAGACACTATCTCATTTAACCCTTACAACCGCCTTGGGAGGTAGATGTCCCTGTCATCTCCGTTTTCTAGTTGAGGAAACTTAAGGCAAACTGGGTTAAGTGACTTGCTTAGGGTCACACAGCAAGTAATTGTTTGAGGCTGGATTTGAACACAAGTCTTCCTTATTCCAGGCCCAGTATCCAACTAGCTACCTCTAAACAGAGTAAGGAGTACAGCCTGGAGAGAAATGAAATTACACATGACCTAGGCATCCTCCTTACAATGAAGGTTTGGGGAGGAACTAGCCAGTCAGAAGGATGTGCCAAAGGGGTAACCTTCTCCACTCCTTAACGACAGTTATGTGAACTGCTGTGAGAAAGAGAAAATCCAAATGGTTTTATAGGTGCAGCCAGGCGGCACAGTGGACCAAGCATAGGCCTGCACTGAATTCAAATCCAGCCTTAGATACCTACTAGCTGTATGACCCTGGGCAAGTCACTTAAGCCTATTTGCCTCAATTTCCTCATCTGTAAGATGAGCTGGAGAAGGAAATGGCAAACACTCTAGTGTCTTTACCGAGAAAACCCCAAATGGGGTCAAGAAGAATCTAACACAACTGAAAAATGACTCAACAACAAGCAGTAAAACCTCTGGCAGCCTGGCTCAATGTCCCTCTGGGAGATTTATGGGATGACATTGAAAACAAATTCATAGACTCAGGAAGCTCAGACCAATTAGGATTTGTACCATGGAAGAGTATATCCTCACCAGTATGAGGTCCTAGACCACTGTCTTATCGAAGGAAAGAAAAGGAAAAGCTAACGCTTAGAAGCTTTTACAAAAATCAGTTACTGATTTGACAACATGTTCCTGTCCAGGCATGAAGTTTTTGTTCTGAAACCTCCATGTTAGACAGAGACGATAAGAACCACACAGTTTTTGTCTGCCTCTGGAGTTCAGTTTCTAGAAGGAAGGCTCCAGTTCTTTTTAAGAGGGCAGGGGGAAAGCTGCTGAGATGCCCTCAAGGCAGCAGCAGCTGCCTAGGCAAGGGGATTGCCTAGGCAAGTTGTCTTTAGATATCACAGCATGGTGCCTCAGTGGTTAGGGACCCCCAGGAAACATGAACAATAAATTAAAATTGCTTATTTGACAAGTAACTGACCAGTCATTTCAGGAAAAAATGGTTAAACCATATGGTCCTGTATATCTAAAAGCCACTTTCTATCATCATTCTGAATTAGACTTGGATTCCCACTCCCTTGTTGTTAAGTGGGACACATTTTTCTTATTTTTTTCCTTTAATAAGCATCATCAAAGACGAGCATTTCTATACACACAGAACAGAAAAAAAAGAATTTTATAAGGAAACAATGAATCTATGTTCTATATAGTTCACATTAAAAATAATATAATAAATTCAGCATGTTGTTCCAAATCCCTTACCTTCTAGCTCCAATCTCCTGCATTAGAATGGGAGTTCCCTGAAGGCAGAAATCATCTTGTTTTCAGGTACTTACCCAGTGTTTGACACAAAGTAAGCACTTAAATGACTTATCATTTATTCCTTCATTTATTCATGTGATTTTCAAAACTTCTGCTTGTCTGTTCCTTCTGTTCTTTTCCGTGCATTTTTTAAAAATGCATCACTCACCTTCTTTTCTTTTATCTTGTTTTTGGCACCACCATAACTGGGTCAAGATAGGGAAGGGAGGAGAATGTAGCCTTTGCAGGAGCAATGGCCTTAGGAAAAACTAAGGGAAGGAGTGAATGGAGGCCATGTAAGGAATGAAGAAGATGATCAGGGGTCACAAAGCAGAGGGAGACATGGAATGATAAAAGAAACTAGAACTGGCCATCCCCTGGCAGAGCCTCTGAGAGGCCAGAGTCACCTCCCTGGGTGACCATGGAAGGTGAGGGTGTATCTCATGTAGATGCCATTATCATTCCGCCGTGCTCCAACCGATGGACAGAACTCCTCCACCCTCACCCCAAAGCTTCCAATTCTTTGCTAAAATAGAAATTTCTGTTACAAATATTTTCTGTCTGTATGGGTTCTCTCTCCCTCTCTTTGCCCCCTTTGGGGCAGTGTGCGGAGTAGACTTGGGGCAATCTACTGTTCATGGCCTAGTAACCAAAGGGCATGAGCAGATATCACCTTTTAAGTATAGTTCCGCATGGCTTCTGAGAATCACTGAATCAGTTCACAGTTTCTTTGCCACAGTCTCTGTATGTTTCCTTCTATCCCTTCCAACAACTGCCACTATTGACAACGTGATGGGTATGTGGCAGAGCCTTAGAGCTGTTTCAATTTGCATTTTTCTTGTTAGGGGATAAGGGAATCGATTAATCATTTTATGTAGCACCTACAGTGTGCCAGGCCCGGGGCTAAGTGCTTATAAATCTTCCCTCATCTGATTCTCACAATGACCCTAGGAGGTGGGTGCAATTATTATTTCCATTATATCGTTGAGAAAGTGGAAGCAAACTGAGGTTAAGTGACTGGCCCAGGGTTACACAGCTAGTAAATGTCTGAGGTCTGATTTGAACTCGACTCTTCCTGACTCTAGGCCCAGTGCCCAGAGCTTTATCCACTGCACTATTTTATTAGTGATTTGGAATGCTTTTTTTCTTCCATATGGTTGTTGAATAACTTTCATTTCTTCCTTTGGGAACAGAGAAGATGGGAAAAGATAATAAACTCCCCTTTGGACAGGTTCCAGTGGAGGTAGCAGTGAGAACATCCAGCTAAAGAGGCCTAGAGGAAGCTCAAAGTCTTGATCTTAAAAAAGAGCTTGATACTGGAGATGCGGATTTGAGTATCACCTGTTTAGACACAGTAGATGATCCTGGGGAAGGGAAGGAGACTGAAGAGGCAGAGAGTGAAGGAGAGAAGAAAAGGGGCCTTGGGCAGCACAGACATTGGAGGGCTGAAAAGAGAAGCCAGCAAAGGAGGTGGATGGAGCAGTGAGAAGGGTAAAATATGGCCTGAGTTAAAATCCCTTTGGCCATACCCAAACCGAGCAGAGAAACTTGGAGGAAGGAACCCATGGGATGGATTTATTTGCCTAGATTGCTCCCTCTGGGCATGGCCAAAGTCCAGTTACAGAGGATGTCACACCCTGTTCTCTAGTCGGGATCAGGACCGGGGAGATTTAGGTTAAATTGGACAAACCACCAACATCCTGGTGCTCCCGGCATTTTTTGTTTCCCAGTTTTAGCTATGAGCTCTCTGATCAGTGATAGGTTTGCCCATTACATGTCAGTATTCTGCAGAAACCCTGCAAGAGGTAAACACCCTTACCTTTATTCTATTACTTAAATCTGCTCTTCTATTTACAAAAACAACATTTAACGGTATTTTCTTTTTCCAATTACTACAGTTTTCAGCCTTTATTTCTGTAAGACTTTGAATTCCAGATTTTTGTCCCTCATCTTCCTTCCTTTCCCCAAGACAGCAGACAATCGGATGCAGATTTTACATGTACACTCAAGTAAAACATATTTCCACATTAGTCACATTGTGAAAGAAGGATTGAAACCAAAGGGAAAAGCTACAAGAGAGGAAAAGCAAAAAAGTAAAAAGTGCTGCTATTTTAAAAATTGTATTTTTATTTTAAAATTGTTTTAAAATTTATTTTTTAAATTTTAAAATTATATTTTTATTGCATTAAATATTTCCCAATTAAAATTTTCAGCTTTTCCCCATTCATTTTTTAAAAATTTGATTCCCAAATTCTCTCCTTCCTGTCCCTCCTAGCTTGTGAGCCCGAGAGACTGGGAGGGTAGTGGTGCCCTCTAGGAGAGTAGGGAAGGTGGAGTTGAGGGAAAATTTAGAGGGAAAGATCATGGGTTCTGCTTTGGACATTGAGTTTAAGATGTCTAAAGAAGGGGTAGCTAGGTGGTACAATGGATAGAGCAAGGGTTGTGGGGTCAGAAGGACCAAGTCTGCCTTCAGACCAGTTGACACTTACTAGCTGTGTGACCCTGGGCAAGTCACTTAACCCTGATTACCTTGCAAAAAAATTTTTTTAAACAAAATGTCCAACTGGAATCCACTTTGAGTTATTAGAAAGGCAGTTGGAGATGTGAGATTGGAGGAAGCTAGGTAGAATTGGTGTTGACTCAGTCAAACTGAGACGTGGGGAAGACCTTAGCTTAAAAAAGGCCATGGTCTTCCACTGCGTCTGGGTCCATCTACAGTCATCCTGATCTATATCTTGCCACTGGACCCAGATGCCTCCAGAGGAGAAAGTGAGGCTGGTGACTTTGCACAGCCCTCCCTCATGTAGAACCAATTCACTTGCAAGTCATAGCATCACCTTCCTGATGTCATGGTTCTCTTCAAAAATGAAGAACAAGCAACGACGATCATCCATTGAGAAGGCAAGCAGCATGATATCAATTACACATGGGAAAGCATGTTGCAAACATGAGCCATGTTGTAAACACACGCGCACACGTACACCAAAACAAGGAAAACAAAGTGAAAAAAAAATCTGCTTCAATCTGCGCTCAGAATTCATCCGTTCTCTCTCTGGAGGGGCCAGCATTTTTCATCATGAGTCATTTGGAATTGCCTTGGATCATCTTCCTCATCAGAGTAGCTAAGTCTTTCGCAGTTGATCATCATTACAATATTGTTATTGCCAGGTACAGTGTTCTCCCGGGTATACTCACTTCTACTTTGCATCAGTTCATATATGTCTTCCCAGGTCTTTTTTGAAACTCTCCTGCAGTTCATTTCTTATAGCACACTAATATTCTTTCACAAGCACATACCACAACTTGCTCAGCCCAGTTGATCCTTTCATTGACCCCAATTGAGATATCCTCACAATGTCCAATTCTTTGCTACCACAAAAAGAGCTTCTATAAATGTTTTTGTACACACGGGCCCTTTTCCCTTTACTTTGACCTCTTTGAGATACAGACCTACTAGTGGCATTGCTGGGTTAAAGGATATGTGCTCTTTTATAGCCCTTTGGGCTATAAAATTATTCTCCAGAATGGTTGGAGCAGTTCACAACTCCACCAACATTAGTGTCTGTTTTTCCACATCCCCTCCAACTTTTATCATTTTCCTTTTCTGTCATCTTAGCCAATCTGATGAGTAAGAAGTGGTACCTCAGAGTTGGTTCATTTGCATTTCTCTAATCAATAGCGATTTTGAGCATTTTTTCCCTTATGACTATTGATAACTTTGATTCTTCTTCTGAAAACAGCCTGTTCATATCCTTTGATCATTTATCAATTGGGGAATGGCTCTTAGTTTGAAAAATTTGTCTCAGTTCCCTATATATGAAAACTGAGGCCCTTATCAGAGAAATTTGCTATAAAAATGTATTCCAAGTTTCTTGCCTTTCTTCTAATTTTGATTGCTTGGGTTTTGTTTGTGAAGACTCCTTTTAATTTTGTGTAATCAAAACTATCCCTTTTAGTTCCTGAAATCCTCTTTATTTTTTGTTTGGTCATAAACTCTTATCCATAGATCTGGCAGGCAAAATTTTCCATCCTCCCCTAATGTACTTACTTTTATCACCTATTAACGTCTAAATGGTTTGACCTCATCCTGGTATACAATATGAGATATTAGTCTCTGTCTAGTTTCTCCCAAATTGCTTTTCAGTTTTCCCAGAAATTTCTGTCAAATCCCCAACTTGGATCTTTGGTTTATCAAACACTGGATCACTAGGGTCATTCACTACTGTATATTGTGTGTCTGATCTGATTGCACTGACCCACCACTCTATTTCTTAGCCAGTGCCAGATTGTTTTCATGATTAATGTCTTGTAACAAATCTGCTCTTTTAATTAGAATCTCCCCTCTACTGTCCCAAATCAGTATTGCTCTTTTGATCCCTTTTCGTTGTTGTACACACACACACACACACACACACACACACATCTGAGGAATTTCCCAGGATGTGTTGGCTCTCTCTTTGGCATGGGACCTCCGAAGCCAAGGAGGAGAGAGTATCCAATAAAAGGGGCTGGTCAGTTGTATCTGAAATTTCGGAGAAGTTAAGGATAATTACTATCTCCCTCCTCCCCCCCCCCAAAATCCTTTTAATTTAAATGATTGGGAAGTCAACAGTGATCTTTGAAAATTTCAATGAAGCTGTGGCAGAATTGGGCACAGGGGCAGCGCTGGAAGGAGTTAAGATGTTGTTGAAGACAGAGATCAGGTGAAGGCATCAAGCAGAAATAATTTTTTTGAAAAGCTTTGCAGTGATGGGAAGAGAGAGATAGAGAGATGAACCAGCAGTTGGAAGAGGCAGATAAGTCTACAGAAGACACATTTTTGGACCCAGAGACTGGGGATGTTTGC
Source organism: Pseudocheirus occidentalis (assembly GCA_028646575.1). NCBI lineage: Eukaryota > Metazoa > Chordata > Mammalia > Diprotodontia > Pseudocheiridae > Pseudocheirus > Pseudocheirus occidentalis. Next base: position 11,727,002 of record CM053597.1, on the reverse strand, counting down.
AAACAGATGTGAAGGATGGGAAGTGGTGGTAGATGCAGGGGAAGGAGGTACATGAGAGAGATGGTATATACAAAGCGTGTCCCAAAAGCTGTACTGCAAGTTTAAACTTAAACATCTCACAAAAAAATTTCATCTTTAATCTAATTAAAAAATCAGCAGGATTTTGTCACCTCTTGGAGGACAAAAGAGGAAACAATATCAAAGGATGGGGGACCAGGGGTCACCTAACCAGTGGGAAGAGAAGGGGGTACGTTTTTCCCCCTGTGATCAGAAGGTAGAGGAGGAGAATGAGTCAGAAATGCCAATTTTTGAGAAGTGGAGCCTGTAGCCAATGTCTGTCCACTGAAGGAGGATGTGGGCTTTCAATGGAGAGGCTAGAGTTTGGGTAGCTGGGCAAGGTAACAAAGAGAAGACATCGTGAAGAATAAGAGGAGAACAGAAGGGCTGATGGGCAGCATCAAGGCCCCACACTGGGTTCCACAAGCTGATCTATGATTAAGTTTTCAATGCAAGCCACTGATACAGAGTGAGTCATACAGGTAGTAAGTTAATAATAACCAACCAAATACAGCATCTGGCATGATACCTTTCATGCAGCAAGTGCTTAATTACTGTGGGGATTATTTATTTAATTGTGAAGGAAAGAGACTAATTCACTTTATTCTGAATCAACATTATAATTCTCATAAGTCAAGTATATACTTAAAATTTATCAAATATGATCATTACAGCTCTAGCCCTCTTTAGATCATAGTAATATACAAAAGTAATATAATTACAGATGTCCATTTAAACAAGCACCTCCATGGAAACAACATTAGCATTAATAAGAATGATATTGAAAGAAACCAGGTGGTATTCAAACTAGATCTGTGATTTCCATCCTGTTTGCTTGGGAAACTCTCTATGTGGGAACTCCCTCCACTGTAGAGATGAATAAATGAATAAGCATTTTTAAAAGCCTTAACAAGTACTGTGTTAGCCCCAAGAATAAAAATGCAAAAGTAAGACAGTCCTTGCTCTGAAGGAGTTTGCAACCAAATAAAAGGAGACAACCCATATAAGGGGATGTTGGACAGGGAAGGGTATTATGGTTTGGTATTCTGAATGGAGAGTGGAGCCATTGGGAGGAGGCTGACTCACTCGCCCTTTCCTGTTCAGCCTGGTGATACTAATTTGATTAGAGTCCTAGAACTGAAAGGTGAAGAGAAGGTACCAAAGTTTTCACCAGGGTAGCTGAGTGAAGTAAGGCATTGTTAGGGCAAGACCGAACTAAGTGTTCATGAGTCAGGTTTGAAGGGCAGGAGTTGGGGAGGGGAGGGGGATAAGTCTGCTGAGTTAAAAAGATGGTGAGGGGAGAGGAATCTGAAGAAGTTGTTTGAGGCAAGTAGAGGTTATGTGAATTTCTCAGGGTCACATATCTTATTAATATTAGAGACAGAATTTGAACCCAAGCCTTCCAAACTCCAAGCTCAGAATTCTAGCCATTACAGACTACTTCCTGACACTTATAAGATACTGACATTTCATGAACTTGAATGACAAGGCAACATCAATCACAGAGGGTCCAGACACTTTGATCAGATCAATCAGGAGTAAACTAGGTATATATAACTCTTCAATAAATTTGAAAGGAACATAGTTGATACTGGCACATTGGAAATATCTTGTGATTGGTTGAAGAGAATCACTCGTGAGTGGTGGGGCTATGGGTGAAACAGCAAGCTAGGTCAGAGCCAATCAGTCCAGTGGTGGTCAGATCCAGAGATGAAGAACTTGTGAATGTTATGGGCAGCCAAGTGGCTCCATAGTGGGCACTGTGGGCAAGTCACTTTACCCTGTATGCCTCTATTTCCTCATCTGTAAAATGGGCTGGAGAAGGTCACGGCAAACCAGTCCAGTATTTCTGCCAAGAAAACCCCAAATGGTTTCAGGAAGAGTCAGACACAACTTAACTCATCAACAACATCTGGTTCATCCTCTGAGGTCCTGGGATGATTGCTCCTGGTTGTAGAGGATACTCCAAGTCTTCCCAAAGACACTGTGGGGGTGTGAGGAAAGGGAGAGGGGAGAAACTGTGTCCCAAGGGTCTGTCCTGGGCTCTTTTCTCTTCTCCCTCTGTTATTTCACTTGATCTCCTCAGCTCCCATGGGTTCAGTTATCATCTCTGTGCAGACGATTCTCAGACTCGTCCAGCCCTCCCATCCTTCTTGCCCTGCAGGCTCACATCTCCATGGTCTATTGGACATCTCAAACTGGATGGTCTGAAGATACCTTAAATGTAGCATGGCCAAAACTGAACTCATTGCCTTTCTCCAAACCCTCTTCTTTTCCTGATTTTCTTGTTTTGTCAAGGCTCCATCACTCTATAAGTCACCCAGGTTTGAAACCTAGGAGCATCTTCAACCCTACTCTCATCACCCATGTCATCCCATGAATTCTGCCTTTGCAACAGCTCTCTGATCTGAATATTCTCCTCTGCCCCAGCCCTCTGCACCTCCCACCTGCACCATTGCAAGAGCTGCTGGGGGTCTGTCTGTTTGTCTCAAGGCTCCCCACTCCGTCCTTCTTTTGCTCAACTGTCAAATGTCCTAAAGCACAGGTCAGATGATGTCTACCCCCTCCTCTCCTGCTCTTACCTTCCACTCAATAAACTCTAGTGACTCCTTCTCACCTGGAGGATAAAATATAAAATCTTGTTTAGCATCCATAGCCCCAGGGACACAAGCCTCCTGGCTGTTCCTCAAGTAAGACATTACATGTTCCCCCTGTCTGGAGTGATCTCGCCTCTCATTTCAGCCTCCCAGACTCCTTCAGGCCCCATCCAAAATTCCCCCTTCTACCCAATGCCTTCCCTCCTCCCTTTTAATGCTAGTCTCTTCTCTCTGTTGGTCACTGCCAGTGTTTATCTTGGTTGTGTTTGATTGTCTCCCCCAATAAACTACAACTTCCTTGTTGGTGGGGAATGGGACCATCTTTGGCTTCTCTTTGTGTCCTAGTTCCTAGCAGCGCCTGGCACATTCAGATTCTTCTTTTCTTGTTTGGAAACTGAAATTTAATCTTTAAAAAAGTGATAAATGCAAACATTGTTTTTCTTTTTCTTTTAAGAGTTGTTTTATTGACACCTTTTGGTTTGGCGACACATTCCTTTCTAAATATATCTCTTCCCACCTTTCCTAGCCTGTGAGACTTCCTTTGTAACCATGATTTTAAAAAGGGAG
>CM053597.1:11692490-11723281 GCA_028646575.1 Pseudocheirus occidentalis | reverse complement strand
GCATCATCATTATACAGTATTATTTCATTTCTTTCTGATAAATATCCTTTTTCAGTTTCTTGTAAATTATACTCTTTTCATACACAGAGATCCTAAAACTTCATTTGAAGAGAAATGTTTTGCTCTAAGTGGCACTTTGGGACTTGTCTAAAAAACGGAAAAATATTAGGAAATGTAATACCCCTCCCCATCTATATGTACCTTATCTGTAGGTAGGGGTATGTCTCCCCTCTCCCAAGGTCTCTTGAAAAAGGCAGAGTTCCTGAGTTCTAGCTGCCCCATTAGTGTGCCCTTGGCTCTGGCATAGGTGAAGTTCCCCAGACACGGTACGGGCTCACCTTTTTGTTGGTTCTTCTGGACTGATGCCATCACACTGTTTACCCTCAGCAATGATTTGGGTTACAAGAGAGCTCCCAAGTCTCACTGAGCCAAAGACCTGCCTTCCTTTGGATCTGGCAATGGGTTAAATTTCAAACAAGATTGCTGCATCAGGTGACCCTCAGATGTGATGAGGCAGCTTCCTGACACCAGCTCTAATTACCTTTGCCTCTGATTGCAGGGTAATTTTGATGAGTCATTTTTGTAAGTCAAAGTGAAAATCACAGAGATTACTAGAGGTTGAGGAAGGTGATAGTAAATCAGGTTCCAGATTCTCATCCAAGTCTCTCTCCCTCCTCTCCAGTTGAAAATATTGGGGGGAAATGGTAAATGAGTTGAGTGAATATGGGTTCTAAATGGTAGGAGCCCGATTTGTTTAATTATCTTTCTTTGTATGCTGCCTATCATTCAAATGGGTGTTTAATGATGATGTTAGAGAGGAGAATGATGGAACGCAATATACAAAAAATATTTTGTAATCATGCAAATGTCTTTATGACAGCGATGTGACTGATTGAATCAATATCACGGGCACATCGTTAGGAGCCTAATACTTTGCATTCTCTTCTCATCTCTTAACGTTATTTTGATAATAAAACATTTTAGACTAATTGAGGCAATTCTGAAGTTTCTTTGCTGTGTCTCCTTTTTGGGGAATCTGTCCTGTTTAAACAATCAATGCTGTCTTTTGCCTTTCTTTGTATCCCCAATGCTTGACATGTAGCAGGCACACAATGAAGGTTTGTTGACTGGATGACTGACATGGAAGCAGGAAGAGGTCTTCTTGCTGGGTGCATGTTGGTCTTCAATTGTTCTCTTGTAATTTTACATAGGTCCGGTTGGTTTCCCTGCCTGGACTGAAAAGTTGAAATAGAACCGTGTCTGGTCTTTCTGGAGCCTCTTATGACCCAGCAGGTGCTTGGTAAACTTTTCTTGTGACTCACACACAGTGATGTACATTCTCCTTGCATGTTGGACCAGCCACCCCAGTATTATGAATGAGCGTGGTTTGTTGTTGTTTTAACAGTGTCTGATACTCAGGGGTGGGAGCAGAGTGGGGGAGGTCAGTTTGCTGCTGGTAAAGAACTTCCCCAGGGCATAGGATTGTTTAGTATCACGGTCACCAGGGAAGTGATCCACAAAGTGGTTACTTAGGCAAAGGATGCTAGGTCGCTTCTTTCAAACCTGGTTAACTCCTTTTCTTAAGTATCTACTCACCAGCTGGACTCAGACTAGATGACCAGTCAAGTTGCTTCAGGGAGCATTTTAGGACAGCAGTATGAACACATGTCCTATGAGCTTGCTATGGGCACTGGGGGCACAAATATAGAATTGATTCAGTCATTTCTGCCCACCAAGGAGTCCTCTGTGTGTGTGTGTGTGTATGTGTATGGGTGTGGGTGGATGTGGGTGTGGATGTGGGTGTGTGTGTGGGTGTGCTTACACTGTGCACAAATTTATGGTAGGGAGTAGTGGGGCAAAGGAGGTATTCAGACAAAATGCTCTAGGTAGCTTTGTGGCAAAAGAGAGCACTTTGAGCAGGGAGAAATCATGGAGGTCTTCATGGAGAAATTAATGCCTATACTGAGCCTTGGAGGCACTCTTGAAGGTCCAGCTGAGAAGGGAGAGCATGGCAGTCAGGAGAAATGCCCTGTGTAAATGCACAGATGGAGGAGAGGGCAAGCTGAATTCAGGGCACATTGAGCAAAGTCCTGTTTAGCAGGAACATCTAGTGCCCAGACAGTAATGCGAACTCAGTTGTGAAGGGGCTTAAATAGCAGGGTGAGGGAACCATGGAAGGTTTTGGAGCAGGGGATGCATGTGGTCAGATCTGTGCCTTAGAATCACTGTTTTGCTTGGGTTTAAATTAAGAGAAGACACCTCCCCTTGCTTCTTTGCAGTGGGCAGGGGGGGGGTAGGGGGAAGAGGGTACCCATATGTGGAATATTGCATGTACAACCAGATAATTTCATCATATTGATATTTTTTTCCTGAATTTCTCTTCTTCTTCTTCTTCTTCTTCTTCTCCTTCTTCTTCTTCTTCTTCTTCTTCTTCTTCTTCTTCTTCTTCTTCTCCTTCTCCTTCTTCTTCTTCTCCTTCTTCTTCTTCTTCTTCTTCTTCTTCTTCTTCTTCTTCTTCTTCTCCTTCTCCTCCTCTTCCTTCTTCTCTTCCTCCTCCTCCTCCTCCTCCTCCTCCTCGTCCTCGTCCTCCTCCTCCTCCTCTCTGTCTCTCTGTCTCTGTCTCTGTCTCTCTCTCTCAACTATAAGTCACCAGTGCAAAGGCCTAGAGGGAGAAGATAAATGGGAAGTTAGAGAAGAAGCAGGCAGACAATTTTTCTTGAAATCTTGAGAAACAGAGAAAGGAAGAGAGAGAGTATTGTACAAGAAGCCTGGAAAGGTCTGCTGGAAGCTGTGAATGCCAAAGGAGGATTTTACTCTAGAGGTGATAGGGAGCCATTGGCACTCTTGAGAGGGGTCCCATGGTCAGATTGATGCTTGAGGAGGCCACTTTGGCAGTCCTGTAGAGCATGGATTGCTGGAAGCAGGAAGATTAATTCAGATGCTATTTTCAGTAGTCCAGGCATTAAGGGGCCATCTGGGGACTGGGGATCAAGTCCCCAGCTTCTACTGCCATTGGAGGTTCTGGGATCTTTTGAGCTTGGCCTCAATGTGCCAGCAAGTCAAAGCCCACAAAATCTATATTGTTTTGCTCTAAAGAAAGATTAAGGTTAGATTTTAGGGGGTTTGAGAACTTGGATGGAAAAAAATGACACTATTTTTCACTTACCTCTAACTGCAATTTATTTCAATTATTTAAAACCCCGATTCTGAGAAAGGATCCTTCATGTGACTATTAAAGGGGTTCAGAACACAAAAATAGTGAGAAAGCCCTGGGCTAGAGAGAAGGGTATTTGATAGGGACTCTTGGGGAATTCTTAGCTCAACAACATTCCGATTTAGGCAGAATTGAACTACCAAGTACTGGGTCATCAGGTGAATACACTAACTCACCAATATACAAATCTATCAATAATGACTTCTGCCTAATAGAAACAGAATCCTTAGCAACAATCTGGAAACTAGAAGACAGGGAATTTTGTCTATAAAGAGAAAGAGACTCTATCACTTCTCCTAGACCAGTTAGGCATTTCAGGCATGGTCTACCTGTGAGAGTGGGAGAGGAAGGAAGAAGGAGGGATAGAAACAGAGAGAGATGGGGAGGGTGAGAAAAAGAGGGAGAGAAAGAGAGAGGGAGGGAGGAGAGGGAGAGAAACAGAGAGAAGGGAGGGAGGGAGGGAGGAGGGGGAGGAAGAAGGAGGGAGAGGAAGAGGGAGAGAAACACAGAGGAAGCTGGTGGAGGGAGGAGAGAGAAAGGGAAAGAGAGAAGAGAAGAAGGAAGGAGTGAAAAGGGGGAGGAAGAGAGCTCTGACTTTGAGCTTTTTGGTCAGATTTGTATCAAACAGAAAGCCTGTTAAGTTAGCCTACCCAGAATGCATGACATCCGCTTGTTTGGGGCTAATAGCTGACTGCTGTGCCAGCTGCTCATTTTACCACTCCCATCTCTGTTCCCTTAGGGTTCTAGCTTTATGGTTCGTTGTTCTTTTCGGGTGTTACACCAAAGCCAGTATTTATTGTTCTAATATTTCAGACAATCCTGCTGTGTCCAATTCCAGCCTTTGGCTAAACCCCGAATGCTTACGCTTACATGATGCTCTAAAACAATGCCCAACCCCCCAACCCCCAGCTGGACTTAGGTAACAGCTGGAAAGAAATGTTTTCAGAAACTCATTTTTGTTCTCATTCAGTTGATGCCTTCTGGAAATGCTGCAAGTCAATGTAACTTTGGTAAATCCAATCATATTTGCGTACATTGGGGAAAGTAAAGGAGCTCAGTCATGAATACTTTTCTAAGAATCAGAAATCCTCGGGAAATGAGGCCGAACACCTCCAAGCTGCCCCAAGCAGGTGCTCAGTAAATACTCATTAACTTGTGTGTAAGTTCGTTTTTTACTGTGCTAGGTGTTCTCAAAGACTTCAAGGAGCAAGATGAAAATTTCCTCAAGTTAGGAATTCCCTACTTTACATTTAGGGAAGAAGATACTTCAGTTTGCTCAGTGAGACTGAGAACCTGGGGTAAGTCACTTAACAGATGTACCTGGAGCACAGTAAGCATTTAATAAATGCTTACTGTGTGACTGACTGTTTCCTTCTCTAGAACTCAGCCTCCTTATCTGTGAAATGAAGGGTTGGAATAGATAGCCCCAATATCCCTTACTGCTCCAGATCTATGGCATTATAATCTTTTGGTCACAGTTACGGGGTAGTGGATAGAGTGGGGAGAGATGAGGCAAGGACACACACACGCACACACACACACACACTCAGCACAGGGGCTGGGGTTCCCATCTGGCCTCACACTTACTAGCTGTGTGACCCTAGCTAAGTCACTTTACCTTGTTTGTCTCAGTTACTTCATCTATAAAATGAGCTGGAGAAGGAAATGCCAAGCCATCGCAGTATCTTTGTTAAGAAAACCGTAAATAGGCTAATAGAGTCAGACATGATTGAAAAGCAACTGAAAGAAATAATCTTTTGAAGACCCTCCTAGCTGATATTAATAAGGCAGATTAAAGTAAACTGTAATTCTGTATGAAGTATAATTCTAACGAAGGACAGACTGTACTTCTATATGAATATTCATACTTTGGAACATTCATACTTATTCCAAAGAATACTTTGGAATCAGAGATTCTGGGTTCAAATCCTGACTTTAACCCTTACCACCTGTGTTGTAGCTACATACCAGCCATGTAACCCCGGGATAGCCATTGAACACCTCTTGGCCTCAGTGTCCTCCTGTGTAAAATGAGGATTTAAACTGCTCTCCTAGGTTCCCTCCAGCTCCAGGGACATGATCCTGGGATTTGTGGAAGACAAGGTAGGTGGCTTCTTATAAGCCTCCTCCCTGGGATGCTACATGAGATGATGCCTGGTGCCTGGAAAGCATCTCCTGGTCTCAGAAACAAGTGCTGTGAGTGTTTGGGCATCTGTGTCTGTGGACCACTGAGAATTCGTCAAGTATTTACACTGCACCATGCTCAGCTCTGAGGGGAGAGAGACAGAAACAAAATGGTCCCTGTCCTCGTGGAGCTTCCACCCTATTTAGGGAGACATTATGGATACCCGCACACACACACACACACACACACACACGCGCGCGCGCACACATGCAACACAGACACACTCACACACACATGTGCTTGCACAAGACACACATGCACATACATGTACACACACGTGTGCATGCACACACAGACACATACATACACACACACAATACGAGGCATTTTTTCCCAGGTTGGTACTGGCCCTTAGAGTGGGGCATCTAGCAAGGCTTAATTTTGAAGGATCCTCCTGAAGAGAATAAGCAGGAGCGCTTACATGATGCCTCCTGTATGCCAGGCGGTTTACACAACAGCTCTATGAGGTAGGTGCTAATCGCTCCATTTTACAGTTGAAGAAACTAAGGCAACCAGAGGTTAAATGACTTGCTCAGGGTCACACAGCTAGGAAGTGTCTTAAGACTAGATTTGAACTCAGTTCTTCCTGACTCCAGGCCAAGCACTCTTCTCATTTTGCCACCTCGCTGCCTCAAGTGATTAATCCTGAAGTGATTAATTTAGGAGACAAAGAGCCAAGGATGAGTAGGGTGGGCATTCCAGGCCTGGAGACACCCAATCCAGAAACATAGAGGTGGGTGATGGCATGTGCTGTATGAGGAACAGAGAGGTCAGTTTGGCTGGACCACAGACCACGTAAAAGGCTGGAAAGGTCAGTGGGATAGGCTGTACATGACCAAAAAAATCACCAAACCAGTTTGATGTGATCTGGAAAGGGAAGACCTGGGTGGAAGATAAAAGGACACACAGGACAGGGCCATGGTCAACAAGTCAACATGCATTTCTTAAGAGCTCACTGTAAGTCAGGCTTTGTGCTAAGCACTCAGGATGCAAATGCTAGCAAAACCAGAGTCGGTCTTTGCTTTCAGGGAGCTTACATTCTATTGGGGGAAGACACACAAAAAAAATGCTGACAAGTCGGGGTGTGTGGTAGAGTCCAGAGAGGAACATTAACTTCGTTGCTCATGGAGGAACTGACCAGTTGGAGGAAGAGGTCATGGGGCCAGAGTGAATGCCCAGGGTGAGAAACCTAGGAGAGAGCTGAGAGAAAACTGTCTCATTTCCTGGGCAAAATATCCACCTGTGGAATCTGGAGCTGTAGTCCATTGAACCAAATATTATGGCCATTTTTAAAAAAGTCTTTAAAGACCCTGAATTATTTTGCAGCTGGCAGAGAATGTGTGTAGCTATGTAAACCACTGTAACAAGGACAATCAAATCTCATGCATCAAAGCATAGGAGGGTTGCTGGAGGCAGTAGAACGTAGAATCGTGCCTAACTGGTGAAATGTGCTGTGGCCTGAGAAAGTCCTGGTTGCATCAAGGATCCGAATGATGGGATTCTGACACAATTGTATGAGGGTAGATAGCAGACTAATATTGTTGTCACATGTAGAAACATGCCATTCCATAAAGAATTAACTGGAATTACTTTGATGCTGTAATATTGTATTTGGAATTAGAACAACCAAAATGTTAAGAGAGTACAGAAGGAAGTCACTAGGTGAGTTCTCTAAAGGCAGAGACAGCCTGTCTCTGGACCCCCTGCTCTCCCCTGATTCTCCTCCTACCTCTCTGGCCATTCCCCAGTGTCCTTTGCTCCTCCGGTTTTGCCTGCTGACCCTGGGCAACTCTCGAGGCTCTGTCCAGGACCATCTTCTTTTCACCTTCTGAAGCAGTGGTTCTCAACCTTCTTAATGCCACGACCCTTTAATACTCATATGTGGGCATGTCTGCATGTGGGCAGACTCGCCTGGAGATGGATAGAGGAACGATGTCTTGGTTCCTAAGACCATTGGAAATATGTGTTTTAGGCGACCCCTGTGACCCCTGCGAAAGGGTTGTTGACCCCAAAGGGGTCATGACCACAGGTTGAGAACCGCTGCTCTAAAGGATCTCACTCAGTGATCCCAAAAGTCCTGTTGGCTTCCATGGCCATTTTTCTGGACATGATTTTCAGATGTGTTTTATCCAGCCCTATCTTTCCTCCTGACTTCTAGTCTTCTAGCACCAACTGACTTTTCAATATCTCCAACTGGCTGTCTCATAGAAAACTCCAATTTACCATGTTCAAAGCAGAGCGGGATCACCTTTCCCCTTAAATATCCCAATTTCTTTATTACCACCATCTTCCCAATCACCCAGGCCTGGAATCTCAGCATCACCCCTAGCTCCCCCGCCTCCCCTACATCCACATCTTATTTCTGCCTTCTAAATGTCTTTGTATACGCCCCTTCTCTCCCCTCAGACAGCAGCCACTCTGGCGTCTTCCGCCTAAGCCATTCCAACATGGAAAGCTGGCTGGCCTCCTGACCTCATCTCTCCCCACTCTCCCCATCTTCTTTCACCAAAGTGGCCGAAGCCATCTCTACAAAGTGCAGGCCTCCCTATTCAATAAACCCCAGTGACTCCCCATGACATGCGGGGTCAAATCCTCTCTTTGATTTTTAAAGCCTTTCATAACTTGACCTGTGTGATGTACTTGGTATATAATAACATGGGCAAGTCATGAACTGAAACTCAGTTTCCTCATCTGCAAAATGGGTACAATAATACCTCATAAAAGCAAGGGAGATAATGCACACAAAGCCTTGGCCAATTTGAAATCTAAGCTAAATGGTAGTTATTGTTTAATTAAGGGTACGGCGGCCGCAGAGGTGATGTCTTAGAACAACAGGGGAAACGGCTCAGGGCTGGTCTGGGACACAGTACCCTTAATATTACTAAGTTGCATGTTCATGGCCAACTTCCGTGGGACTCAGTTTCCTCTTCTGTAAAGTGGAAGGGGTAAAACCAGACAGCCCAAGGTCCTCCACAGTTCTGCCTTTATCCTAGGAGCCTCTCAGTATGTGTCCTCTCCATCTGAATTTGAAGCCTTCCTTCCCCCCATTCCACCCTGCCTTGAATTGTATTCATCTATATACACATGGTCATCTCCCCCACTCCCAAATAGCATGTTGATGAGGTGTCTATGACAGTTTTCATTTCTGTGCCTCCACTGAAGGACTTTGCACTTTTTGGGTGGGACCCGAAGTAAAGAACTCCCAGTATGGAGATTCCCCTTACTTATCTGCTCTGTATTGTATGTGGCCTTAGAGGACTACCAGGGACACTGAGAGGCTAAATGACTCACTCTTTCACAGAGCTTTTCTGTGCCAAAGGCAGGCCTGGGACCCAGGTCTTTCTGACTCCAAGAGGGCTGACCCTCTCTCTACTCCTCCATGTTGCTTCTCTCATAGTACTGATCATATTTTGGCTAAAGTTCAAATTAATCAAGGAGGCTGCTGTGCCTCATTTTACAAAAAAAGCTCTCTTTCTATCTCAGCCGCTCCAGAGACCAGATAAGGCTGGGAGTAGGTTTTAACACAGGCATCCAGAGATCATAAATTTCCAATTCAGACCCAGCTTTGTCTTGCTTCTCTGAGTGAGCCCAGAGAATACCTCTTCTTATGTCAACAAACCAGAAGAGGCTACTTATGGCCCTTCAGGACCAGACCCTCAACTCAAGGCATTAACTTGAGTAACGGGACTTTTTCTTATCTTGAGATTTTCTGAACCTATACCTCCTTATGAAATGTTAATATTAAAGGAAACACAGATGTTCTGAATCGTAATTTCAATGGACGCTTTGTCAGCCCTCTTGTTTTTCTGTATTTATCATTTATCCAATTAAAAATTCCCTTTCTCATACAATGATTAAACCATTTGGGGGATCATAGATTTGTGTAACTCATCCACCCCTAATTGGGGTGATCCTATATGTACTTAAGCTCTCTCATTCTGTTGTTCGATAGCACTCCCAGTACAAGAAGTACAGCTAGCTTTAAGGAAGTAATGAATAAATGTTGTAATTTTATATTACTAATTACTTGTCTCCTTTAACCAAACCTTTGAAACAGGTCGACAGTACGTTCTTACAGACTTTGATTGAATGGAATATATTTGGATCACAGCTCTAGAGCTGAGAGGCACCTCAGAGGCCATGGAGTCTGCCTCTCATTCTACAGATGAGGAAGAGAGGTCCAGAAAATTCGCTTACTTGTTCAAAGTCACATAGGTAACAAATTTCAGAAGCAGAATTTGAATACAGATCCTATGCCAGGGCTCTTCCATCTGTTCCATGATTCTTTCTTCCAGGCCACTGGCTCTAAGTCTGGGAAGCTTTCCAGGATAGATTTAGCTGCAGGGCTTGTTCTGGGTAGGCTGCCCTTTATGCTCTCCATCCCTTCTAGTCTCCCATTTGGGGGTCTAGATGAGGGGGTAAGTTGTGACTGTTCCCCCCGCCCCTGCTAAATTTTCATCTCTAAGTATGTATGAATCTGTGAGATTAAAGTGATAGCCTACCCCTGAGCCCCACCAGGAGCTCCTATGAGAAAGGCCATTGCTCTTCTACATGCCTCTGGAGTGTAATGGAGTCCAGCAGTTTTGATTCTGCCTGGAAGTGTAAAGTACATTATTGATGTTTTCCAGTGTCTTAAGTCCTCAAAACAGGATGATTTTGTGGGTGACATTCCTGTCTACGAGGGACTTTCTTGGATGTGAAGGCCCTTCGAAGGCTTGCCAATGGCCTTTCTAATCTGGTCATACGCCTGTGAACGAGGAGGATGCGTCCTCCCTGATTCCTCCATTGTCCCAAACTGAGAGAAAACAGTAACTTTGAGAGATAGTTGGCCTTCTGCCTGCGGCTCCTCTCCTTTGCTGAGAGAGCCTGGAGCTTGCTCAATCTCTCAGCCTTTGGAGGGATTCCAACTTCCGTGCCTCGCGGGATGCTCTGAAGTGGACCAGGTCCCTGACACTAGAACAGGACCTAAGGTTAGGGGTCTCCTACCTTTGTTCCTTATTCACTTCATTTGTGACCCCCTAGGGGGGTTTTCTTGGCAAAGATACCAGACGGGTTGACTGTGTTCTTCTCCAGCTCATTTGACAAATGAGGAAACTGAGGCAACCAGGGTGAAGTAACTTGCTCAGGATCACACAGCTGGGAAGTGTCTCAGGACTGATTTGGAATTGGGTCTTTCTGACTCCAGGCCCAGTACTCCAGCCACTGCACCACCAGCTGCCCCTCTTCTACTTTCCAGAGGCTACTAATAGGCACTGGCTTATATATTTGATGAAGCCATGACACTCCCTTCACCAGAGCAGATCACAGTTCATCCTTACCTGCTCATCTTGTGTGATTCAATCCTCCACAGAGCCTGGAGACCCTCCCCTTGCAAAAGCAATTTTGCATGTATCAGAAAAGCATCAAGCTGGTGGGTATAATGAGCCTTAGGCTCATTCCTCTCACAGGGTGTTGTTTCCTGCACACAACTGAAGGTTTCTGTGTGACCATGTTCACGTGGTGGCTTCTGAAATCTTCCTTTGAGGCCTGACCTAGGTGTGGGCAGCCCTCAGGGTCCTTGAAGCTCAGACCCTGCTCCCTGATGTTTGGTAGAGCCTGCAAAGCAGGAAAGATTTCAAGGACCATGTCTGTGGTCCATCTCCCCAGACAGGTGAGCTCAAGGAAGATGAATTTTTACGCCTCAACGACTGCTGTAGAACTTTTCCTCCTAAATCATAGAAGCATCACAATCTGCACTGGCTGAGGGCCTAGTCACTCTGAGGAAAGATAGCTCTCCAAAGCCCTGATGCCTCCAGCTGCCAGACGACTGGCTCACAGTATCCCCAGGAGGTGAGGAGTGAAGAGTTCTTAACCCCATTTAAAGATGAGGAAGTCGTTTCTGAGAGTGCCCAGACTGAGATGCTGAGAAGCAAAAAGCCAAGAGTGCCTGGAGTCTGCTATACCTGAACCTGCCCCCCTGTCTGCTCCTTCCTGGGCCCCTTCCACCCCTGAGCCAGGCAGCAGGACACAAGAACACCAGAACACCTCCCAGTTCTCTTTCATCTGATCAGTCACTGATCCATGACCAATTCAACAGCTTTTATGAACCATTCTTACATTCTTTCAGGGGAGACAACATGGGCAGAAATACATCTATCCAGTCAATCAAATAGCAAGCACTTATTAAGCATTTACTGTATACCTGGTGATGAGAATACAAAGACAGGCCTGAAGTAGCCTTTGCCCTCAAGGAATTTATGTTCTGTTGGGGAGACAAAATGGACCTCCCTTCCCACCATGGCCCTACTGGTTGGAGGAATCAGAAGAGGCCTCATGGAGACAGAGAGCCACAGCCTGGAGCCCAGCCGAAGAGGAAACTTTCCTGCCGAAGAGCCTCACTTGCAGAATCGCAGTAAATGCCTCATCCAACCTCAAGTTGCACTTGCTTCAGACTCTGCCCGGCTGTCCTGATGCGGGGATTTTATGTCAAGCCTTCATCCTACCACATGGGACCAGAACCGAAAATTCTACCACACTCCCCCTTCCACGTGGTGTCAATCTGAGGTCTCCAAGTCCCTCCCTGTCAGAGCGCTGTACTTGACACACATTAATGCCTGTGACATTTCTATTATTTGATGGTCCAGAATCAAATGATCCCCTGAACCTCCCCTAAATAAGCTGTATTTGTCGTCTGTCTGTGTGACAGTGAAAATCTGTCACTGCTTACTACGGCGTCAGTTTTACCTTGGAGAGGGCAGCAGGACAATCCATATAGCCAAAGGATGACACGGGATCTTACTTAATACTCACACTCCATTCCTCAAAGGGGGAAGCGATTCATAAATGTTATAGTAATATATAAGTGTGGGGGTTTGTTTAGTGGGTTGGGTTTTTTTTTATTGGAGCAGGCCTGTGATTTCATAAAGAATCTCTCATGAGGAAACTCCCTCCACCAATGTAGATTGCCACCTGCTTTGCAGTTTACAATTGTAGAAAGTTTTCTGGGGGCACTTTGGGGTTAAGTGACTTGCCCAAGGATGTGACAGAAGACAGACTTTAACCTAGCTGTTCCTAACTCTAAGCCCAGCTCATTTGGCATTCCACCCTGATGCCTCTCAAGGGGGAAGGAAGGAAGGATTTAAGGGCCTACTGTGTTTCAGGAACACAGTAACTCAACAATTTACAAGTATTGAACCTCACAACAACCCTCAGAGGTAGGCGCTGATGTCATTCCCACTGTACAGCCGAGGAAACTCAGGCAAACAGAGGTTAAGTGATTCTCAGAATGCACATTATTTTTCATTGTGATTAGCAGTGTTAGTTTGTGGAGAGATCAGGTTGCAAAGCCAGATTTCCTAACAGGAGCAAAGCAGAAGCTTGGGCTCCTTGGAAATGGTTTAACCAACCTGAAAATTCCACATACCCTCAGTTTCCCCTCTTCCTCCTGCTCCTCCCAATTTCCTGGGGGGGGGGTTCTCTGCTTCACAACATTAATTTTAATGTTCATCATTAACTCTCTTGGAAGGGGACCGTGTGATTAATCATTAAAACTGAGTTTTTTATTTTCTATAATTTGGATTTTCCTCCCTTGGAATGCTGCCCCTTCATGAGTCATTCAATTGCCTGCATTATAACTTCAGGCACTGTGTGGCATTTCTACCGTCCTGTTGGCCATGTGGGTTTCAACATCTCATAGACTTGTTCGGGTTAATTCAACAAGTAGGGACTGAGTGCCCCCACACACACCATGCACTCCATGCCCAGCTTTATCTTAGGTGTTTCCAATGGATCCCAAAGAAGGTATCGCATTTCCTGCCTTTTATGCTCCTAATTGGGGAAATCAATCTTACATAATAACGGCTGGAATGTATGCAATGCTCTCAGATGTGCAAAACCTTTTAACTTTCTATATTATTTCATTTCTATCCCCTTTTTACAGACAAGGAACTGACAGCCCACGTGAGTCTGCCAGGGTAACATGGCTGGGCAGTATTGGAGGTAGAATTTTAACTCTGGTTATCCAGTTTCTGGGTTCAGCACTCTCTCTGCTACATCCCCACCTGCCTTCTATATGGCTACATCTGGTCCTGAGCAAACTCAAGAAATAATTGATTTTCTTCAGCGCTCCAAAGCTTTGTGATGCTCTCCCCTTTTCTGTGTAACCCAACCCTATGCAGGTGCTGGGCACAGTGCCTCATACATAGTGGGCACTTAGTAAATGCTTTTTGTATTGGATGGAAGAACTAACTTTTATCCCAGCACAGAGGCAGGATGCTTTGGGCGCAAGGGTGTAGGGCTTGGAGTCAGGAAGATTGGAACTCAGGTCCATACAATAACTGTGCCACTGGCTACATGACCTCGGAGCAAATCTTTGGCTTCCCCGAGTCTCAGGTTCCTCACCAGTAAAGTGGGGATAAGAATGCCTACTTAACAGGGCTGTTGGAGGCAAAGTGTATGGAACACTTTAGACCAGTTATGATTAGGCGGATGGGAAGTCTGTGACCTCATCAGCTCCATCAGGTGTGATGACCATCTCTATGCACACAACTCCCAGACCCATAAATCCCACCACAGACTCTCTTATGCTGAGCCTCCATCACCAGCTGCCTATGGGATGTCCCAGAGACATATTCAAATCAGAACTCATCCATCCTCCCAGATACACTCCATGTCTTTGGCCAAGGGCACCCCATCATCTCAGCATTAATTCCAACTCCTAACTCCTCCCCCACCCACCTCATATTCAATCAGTTTCCAAGCTGTACCACCTCTGCCTCCACATCTTTTGGAGAGCTTCCCTTCTCCCCACTCATAGCCACCAAAGCAGTTCTGGTTCTCATCACCTCTTATTTAGACCAGAGTATCACAACAGTCTTCTAACTGGGCCCTTTTCCTCGAATACTTTATGATCCAGCCAGATTGACCTTTTCTCCATTCTTCACATGTGTACGTACTCCCTCTCCTATTTCAATGTCTTAGAGCTGGCTCTTCTTCACCTTTGCCATATAGATTCTCTCTTCCTTTGGGACTCAGCTCAAGTATCATCTTTCATATGAAGCCTTTCCTGAGCCACCCCCTCCCCATCTCCCCTACTAACTTACTTGTATTTCTCTATGTATTCTGGACATGTCTTTGTCTTTTCCCCCATTAGAATTTAAGTTCTTGAGAATGGGGATTACTTTGTTCTTTGCCTTTGTATCTAATACAGCACCTGACACATAGAAGACTCTTATTAAATGCTTGTTCGATTTGACAGATGGATTGATGCAAAGCCAAAGTTTGCCTTTCTATCATTGGAACTTGGACACATTCCCTCTTTCTGCAGATCTTCCTTTTGTACTCTGCCAGTTGCTTCCAAATAGACCCTATCCCAGCGGTTCTCAACCTGTGGGTTATGTTCAGTTTGTAACAATGAAAATACATCCTGCATATCAGATATTTACATTATGATTCCTAACAGTAGCAAAATTACAGTAATGAAGTAGCAATGAAAATAATTTTATAGTTGGGGGTCACCACAACATGAGGAACTGTATTAAAGGGTAGCAACATTAAGAAGGTTGAGAACCACTGCCCTATCCCCTCCTTAGGAAGGTAGGATACAGGGTACTCTGGAAAAGACAATAAGGGATCATGAGAGGGAAGACCAGTCAGAGCTCTTCTGGGATATAAAAAAAGAAACTGTAGAAAGTGTAGGGGAGGGCTAAGGAAAATGGTTCAATTCTACTGCTAGTCATGTACCCATAGGAGGTCAGTGACCAGAAGAAAGGTCCCACATACACCAAAATATTTACAGCAGAAAGGACAAGAAACAAAGTAGATGCCTGTTGGGGGGGGGAAGATGGCTAAACAAATTGTGATTCATAAATGTAATGGAATATTGTTGTTCAGTCATGTGACTCTTTGTGACCCCATGAGCCACAGGTCCTTCTTCTTCTACACCATCTCTCAAAATCTGTCTACACTCATGTTCACTGCTTCCCTTATATTCTCTATCTACACTCTATCCATCTCATCCTCTGCTGTCCTTTTGCCTTCAATCAACCTCCAGGTCTTTTCCAATAAGTCCTTCCTTCTCATTAAGTGACCAAAGCATTTAAGCTTCAGCTTCAGTATTTGACCTTTCAGTGAATAGTCTGAATTAACTGTTTTAAGCATTGACTGATTTGATCTCCTTGTTGTCCAAGGGACTCTCAAAAATCTTCTCTAGCACCACAGTTTGAAAGCATCCGTTCTGCAGTATTCATCTTTCCAATGCTCTCAGCTATGCATTGCTACTGGGAAAACCATCGCTTTGACTATACAGCTCTTTGTTGGCAGGTGATGCCTCTGCTTTTTAATACGCTGTCTAGATTTTCTCCAGGGAGCAAGCATCTTTTAATTTCATGGCTGCAGTTGCTGTGTGCAGTGATCTTTGAGCCCAAGAATATAAAATCTGACACTGCCTCCATTTCTTCTCCTATTTCCTGGAAATGATGGGACCAGCTGCCAAGATCTTAGGTTTTTTTTTAAGTTCCAAGCCAGTTTTTACACTATCCCCTTTCACCCTTATCAAGAAGCTTCTTAATTCCTCTTCACTTTATGCCATTGGAGTGATGTCATCTGCAGATTTGAGATTGTTGATATTTCTCCCAGGAACCTTAATTCCAGCTTTTGATTCATCTAGCCTGGCATTTTTCATGAGGTCCTCTGCATATAAGTTAAATGAATAAGGTGACAGTATACAGTCTTGTCATGTTCTTTTTCTAATCTTAAACCAATCAGTTGTTCCATGTTTGGTTCTAACTGTTGCTTCTTGGCCCACATATAGGCTCCTCAGGAGATAGGCAAGATGATCTGGTACTCTCATCTCTTCTGAGGACTTGCTACATTAGCCGAAGGCTTTAGTATAGCTACTGAAGCAAAAGTAAATGTTTTTTTCTGGAACTCCCTTGCTTTCTCCATAATTCAGTGAATGTTGGCAATTTGGTCTCTAGTTCCTCTGCCTCTTTGAAAACTAACCTTCTCTTCTAGTAATTCTTGGTTCACATATTGCTGAAGCCTAGTTTGCAGAATCTTAAACATAACCTTGTTGACATGTGAAATGAGTGCAATTGTTGGGAAATTTGAACATTCTTTGTCATTGTCATTGTCTTCTCCAATTCAGTGGCCACTGAGGTTTGGTTTTGGTTTTGTTTTTTTACATTTGCTGAGATATTGAGTACAGTACTTTAACAGCATCATCTTTTAGGGTTTTAAGTAGCTCAAATGGAATTCCATCACCCTTACTAGGTTACCGTTGTTATTGTTAGCAATGCTTCCTAAGGGCCACTCGACTTCATGGTTATCAGTGATGTTGAGATCTTTTTTGTATAGTCCTTTTATATATTCTTGCCACCTCTTCTTCATCTCTTCTGCTTCCATTTTTGTCTACCTTGCAAGAAGCTCTCTTTTGATATCTCTGATCTTGAAGAGATTTCTTGTCTTTTCCATTCTGTTGTTTTCTTCTATTTCTTTGCATTGCTCATTTCAGAAAAATTCCTTATCTCGCCTTACTATTGTATTGCTATGCTATAGGAAATGATAAACATGGTAGATACAGAGAACATGGAAATACTTTACAAAGCTTTAAGGCTAAGCTGGAAGGGACTTTAGGGGCCACCCAGTCCAAACCTTGTTTTGAAACTGAGGCCCCAGAAGTTAAGTGACTGGTCTATTTGATTCCAACTTTAGGTGCTTCATGACCTCAAGCTTCCCCATGGAATAGTTCCAAAGCATACAGGAAAACAATACATATAATTATACAGCAATGGAAGTGGAACAATCAAACAGAATGCTGGGAAATGATAATAACCAAGTTTGGCCCCAGAGGCAACGCATGAGAAGACACCATCTACCCCTAACCTTTCTCTGTGGAAATAAGGGCTCCAAAGAATGTCCCAATTTTTCCAATGTGTTGGTTAGATTTTTTTGAGCTGGTTTTTTTTCTCTTGAAGAAAAAACGATATAAGACTCTCTGGGAGGGAAATATAGGTGAGGTCATGCAAAAAAAATCAATAAAATGTATTTTTTTTAAAAGTAAAAAGGTCCGAGGAAGCTTGTAGCTTATTATTAGGTACATGCAATAGGAAATTATTTAATTATATAGTCACTCTTTCTTGGGAATGGTGAAGTGGTCTGCAGACGCTGTCCTCTTTGGGGGGAAGATAATCCTCCCATGTAGGTAAATGACCTTTAATCAGTCATGTCCTCTGCTCCCCTGAGCAGCCACCTTGCCTGCCATGCCAATCCTCAGACCCATGTAAGCCTCACCATCTGTGTTCTCTGCCCAGAGGAGGACCCCACTGATTAAGGCCCATAATCCCAGCTATTTAACCTCATCTGAGCTCTGCCGGCTGCTGAGCAGGTCTTTGATTCATCTCTTAGCACATCCATCACAGCTGCTGGCCTGCATCCCCTTCATCCTTTCCACCCTCTCCACTCTTGGCAGACCCTGGCTCGAATTTCTCCAAGCCTCCCTCCCCCTTCCCAGAGAAGATCCGGGCCATGAACCTTCCCCCTCCACCCCCAGCTCTTCTCCACACTTCAACACTTTTCCCTTTCCCTTAATTAGTTTTTCATCCTAACCCCCATATCAGAGGAAGAGTCAGCAATCCTCCTGGCCAAGGCTAATCTGGCCCAACTGTGCCTTTTGTATGATTCTCCCTCTAAGACTTGTTTCCTCAGCTGTTCCTCTCTCTCTCTCTCTCTCTCTCTCTCTCTCTCTCTCTCTCTCTTTCCTCCCTCTGTGCATATGTGTCTCTGTGTCTCTGTCTTCTCTATGTCTCTGTATTTTCCTCCCTTTCCCCATCTCTTCCCTCCCTCCCCTTCTACTCCCTCCTTTCCCTCCATTCTTGCTCCATTCTGACCTATCCTAACAAAATACAAAGTACTTTGGACCTTGCTCCACCTCTGTATTTGCTCCCAGACCATTTTTAGAATTCTGTTCATTCCCAAACTTCAAGAAGAATATTTTTCACTTTCTGGCTATGTTGCCTTACCACCCACTCACTCCTCAAACCCTTGCAATCTGGCCTTCACAGACACCGTTCTACCACATACTCTTCTCTTAAAGGTCACTCAGTAAACTCTTAATTTCCCAAATCCTAGGATTTTTCAGTCTTCATCCTCTTTGGCTTCTTTCTACTGTTAGCCGCCCTCTCCCTTCTGGACTTATCATTTCTCCTTTGAATTCCGTGACACGTCCCCCTCCGGTTTTTCCTCTAGCCTTTCTGGTGGTGGTCTCTTTCCATGGTTTCTTTTACTGATGATAAGTGTTCTCTAAGGTTTTGACCTCCTCTCCTTTCCTCTTCCTTCCCTTCCCCTCTTCCCTCCCCTCCCCTTCCCTCTTTCTGTCTCTCTCTCTGTCTGTCTCTGTCTCTCTTTTTCTCTGTCTCTCTCTCTGTGTCTCTCTCTCTGTCTCTTTCTTTCTCTCTCTGTCTCTGTCTCTCTCTCTCTCTTTCTTTCTCTCTCTGTCTCTGTCTCTCTCTCTCTCTCTGCCTCTCTGTCTCTCCTTCCCCCCCTTCTCTCTCCTCCATAAGATTATAGGATTTACATCCATCAGTTAACAAATATATGTGTTACCACACTGTGCCCGATACTGTGCTATGGGAGGTTAGTTGAGTTACCTAAAGTCATATGAATAAGTAGCAGAGTCAGGATTCAGACCTAGAACCCTTGGTTGAGCCTCTACAACTCTTTCCCAGTCAGTCAAGCAATCTACATCCCACAGATCTAGGACTTATGCCAAACAAGGCAGCTGGATGGTAAGTTGGAACCTGAATTCCAATCTGGCCTTGGACATTTACTAGCTGTGACCCAGGGCAAGTGACTTAACCTTTGCCTGCCTTAGTTTCCTCACCTGTAAAATGGGTACAATAACAGCATTTACCTCCAAAGGTTGTTGTGAGGAGAAGATGAAATGATATTCTCCAGAGACCCTGCAAACCTCAAGGGATCTGACCATCACTACTAACCATCCCCAGATGTCTCCTACTCTTTCCACCTCCAAGCACTGGCTAATGTTCCCTTCACCTGGAGAGAGCCTCCCCTCCCCTCCCCAGCTCTTCCTGATGAAATCTAATCATCCCAAGTCATGCTACATCTTCCATGAGTCAAGCAGCATTCTCTCTTCTCTTTCTGAATAGGGGTTTGTCCCTCTGGCATCACTTCTTCACATTTGACTTTTGGTAATATTTATCTATGTACCTACTCATCTTCCATATGTGATTACAAGCCCCTTAGGGTCAGGGGTTTGAGTCGTTTACCTAGCCCACTGCCTTTTGCCAAGTAGGGTATTTTGAGTGAAGGAAAAATCCAAAGCTTCTGATTTCATGTTTGGAATCTGGTTGTTAGCTTTTAAGAGAGGTCTGAGGTGTGAAACATCGACATTCTTTAGCTGATGTGCATCCTGCTGGGGAACATGCCTCTTTTCAGTGATTCTTCACAAAGAAGGCAGAAATGTAGCCACTAAAACACCTTGAAGGAGTCCATCAAGCTCATTCCACTCCTGGTTCAATAATTCCCGTTTCCACTCTATAACAACAGAAAATAAGATTTGAAATCTCCAGGCAACAATGATTCATGGCCAGTGCTGACGGTGGCCAAGTGAGGTACTCTTTAAAAACCTGATTGAACATGAAACTGGAACCAGGAAGACTTGGCAAACGCTTCTAGGGGGCCTCTTTGTTTAGCTATTTAAATATATTGCAAAGGCAGTGAAAGAACATCCATGTTGCCGACCTGTGTGGCAGGACGCCGAGCTCACTGGCTCCAGACCAGATGGTTTCTCAAGCCCTTTCCAGCTCTAGATGTGATCTTATGAACACTGATTAGAACTGAGCTTTGAATTCTCATCTTTCTTGTCCCTGTGGAGCATCTGTCCCTAAATTACCTGGTAATTTATAATGTGAGATCCTGGAGAGCAGGGATTGTTTCATTTCTTGTGTTTCTATCCCCAGTGCCTAGTATGGTCCTTGACACATTTATTAAAGCCCGTGGGTTTGTTGATTGCATTTATTTTGTATATATTTGTAACCCAGGCCTGTCTGGGCATGCTCAGACCCCCCCAACATGGAAGCGCTCTGAGGGGCTCTTGGAGCACCGTCCAGATTCCCTAACCAAAGTCTTCTGCCTCCATTATCGGGTGGGTGGGCAGAGTCTCCTGTGATTGGTTGTGTAACCAAAAGGGGCTCATATGTTCTCAGGACCTCATCCAGTGACTCCCTGCACCAATTAAATCACAGGTCCTATCAATATCCCTTGTCCTTTGTGCATATTCTTGTATAGCAGCGAGGGGGCTCAGTGGATTGTCTGGCCTAAAGCCAAGAAGACTCCTCTTCCCAAGTTCAAGTATGATCTCAGACACTTACTTAACTTTGTTACCCTGGGCAGGTCTCTTAATCCTGTTTGCCTCAGTTTCCTTAATCTGTAAAATAAGCTGGAAATGACAAAACTGTTCCAGGATCCTTGCCAAGAAAACCCCAAATGGGATCATGAAGAGTTGAACATAATAACAACAAAATGTATGTGTGTATGTGTTCATACACACATACGTGTATATAATTCACATATAATAGTATGTATATGTATATATATGTATATATATATATATATATATTTGTAAACCTCAAAGCAACATATAAGTGTGAGATATTATTGTTAGAGCTAAGTGGGGGAAATGGGGAAAATATGAACAGAGAAACATTTATAATTTTATTCATAGGAGAAACATCACTGACCCCAGGAGATGAAGTAGAAAGGGGGTTGACTCAAGAGCTCCCATTAGTCGGGGTGGGGAGAGAATGGTGGTTTTGTACAAGGAAAATAAAGAGATTCTCTTGTCTTTCTGTCCTGCCTGAAACAAGTGGATTACTAAAGCCCAATTCCAAATGAATGAGAATTAACATTAAGAAAAAAAGGCTACTTTGGAGAGATGTGAAAACAGAAAATCTTTATCCTAAGCCTAATTTTTCAGGTGAGAAAATTAATTTCCACTAAGAAATAGGAAGACATTTTCCTGCAAGTAGTTGGCTATAATGCAGGCTAAATCATGTCCACAAAAATATATAAGCTACAATACATTCATTAAAAATGTTGAGCTAATGCAATTAATCTATAATAAAGTATCCCTCAACATCAGCCTACCAAAAGGAAACTATTGTGTATATTTATAGATTTTACAGAATCTAACATCTGAGAGCTGGGGGAGACCCAGGCAGATTAGTTCAACTTCCTACTTAAAGAATGAACCTATCTATGATGTCCCCAACAGGTGGTCATCCCATCTTCTAGTGGGCCTAGTATAAAGGGGGTATTTCGAAGAATGTACTGAAGAGACTGGAGGCAGGGGAAGAACATAAGAGGTTATTAGAGTGGTCCCCCAAAAAGGGGACAGGGGTCTAACCTAGGGCAGTGGCTGTGGGAGTAGAGAAGTGGAGATGATGGGTCTGAAAGATGTTGGAGAAGTGTAGTTGGCAGGATGTGGCCTCTGATTGGATTTGGGTCTGGTGGTGATGGTCTCTTCATCACTTTTAACTTTTGAGAGATAAAATTTCATCAAGGCCATCAGTAAGTCATCAGCTGCTTTGCTTATGGTTCTTTTTAAGCTGCTGGAGGGCAGGGACTATTTCATTTGAGTCATTGCATCTCCAGAACATACAATATTGGCTTAATAAATACTTTTATTGAATTGAATCAAATTTACCAGATAGAAAGGAGGGGGGGGGAGTGGAGAATGCTGGGTGGCATAGGAAGCTGGGGCTTTGTCTTAGGTGTTGATACTAAAGAAGTATGTTTTTTCCTTTTCGATGATAGAAACCAGCTAAGCTGCCATTCCTGAGGGTCCCATGGTCCTCATGCCTCTCATTGGAGTTGACTTTTCCTACTTGAAGGGTAAGGTAGGTAGAGTAAGGTAGGTAGACAGCCTCCCCCACTCTCCCCTGCCAACCCAGGCTCTACCTAATGCATGTGATTGGCAAAAGATTCATCATTGACTCTGACCGCTGACGATGACCACTCCATTCATAGTAAACTCAGTCCTGGCTGCCCTTGGTCTCCTCTGCCTTCCCTTCACATTGTGTCTCTGGAACTTTCTACTATTAAGAGACTCTCCTTCACCTCAGATGTCTTCTCTTCTTCTCTGCTTGCTTCGGTGCTCATTGAAACCTAGTTTTCTCCTAAGAACAACTCCCAGAATCCTCCCGGAGCCTGGGTACCCCTTCTCTTATACTTTGTGATATTCAGGGCCAGGAGGAGGAGTTGTTTAATAATAACAACAGTGGGAGCAGTGACGACTTGTAGTGGTAGGTGCTAGCATTTGCACAATGCTTTGAGTTTTGCAAAGCACTTTGATGGATGTTTTATGCTTCATTTGAACCTTATGAATACCCAGTCAGGCAGATACTATTATTATCCCCATTTTATAGCTGAAGAAACTGAGGCAAACAGGTTAAGTAACTTGCCCAAGGCCACAGAGCTAGGAGATGCCTGAGGCAAGATTTGAACTTCCTAACTAGTCTTCCTAATCTTCCTAACTCCAAGTCCAACGTTATCCATTGCTCTGCCTGGCTGAATCCTTATTTCCCACTGCCTCTTCCAGATGCTCTCTCTGCCATTATCAGTCAGCAACCATTTCTCTTCCTTTGAAGTTCACCCCCTTATTGCCCCCTCTTGTCTGTGGACCCCAGTTCATTCTCCCTCTTCTCCAGTAAATTCAGACAATCCCCAGATTAATCTTCTCCCCTCCATTCCTTCTCTCCCTTTGAACATCCAGGCTTCCCAGTTCCTCAGCCTTTTCTCCTTCCTTCTACCTGGAGCATGTACAGACCTGGGCACTCCTCCCTCCACCCTCACATGCTAGAAATCTGTACTCTGGCTTTGGACCCACTCAGACCACATTCATTGCTTTTGTCTGTACAACACAATTTTGTCAATCGGCCAAACATTTTGTCTACACGGTGCCAAATCTCCTTATGCTGGATTTGGAAATATGCATATAAGTAGTGGAAATTTTCCTTTCTCACTGAGATGCTTGGGATTTCACAACCACCACCACTGCCTTCTCAAATATTTAACACAAGCCTTTCACAGGGACTGAATCCCATCCCTTCCCCTCTCTGCCCTTCTCAAGGCACAAGATGTGCAAAAGTCTGAATTAAAATGGAATCATTAGGAAAAAAATGACCTTTCACAACCAAAGTATCTCCATGCTGTCTGCCCACCATGCTTTCTTACAGAAACCACAATTAGATCTGACAAATGTCAGTAAGATCCAGTCATTAGCATTTTCTTCCTATATAAATATATAGGAGAAAGAGTTGGAATGAGAGATGACCTTGAAAGTTTAAAGCCAGTCATCTTACATGGAATTGCAGTTGAAAGAAAAACAACAGAGTATAATGAAAACAATTCTGCCAAGTTAGACTGTCCAAGTCTGGTCTCAATGCCATGGCGAGAAAACGTGCCCTCCTTCCCTCCTTCCCTCCTTCCCTCCTTCCCTCCTTCCCTTCTTCCCTCCTTCCCTCCTTCCTTCCCTCCTTCCTTCCTTCCTTCTCTCCTTCCCTTCTTCCCTCCTTCCCTCCTTCCTTCCTTCCTTCCCTCCTTCCCTTCTTCCCTCCTTCCCTCCTTCCCTTATTCCCTCCTTCCCTTCTTTGCAAAGCCGAGGAGCGGAGCCATGCAACTTTGAATAGACTGTCACACAAAGATGAGGCAATGGTTAGTTTTGTTGAACTGATTTTTTTTCCAGTCTTTTTAATTCTTTGTCAAAAGAGCTGGTTTGCCAGGAGAGGGATTAGAGGACACAGTTCGATAGCACAGTGGATAGAATGCCAGCCCCAGAGTCAGGAGGACCTGAGTTCAAATATGACCTCAGGTCATTATTAACTGTATGACCCTGGGCAAGTCAGCTAATCCTGTTGGTCTCAGTTTTCTCCTTTGTAAAATGAGTTCAAGAAGTATATGGCAAACAGCTCCAGTATCTGTGCCAAGAAAATCTCAAATAGGGTCATGGAGAGTCAGCCACCACAAAATGTGACTCAACAACAACACAGTTAACAATGAAGATAATGTAAAAACAAAAGATGGTAGTGTAAATATATTTTAAAAATAAAATAACAAAGAATAGCAATTAATCAACAGGCATTTATTAAACACTTACTGTATTCCAGGCACCGTGATAGGCATAGGGGTTCCAGAGACAAAAATAAGATCCCTTTCCCTCAAGTAGCTCACATTCTACTGGAGAAGGAAGACATGCATATATAAATCTTGCATAGAGCATTATTATAAGGGTGAGGCACAAGCTCCTCCTCCCTGTCTTGTACCCAGATAGGCAGCCTAAGACCAAGGTAAGTACCTTCTAATGAAAGAAACTGAGCTCCTTTCTTCACATTCATGGGCTCAGTAACAATCCTCTACCTGTTGTCCTGGGGATGATACTAATTATAGCAATAATTCTGGTCCTAAGTCTAAGGGGTCCTCAAAAGGAGAGTAAAAAGAACATTCAATACACAACCAGGGAACAAATATGGAACAGGTAGTTTATTCAAACTACATAGAAAGAAATGCTAAGCACAAAAGTATCACTACACACATTACAATAGTGTTTAGTAACTGAACTTGTAACTATGGTTATAGTTGGTTGATGGGAAGGCTAACATTTTAAACCTTATCAGAACATAACTAATGAGATATTTTGCATTTCACCTCACACCAGCCCTGGCCAGTCCAATAGTCAAGACTGATCTTTCCAGCATAAGTATGAACAAAATAAATACAAGATAATAGGGTGGGTGGGGGAAGCAACAGTAGCTGGGGTGGTACAAAGAAGGAGGTATGAGGAAAAGCCTCCTGTAGAAGGTGGCACTAGAGCAGAGTTTTGCAGGAAGCTAGGGATTCTAGTATGCAAAATTGAACATTTCCTCTTCTTGACCTTCTCATGTTACAAATGCACAAATGTGGATTATCATCTCATCTGAATATTCCTGGACCTTGCTCTCTTTCTTCTGCCTGGCATTTTTTTTCTTTTAAGCACAGATTTTTCAAGAAACTACAAATTCCCCTGTAATATTACTCATTTGTCATAAATAAAGCAGCAACATTAGCTTCTGGTAGTTAGTTGTTCCCTGGCTCCATGAGATCGATTTCCATTTTTCGAAAAATCGATAGAATTTCTTCTTTAGTGATGACAACATTAAGTAAAACATGGTAGAAAATATCCCCCCTCTGGGTATAAAAGCTGAACAAGATATATAAAATGAAGGGGGTCGGGGGAAGGCACTCCTGAGCACTCTGCACTCCATCTAACAAGGATTTCTTGGAAACGTCCTTCTTGGGGCTTCCTTTTCCTCTCTCCTTCATTCTTGAGGACAGGGACTGTCTTTTGCCTTTCATTATATCTCTAGTTCTTAGTATAGTTCCAGGCACATAGTAGGCACTTAATAAATTCTTGTTGACTGACTTGTCCGTTGCTTCTCTTGTTACCATTTGAGGCTAGAAAGGTTCAGGAATGGACCAAACATCATAGAAGTCGGGAGACCAAGGGAGCCTTTAGCAAGAGGACTGCATGAGGAAAGAATGCCAATTGAGGCTGGTCACTGAAGTCAGAGACCATTTAGGTAACTATAGGAACAATTGAGGATATGCAGGAGCTGGCTTGAAGTGACTGGGAGTTGATTGCTAAATTGTCACAGTGAACATTTACCCCTCAGAAGTCAGCAAATGCTGTAAATTAGGTTGTGGTGTGTTGTTCTGTTGATTTTCTCAACTAAATAAAGTGATGGAAAAAATATGGATAGTACAGATTAAATTTAAAAGCATGCCCTGGGGAGCAGGATGTTAAACATTGATTAGTAGACCCTGGAAACAGCTCCCATTTCTAAAGCAATTTGAGGCACAGAAGGTGCTTTCCCCACAGCAACCTTATGAAGCAGGTAGGTCAAACATCATTATTCCCATTTTACAGGAAAGGGAATTGAGGCTCAAAGGGTGCTGTGGAAAGAACATTGGTTCTAGATTGAGAAGATCTGCATTTGAATTCCAATTCTTAATATTTTGTATTACTTGGGCATGTCACTTAATCTGTTTCCTCATCTGTAAAAAGAAAGTTGCATTTTCCCATAGTGAATGTCTTAGGTGCCTTCCAACTTAAAATCCACAATCCTCTGAGGTGCCTGGAGTGGCAGGGTGGGCCAAGGGAATAGAACAATGTCTAAAATAACAACAAGGGTGAAAAGACCAATAACTTTGAAAGACTTAAAAATTCTGATTAATGTGATGATCAGCTGTGATTCCAGGGGACTAAGAAGGAAGCCCGCCACTGGCCTCCCAACACAGAGGTGATGGACCCAGGCTGCCAAAGGTGACAATATTTGCATATAGCCAGTGTGGAGATTTGTTTTGCTGACCATACACATGGGTTATGAGGGTGGTTCCCTCCCCTGCCCCCCAACAGAGGTAGATGTGGGAGGGAAAGAAAATAGAATTATGTCCGTTGGAAAAATCATACTAAATTAAAAACAAAATAAAAGTGAACAGAGGCTAGGCTTTCGAGTTAGGAAGCTCTAGATTCAGTTTCTGCCCCTGACACTAACATCTCAGTGCCCTGGGCAATTGTCTGAGGCTGTAAGAGAGGATCTGCACAGGTCCTGGGAGTTTCGATGCAGGTAATTGCCTGTACCGGCAAAATAAGGGGTTTCTCCACCACCCATCCCCCCACCGCCAAAGACCTGGCGGCCATTTAGAACTGCTACAGAGATTGTTGGGGATGGAATCCAACTGTTCTTCTTGGATAATGCTGGCAAGAGGAAGGCTTCTGCTGGCATTGAGAACTTCTTCCTTCTTTCACTTTCTAAGCCTCACCCCATCAACCTAGATCCTTCCTCAGGTGATTTACTCCAGACCTTTTGACACATCCAAAGAAAGCTCTGGATACCACTGAACCATTCTGAAGGACTGCCCAAACCTGGTGTTCTCTCTCAAATTCCTGAGACTCCAAATTGCCCGAGGTTCTGGACCCTCATTTAAGATAGGAGACAGAATTCTTTGGTTTACATTTCCAAGTTTAAAGCTGGCCTATTACCTAGTCATAGGAAGCTGGCAAGAGGAACAACAGTTGGTTGATTGGGGAAAACATTTGGACCAGCAAATTTAGATTTGAGTCTTGAATGCACCATTTATTTCTCTGAACCTCAGGTACCTTATCTGCAAAGAAGGCTCTTGTACTATTCCCCCTCCCAGAAGTTTTGCGTAAAAAATGATTTGTAAACCTTAAAACAGTGTGTGTTCATTAGTGTTATTATGGTTCCCATGATCATTTTCAAATTTAGAGTCTGGGGAAAGGGCCAGAGGCAAGAAGCAAGTCTATGAATGAGGAGGATGAGTTTTAGAGCTTCTGAGGCCACTAAATCCATACTTGATGACTTGAATGAGAACCTCTCCCCACCTCCCACTTTGTACAATATTCACAACTTCCAGCCTTGGTTAAAGTCCTCCAGCAAAGGGGGACACACTGCTTGCTAAGGTAGCCTGGTCCACTTTGAAATCACTTTAATTTTTGGAAGCTTTTCCATTCATTGAGGCTAAAATTTCATCTTAGTACCAAACACCCACTTCTCCTAGCTTTGTACCCTGAAATCAAGGATGGAAAATCGAATTTTTCAGACACTTGGAGATGGACATCCTGTTCCTACTAAATCTTCTTGTCTCGGGGCTAAACATTTCAAGTTCCTTTAAAGCAGTCTTCTCAAGGCACGGTCTTGGGGCACCCTGCTCCTCCTCGTTATGCCCCTTTAGACAAGCATTAGTTGTTCAATATCCTTTTTAAAATGAGGAGCCTGGTGCAGACTACCACAGGGCCACCAGCTCCCCTGTTCCTGAGACAGGGATTGGAGTGACTTTAAAAAGTCTCTTTGTCTAGTGGTGGGCTCAGATTGAGCTTTCACTGCACTCAAACACCCAAATCTATTTTTGTATGCACTGTTTTCTAGCATTGTCTTCCCCATCTTGTGTTGTTGGTTTTTTTTTAATTCCTTTACTCTCGAATGTATTAAATTTCATTGTATTGGATTCAACCCAGTGGTCCAGCCTGGACCATCTTCTACCTGTCCCCAAAAGTCCTCTTGCAAAATGTTTTTCCTGAAGAGGAATTTTAGAGCTGCTCCGTAACTGGAGCCTTCTCCCAGATCCTTCATTCACACTAGGCTATTTCTCATCCTAATCTGAACCCTGGTCATCCCTTGGCTAACAATCTCCCCATTCCAATCTATCCTATATTTAGCTGCCAAAACAAGCTTCCTAAAGTGAAGACTGGGTCATGCTACCCCTT
This sequence comes from Pseudocheirus occidentalis, assembly GCA_028646575.1. Lineage (NCBI taxonomy): Eukaryota > Metazoa > Chordata > Mammalia > Diprotodontia > Pseudocheiridae > Pseudocheirus > Pseudocheirus occidentalis. Next base: position 11,694,562 of record CM053597.1, on the reverse strand, counting down.
CCCCATGAATAAACTCCAGGGGCTCCCTCCCAACCACCTTCAGGAGCAAATCCAAGATTCTCTCTTTGGCTTTGAGCCTTTCATCACCTGGTCCTTCCCTCCTTTCCCAAATCTTCCTAAACTTCACCCCCTTCCATATATTCTGTGATCCAGAGACACTGGCTACTCCAAGCCATTTACCTGGTCATCCTCCATGCCTGCAATCCTGTCTTTCTTCATAGCCATCTACTCATTCCCTTGGTTTTCTTCAGTCTAAAATCCTGCCTTCTGTAAGACGTTTCCCTGGCCTGATCTGAGATTACCTTCATTTTCTCTGAATATGGACCTACCTGTTTGCATAGTGACTCTTCCATTCAACAGCAAACAAGCTCCTTTAAGGCAGGGAGCCAGCCTTGGCCTTTCCTTGAATCTCTAGGGCTTTGCTGGGTTCTGGAATATGGAGGGTGCTTACTAGACGTCTATGAACTAACCGATTGATGTGTAAATGAGTCTTCACAGCTCAGAGCCACACCTCTCTCACTGGTACTTTAAATGGGAAGTTTGAGCACCAAATTCTAGAGCTTGTAGGGGCCTTGAGGACAACTCACACATGGGCAAGACTCCACAACCTTGGAGTCTCCTGGCTAGAAGCTGCTACATGCGCAGTAGAGAGAGCGCCAGTTCCAAGTTCAGCTTTGGCCTTAGACATTTTGTTGTTTAGGCATTTCAGATGCATCTGACTGGTTGTCTGTGACCCCATTTGGGGTTTCCTTGGCAAAAATAGCAGAGTGGTTTGCCATTTCCTTCTCCAGTTCATTTTTCAGATGAGGTCACTGAGGCAAACATAGTGATGTGACTTAACCAGGGTCACTCAGCTAGTAAGTATCTGAGGCCAGATTTGAACTGAGGAAGGCAAGTCTTCCTGACTTCAAGTCTAGCCCCTTATTCCCTGTGCCACCTAACTCCTCTTAGATGCTAACTGTGATGTCTTGTCACTTACCTTGTTTGTTTCAGTTTCTTAAATTACAAACTGGGAACAATGACAGCAGATACCTTGCAGGGTTGTCATGAGTTTCAAACAACACTCAGCACAGTGCCTTGTTTGAATGTATGTTCCCTTCCCTTTACTACTAAGGAAGGACAAGCCACCCTTTGCCTGAAGCTCTCCAGGGGAGGCAGCCCCCTGCCTGCTGCATTCCCCCCCCCCCAGACTTGCCCAGACTCTTGGCACAGACTCAGTTGAGAGAATGATGATGTAATGGTAGAAACTGAGGCAGCCCCGGGTGGTGGTGGTGGTGGGAGCACAGAATTCTCTTGAGTCAGTCTTTTCCCAGATCTCCATAAGCAGCCGGACTCTCCATCCACACGAGGCTGGCCCTGACTTTGGGCCGTTCCCTGGACACCCATCTGTGGAGCACATGTGCTCTCCAGCCAGGGAATGCTTGATTCCCTCTATTTCATCTTGGAGGATATTTTAATCATACATCATTTATGTGCTTCCTGAAATGTAATAATTTTCTCAAGTGGCAAAAATGCTTTAAAGCTTTCTTGGCTCTTAGAATCTATTTAAGATAATGGATTAAGCGTCTGCTTTAGATTCCAAAAGGAGGGCATTTAATTCCTATTTGAATTCTATTTGCTGTAGCCAGCTCTTCACTTCTCCTCCCATAGTGGGAAGTATATTACTAGCCTTCCCCCTTTCACTTGCTTTGTTGTAAAACATCTCACAGGTTTTCCCCACTTTAACAATCTTGAGGTCAGTGAGAGAGAGGGCTAACAAAGTATGGGCAGCCCAAGGCCTGCCCTGGCACAGGCAGAATTTCAAAAGACCTTAGGGAAACACCCGAGCACCAAGGGTGAGCCTGTTTGGAGGCTTGATTGGAAGACGTGGTCAAGAATGAGGCAGGATGAGGTGCTATCTGCCCCGTAGCCTCAGTGTCTCCACCAAGGAGATCATGCACCCATTGAGGCATTGTAGTATTTCAATGATGATGATGATGATGATGGTGGTGGTGGTGATGATGATGATGGTGATGATGATGATGATGGTGATGATGATGATGATGGTGATGATGATGGTGATGGTGATGATG
>CM053597.1:11652647-11691990 GCA_028646575.1 Pseudocheirus occidentalis | reverse complement strand
TGATGGTGATGGTGATGATGATGATGGTGATGATGATGATGATGGTGATGATGATGATGATGGTGATGATGATGATGGTGATGATGATGATGATGGTGATGATGATGATGATGATGGTGGTGGTGATGATGATGATACTATTTTTTGTTTGGTCATTTTTCAGTCATATCTCCATCTGGGGTTTTCTTGGCAAGGATACTGGGGTATTTTGCCATCTCCTTCTCCAACTCATTTTACAGATGAAGAAACTGAGGAAAATAGGATTAAGTGATTTGCCCAGGGTCACACAGCTAGTAGGCATCTAAGGCTGGATTTGAACTCAGGAGGAGTAGTCTTCTTGACTCCAGGCCTGGTGCTCTATCCACTGTCCCACTTTATTCTCATTTTTCAGTTGACAAAACTGAGGCAGACAGAAGTCAAGTGACTTGCCCAGGGTGTCCGAGGCTGGATTTGAACTCAAGTCTTTTTGACTATCCACTGTACCACCTAATCGCCTGTTTTGATTTGATTATGGTTGAATAACTGGAAAGTGGGGAAGGAGTGAGGAAGGGGGGGCGATAGAGAGTGACGTAGGTAAGCCTTCGGAGGTTTGTGAGAAGGTGACCAGGGAATAAAGGGAAGCTGGGGTCTGTAATGGACCACTCACCAAAAGTGATGATGAAGAAACAAGCAGAGAGCTTACCAAATGAGACAGAGATCTGAGATGGCCAGGAGTCAGAGAGATCTCATTAAGTAATTACTGGGCTAGGCTAGATCAAAGGAAAGGCCAGATTGCCTTTGATTGCAAATGTCTACAATTTCAAAAAGTCTGCTCTGGAAAGAAGAAAGATCTCCATGACTCTCTGCCCTTCCCCAGCAGGATGTGTGTATGCTTGGGAGCAAGTAGAAATAAGGGATGGAGGTAATCTTGGATTGCTGATTGGCACCCAGCTTGACCCAAAGCTTTCCAGCAAGGAGTCTAAGTTGAGAGAGAAGACTTCACTGAAGTCCTAAGTTTACCAGGAAGTTATGGGGCACCACGTCCACACTGGGCACCAGAGGAAACAATCCAGAGGTTAACAACTTCCTGTGGAAAAATAAAAGTAGATGGTCAATGATAAAGGAGAATGAACTAGAGGGAGAGAGAACCAATGGAAAAGCCCACATGCTCCATTGATCCCTCTTCAATGTCAAGAGAAAGAAAGGATGAGCCCTAGAACAATGAATGGACTTCCTTGTAGTGAAACTGTAGGAGGGTATGGAGAAGAATTGCATGGTATCAGTGGTAAAGAATGGCTGGTATCAGTGTGTTGGATGAATGGAAAAATGAATGAATGGACATTTAAAGTGCCTACTTTGTTCCAGACATAGTGTTAGGGGTTTGGGAGACAGATCCAAAAGTGAGACAGTGCTTGACCTCAGTGAGCTTGGGTTTGGGAAGTGGTGCCTAGAGAGAAGGGAGCGTTGGTTTCAGTAGTCACAGAGATGGCAGCCACAGCCATTGGAAAGTTGATCTCGTCCTTTCCAGTAGGAGTGGTTTAATTAATGTTCTCTGATCTATTGAATTAGGAAGGGAGATAGGGTTGGTATGTAATAAGATGCCTGAGCAAGGTAGACATGGTTTCCTGCTCAAAGGCAGGATGAGGTGTAAAGAATGATCTGGAGCTGGGTGGATCAAGACAACTCAGCCCCAGCACTGAGTTCCAAAACTGAGTGGGTTAATTTCCTTAGGGGTAGAGAACAATGTGAGTTCCCACTCAGTTCTTGGTGGAGAGAAGAGGGGTAACAGCAGGGTGGATAACAAGATGCATACGTTGGACAGGCCATGTTATGATGGAGCTTGGATGTCTCATCGGGATGTGAAGGATGGCTAGGGACTTGCATCACTGGAGGGAATACCAACATTATGAGATCACAGAGCCGCTGGAGGCTATGGGCATCCTATTATTATTAAGAATAGAATAAAAGCAATTGGGAAGTTTATTTTTACCTTTTTCTTTGTCTTTTTTGGTGGTAATGGGGAAATGGTAGGCATGAAAGAACAAAACGCACTTCTACTTTCCTCTAGCTTTGAATAAAGAATACTTTGCTGAGTGCTGAGTTTTTTTCCAGTTCAAAAAATAGGGAATTTAGATGTACAGAATACATTTTTAAAAACAATTCTACCTCTTAGCAGTATTTAAAAAAATCCAACTGAAATAACATCTAATTTAAATCATTTCATGACATAAATGATGACTAATTTAGAAAAATATAACAATGGAGAAAAGCAACCACATAAAAGCTGATATCTGTAAAAATGGATTTGTTTTAACAAAAGATTAGCAAGGGAAACAGCCTCTTTAAGTGCTCAATTCCCTCTTTCCCCAGTTTTGAGCTATAATGGGTAGCTTTTTCTCTTTTGGAGAAATGAGCCTGATATGTGACTCATTTCAGTCATGAATATAACCCCAATTCATGTGTTTTGCTCAATCGACCAAAACAAATTAGGAAAAAGGAAGCAGAAAGACCTTATTTGGGGAGCACTACATTGTACTGCCTTAGTGAATCTTGAACAAGAAAAATGCAGCCACTTTGAATGAAACTAATCAGATTTTTCTGATCTTGAGTGGCCACCATTGCTTTAAAGCAGTGGAAAAATATGGCACTCTGAGACAGAGGTGGGGGGCAGAGGAGCTGGAGGCTTGGTGGCTAACTTTCTTGTCCTGCTTGGATTTTGAAGAAACACCCATCAGGGCATGGACATCCACCGGGGTTATCACATAGGAAGAGGAATCAACTCTGGTGCAGAATGCTAATATCATTTTGAAGGAGGAGAATAAAAAATGAAGCTGGGAAATTTGAGATAAGGACAGAAAGAGAGAGAGAGAGAAAGAGAGAGAGAGAGAGAGAGAGAGAGAGAGAGAGAGACAGAGACAGAGAGAGACAGAGAGAGAGACAGAGAGAGAGAGACAGAGACAGAGAGAGAGACAGAGAGACAGAGACAGAGAGACAGAGAGAGACAGAGAGACAGACAGAGAGACAGAGAGACAGAGAGAGAGAGAGACAGAGAGAGACAGAGAGAGAGAGACAGAGAGAGAGAAGTTTCAGGAACAGCTCTCAACATAGCTTTATCTGTCCATACACATCATTTAATTCAGTAGTTTTTCCTCCATCTCCTCCAGCTCAGAAAGTCTCAGAAGCTCCTGTATTTTTCCACCTCCAAACAGCAGTACGTACAGTATTTGAGCTGTTCCTAATTGAATTCTCAAATCTATCATTCATCTTCGCTCCCTGAGGCTGCTTTCTTTAGCTTTCCTCTGCTATCCACTCTGGTTATTTAGTCTGTAATATTTGCCCTTCCCTAGCCCTCCCAGGTCTGCCAGAGGCTTTCTCCCTAATCAACTTGTGCAGGTGCTAAAACAAAGACCCTGGATGCTGACGGGTTAGGGGAGGGACCTGCACGCAGAGAGGAGGAGGACGGAGAAAGAGACAGCTGGAGTGACTGAGCTGCATCCAGCTCCAAAGGGATTCGACCCATCCTTATGTGACCTACTCATGACTGTTGTGCTCAGAAGTAGCTAAGAGCGTTCTTACCCAGAGCCCAGCGAATTTGCAAGACTCCCGTTCACTTTGGGATAAAAGAGGAAATGAAAGAGTGTAGTACTTGGTAGGAGGAGTTAGGGCAGTTCTCCAATTCTCAATATTTCCATGAATAAGAATGATTTAACTAAATAATCTCCCCCACCCCACCCCAACCTTTAGCTCAGTAAGTCTCCGACGCCCACCAGGATATAAAAACCCGTTGCCCCCAACAGCTGTGGGTCATCCAGTGGTGGACTAGAACAGTAATAACATTTATGAAGTACTTTGCAAACCTGAACGCCCTATAGCTCTCATTAGCATGACTTCATTTCATTTCTATAGTGCCTTAAGGTTTGCTAAGCCTTTGACAAATATTTTCTCCTTGACTCCTCACTACAACCTTATGAAATAGGTGCTATTACTATGTCTACTTTACTGGTGAGGAAACTGGGGCCCAAAAAGTAAAGTGACATTTCCAGGGAAACACAGCTGATATGTAATTATTAAGTGTCTGAGGTAGAATTTGAACTTGGACCTTCCAGACTCCAAGTCTCAAACTCTATCCACTGTAGCAGCTGATTGCCTAAAATAATAATTTAAAATACATAATTTAATTATTAATAAATAAAAATGTAAAATAATAAGCATTTACAAAGCACTTTAAAATGTGCCAATGTTATCCCCTTTGATTCTTCCTGAGACACAGGCGCTGTGGTTATCTGGATCTTATAGATGAGGACACCTCAGCACAGAGTCGTGAAGTAACTTTCCCAGGGTCACACAGCTAGTGAGTATCTGAGGTCAGAAAGCCCAGTACTCTGTCTGCTTTGCCAGCCATCCACACCTTTAGTACCCTTCCTGCAGCCAGTGGGCACTGCTGGGGATGAGTGGCATCTCTTTGGGTTCTGGGATGAGTTGCCTTTGTACACAGAAGGGTTCCATGCACTCAAAATAAGCCGTGTAGGCAGACGAACTGAGCAGGAGGTTTTGTCCCTGTTCTCTGAAATCCTGCACCCACAGTTAGCTCATCTCTTTCCTCATTGTGGCACCTGGGCATCAATCATATACCGGGCTCTTCACTAAGTGTTTGGGATGCTAATAGAGCTAAAAACATCCCTGTCTTCAAGGAGCTTATTGTCCAGTGAAGGGAAGGGGAAGGGAATAAGCATTTATTTAGCATCTACTCTGTGCCAGCATAGTGCCACAGGCTTTTTACATATTCTCACTACTACTTGGCAATTTCATCATGTCATTTTACAGTTGAGGAAATTGAGGCAAACAGGGCAGGTGACTTGCCCAGGGTCACACAGTTAGTAAGTGTCTGAGGTTGGATTTGAACTCAGATCTTCTTGACTCTAGGCACTGGTTTTCTCCATCTCACTGTCTAATAGAGGAAATAAAATCTAAATAACTAAGATATGTAAAAGATATGTACAGAATAAGTGAGAGTTCAGCTGAGAGGTAAAGGCACCAGTACCTGGAAGGACCAGGAAAAGCCTGGTGGGAAGGTGAGATTTGAGAAAATTCAGGAAACTGAGGCAGAGGAGAGAAAGGAGAATATCATAGGAGTGGAGGATGGCCAGGGCAAGAGGCACAGAGACAGGAGGTGGGAGGGGAACATGTCAGGATGGACAAGGAGGCTGGGGTGCTGGAATGGAGGAGGCATGGAGGGGTGAAAAGTGTTAACAGCAGAGAACATAACAAAGGTAGTTCAAGGCCTGGGCAGTGCCCTAAATGCCTAGCATAGGGAACTTGGAACCCCTGGAGATTGAGTGTGTGTGTGTGTGTGTGTGTGTGTGTGTGTGCACGTGCGTGTGTGTGTGTATGTGTGTGTGTGTAGGGAGATGGGGTGACCTTGGCATCCCAATGAAGGAGAATTGAAGCGGGGAAACACTTGAGATAAAGAGGGAGACCAGCCAGAAGAAAACTAACAGTCCAGACAAGGCAAAATGCTGAGGGCCTGGACTCTGTAAATGGAGAGAAGGGCAGGCTCGGGATGGGGGTGGGAGGACATCAGATTAACTGCGTGGGGTGAATGAGAGGGAGGAACCACTGCTGACACAGAGGTGGTGAATCTGGGTGCCTGGAAGGCTAGAAGCGTCCTAGACAGTAGTTGGGAAGGTGGGAAGAGAAGAAGGTTTGGGAGAAAGAGTATGAGTTCTCTTTTGGACATGTTGGGTTTGCAACAGCCTCCCAATGCCTCAAGTCTCCTCCACTCAAGTCCATCTTGTCTGTGCCAAAGTAATTTTCTTTAATATGTGACTATGTGTAACACCATGCATGAGCAGCTTCCCAAAAGAATGCTACTGTAAACAGCTTTTAAGGTTCAGATTACACAGTATAGTGAACACTCCATTTATTCCATTACAAATCAAGGGCTCCAGCAACTTGTATTTCCATCTTGAAAATCTTCTTTCCAGATGACTCTCAAATGCCACCTTGTACTTGTGTTTTTTTCTGATCCCTTTAGCCAACTGATAGAGTTCCCCTTCCCAAATTACTTTCTTGTTCCCTACTTTGAATATCTGTATTTATTCTTTATATATTTATTTTACTTGTTTGTTACCTAGTAGAATATTACTTATGAGTAGGAATCCTTTCTTTTTCTTCCTTCCTTTCTTTCTTCCTCTTTCTCTCTTTCTTTCTTTTATTGTATTTCCTCCTGACCCCCCACCACTCTATCTTTGTATTTTCAGTGCCAAGACATAGTCAGCATTTGTCAATGCCTTGCTGATTAGTAACCTTGTTTATTAATAAATTATTGATTAATCTACTTTGAAGAAAGATCTCCTGACAGCCTAAACTGTGCACTTTGGTTTGGTGATTTTGTAGCTTTTAAAAATGAATGATTTCTCCTTCCATGATGCTGCGTTTCTCTTGATTCACTGTGTGTTGGATGGATTTTCCAGTTGTGGCCTGCACAGTTCTGTTATTTCAGTCAAACACACAGAATCTGCCTGAGCTGTGTAAACAGAGGGATGAGAAAGGATGAGGCCCAGGATCGCTCCAAAGCCTGCCACGTGACAATGTTTCAGGCATTGCCTTTTCAAGTCCTGTGAAAGTTTTCAATACGAGAAGGCCAAAAATATCGTGCTGACATCTCATTGTGGCATTTAGCAAATCAATGTGAGCTCACTCTGCCAGTGACTCAGTAAGCTTCTATTATCAGCTTCCTAAAAATTCAATAGATTGTTGTCAACAATGAAATTTTTAAAATTTCAAATAAATATAATTTGATTGGCTGCTAACTGCCTCGGAGCATTTGGACCATCTTTTGCTTTAGGATTTTCCAAATGACCTTTTTCTTTAAGGATGTTACTTACTTACAAGACAAAAAACAAACCAAAACAAAACATTAGGCTTTTAGAATTCATATTCATTTGAAGATGTTTTCAGAGATTTCTGATTAAGTTACCTGGAACAGAATCAATCTATCAATGAAAGAGTATTTATTCAGCATTTACTATGGGCCAAGCACTTTGCCAAGGGGGAGGGGGTACACGTAGAAAAAGAACGTCCCTATTCTCGGAGTTCACACTGTGATTGGGAGATGAAACACACAGAGGAGGGTTCACCTACAGGGAATATGAGAAAACCGGAAATTGCTAAGGGTTCTGAGGTAGAATGAGGGCAATGTCCAGTGGTCCTTAAGATATGTCATCTAGGTAGAGATGAGGCCTGGAGAATCTAGAAGCCAGGCAGATAGAAGGAGACAGTAAGGTCTATCCTCCATCTTACCAGAAGATGGTAGTTGGGAATCTCGAAGTGGTATAAACAGCCACTTTCGTACAGGGCCAGGGCCTCGGAGGTTGGTCCACCACCACTGGGAAGTGGGCGACATGCTTGAGGGTCTGAATGGGATGGGGATTCTGGGTTCTCTACCCCAGGGTGGGGCTGATGGGGGTCAGTGTCCAGTCAAGAGTGAGGAAGGACCCTGGCAGGAAGTTTATCGAGATAGGCCCTATTAGTGGCTGTTGCTGACATACCCTTGATAAGGTCTGGAGAGGAGAAGGAGCCAACAGAATTTGGTATAATTGACCATCCATTGGCTTTCTCCTTCCTGCTGCCTCATCACACACTCCATAGCAAAATATAAACTCAGGGTGCAATTACAATTGTCTTATTTTTTTTTATCGAGTAAACCATTGTTTAAAAATGCAAAAAACCTGAAAGCAAAATTTTAAAAAAGCAAAGAAACACTTAATAATGAACCATGTTGAATGTTGCGATAAAACAAAAGGGAAAAGCAGAAAGTGAAGTATATTCACTGTTCAGTCTCTTCTTTTAGTAGCTTTAATTCAGGCACTGCTGGCTAGATGCTCTTAATGAGGCCCACTGCAAGCAGAGAAAGGGCAAGTCTCCAGCTACTGTAAGGTTCATCATCAGTCTCTTGGAAAGCGTCTTCCTTATGCCCAAGGTTCCAATTTCTCCTCCACTCCTCTCTCTCTCCCTCTCTCTCTTTCTCTCTCTCTCTCTCCCCCCCCCCCCCCCCTTGCATGTCCCTCTACCGAGATTTAAACACTGCCACTGTAGTGGAGTTCTGATCATATGATGTCTTTTTCTCTTTTGGAGCTGGGAAGCAATATAACCCTCAGGGCCTTTTAGAGCCTCTTTACCAGGCATCCAGCCCAAGTCTCACCAGAGAGACCACTGCAAGGGTGAGGAACCTTCAGCCTCAAGGTTACACGTGGTTTTCTAGGTTCTTAAGTGCAGCGCTTCCACTGGATCCAGACTTCACAGAACAAGTAGGATTCAGTCAGAGGGAGGCACTTGAGGACCTAGAGGGCCACATGTGGCCTCGAGGCCACAGGTTCCCTACCCCTGGACTACTGCATCAGCTTTCATCTCCGGCCTCCTCACCTTTGCTTAGACTGCCCACCCATGTCTGTTCATGTGCTATTCTTATGGGCAGCCTTTCCTGATCCCCCTGGCCATGACCACTCCTGTATTTTCTTATTTGTTTATAATAGAGCATAAGCTCCTTAAGGGCAGGGGTGGGGATTTTTTGCTTGCTTTTGCATCCCTAGCACCTGTGGTAATCACCTCCATATGGTAGGCCCTTACTAAATTCTTACTGGATTTCACTACATGCAGTAGGCACTTACTAAATTCTTACTGGATTTCACTACATGCAGTAGGCATTTACTAAATGCTTACTGGATTGCACTGTATTGTATGTGTTGTCAGAGCTTGTGTGTTTCTAGCATAGCTTTTGAGAATCAGAGTCAGAGGGTGAGGGTTGGTCCAGTTCATCTCCTCTCCACATTCTATTTGGCATAAAGGATTAATTTCTTGCTTCTTTCTGCCCTGACTTCTTGTGGACCAGCTTCCCCTTGGGGGGAGCTTCCTTTTGCATCCATGGCTCTTGATAAGAAGTGTAGCCATGCCCCATCATGGAGTTTCTGCCATGATTGTGAGACTGAATCCAGGCAGCAGTGAGAACCCTCCTGTGGTAGAGATTCAGACCTGGGCTTCCCCAAATGCTCCTGTACCTGTGCCCATGAGTGGCCATCTGGCTACCTCAACACCTATACTTCCCAGTACATCAGCCCTTGACTCTGAAGTCTGGAATATCTTCTCCAGTAAGACCCCCTGAGCTCAACTGGACTTTGGGTCTGGGCTTGGTCTCCACATGACTCTGAGCTTCATCTTCCTCATCTGGAACATAAGGACTAGTGGCCCTTTGAGGTCCCTTCAGTCAAAATGTCAATCAATCCATGATCCTCTGAGTCACTGAAACTCTCTGGGTCTCAGTTTCTCATCTGCAAAAAAAAAAAAAAGAAATTGGATGAGATGGCCTCCCTTTCCACTCTAGACTTATCTTCTGGAAAGTGTTGCCCTAAGGTCTCTTACTTCTAAGCCCATGGTCCTAGAATTGAGTCATGCATTTTAGTTTGGTTTTATGGCCAACACGGGAATGCTCCAGTCCTGCCCAGCCATCCCCCCCCCCCCTTACTCTTTCCATGGGAAGACTTTGGTTAGCACCAGGGAACCCAGATAGCTTTGACTGGCCTGGGTCCTAGGAAACAGTGCAGGGAGGACAGGACCCACAGTAACAAGACTGAATTCCATGGTTCTTGCTTGCAGCTTTCAAATAGCTGTGGTTCTCTGCGCCCACACTCTCTTGGGTCCTGTCTTTGAAGCACTGACCAATGGTGGTTAGACCACTTACTCGTACTTCAGAGGACACCCCTGGAATCCTTCTGAAATCCCCCTTCCCCACCCTCCCTATCTGGCTGCTAATTAGGTTGGTGGTTTCATGATTGTTGTTGGAGCTTGTTAGGGTGCTCCTTTCCATGAACACAGACCTTCCAGGGAGAGGATGGAAACTGGTCTGAGTTCCCTTTGGCTCACACCTGTCTGTTCCACCCAAAGGGTTCTGCAGCCTCAAAAGTATAGCCTGGATCTGATTCAGCTGATCCAACAGCAACAATGCCCCCAATTCAGCTGTATAGCATGTGAATGCAGGAAAGGAGTCAGCCTCTACATCCTCCTCCCCAATCCACAGTATCCAATCAGGCTGCTCCATCTGGGATCAAAGTATATGTCTTCCCCCATCACCACCCCTCCCCCCACTAGATGACAGCGCTTCCTAAAACCTCATTAAAAAATTAGGATACCTCCCAAAACTCCATCAGGGAAAGACTAATTTAAATGTAACTCATGGAAAGAAACTGTAACACGTGAATGACAAATACAAACAAAAAACTAGGAAATAACGAGGATAAAATTGTAGCATTGTAGAAGGGAGAGCAGCGCCAAATCTGGTGGGGGAGGGGAGGATGCGCTGCTGGGATGGGGGCCTCTCTAGCAATAGAAATCTCATCTCTTTAGCTGCCCAGAGGATCACCCATGGAGACTTGGAGGGAACCTTCCACAGCACTCAGTCCATGTCCTCTATTTTGCAGATGAGGAGATTGAAGCAAGGAAGTGATTCTCCCCAACTCCTGATTAAAAACTGTTTTTAAATGACTTTGCCCCAAAAAGTACATATGCATATACATATGTGAGTGTATATATATGTATATATATATATGTGTGTATATATATACATATATACACACACACACACATCTATACTTACACATACATACATATATTCTTCATTGAACCATCAGTTCTGATTTTCTTAAATTGGGTAAATAGGCTCATTTTTTTCCTGTGGTAGAAAAGGGATAATTGTTTAGGTGCTACTGCAATCTAGATGAAATATTTCTCAAAATTACCTGACACCCACTGCTGATTTCATGCATTCATTAAGCAGTTTTATGGTTCTTCATTGACTTTTACAGGTACCTCAATACTAGGAAGGGGGAGACTAGAATATCAGGCACAAAAATCCCCGGCCCTAGAAGCATGGCTCCCTGCTGGAAACAAGCTGCTTGGCATTTGGGTTTAATAATCAGTTGATAAGCATGTGTTTTGTGTCTAGTCCCGTGATAGCTATAGGAGACACAAAGACAAAAAACCAATAATTCTATCCTGAAGGAGTTGACATTCTTTAAGGGGGAGATAGCGTGTTGTTATTCACTTGTGCCCAACTCTTCATGTCCCTATTTGGGATTTTCTTGGCACAGATATTGGAGTGGTTTGCCATGGCCTTCTCCAGCTCATTTTACAGATGAGGAAACTGAGACAAACAGGGTAAAGTGACTTGCACAGGGTCACACAGCTAGGAAGAGTCTAAGGCCAGATCTGAACTCAGGAAGATGAGGCTTCCTGACTCCAGTGACCACCTATGTACACATATCAATCAGCCTCTTGCATATTTGGTTAGTGTGAATTGGTTGTGACCACCTGTGTATACATATCAATCAGCCTCTTGCATATTTGGTTAGTGTGAATTGGTTTTCCCAGCTGCTCCTCACTCTTAGATGAGATGATACAATCAAATTTCTAAACTTGTTTTTAACACAGATGTGACACATGAAGACTCCAGAGCTACCGTCCCACCTCCTACACCCTCTGAAGACTCAGTGTGACCACCATGGCCCCTCCATGCTCTAGGGGTAGCCATAAAGGGCTGGAGTGGATTTCCTAATGCTAAAACTCATGAACTCCAACCAGTGTGCTTTCTGTCATGATTATCATTCAAATCAGTTGGTTAGCCAGACTTAGCTTTTACCAAGAGCTATTTCCTAAGGTTACAAAGCAAGAAAAGCCAGCATAGAACATCCCCTAAGTATCTGTGACACTGTCCCACAAACACATAGAGTCCAGGGAAGAGCTCATATAGCAGAGATCTCACACACACACACACACACACACACACACACACACACACACACTCTTCCAGGGAAGTCCTTTTGCTGGAGCTCTGAAGACATCCTACATAGGCATGCTGGAGTCTTTTTGCTGGATTCCTTACAGAACTTTGACCACGTGTGCAGCCCTTCCTTGGCTCCCAGTGCAAACCAGCTGTTTCAGGGACTTTGCTCCACCACTAATGGGAAGACAGGAAATCCAAATCCTTCAGTTCCTTCAAGGTCCTCCCTTGACCAAAGAGAGAGGCCGGCCAAAAGCCAGGTGCTCTCCTTCTCTCCTCCCCAAACTGCTCTACCCCAGGGACTTGATTGCAATTCTCTCTTCTGGCTGGTTGCTCACTGAAATCCCAAATTCTAACTAGCTCAGTGGTTTTGCACAGGCCCCAGAAGGCATGACCAAGTCCCTTGGCCAATCTGAACAGACTTCCTCTTGCAACCAGGCCTTGTTCATACCTAGCACTACTTAGGTGTATGCTCCTCTGATCAATGGATCAGGGCTAAATGTGTGTGTGTGTGTGTGTGTGTGTGTGTGTGTGTGTGTTGGGGGGGGATTTTGACTCCACCCTTACACTTGCACAGCAAAGGATCAGATCTCGGGCCTTTAGGTGATCACAAAGGGTCACTGTTGGGGCAGGCAACTATCTTCTTTTGATCTCTACATATAATTTTTAAAAATTAAATGATTTGTTATAAACAACACTGAACATTAACACAAACAACTGAACTTACCTTCCAACTGTCTACATCTCCATGAGAAGCCAAGTGGCCTTGGAGATAGATTTGAAGTCACAAAGACCAGGGCTCAGATCTCACCTAGGTTACTTGCTAGCTGTGCAGATGACTTCACTGGTTAGCCTCCAATCTGTAAAATGGGGGCACCTCATAGTATTATGAGTTATCATGGAGGGGGATCTGGGCTTGGAGGGAGGGAAAGCCAGTTCAAAGCCCACCTCAGATGGTTACTAACGGATTGACCTGGGGGAAGTCACTCACCTCAGTTTCCCCATGTATAAAGTGAAGGTGTTGGAAATGATGGTGCCCAACGGATCTTTCAGCCCTAAAATCATGATTCTATAATCCTAAATTCTATAGCACAGGAAATGTCCTTTTTGCAAAACCTCTTTGCAAACTTTCAAGTGCTATGTAAATGTCAGCCCCCATGTCATTTAAATAAATAAATGTCATCATGCACTTAATCTTCCACTTCCTTTCTGTTTCCATCAGGATTCTCTCTTCATTCATCTGGCTCTTCATTCTTCTCCTCATTTTCATAATCATCCCAAAGGCAAAGGAGCCCAGCTCACTGGCTTGCTCCTCTTGCCTGGAATTCTCTCCCTCCTAGTGGAATTCGCATCCACTTCCTGGCTTCCCTGGCTTCTCCCAAGTCCCACCTGAAATCCCATGGATCCTCATTAATTCCAAATCTTCTCTCTGAGATTTCACCCAGCTTCTTTTCTACATATCTTGTATGTAGATTGTTTTCATATGTTGTTTCCTCCATTTGATTGTGAACTCCATTTGATTGTGAACTCCTTGAGGGCAGAGACTGTCTCTTGCTATTCCTTGTATTCCAAGTGCTTACTAGAGCCTAGCACATAGTAGATGCTTGCTATTTATTGAGTGGCTGACTACTGTTACCTAAAAATGTGAACAACTTTTCTAGTGAAAGACAGACGGTTGTGTTGTACTTAGCAGACCAAGTAGCTGCAAGATTTGAGCCCACATCAGTGCCATTCCTTTTAACTGGGACAAAGCAGTCTGTCCCAGGCACTGAATGAAGGCTGTTTCTGCTTTGCTCCATATGCTCTCCAAGATGGCGGACAGACCCATGATGCTTTTTAAGCATGCTAATTGAGAGCAGCAGAAGACGGGGACAACGAGAGCCGTTGGAGACTGACATTTTAAAAGTACTAAGCACAGTTTGATTCATGGGGAAGAATGTTAGCAAGAGAAGAGTCTGGGACTTGGCTAGAAGCCAGGTGGCTTTCCAAGTAGAGTTCCCCGAAGGGATGCGTGGTCAGCCACCTGCACCAGAGGCCTCCAGCAAAGACAGTGCTGCAGTACAACACAGAGAGGAAGGAAACACTAAGCTCTTCAACGCACGCACATTGTTTATTCCTCTGTGTCCCCACCAGGCACAGATGATGAAAATCTAAGCACAGCCAAGGAGGCTGCTGTGTGTGAGATGTTTTCCCAGGTGCTGATCACCTCTGGGTGCAATGAAACCATGCAGGAGAGGCAGTGGCTTCAGGCCATATGACACACATTCCCGGCTCTGGCCATTTTTTGTCTTCCTGAGTTGTCTCTTATTGTGGAGAGCTTTGTTCAAAGGTCCCCTGTGGAAAATAGCAAGGCATTGACACCTGGGTAAAAGTTCTGAGAGGTTCTGACCTAGGCTCTGGTGCCCCTTAGCATGGTCAAGCTGGTTCAGTGTCCATCCAGCTCCAGGGAGACTTCCTGTCTTCCTTCTAGCCATGTCACCAGCTCCAGTCTCTGTCTCTGTCTCTCTGTCTCTGTCTCTGTTTCTCTCTCTTACATACACACACACAGACACACACAGACACATACACACATTCCTTCTCTCTCCATTGTTGGAAAACACAAGGTCCACTTTCAGCAGTTAGCCCCCAACACATAAGCATCCTTTCTGGGTCACACTCTAGGCTGGGGACTAGGGGAACAAGCCAGAGACAATGTCATTCTTCACTTCCAGCTCTTTTCTGGGGAAACATGGCAAAGTGGTGAGAAAGCTGACCTCAGAGTAAAGAGGACCCAAGTCCTGCTCCTGACATAGATAGCCTAGCTGATCCTGGGCAATCACAGAATTCCCTAAGACTGTATGAGAAGATGCCAGCCAGCATTGGCAGAGGGCATCTCCTACCCCATGAAACCAAAGATCTGGCAAATCAACCAACCAAATAGCCTCATCATGTGAAGGATGAGGGTGTGCCATAGGGGAGAAAGGGTTGGATTTGGATCCAGAGGATGTGGGTTTAAATGCTGCTTCTTTCAACATGCTACTTGTGTCAACTTGAGCAAGTCACTTGACTCCTCTGGGTCTTAGTTGGATCTGTGCTGGAGCTGGGTCTAACAAGTTCCTGAGACAAATGTTCAGTGTGAGCATTTACAAGGCAGAAATCAGCAAGGGCTTGATTTGCTGCTTTGCTTACTATTTAGACTTGAGAAAGTAACAAAGAAAATGTTGATGCAGATTAAATTTAACTTTTTTCTTCTTCAGAAAGCTGCTTGTTAAACATTTACTAGCATACTCCAGGCTTGAGTTTCCTTATCTGTAAAAGGGATGGACTACAGAGACCTGCCCATTCTCTTGTAGCTTACCTCTACAATCCTGTCATCTTTATCTGCATCAAAAAGCATTTATTAAGTAAATAGGTGAGAGGAAGGTGGTCTTAGAGAAAAAGGGTCAGTGATGGGGGGATCATAGACTCCAGGTTCAAATTCTGGCCTGGCTACTCACCACCTCTAGGTACAGAGGCACCCAGAGAGCTCAACAGCAGACCTTAGCCTGTAGTCTCTAGGCCTCAGTTTCCTCATCTGTAAAAGGAGAGGGGTTGGATTAGCTGACCTCTGAGTTTCCTTCAGTTTCTCAGCCTCTCATCCTATGCTTGCAAGCAAGCAACTACCAAAAATAAGGAGGGGAGCTCAGGGCTACTCCTCTGCAAAAAGATAAGGGGGGGAGGGCTGAATGTGACCGTCACCCCTGGGTTCCTTTCCCTTCCACATGGGGAAGCAGGCTTTTTCTTACCCCAGAAAATCGGCTTCCTAATAAATTATAGGTGGGGGCGGGGGGAGTTATGTTCCCAGCACCCTATTACCCAACGAAACTGGTTCTAACTTTCTGATTGTCAGAGACAGAGGCTGGAAGGGAAACCTAAAACACGGGGCATCTGCCATGAAGCCCGACGACAGGCAAGTTTATTTTCATCTTCGGAGTCTTTGAGCTCTGACGATACACCAGAGACAGCAATTCCTCATTCGGACGGGAAGCAGCAAGCAGAGGAGTGGAATCTCGTCACTGCTCCACACCAGGCTGTGTAAGGAAAGCTTGCTCAGGCTCCCCAGAAAGGATTTGGGGGAGGATCAGGCGTGTGTTTCTATGGTTGACTCTCAGAAGACGTCTGCACCAGCCCGAGATTCAGGCGCGAACCTACCTGGGCTTCGTTAGACAGCGCCGATGGGCAGGCGGGCAGTGCAGCAGCCTGTCTGGGGCTGGCCAGAGCTGGGAGGGGAAGAGACATGGAGACTAGAGCCCCTGCTGATGCTGTGGATTCAGGGGCGGGTCCTCTAAGCACCAAGCTCTTGGAGGCTGAAGCTCCTTAGTGAGAAGGGGATCTGGGAGCTGGCCGGCTGGGGCAGTCCCTGAATCAATCGGAGCATCTCCCAGGTAATCGACAACCTCCCAAGCCTCAGCCAAGTTCTATAAACACCAAAGGCTGATGAACACCCTCAATATTTCCTTCCCGAAGGTGATGTCAGAGTCCAGATCGAGCCAATCAGTCACTGGGCTTAAGTCTATATTCTTTTTTCATCACATACCTTGCGTTTGATTTGTGTTCTCTCTCTCTCTCTCTCTCTCTCTCTCTCTCTCTCTCTCTCTCTCACACACACACACACACACACACACACACACACACACACTAACCTTCTTTTAGGAATATAATCTGGCTCATGAGTCTCCTCTGAGTTTTAGGTTCATTTGCTGCCCAGGTAGCTTGATGGGTCTGGCCAGAGCAGAGAGGAGGCTGGGGGTGGGGAGCAGTGAGTCTCTCCTGTTATTTGGCATCCATTTGGAGTTTGCAGCCTGGCTTCAGTGGGCTTTGGAGGAAATTTGGGATGTGTGTGTGCCTTCTGCCTCCCCAGCAGCCAGTGGTGATTAATTCAGAGGCTACTTTACTTGCACAAGGTCATTCAGTTTGACTGGTGGCCTGAGGGTGAGCATCCTTTGCTCTACACATTCTATATTATGAAAATGTTTATTTTCCTCCCCCACATCCTCCATTAAATGCATTTCTAAAATGAACAAGGATGGGGTTTTGAATCCTGGTTCTTTGGCTTGCTCCTTTCCCTCATCTATAAAGTAGGAAGGTTGGACTGGCCACATGTGACCCTCTAGGTCCTCAAGTGTGGCCCTTTGACTGTTCACAGAACAAATTCCCTTAATAAAAGAGTTTGTTCTATAAAACTTGGACCCATTCAAAAGGCCGCACCCAAGGACTTTGAAGGCCACATGTGGCCTTGAGACTGCAGGTTCCCTACCCCTGGACCACATGGTTTCTGAGGCCTTTTCCAGCTCAAAAATCCATGTTTATATGATTTGGATTCACGATATTCATTTCACCCTGGGCCAGGGCTGATCTCCCAATTGGGGCTACCTTGAGGATCTAGACCAAGGACTCTGCCCCTGCAGACTTGGGTTGTGCTCAGTTTCCCTCATGTTCCTCTACCTCTCCCTACCACCTCCCCCCAGCCAGCTGAGACCCTAAGATCTCCATGATGCTCAGCATACTATCAGACAGCCATCATACAATAGCAAAAGAAAGTCTTTCCAGATCATTCTTGTCAACAGCCACTGAGAGTATTGGTTTGGACCGGTGGTTTTAATAGCTAGGAGAGTTCCCAGGGTAGAAATTTCCTCCACCAAGGCAGACTCACCATGCCTTTGTGCTTTATCATCTTAGAGATCTGCCTGAGGGTCATGAAGCCAGCACCTGGGCCTGGAGCCCCCTGTCCCCTCTACCCTGCTGCCTCCTGTATCAAAATTCATGTTATTCAGTCATTTTCCAGTCATGTTGGCTCTTCATGACTCCTTTTGGGTTTGCTTCATGAAGGGATAGGAGTGGTTCGCCCTTTCCTTCTCCAGTTCATTTTAATAGACGAGGAGACTAAGGCAGATAAAGTGGAATGACTTGCCCAGGGTTATACATATGTTTAAAGACACGTGAACACAAGTCTTGTGTTTGTTCACTTCTGGGTAGGGCCAAGTTTCTCAGGTTGGCTGCAGTCTCATCAGCCTAGGGATAGGATGCACACAATGGCTGTGGATGTCCCTGATATCTAGATATGGCTTCCATATGCAGAAAACCTGGTTCATTTTACACACACGCACACACACATGCACACATGCTTCTATTCTTATCACAAGTACTCTTTTTGTTCATTTGTTTGTTTGACATGAGCTAGAGGAACTTGCTGTGCAACACATAGAAAAGTAAGCTTAAAAGCCAATGTCCTGTTTTCCTAACCTCATCCTTGGGAATGATGTCCTGGGATTACTGCAATATGGAACAGGGGCCTGGACCAGGCTGGAAGCAGAGGTTCTGGAGTGTCAGCAGCTTCAGGAAAGAGAGCCCCAGCCTGCCAAAGCCTGCAGGCATGTTGGCAGAATCCACTGGAAAGCCTGGGTCCTGTCTTTGGTCTATTAAAGACATAAGAATGTCTGAGGGAGAAAATTATTTTATTCTAGAAAATATTTCTTGGGCAGGGAGTGGAGAAAGAATGGAGAAGGAAAGCAACCCTTCTGCTAGTCCGGTGGCAGGAGATGGAGCCCTGACATGTTCTCTCTCTCTCTCTCTCCTCCGTCCCTCCCTCTCTTTTCCTTCCTTCTTCTCCTTCCTCCTTCCTTCCCTCCCTACTTCCTTCCTCCCTACATCCTTCACTCCCTTCTTTCCTTCCTTTCTTCCTTCCCTCCTTCCTCCCTTCCTCCCTCCTTCCTTCCCTCCCTTCTTTCTTTCCCTCTTTCCTCCCTCCCTTCCTCCCTCCCTCCCCTCATCTCTAATAACCCAGAAAGGAATCCTATTAAACACACAGGGAGGAGGCACTGCAGCAAGCTCTCTTGCCTGGACTGCCATCTGAATGAGCATTTTTGAGGCATCTCCAACTCCCTGTGCATTGAGCTCCAGCCAGGTTAGGAGTTATCTGAAGAATGCTCAGTCATCACCAGGATGTCTCTCCATTTTGTGACCTTGCTTCTTTAGCCTCCTCTCATCCAAGGGTTTTCAAAGCCATCTTAGGCCTTGCAAGCACTGCCTGATGGAAAAAGCCTAGAAGAACAAAGCCCTGAGGAAAGGGTAGTGGGCAGAGCATCAGCTTCGAAAGGTGGAGCCCTGGCTCACTCACGCTTTGGGCTTCTTTTGAAGACCCTTATGTGCTATTGGGAGAGCTACTTTTGGTTCTCCCTGTCATGAGGCAACACAAGCGCAGCCCCCCTGGCTACCCTGTTTACACGAGTCTCTGCAAATCTGCTGTTTGGCTTGGTCTAACAGGTGATAGCAGTCTGAGAGATCTAGCCCTGAGCCTTGGGCACTCATGAACTTGGTTGACTTGGCTTCTCTGCCAGCAACGGCTCCAGTGATTAGCAGAGTGCCAGGCTCATAGTAGGTGTTTGTTCATCGAATAAGTGATGAAAAGTGTACAGCCAGTATATAAATATAAATTTTATATGTATGCAGAATACAATAATAACAGATAGTTGGAATGCACATATACATACATGTGAATATATGTTCATGAATATATGTAACAGAGATAGTTGCAGATGGGTCTCCTTGTAATATCTATCCATTGGTACTGGCTCTAGTTTGGGGACTCTATGTCTGCTTCTGTGTGAGAGTCCTTAAGCCTTGAAAGAAGACAGTGATTGCTCTTCTAAGCGCACATATGAATGATGGGGTTTTCCATCATGGGGGATGGGCCATCTTAGTGCTAGGAGGCTGGAGTACTGTCCTACAGGAGGGGCTTAGCCTTGATCCCAAAGGACAGATGTTGGAGCAGAGGATGGCCAGAGCAATGAGGCAGATTTGAATACAACCTAGAGATGAGATTCCTCACCTGGAAAGCTGCCCTCAAGGGTCAGAGGCTGCTTTCCAGGGCCTTAGGGTCCCTGTTCCCTGAGGTCTTCAGGTGGATGACTGCTTGTCTGGTGGTTGCAGGGAGGATTATTGTTCAGGCCCAAGTTGGATTTCATGGCCACTGAGGACCTTCCAGTTCTGAGATCTGGTGACTGTGCAGTATTTCAAGACTACCCCTTCTCTTTCTCTCTCACTTCTTCCTCTACCAGCAGTGGAGCTGAGGTTCTCAGACCCTTCTCTATGTCGACTGCTTTCCTCTGGAGATATTCTGCTCTGTCAATATTTTCACACACAGGACCCAGGATGTAACACAAACCCCCAAAAACAACAACGGCAGGGAGGAGCACAGTGGGGCAACTCTTTCCCACGGCCTGCAATAGCCGGTGATTGCATCGGGCTCTGAGTCTGCAGCTGCATCACCCGCTGGCTCAGTGAAAACACCCAGATGTTTTTCACAGAGAAGGAGTCTCCTCCTTGTCCTCCTGCAATTGTTTTTTTTTCTTTTTAACCAATCACAGAGCTTTACATCTATCCCCATTTAATTTCATCTCCTTGGTCTGGCTCAGTGTTACAAGCTGCTGAGATTGCTTTGGGTCTTTGTGTGGCACCGTGGGATTAGCTTTTCCTATCTGCTTCGTGGCACCCATTCATTTGATGAGTATTCTTAAAGCTGCTGAAAAAAATGGACTGCTGTCAAGTCTCTTGGCCTTCTATTAAGGACTTTCTCCTAGTCTGGGAGTCATTCATCAGGCGTCTTCTCTATCATTTCACAGTGCCTGGCACGTGATTAACACCGAACAAATGCTTGGGGACTCAGTTGATTCCTCTTCTGTCCTGCCAGGTGTCTTTCCCCACAAAGCCACAGCAGCCTTCTCACCCTAGAAGGGCAGTCTCCTCTGTACCCCCATCCACATCCATTTTAAGAAAAGTGTTTGCTCCTTCATTACTCTCCAGGTTCCCCTTCTGACTCTCTGGGCTCCTTTCTCCATCACACACCTTCTCTCACTCCCAATCCCTCCTCCCTCCACTTTTCAGTTTCCTTTCCCAAGCTCTCTTTGCTCATTAGAATGCAAACTTCTCTAGGACCAGACTGTCTTTTTTTGGGTTTTGCTTGTATTCTGTTCGCTGACTCACCATTTTCCCTAAACAGTGATCATAGGACCATCAGTTTGGAGGTAGCAGGAACCTTACAGGCCATAAAGGCCAAGCTCCTAATTTTACAGATGAGGAAACTGGAACTTAGAGAGGCAAAGAGAGTGATTTGTCCGAGCCGCAAGGTGGTGAGTACTTGAGGGAGATTGAGATTCAGGTCTCCCTGATGTCTAACAGCCTTCTGCCCACTCTACCCAAGCATTTCTCTTTAGAAGGATGTTCTGGTTCTTAAATCAAATGTGGTGTTAAAAAAAAGCCACACTGGCTGCTTTTTTAGCAACAGAGTGAGAACTTTCACAAATTCCAGAGTTAACTCACCAATTTCCTTCTTCCTGTTGAGGTGATCACCATCCTGTCAGCCCCTTAGTTTCATGGCCTCAGAGTTGGCCCCCACCCCCTTCTTCTTCCTCTCCTGCCACAGGCATCAGCCACCACTGGTCATTCTGTTCTGATGGCCCCACTCATATCCATTCTCTCCTGTTCAGTCACATCACTAATACTCTGTAAGAATTCAGGTTATCATCCTTCCCCTAACCCTCGATGTCTCTGTCTCTCTATGTCTCTGTCTCTTTGTAACAGCAATGCTACTTGGAGCTGCTGTGGGGGTGTAAAACCAATAACACCAGCACACAGGTGTTACTGGCAGGTAGCACAGGTTCTTTGATCTGCTTTTCTAAAGAAAAGCAACTCAAAAAAGGTTTAAAAAATCTTACTTTAACCAAACATATATAATATAAAATTTATATATAATTTATAGATATCATATGACATATATCATTTATATATGTATGATATATATGAATCTCTCTCTATAAAACACACACACATATATAAAATTTACTTAGTTCAGGGGGAAAAGTTGGCACTCTGAACTTCAGAGAAAATACGAAAAGAAATTACAAGCAGAAATAATAGCATAAAGACCAACAGACAGGACTTCAAACCATCTGACCAAATAATACATATATCACAGATCAGCAGATAGATTCAAATATCCAACTGCCTGACCATTACATGCATGCATGCATAGTTAGTTACCAGAGAGAGAAGCAACAACATCTGGGTCCAGCATTTAAGCTTCTCTGAAATTGATCTTTCCAATCCAATCCAATGAGTCAATCATTGAACAAGCATTTATTAAGCACTTACTTCCTAGTCCTTTTTCCATACTTCCTCATATTTTCTCTGTTCCTACCAAGTGGAACCATGATCTAATCACTCTTTATATACCTCTGCCCCTGATTCCTGTAGATAATATCGAAGGTGCTCCCCTTCAGTGTGTAGGATCTAAGCCAGTGGTTCTCAACCTTCCTAATGCTGTGACCCTTTAATATTCATATGTGAGCATATCTGCATGTGGGTGGATGTGCCTGGAGATGGATAGAAGAGTGGTATCTTGGTTCCTAAGACCATCCAGACTATCAGAAATATGGGTTTTCCAATGGTCTTAGGTGATCCCCAAAGGGGTCACAACCCACAGGTTGAGAACCACTGGTCTAAGCTATCCTGGGTCCATTGTTCCATGTCTACTTAGAACAACAATATAACACACATGTCACTGCTGCTGTTTCTTTTTACTGCTCAGAGAGAAGACACAAGGAGTTTGAAGCAAATGTATTTAATGTAATGGCATGCTAAAAAAAAATGACCAAGAGACTTTCTTCTATAAACATTGCACATGCTCTCTCCAAGGTACAAGCATCTTTCATGGGAAGAGTGGATGTAACTGAAGAACACGTGAGGAAAGGGCATGTGTGGAGAGAGCTCCAATTACTTGGGTGTGCATGGTGAAGTGCACACATGGGGGAGACTTTGTGGTCAGGGCAGACATTTGGAGTGTTTCTTTAATTCCCATCTTTCAGGCTTTAGGGTCACAGATGTCTTCTGATGACACAATCATGGCCTGCTCTCAGGTGGTGTATAGTCTTTGCTGGGCAATGCTTCACTGTTTTCTATCTCCATCCTTATGGCCATCTCACCCTGGAGATGCCGCCACCTTTGCAGCTGGTCCCGTTCTCCCACTGGAGAGTTCCTGCTTGGAACCACCATTTAAGGAAGTGCCTGGGCCAGCTGTGGGTCCCTTCTTTTCTAGATCTATTCCTAACTCTAGGCTCTATAAAATAGAAACCTTCTCCTTCTCTTCTCCCTCCTTTTGCCATCCGTTTATCTCCCCAATTAGAATATAATCTCCTTGAGGTCAGGCACTGTCTTTCTTAGCTTGCAACTATGTTCCCAGAACTTAGTACAACCTGGCACATAGTGGAAGCTGCTAGATGGCTCAGAGGATAGAGCACTGAGCCTGGAATCAGATAGACCTGAGTTCAAATCCAACCTTAGATACTTACTAGCTGTGACCTTGACCAAGTCCCTTCACTCTGTTTGCCTCAGTTTCCTCATCTGTAAAATGTGCCAGAGAAGGAAATGGTAAACCAATGTGTATCTTTGCAAAGGAAATTCCAAATGGGGACATGAAGAGTCAGACATGATTAAATGACTGAATCACTGACGCAACAATTAATAAATGATTGCTGACTTGACTTGTTGGTCATTGATAAGGGTGGTTCACAGTTGTGAGGATTCTCTTTTCCTCCATCTTCTGCTGAAGTCACAGCTGGGCCACTGCCTTTTCCCAAAAGACAGTCCTCCTATTCTTTTATCTTAAAGCCCAGAGGCTTGGGCTTCATCTCCTTTAGGGAGGTGGGCTCTGCACACACCTGGCATCAGACAAGATCAGACTAGGGAAAACACTCAGCTGCTTTTTTTCCTTATGAAGGGAGGAAAGATATGTTTTTAAAAATTTTTTTTTGATTTTTATTCACTTTGAACTTAAATATAAAAAGACAAAAAGAACATTTCTATGTATACAGAACATAATATAAAACAATGGATTTCCATCTTAAGTTTAATCCATTACAATTCCATAATTTTCCACTTACTTTTTTTTGAAAACTAATAAATACTATGCTTCATGTGTGTATATGTAAAATCATACTATACACCCTTCTATTTATCAATTCTTTCTCTGCATGTGGATATCATCTTCTTTGATAGGTCCTTTACAGTTGATTTGAGCATTTACAATACTCAAAATAATTTAGTCATTCGAAACTGTTCTTAGAACAGTATTGCTGTTACTGTGTATGATGTTCTCTTGGTTCTGTTCATTTTGGTTTTCCTTATTTCATGCAAGTCTTTCCATAATTTTTTAAACCAATCTGTCCATCATTTCTTATAGCACAATAGTATCTCACCATGACCATGTACCACAATTTATTTAGCCATTCCCTAATTGATGGGCATCCCTTTACTTTCTGGTTCTTTGCCCCCACAAAGAGAGCTGAATATTTTAGAACATATAAGTTCTTTTTTTAATCACCTTGGAAAGCAAACCTAATAATGGTGTTGCTGGGTCAAAAATTTCATTACTCTTTGGGCATAATTTCAAATTGCTCTTCAAAATGGCTAGATCAGTTCACAATTCCACCAACATTGACTTAGTGTCCTGGTTTTTTCACACCCCCTCCAACATTTGTTGCTTTCCTTTTCTATCATTTTAGCCAGTCTGATAGAGGTAAGGTGGTATTTATTTTGCATTTCTCTAATAAATGGTGATTAAAAGCATGTTTATATGTCTTTATATAGTCTTTTTCATTAAAAGTGCCTCTTCATATCCTTTTGCCATTTATCAATTGGAGAATGATTCATATTCATATAAATTTGACCAAATTCTTTATATATTTGAAGTATGAGACTTTTATCTAAGAAACCATCCATAAAAATTATCTCCCACTTTTAAAGGTTTTGTTCCCTAATATATGGGAAGTTTTTATAAAGGTTCTATATACTACTTAGAAAAAGGTATATTTGTTTCTATTCTCATTCAGTTCTCTTCAGATAGATGTCATATGTAGCTTATTTAAGATTCTATTCATCTCCTTAACTTCTTATTTATTTTTTGGTTAGATTTATTATGTAATTCTGAGAGGGGAAGGTTAAAGTCCTCACTATTGTAGTATTACTAGCTTTTTGTACCTGTACTTCATTTAGTTTCTTTAAAAATGTAGATGTTATAGCATCTGGTACATATAGATTTAATGTTGACAGTGCTTCATTTTCTAGGGTACCTTTTATTGTATGTTTATCTCTTTTAATTAAATCTCTTTTAGATTTAACTTTGTCTGAAATCACAACAGACACTTTGCCGGCTTTTTTTTTAGCCTCAGCTGAAGTATAATACATTCAAATCCATTTTAACTCTGTTTCTATCTCTCATTTTAAAATGTATTTCTTGTAGATAACATATTGTCAGATTTTGATTTTTAATCATTTTGCTATACCTTTGCATTTTATGTGTGAATTCTGCCCATTCAAATTCAAAGTTATAATTACTAGTTGTGTAAGGGGAGGGAAACCTTGTTAGTAACCAAAACCTTACCTTTGACTGTTTTTTTATCACTAAGGGACACACTCAGAGTGAAGAGTAGTCAGCCAGTTAAGTGATTCCCATAGATGTTCAATCTATCTTTGAGCCTCTAGAGTCTGGACTGAATATCAGTTCATTGTCCCAGATGGGTTTCTGACTTTGGGTTAGAAATTCCTCATACCTTCAGTCAGTTCCTGATTGCCAATCTACAACAAACCAGAGAGGACTAGCTGTATCTCAAAACTTGTGATTTTTATCACCCCTAAGATTCTTAGGGTCACTTATGTAACTGAACAAAGCAGGGGAAGGTTAAGGAATAAACGAGGTTGGATAGAGCTTCACCATCACTCTCATCCCAATCTTTCCTTCCAAATTCCTAGTTTTTTATGTGCATATTGTTGGCAAAGAGCTTTCCTGAATTGGAGCTACCCTTCATATACACTCATCCAAATTCTCCAGTTCTGGCATCTCCTCATTTCTGCATTTCATGATGCTTATTTATCTTCCTTCAAGGTTCAGTTTGTGAGTCATCTTCTCCTTGAGGACTCAGATACACCTGGTTGTTAGTACTGGTACTAATATTAGCCAGCGTTTATATTTAGCAGTATAAGATTTGTAAAGCACTTTTTGTATATCATCTCATTTGATTTTCCCAACCACCTGGGGAAGTAGGTGCTATTACTATGCCCATTTTAAAGATGAAGAAACTGAAGCAAACAGAAGGTAAGTGACTTGACCATGATCATATAGCTATTAAGTGCCTGAGGCAAGACTTGAACCCAGGACTTCCAGATTCCAAGTCCCTTTCTCTATCACTGAGCCAGCTACTGTCCAGCTGTCCCTCACTCCTCCAAATAGCTTGTCTTTTCTCACCGATATGTTTTGTTCCACCTCCATCCCCAGCTCCCACATTCCTTGAAGGCAGAGGCTTTTGGTCTTTTTAATCTCAGTGCCTACCCCAGTAGTTGGCCGTCATAGGCTCACACTACATGTTGCTGAAGTGACTGTGGCTGGTGTTTTTTCCTGCTTCCAGCACTTATCCATTTCATTTCAAACCTGAAGCAAGCAAGACTCTCCCCTGTGAAGCCTCACTCTCTTTTGATACTGTCTGTCAGGGCCCATGGCTATTTTTCCACTTGGTTTTGTTGTCTGGGGACACTAACTGAAGAGCTCTGGGTCAAGGCAGACTGCAGGCAGAATAAGTTACAGTGTCAATGACAGTTCAGGGGAGACTGACAACAAATAAACCCTGGGGACTGGGCTGGGGCAGCACCCAATGCAAGCAGTGGAGTGGAGAATCCAGTCAGATTGGCACGAGTCAGAGCTGGGGACCTGGACAGCAGAGCTAGCTTGGGGCACGGTGCCTAGAGGAGTGGACTTTGTTTGCCTTGATGGACATCAGCTGCCATCTTTGGGATGTGGTTCCATCTGTGCCATGGCTGTTCTTACACCTCCCACCCCCACCCCCTCTGATCTGCCATCCAGGAGCAAGACTCCAAGTCCTGTCATTGCTCAAGTCATTTTCCAGTCGGATCAGACTCTTCATGACCCCATTTGGGGTTTTCTTGCCATTTCTTTCTCCAGCTCATTTTACAGATGAGGAACTGAGGCAAACATGGTTGAATGACTGGCCCAGGGTCACACAGCTAGTGAGAGTCCTGAGGTGGCTCTAAGTCTGCATCTCTGTCCACTGTGCCACCTAGCTGCCTCCAAACCTGGACTCCAGGAATTTCAGCTGGGTGCTCCTCATGCCTCGAGAGCTCTCCCTCCTCCATCTCTGCCTCCTAACTTCCTTCAAGTCCCAAATAAAATCCCGTCTTCTACAGAAGCCCTTTCCTGATCCCCCTCAATGCTGGTGTCTTGCCCCCTCTTGGCTATTTCCCACCTATCCTGTATAGACCTTGTCATACACAGTTATCCCTTCCACATCATAGCTTTCCCTATCTGCTTTCAATATATTTCTGGTCAGTGTACAAAGTTAAACAGAAATGTGGGCAAGTTTTATGGAAGCCTCAGATGACACAGAAAAAGTTTAGAAATTCAGAAATGCCTTAAATATATATGTAGTATTATATAATATCTATGCATCTTATCATTTAATATCATAACAATTCAGACTTCTCTGGGACAAAAGGAGGGCCAACAAAATTTTGTGTAGATTTTCTAGATCACAGGGGCACCTCCCAATCCCTGTGATATGGGAGGTATAACTGTGGTTGTTTGCCTGTTGTCACTCCCACTAGTCTGGGTGCTCTTTGAGGGCATGGACTGCCTTTTGCCTTTCTTTTATTCCCAGTGCTTGGTACATGATAATTGCTTATGAAATTCTGACTGACCAAATGCCTGTTCCACCCAAGCACCATCCCCTCCTGGAGAGCTTCTCCAGGTTTCAGGGCTGAAGCTTGGAGGGATGCATTGTATAGAAGTCTGGTAGGTCTAGGTCTAGGCAGGCTACCACATTGGGGCTTTCAGCCTGAATCCCTTCTAGGAGGATTTGTGCCTCTAGTGGGAATCCACAGTCTCAGACCATGAATTCTCAGGGTCATCTAATATTGCTAGAAGAGACGCAGGGTCTGTGGGAGAAAGCTCTGGGCTTTCATGAACCTTACATGACTCTATCTCCACTGATTCTGGAAGCTCCAATTAAAAACCCAGAGGATGGATGACTTGGATGCTTGCCCTATTTTCTGGCTTCCAAGAGGAGGTCGGGAGGGGGGGCGGTGGACTGACTAGTGGTGCCTTGTATCTGGGTCCCTGGAGAACTGACAGCAACTGGCTAGCCATTTATTAAAGATGATTTGTCCCTGCACAGAGTGGGATGCCTGGTTCAATGACCTCCATCTAATGTAGGGGTTCTTAACTTGAGTTGTGTGTACTTATTTTGATAACTGTATTTCAGTATAGCCAGTTTCCCTTGTCATCCTCTATGTTTTATTTATTGCATTTAAAAACATTATTCTGGCTTCACCAGACTACCCACGTGATCTACGTCATGCAAATAAGGATTTTTGAATTCCTAATCTAGTCAGTCAACAAGCAATTATTAATCATCTAAGCACTAAGAACACAAGGAAAAGCAAGAAAAAAAAGAAAAAACCAGTCATTGCCCTCAAGAACCTGATAGTTTAGCGTGCTGCTATAGAAGGAGCGCTAAGTGAAGAGTCAAAAAAAACCGAGCTTCAAATCTCAATTTTGTTCCTTACTGTGTTAATTTCAGGTCAATCACTTAACCTCTCCCTGAGACTCAGTTTCCTCACTTGTAAAATGAGAAGGCTGCACCATTTCCCACTCTTACATTGTTTCTAAGATTCTGCAGTTCTGTGGACGAAACCTAGAATTTAAACAGAAGGGCATGTTCCTTATACTTGAATTATTTAAGCAAAACTTGGTGCCAGGTCATAGGGACTGGAGGTGATTGGGGTATGGAGGTGCATTTTGACATTCAAAGTGTAGGAAAAGCTGGTTCAAAAATGGGAGACCCAGACTAGAGGTGGTCTGAGAGCTTCAAAGCAGAAAATGTGAAGGGGCAGGAGTGAATTAGCTTTAACCCAAGTCTGGTAAAAGGAAAACAGACAAATCAGGTTGGGATGCAGGAAGTTCCCATCAAGGTTGGACTTTTCCCCATGAATTCCTGAACTGCTTCCTGGGCTGTCCTTGGGTACCACGGACAGCACCTGTTGAACTGTTAAGTGCCTCTTCCTACTCCTGAGTTTGTAACTTCCGGGCCCCAAATGCCTCTCCCCTCCTCCTCACTGACAGTAACTCTGTGAGTTCAGGTGAGTGATATAAAAGATCGAAGAGGAGCTGGGGAGGGACAGAAGAGGTCATCTAGTCCAACTCCTCTTCCTCCTCACCCTCCTCCTCTTCTCTTTCTGTTCCTTCTTAGGAAAAATAAGTGGATTCTAAAAATGCTGATCTTTGATATTCCAAAAAGTATAGAATTATTGCTACACTGACCCCAAAAGACACCTTTTAGACAGAAAGAGAATATTCATTTCACAGATAATTCAATCCATTTCTCAATGTCCCTGATCAATCGCTTGCCTTTCATCCCAGCCAGCTTCAGTAATTACAAAGGGATGGTTTTTGGACTCTAGCCTTCAAACTCAAATTACTTTTGGTGACTCTTAAAGGCCATTCCTTTTGGGACTGAAACAGGTGACCTAAAATAGAAATCACTTAGAATCCATTACCAATTTTCTGAGCCACCAAATCTCCTTGAATGAGCTGGTGTTCATTAGTTTCAAACATGTGGTCAGAGCAGTCGAATGTTTCTATAAGTAGGGCCTATGACCTTTTTACTATGAATGGCTATTTCCTTTAATTATATCACTGAAAAATGTTCTGCTACATCTGCCCTAAAAGAAGTTAATGGATGTTTCATAATCTGCTTTCCAATTACTTAAGGTACCTCTTTCTTGACCTCAACACTTGTTTTTAGCAGGATATTTGCTTCCTAAACATTCTTTCCAGAGCCTAAAATAATTATGACACAAAGTATAAAAGTGCTAATATTTACTTCACATTTAGAGCCTTGGCGTCTCAGTCATCCTTGGAGCTGGGTCCTACAGGCTTTTGAAACATACAGAGAAGTGAATGGAGTGATTGCCAAGCATTCCACAATTACTCCATGTACTTGCAGCAGAATTTAAACCTAGGTCTTGAATTCAGGCCAGAACTCTGGACCTTTCAATCCCAGGGCATCTGACTCTAAACCCAAGGCTCTGAACTGTGAATTCCTCAGAAGGCAGGAATAGAATTCCAAGTAACCCAAACCAACTAAAGAGTCACACTATCTAAAAATAGGGTGAGGATCAGTAAGAAACAAGTCTAGGGAATGTCTTTAGCAACTCTATATGAATTGTTCCAGTGCCATAGAGGGTGTGGAGTGGTGGTACCACAGAAGCAGAAATGTAGGGGAAAGAACCAGACAGGGTTACAGGTAAGCAAAGGTAAATGGGGGAACAGTGCCAGTTTGGGATTTAAGAATTGAACATGAAAAAGAAATTTACTATGAGTAAATAGTACTAGGTGGTGGTATGAGAATGGGGATGCCTTTGTCCTGGTAAGTTTGGCACACGCCAGGTCCTTCTTAGCATGCCCTGTCTAGTCATCCATCATCTTCCCACTTTGCAAGACAGATAGTGACTGAGAGAGAAAATGAGAAAGAGAAAGGGGGAGGAGAGACGGATAGTGACAGAGAGAGAAAGAAGGAAAGGGGGGAAGAGGGGCAGAGAGGGGAGAAAGGGAAAGAAGACAGGGAAGGAAAGAGGAAAGAAGAGAGAGAAGAGAGAGACAGTGACAGAGGGATATCAATCAATACTCATTTATTAAGTGCCTACTATGTGCCAGGCACTAAACTGAGTTCTAGAGAAACCAAAAGAAACAAAAGAGACAAACCCGTAAGGAGCTTACAGTCTACTGGAGGAAGACCACATGCAAACAGATAGATACAAAGCAGGCAACATACAGGATAAATAAAAATAAGTAACAGATGGAGGGCAGTGGAAGTAAGAGGGCTTGGAGAAGGCTTTCGGGATAAGGTGGGATTTGAGAAGTCACAACTTGGCGTATATACGGAAGTCAGCTGATGAAGAGAATAAGCTTCCGTGGGCTTCTAGGTAAAAGCCAATTGATCCAAAAGTCTTGAGGATGGAGGAGCAGGTGTTCATCTTATCCAATAAGTCCAAATGTCTGAAGCTATAAATAATGTGCTTCTGATACTGTCCAATCTGCCCACTTTAGGATATGGTGTTCAAAACCTGCCTCTGGGGGTGGCTAGGTTGTGCATGGGGGTGCTTAGGTGGCACAGTGAATAGAGCACCAGCCCTGGAGTCAGGAGTACCTGAGTTCAAATCTGGCTTCCGACACTTAACACAAAAACTAGCTGTATGGCCTTGGGCAAGTCACTTAACCCCAACTGCCCTCCAAAAAATAAAAAAACCTGCCTCTGCCACTTTTCACCTGAGTGACTTTGGTCAAATCATTTCATCTCATCTTGTCTGTTTCCTCATCTGAATATGAGACTCCATGATTTCTGAGGTCCCTTCCAGCCTTAAATCCCTGATCCTGTGCTGTAGAAGGAATTCTGAGTCAAGCATGGGTTCATCTCAGTAGGTGACTTTTGAGGTCCTCTCCCCCCAGTTCTAAGATTCTGTCATGCTGTGAGTCTGACATTACAGAGAGAAACATTTGGGCTGGATGTTGGAAGAATTTATGGCACAAGTGATAAAACATGACAACATTACTGGAAGTATCAAACAGTTGTTCCTAAACAAAGGATGTTATGAGCTGTCAGGCATTTCCAAGCTTTCTGTCTCTCTTCTCTCTCAGTCTCCATCTCTCTGTCTCTGGGCCTGTCTGTCTTATAGATTTGGGATAAGATTGCTTCCCAGGTCCGGATAGCTTAGTTTTCTAACTCAAGGATTCTGTGAGTCTGATGTCCTGGATTTTAGGAGTGTAGCAGATCTGAGACTGGAGCAATCTGGTTTGCTGTCTGCTTCTTCCACTGACTCACTGAATCACCTATAAAATAATTATAACAATTTCTTATTCCCCCTCTTGCTTTACTCTTGCCCCCTGGGATTTGGCTAGGATTAATTACATTAAGCTTGTAAAGTACTTGGAGCTGCTTGGAGAAAGACACTTAATATATTTAAGGCAGTGCAGTTACATCCTTTTAAGAGACTAGAAGGGTTGGTTAGCAACAAACAGGTCCTCATTAGCAAAGTGTGAATTTTTTTGACTTGAGGTGGGCTCATTCTTGTCTTTTTTTTATTCATTCTCCTGTGTCCTGGGAGTAAACATCACCACTGTCTAAAGAAGGACTCTTAGGAAGAGGCTGACTTCCCCAAGAACTTCTCTTCCTTCTCCTCTAAAACCCAAACCCAAACCTGGACAATCCCACTCCTGAGATCTGGCATGGTCCAACTGTCCTGTTCCCATTAGAAATAACAGCTCACCTACCTTCTGGGTGATCCTCAAACTTCACTTCTTTGGAAACTGCAGCATTCTTAACTAGAAGTCAACCCTAGAGCATCTCCAGAGGAGATGATAAAAAAAAAAAGAAAAGCTTGGGGCCATTAAAAACACTGCGATTTCCCCAGCCATCCAACCCATCCTCTGCCTCCTGTTCATTTCAGGGCTCAGATCTTTGTCCTAATTCCACCTGTTTCCCTTTGCACCTCTGGAAGATAATCAGTTGCTTGTGGAGTGCCCAAGATGCTCCTTGATTTCCTAGTCACCACAGCCTACTCCATAACTCACTTCTTCACCTACAAATCTCTTGTTATCTTTAGTGATTAGCACAGGGTCTGGTACAGAGTAGGTACTTAGTAAATGCTTGTTGATTGACTGAATTCAGGAAGTATGGTTTCTTGAGAGGGAACTTAAATCCTTAAGGATTCTAATCTTGGTTCTTTCTTTTAAAATAGCTTGGGCGTCTTCCCCTTCACTAAATTGTATTTCCTAAGAGCTTCATCTTTGTATTGACAGGACTGGCTTCCCTTCAGAATAGAATTCTATATTCCCAAATATGGTGGTTCCTTTTAAAATTCCTCCCTTCCCCTACTTAAGAACCCAAAGAGCCATCAGTGCTTCCTCTTCAGGCCTTAGATGGCATTTCTCTTCCACTCCCTTCCCCCTCTTCCTGCTTTAAACCTCATGCTCCCTTCTTCATGCTTTGATCACCTGGGGGCTGTTCAACACCTCTCTGAGGCAGTGAACCATCACTTGCTGACTTAAATAACTTCAAACTGTTTTCTTTTCAATATAAACCCCAAAGCTTTAAAAACAGGCCAGTGATTCCATTTGCCCCACTTTGTTATTAGCTGATGTCTGAACTGTCAATTCCTAAAGCATTCCATTTTGTAAAGTGTCAGACCGCACTGCATTTACATCAGGAGTTCTAGCAAAATGACAAAACAAAGAGAATCAAATTGGTCTTTGTCAATGATTTGTACCTATATTGTTTGTTTGTTTGATTTGGAGACTATCTTCCTATCTTACCCACGTGGGAGGTCACTCGTGGGACGGATCCCACTGCTGGAAGAGAAGCTTTGATGTGCTGTTTCTAGACTCACAGAATCCTTGAGCTAGAAAACTAAGCTCTCCAGACCTGGCAAGCAAGCTTGTCCCAAATCTAAGCCTCAATGCATGATAGGAAACAGGTACAGCAGCAGTCATTTATTATGACAGAACAAAATACTAAAAAGAATGCATGGCAGAATGATTAGAATCGCTACTTAACTTATTACTTTGTACAGTTGGCTGGGAAGCTACCATGTGGCCTTAGTGAACATAAAGCAGTTTTGTAATACTGATAACTACGACTTTCACATTTCACTTTAGTTTGGCAAGTAAGCAAGCTTGGCTCAGTCTTTGCAATGGTTACCCCCTCAAATTCGGAAACTTTCCCTGCTACCACAACCAAGTAAGCAGCTTTGTGGATAATGAATGCCACATCAGAACCTGCGAACTCCTGGACCTTTTGAACTCACAAAAGAAAGAAGAGCCCAATCTCAAGTACAAGTATAGCTATACAGGACATGTGTTCATGAGTGCATGGGGCCCAGTGAGAGTTAGAGGAGATCCCCCTTCTCCTTCTCAGCTCTTGGAATGCAGCTTAAAATGGTCCATATGATTTATAGACAAAAAGAAAGAGACAGAGAAACTCATAGATTTCTTTTGTTTATCCACTGAGTCATCAGCCCTTTTGACAGCCATGAATTAAGGGACCTTGCCATCTCAGTGACCCTTTAGTCCTGAGTCATTCACAGTCTGAAACCACTCCCTCCTTGCCATCCCAGGTCCTTTGGGGTGACCTAGAACTAGGAAGGTTAGTTAAGCTTATGGGGGTGGAGGTGGGAAAGAGATCCTCCTTCAACAGAGTTGCTTTTCATGTTCTTTTATAATTTCTTAATATTCCTCTGAAAAGTATAGCATTTCCTTTTCTATTTAGCAATTAACTGAAACTCAGCAGGATATCTGAAGGAAGGAGAAAGAGTATGGCCATTTACCAGCTGTGTGGCCTTGGGTAAGTCATTTAAACTCTCTGGATCCAATTTTCCTCATTTGTAGATTGAGAGAGTTGGACTAGATGGTCCACCGCTAGAGAAATGATAGTATGGTTTGTGCAACATCATTCTCCAGGGTAGCAGAAGAGCCAGAAATAAGACAAATGCAAAAATTAGCACCAGAGCATTCTAAACATTGTCCTTACTCCTAGGAAGTCAGAAATACCTCTTATGTGTGTATGTACACACATGTACATATATACATATATTAGACATCCTCTTGTTCCATTTTTAAATAATCCCTTGGAAGCTTTGATTTCCCTGTCCCTATGAGAGGCTAGTCTAAAGTCTGGTATGAAGTTCAGACTGTGGGTTGAAAGGGTTCTGAGAGTTTCTTTCCCCAAATCCACTTAGATCTAGATCTCAGCTGTTAAGAAAAGACTTGTCCCTTGAGAGAGACTCTAGCCTCCACTGTCACCTCCTCACCTCTTCTGTGATTTTCTCTCTCCAGACTCTCAGTCTTCTAGAGCCACAGATTCAGAGTTGGAAGAGATCCCAGATCCCATCCAGGCCAACTCATGTCTAACCCATAGTCCACAGGACAGTATATCTGACAAGTGATCAGCTAGTCTCTCATTGAAGACCTCCAGTGAGGAGAAATCTGCTGCCTTCCAAAGCTGCCCCTTCCCCTGTGGGACAACTTTAACTCTGCAAAGACTTTTGTTTAATATGGAATTGAGTGTAAATCTTCCCCTCAGCATCTTCTCCTTGGTTCTGGCCTGTGTGGGCTTATCTAGTTACAAGCCTTCCTCATCCCCTTTCCCCATACACAAACTCACGCTTCTCAAATTATCTTATATATACACTCATCAGTTTATATACACTATCTTCTAGTAGAATGGAAGCTGTTTGAGGACAAGGACTGCATTTCAGTCTCATCTCTGTGCCCCAGCATCTACATGGTGCCTGGCAGGAAGTAAGCACTGAATTATACTTGTTAGATTGGACTGGAAATAGGACCAGTGTTGCCTCAAGAAGAAAAGACTTGACGGAGACAATGACTGTCTTAAGTAGAGGAAGACTTGTCCACTGAAAAAGAGAGTGGATTCCTTCTGTTTGACTCTAGTGGGGCAGACCCTGGAGCAATGAAGGGGAAGTGGCAAAGAGACAAGTTGAAGATTGATGCTAGAAGAAAACTTATCAACCATCTGGGCTGTCCAAAGGTGGGATGGACTCAGTGAGGAGGTAGTGAGTTCCCTGACCTTGGAAATCAAGCAGAGGTTGAGTAAATGAGGATTCTCTTTTCAATATGAGTTGGACTATATGGTTGCTAATGTCCTTTGCAATGCTAAAGTCTGTGATTCTACAATACTCCTTCCATGTAAAAGAGTCCTTCAACCAAAGAACAGCCTCC
Source organism: Pseudocheirus occidentalis (assembly GCA_028646575.1). Taxonomy (NCBI): domain Eukaryota; kingdom Metazoa; phylum Chordata; class Mammalia; order Diprotodontia; family Pseudocheiridae; genus Pseudocheirus; species Pseudocheirus occidentalis. The sequence goes on along the minus strand of CM053597.1, from coordinate 11,656,312 downwards.
ATGGCCCCCATAAGTGTTTTCTTCAAGCCAAATGCCCTCTCACTTCTTTAAAGTCCCTACCTGAAATGACTAGAAGGCAAGAATGTTAAGTTTGGCACAGTTGCTCCCTGTCTGCTCCTCCTTCCCATCTCCCCCAGTGTGATTTATTAGCACAGTGAGCACAGCTAAGGCACCTTAGGGGATGGCTCTGTAACTGCAGACAGATACTCTCAGATGAGGAGATTAACACCATCACTTATTCCTAAATCCATTTTCTTTGACACTGTTTAATGACCTGATTTGGAATGGTAGGGAACTGACTCAATGGTTTGGCTTTTTATTGGTCAATTTGTCACTTTATTCATTATTTTCATATCGAATATGGCAACCAATCACAAGCTACACTCTGAAGTAAGGGAAGAGCTATAATCTGCCTCGTGGTGGTCTCCCTGACCAGAGTCTCTCTCTTCTCCAGTCTGTCCATCATCTACATAGCTGCCAAAGCAATCTTCCTCCATCACACTTACGACCACGTCACTCCCCTCCTCAGTGACTCCCCATTACCTCTAAGACAAAATACAAATTCCTTAGCCTGGCATTTAAGATGACCTTCCACAACTGGGCTCCCACCTCCCTGTCTAACCTTATTCCACATGATTCACATTCACACACTGGATGCTCCAAACTGGTCCCTGGTTTACTCCTGTTCTCTTTTGCCTTTGCGAGTCCTCCCCACTCACCTCCTTCACCCTTCTCTGTTCAGACCCTTCTTTGACTCCACAATATAACTCTATTGCTTCTTTGTCCTCCAGGATTTCCTTTATCTCCCCAGCTAGAAGAATTCCACAGCTCCTCCAGTTTCCTCACTGGACTTTACTTCATCTTCTATGGCATTTGACCTTCTGCTACCATTTGCTTTATAATTTTCATGCTAATGCTTGTTCTTTTTTACATCATTTATTTCCTATCCTCTACCTTTCATTATTCTTATGTAATGAGGCTATTTCTATGGTCTGTGTATCCTCTATGCATTTGATTTCTTTAGTTAGAATGTTAGCTACTTAAGAACAGAGACTTATTTTTTGTCTCTCTAGCCTCAGGACTTAACTCAGTGCCTGGTCCATAGTAGGTGCTGAATAAATGTTTGTTGTATTGGATTGTGGACTGAGGAGGTTGACTGGGAGAAGCTCTCAGATCAGCTTGATGAACTCCCAGGGTGATGCCCCACCACCCCAGCTTGGGGCTGCTGACTGGGTTTGTGGGTCCCTGAGCTGGCAGGGAAGGCAGGGGCCACCCAGTCCAACTCCCCTGGATTCTAGGTGAGGAAAGGGAAGGTTAATTGTCTTGTCCAGGGTCACATAAGTAATCAATGGAGAAGGATCTGAAGCTCAGGTCCTTTGACTCCAAGTTCAGTGTCTTTCAGTATGTATCTTTCTGTGGAATGTATGAGAATGTCCTCACAGAAAAAGTCCTCAGTGATTCTGGATAACTTCGTTTGCTCAGCACACTTGGGGATGGTTGTGTGAGGAACAACTCCTTTGAGCCTGCCTCTAAAGGAAATCTTTAGTTCAAGTCTCTGTCTTCCCCCTCCCTTCCATCCCTTTATGAAGCCAGACCAGAACTCTAAGAGTAAGCCTGAGTTCTGGGTACTGGGAATGGGGAGTGTGTTCCCCTAGGAGTCAGTAATGGCTGCAGGAAGAGCTCAATGGCATCTGCATGTACTTTTAATAAAATGGTTTGAGAAAAAAGCTCCTGGCCCCAGACTTGGAAAAGCAGAGGCATAACTGCTTGGTCAAGAAAAAGCAGCCATGGACTAGTGGTCTTCTGGTCTTGCGTGGTAGGATTTTCCTGAATCCCTGACTTCTGGAAATATGAAGCCACTGGTACCATAGTCTGAGAATTGAGGGGAGAAGGGCATTTCCCAGACAGTGAAAGCCAGCAACTAACTTGACCAACAACCTAAAGTTTGAGAGTTTGGTGACCCAGCCTTTTAGTAGGAGAACAGTGACAGCCTCTAGAAAAGAGAAGACGATCATGTGTGTGTCCCCAAAGCTCGAAGAGCAGCAGAGGACTCTAAGGATTTAAGATTCTAACAGGGGAACAAAACTCTTGGCTTTTACCATCTGCTATTATCATGAATTATTTGGACAATATGCATCTAATGGGAAAGAAGATTGCGTCTCTAACAAGCCCAAGCTCATTTCTTTCTTGGGGGATTTCTGAATGCTGGTAAGGGACCCTGGGGATGAAACTGGGACTCAACTCGCTAGAATTGGGGGAGGTTGCCTGTTTTACTCTGGGAATATCTGAGTCATAGGACAATACCATAAGGGTGGATGCCTCTATGGGTCTCTGAAGTGAAAGGATACATCCTAATGTTTGGTAATTCCTTCTCTAGCATCTTCAAGGTCATTTCCTATCCAAAAGTATGAAGCACAAGATGATTTGAGGCCTTTAGGACCCTGGGGAAAGGAGGGAGAGGCTCATGAAGAGGAAGGGAGAATTAAATCATTTAGTTCAGGGGGGGAGCCTATGACCTTGAGGCCATGTAATCTTCACCCTTGATTTTAGTTCATGGGCTACTGTGATCCCCTTATGTTGGGGATCAACCAACACTGTTGAGCAAGGCTGTCAGTACAAAGAGCTACTCTCCACCCCCACCCCTCAGTTTGGAATGCAGGTATGTTCATCTTTCTCAACCGACTTCCCTGATTTGGGAGAACAGGGGCTGTAATTCTCCCTTAGTCAACTGCCCTACTCCATCCAACCTCAGAGAATTGTCTGAGGCTGCCTGCCTCTGGGAAAAACATCTCCCTTTTTACTGAGCTTCTAATCTTTCTCTGATATTAAGGAGCTTATGAGTTATTAATAAAAAGAATAAACAAATGCAACTAACAAAGTTCTCGTTCATATGGCTCAAGCCCTAAGTTGAGTGTGAGGAGAATCTTTTCCCTTTCTCCCCAACAATCCAGATGGTGCATCTGTTTTTTGTCTCTGTCTGTCTGTCTGTCTGTCTCTCTCTCTCTGTCTCTTACCACAAGTCATTTACTGACTCATTTCATTACATTTCCCCACCCCAACCCTTCACAGTTAAGGACAAATAAAATTCACATAGAAGTTATGCCTGGTCACAAATTTATGTCAACAGTGAGACAGCTTTTTAAGGTGCTATTAAAACCAGGACTTAGGAACAATGTAAAGACATAGAGAAATCATGTAATAAATGCCTGCTAACTACAGGCAAAGAGGAAAGGAGGGGGGGGGGAGAAAGAGGGGCAGAGATTAAACCTGCACTACCCTTCTCAGATTTCAGCTCCAGTCTAGGACAGCCACACCCCATTCTCAGAGGTCTGAATAAGCAGTGACAAGGCAAGATGGAGAACTCAAGGCATCCGAACACCACATCTCAGTCTCACATCACCAAGTCAGGACAGCAACCATGATATCATTGGTCCTCTTTGAAACCAAAGGATGAACAAAAACAACAGCAACCAAATACCTGCTTGTGTATCTCCTTGTCTCTTGCTTTCTGACGATCTAAAATCTCTCCACTCCCCTCCCCTCCCCTCTCCTCCCCTCCCCTCCCCTCCCCTCTCCTCCCCTCTCCTCCCCTCCCCTCCCTTCTCCTCCCCTCTCCTCCCCTCCACTCTCCTCTCCTCTCCTCTCCTCTCCTCTCCTCCCCTCTC
>CM053597.1:11604281-11652147 GCA_028646575.1 Pseudocheirus occidentalis | reverse complement strand
AGAGTCAAAATGAAGAAAAGGCTTCCCCTTGGACTAAACTGAGGTTTGTTGGAAATCAAGGGGTGGAAGGATTTGTGTGGCCATCTAGGAACTTTATTTGGAAACTAAAGTTAATGGTTACCCCGGGAGTGGCAGATCAGTATATTGAGGACTGGACAAGCAAGTCACTTAACCCTGCCTGCCTCAGTTTCTTCACCTGTAAAATGAGCTGGAGAAGGAGATGGCTCTATGCAGAGAAAACTTCAAATGGGGTCACAAGGATTCAGATACAATTGAACAACAACCACTGAAAAAATTAACAAAAAAAGAATATCTGTCTCAAGTCTTTATGATCAGCACAAGCTTCTCGATTTCTTAGTGTTCTGTTTCCTATTCGAGAATATCCTTTCCTACTCTATACCTGTTTTGTTTGTATTCTGGGCAGCTTTTTACATAGTTAGTTGCCTTCTTTTTGGAGATCTTTTGGACTACAGCAAAAACCAGACCTGTTGCTCAGGAACCTGAGGGCTGTATAGAATTGAGGCCAGGGGAGCCTCAGAACCTTATTGAAGAGACAAGAAGGCAACCTCACAGCAATGAGCCCAGGATGAACCTCAAGGGCAGGCAAAGGCCAGGGATTGGAGAGGCTGCCAGCCTCTGTGCCCTCAGCCTGGCTCTCTGACCATTAGCTTTTGGACCTCCAGAGCTCAGGATAGGGTCTTACACAGAGAGTACACTTAAATGCTTGTTAATTGTTATGGACAAAGCAAATGCAAAGTATTTTGTGTGTGTGTGTGTGTGTGTGTGTGTGTGTGTGTAACATTGTTGTATTGGTGAACTTAGCAATTCTTTTTGTGGGAGCTTCATGGGAACAAAAATTCCTAGTGTGTTTTTTTAACAAATTATTCTGAAATCCATACACAATTTCTCTAGGACAAGTTTGTTAAGATACCACAGCTGAGAAAATGTGCCCTGATCAAATGATCAAACGTTACACCATTAGACTGAGTTGCTCAAATAAACAGTCCAAACTGGCTTCAAAGACTTGGTGCTTGACCTAAATTCCATTGGAGAAAAAAGTCAACAGCAAATTCCCAGCGTGAACTTTTGTTTTATTCTGTTTTGGTTTTGGTAAAGAGGCTACTTAAAGAATTAAAAATGGCTGCTTGACTCTGAATCCTAGGCTTCAAAAAGGAATAGAAGTAGAGGAATGAGTCCTCAGAGACGTCTCTCTCATCCAAACCCTGGAAATATCAGGTGTTTCCGAAGGAGTCTTCCTGCCACCGGCAAACTCACTTACCTCAAAAACTTAGGGCGGCCCACGTGGGGCATAAGGAGGATAATAGCTGGTGTTTGTTCAAAGCTTTAATGTTTGCAGGATCCCTTCGATCCAGGATTCCATCCAGGATTTCACAACAACAACCCTGGGCATTTGGCAGGAAAGGCATTATTGTTCCCATCTTACAGCCTTGTGAGCCTGGGAACACCATTCCCTCCTCTCTGGGCCTTGGTTTCCTCATCTGTAAAATGGGGGTCCGTTGGAGCCCAAACATTCTGTGATCTGATGGCATCATCATCTTAGAGCTGCATCATCACAGGGCATCTGGGATCACATGGTACAACTCCCCGTCTTTAAAAATCAGGGAACTAAGGCCCACACAGACTGTGAGGAGCAGGAGCAGGATTGGAACCCCTGACCTCTGATTCTTTCCCCTATACCACACTGCCTCCCAATGACCTGCGGTTTAAGTGACTGGTCTGGGATCACACTGCTAGTATATATCAGAATGGGTTTAGGGACTCCCACTGAACCAGCCTGCTTCTAACACAAATTACTTTGTTTTTTATTCTGAGCCTACAGGTGATTTCATTAGTCTAAGGAGTTTCCTCTCTCTCGATGCAAATCAATGCAGTTCAGTCAATCGGGAACCACTTGTTAAGCACTTACTGTATGCCAGGCAAGTGTTCATCAGCTTAGAATCTTAGATTGCCACCTGGGAGTCTAAGAAGGGAATGGCACATCTAGGGTCAGTATGTGGCAGGGGTGGGCTTCGGAGCCAGGTCATCTGAACCCTGGGCAGGGATTGCCTCTCCAGATTTCGAACATCCACCAGAGTATGAATGTCCTAGCTAGGATCATTGTTGGAACCTCGGAGGTGTGAGATATGCAGAGCACACACCCTCCAGGCTCTCCAGCCTTGAAGATGCCAATGGGAGGTCAAGGATTTTGAAGAATGCGTCTACTTTCTTCATCTTATTTTTACTTATGCTAACAAATGAACTTTATACTGGCCAAAAGATTTATGCCAGAGCATCTTAAGGCAAGGCTGATTGGAGATAAATGCAGGGTGGGATTACTAACAGAACCGGTCTCCAAAAAGGATAGAGGGAAGCACGTTGCAATTATCACCATTTGCAAGAGCAGTTGATTCTGCCTGTTTGCGACTGAACATTCACTTTTTTTCCCCATTGCTTTTCTTGTTGCTATGTTAATATCACAGCCATGTTTGTGCTCATTTACACAGCTTTTAGAAACTCAATTTTGTCAACACTGGCAGCTTTTGACAGTGGAAATGAAGAGCCCCTTTCTCTGGGATTTTCCAGGGAGCTGATGACAGCTAACTCATTGGAGCTGCACATTTAGCAAGTGAACAGCTTAGGAAATTGAATGGTGATAGAAATTCTTTAATGATATTTAAATGGCCTTGCTCAAAGCCACCGGTGACCCTTTCCCCCTTTCACAGCAAAAATTAGATTTCCACATTGAAAGATGAGAACATTCAATGAAAAACTGAATGGCTAGAAAGAGTAACTTTCACAGCTTGGGCGAAGAGGGCAGAACTGGAGCAAAGAAGAAGGGATGATGTGAGCCAGTCACCTCCCCTGCCCAAGAAACTTAAGTGGCTCACTATTGCCTGTAGGACAAAATACAAATTCTTCTCTTTGGCATTTAAAACTTTTCACAATCTGGTTCCAGCCTATAGGATAAATAATATTATTTCTCTTCATATCCTTTGCATTCTTGCTAAACATGCTTACCTGCTATTCCTTGTACACAATGTTCCATCTCCTATTTTTGAACCTTTGACCAGACAATACCCTAGAGACTAAGAATGATCCTCTGACTTTTAGATCCATTTGCTCTGTCCAGGCTCAGCTGAAGGGTCAGTTCCTTCCTGAATTCTCCCCCACCCCTTATGACCCCACCTTCCCCTCATTCTTATTTTGGAAATAGTCCATGTTCTCCTCTGGGAACATGTTGGAACCATTCAGTAGAATGTAAGTTACTCGAGGACAGCTTTTGTTTCACCATGTATTTCTGGCTCCTGCCAGTAGCACAAAGCCTTGCTGATTTGCTGAATGAAGTTGATGCAGATGAATTTGAGGAAACATTGCCTAACAATCTCTTTGAAAGTGGGATGGGTTGCCTCAGGAGTTTGCTAGCAGTGGAGATCTTCATCTGGGACCTGATGATCACTAGCTGAAGATAATATACAGAGTTCTTGGGCAGGTATGAGCTGGAGTAAATGGAGTCTGACAATCCTTCCAGTTCTGTGGATATCTATGGTTTTGCTTCACAAAACATGACAGGTATAAAAGCAGCCTATTAAGCTGCTGAAAAATTAACAATTTTTAAAAAACAGTTGAACGCTATTGGTAAAATGTAGAAATTTACCAGCAGAATTTAAATTCTTTGAGGACAGAGATTGTTGCATTTTTGGTTTTGTATTCCAAGCACCTGGAAAATTGAACTACAATCAAGCAATCAACCAGAAATTATTAGATACCTGTTATGTGCCAGGGACCATAGTGGGAACTGAGGATAAAAAGACAAAAAATAATCAACAAACTTTTATAAAGAGCCTACCATGTGCCTGGAACTGTGTTAGGTGATAGGGAAACCCAAATTTAAAAATTTCAATCAACAAGCCTTTATTAAGTGCCTACTATATACCAGTCACTGTGTTGGTTAGGCACCTCATATATATATATATATATATATATATATATGAGGTGCCTAATCAGTATTTCCTGAACCGAATTGAATTGGTATTTTGGAGCTGAACATGCAGTGCAGGGAGTTATTCCACCAGGACATCTGCCTGGAATAGACTGTATGAATGGCCAGTGAGCCAGGTCCACTCTGCAAGAGAAAGAAGAGAATGATTGGATTGTATTTTACAAACGGTACCGTGAATTCTATGATCCTAGCAGCTCCCTTCCCCCAGAGCCTTTCACTTTAACAACTGTTTTTTCCCATATTGATACAATATGATTGTAAATGATGAAACACAATTACCTCTAGAGAATGAGAATGATGAGTAACCCAAAGGTCAATGGAAAACCATTGGGTGGATATAAGTAAGCTGCCACATAGGCAGCTGATTATTATTATGAACTAGAAAAGGTGCCAGACTGACTGGTACTTATTGATAATAATCTCCCTTGGGGATAGAGGAGGGGGCAGTGGGAAGAGCTAAGGCCGCAGAGTCCATGGACCTGAGTTCAAGTCCCAACTTTGCCATTTACAAACTATGTGATCTTGGGAAGTTTTCCTCTCTGGACCTTTGTTTCCTCCTCTGTAAACTGGAGATGTTGAATTCAGTGGCCTCTGTCACAGCAACCCCATGCCATCCCCAGGATGGCTGCTAGCACAGGCTCTTAGATCTGCTTTAGTAGGAAAGAGAGTGGTTCAAGGGGTCAGCAATCTTTTCAAAATTACATTCATTAGTTCAAGGGAAAAGTTAGCACCCTGACCTTCAGAGAAAGTACAAGCACAGAAATAAAGACCAACAGACAGGGCTCTGACTGCCCCAATCAGCTATATACTTTACATACATCCCTGGATCAAGAGAGCCTTTACATCTAAGCAGTCTGAGAGCTCTCAACATGCTACCACTCAGATTTTTGATCAGGTAATCACAAGATCTTTCTCATAAATGAGTCCCCAAAACAAAATATCAACTCAGAGTATACATACACTTCTTAGAGTCAGAAGGAATCACAATCTTCTCATTCAATGCCTAATTGGAAATTAGCAAAAGGTGTGAAAGCCTTCCTACAAGCAAGCCTCCCCTAAGCAAGCGTCCCTTAATAGGCTCCAGGTGAGGCAGATTACTGGGTGGGAAGATCTTAAATCTCATTAACATTACAGCCTCTCACATCCATTCTAGCCCTAAATCTATGATCTTGGGCAAACAGGCAGTACAGGAAAAGGGAGTGAGCTGGTCAGGTAACAAGAGGAAGAGACAACAGATAAGCAAGTAGAGGGTCCCATGGTACACCAGGGATATGAAAAGACCCAGAGGGAAGTCTCCAGTACATTTATTCCTCTAGAGCAGTGGCTCTCAACCTTCCTAATGCTGTGACCCTTTAATAGCCAGCAGTACGTGGGCATGTCTGCATGTGGGTAGACTCACCTGGAGATGGATAGAGGAGGTTCTTAAGACCATTGGAAGTATGTGTTTTCCAGTGGTCTTAGGCAACCCCTGTGACCCCTGTGAAAGGGCCATTTGACCCTAAAGGGGTCGTGACCCACAGGTTGAAAACCGCTGCTCTAGAGTATTCATAGTCTTGTGTCATACAGGAAAGTGTAGAGGACACATGCTCTACAGCGATGGAGAGGCTCCAAGGAGGCAGATAGTAGTAGATCGAGTCCTGGACTTGGAGTCCTGCTTCAGATACCCACTGGGTGACCCTGGGAAAATCACTTAACTTCTCTTGGTCTCAGTTTCCTCATCTGTTAAATGGGAATAATAATAATAACACCTACCTCCTGGAATTGCTTTAAGAATCAAATTAAGTTTTATATGTATATATGATATATATATGTATATATGATATATATATATTTTATCTGTATATAGGGTGCTTTGTCAACCTCCAAGTGTTATATAAATATTAGCTTTTATCATCATCTTCATCATTAGCACCTACACTAATGAAATCAGAGATCTATTTAAGCAGTCGAGGGTGAGTAAAACACTCTACTCTCCCCATACAAAGCCACGCTAACATGAGCGAGGGTACAATGTGTCTCCAGTGCTGGGCTGGGTGATTTTGTTTTTTAAGGTTAGAAATCCTTCGCATTTTTACCTTGAATATTTGCAGATTTCTCCTGGCTGTCATATATTATCCACTCCCTCTAGTGTCAGAGTTTGCATATTATCTCAAAGACGATTTGACAAAAAGGGCCGTAAATATTAGAGTAAAGCTCCGTCCCCTAATGATGCCGCATTTTAAAGCTCTGAAGCCAGACTAATAAAGTGAGCAGCAGCCTCAACACAAATGGCTGTGAATCACAGAAGAGGTTGTATTTCCCCTGGTTTTCTGAGGCTGCTGATTCCTCATCACCACAACCAAACCCAGCATACGTCAGGCTGAAAGCTTTCCAGACACAAACAGGAAGTCCTTGATCTTTGTTTCATCTGGAGACTTGTCCTATTTACCCCATTTCCCAGAGGAAGAAAGTGAGAGACGGAGAGTGGGAATGCCAAGGTCAGGACGGGCGTGTACGGGCTGGGTCATTCTCTCTCCTTTTCCCCCGCTGCTAGGTGGCATCGCAGTGTGCAGAGTGCTGGACCTGGAGTCAGGAAGACCTGAGTTCAGACAATGACTCCCTTGCGACCCTTGGCAAATCACTTAACTGATGTCTGCCTTGATGTCCCCAACTGTAAAATGGCTAATAATAGCGCCTACTTCCCAGGGTTGTTGTGAGGATCAAAAGAGGTGATAGTTGCAAACAGTGCTTAGCCCGCTGCCTGACACATAGTAGGCGCCGTATAAACACGAGTTCTCTTTTCCTCTCTTTCACTGCTGCCCCCTTCCACATCCAGCTGGCACAGGGAAAGCGCACTGGCTTTTAAGGAGGTCTCTTCAAACCCCACATCTGATTCTTACTGCCTTGTGGCCTTGGACACATTCCATGACCTCCCTGGGCTTCAGTTACTTCATCCGTAAGATGGCAGAGGGGTGGGCTGGGTGGTCTCTTTCAGCTCAAGGTCTGCTCCATAACTCCGTTGCTCTTGAATCTGTCTCCTTCTCTACATCCAACCAGCCTAGTTCAGGCCCTCAGCTAAACAGGCCTGAACTGTGGACATCATAACGATCTCAATTAGATTCTTGGCTTCTGGTCTCTTTATGATTTATCTTGTTTTTCAGTTATTTCTGAGAAAAGATACTGGAGTGCTGTGCCATCTCCTTCTCCAGCTCATTTTACAGATGAGGAAACTGAGGCACACAGGATAAGTGACTTGCCCAGGGTCATATAGCTACTAAGTGTCTGAAGCCAGATTTGAACTGGAGTCTTCCCGACTCCAAACCCAGCACTTTATCCATTACACCACCTAGTTTCTCTGGTTCATAGTAGGTGCTTAATAAAATGTGTGTTGGATTGGATTGGGTCAGATTTAGCCCTAAGAAAGAATAACCTGCATCTCCACTGAAGATGATAAATTAGGAACAGACATTGCACGTAGAACCAGCTGGAGGAGAAATTGCAAAGGATGAGAACATCATTCTCTAAAGACAGGGAGCAGTGCCCAGGCCACAGCCACCTCTTCCCTTTTCTTCAGTTCTTATCCGTAACCCTTCCAGACTGGAGTGTAGAAGGGAGCACTGCTGTGGATCAATGCTCTGATGCTCCTCATGTGTCTCCAAGTTTTCACTTCCTGAGTGAAGCAGAAAGTCCTCCAAAGACACCATGCTGGAACTGCCATCTCCAAACTTAAATAGTTCCAGAATAGCAAGGTAGGTCTTGGTGCTTCCCTTCCTCACCACCGTGCCTTGACCCCCAAATAAGTGTTTACCACTCATAGCTTCAGTTACTCATGACTCTGAGTCAGAGGAGTCAGAGAGGGATGTGGCTGAAGGTCTTCGCCATCACTCTTTTGTCCCCTACCTTCAGGGTCAGGCACAGTGGATACAGTGCCTTTGGGACTTCCTAGCTGTGTGACTCCTGGACAAATCTCTTCACTCTTCAGTACAATGGGAATTCTAATCCTTGAAGTGCCTATTGAATATGGATAGTGGGAAGCTCAAACACTAAAATATATGGAAAAGGCTTTGCAAACTCTAAATGGCAGCTAGTGTTAGTGTGACTTGCACTCATGGAGCTCGGGCAGGGGTTGAATTCAGAGGAAGACAGATAAGAAGCAGGCATAGGGTAGAAGTCTGTCCAAGGTCAGATATTTACCAGTGAAGACAGCCAGGGTCAACGATCCCACTGCCAATATGGGACGTATCTCAAGGACTCAGTCATAAGATGGCCAAGTCAGTTCTTGATTATTGGAAAATCTATCCCTCTTTTCCACTTCCCTCATTCCCCTTTCTCTTGATGGCATTGTTATTCTCCTAGTTCTCTAGGCTTAATGGCAAATTGATTGGTCATATCTGACACTATATATTTGTACTTTGTGTTTTGTTTTAAGTGCCTATTTTGGGGGGCATGTTATTTTGATCATAGATTTCAGAGCTGAAGGACACCTAGAAATCAGCCTAACCCCATTCACTTCACAGATGAGGAAATGGGCTCAGAAAAAGTGAAGTCATTTGCCCAAGGGCATGCTGGGAGTAAGGAGCAGGTCCTTTGGTTTGAAATCCAATGTATATCCTACCTCACCATCTAAGTTCCCATGGCATTTACAAATGCAAGTAATACAAAGCCATCTCATAATGACTTTCTCTTACACTTGAAATAAGCCTTTCCACCACCCCTTTGTTAAATAGGTACATTTGTTTTCATTTTGTTGGCAAATTGCCCCCAAGGCAATGGTGAACATACATACATACCCTGCACATGGAGACAGCTAGAATCAGCACCCCCTATTCTGATAGAGTTTCTTTGTAACATATGTTTTGTCAAGATGTTGTGACGTTACCTCCGCATCGGCTGACACATTCTCCTGACTTTACAATGTAAATGTTTTGACAGAGCCAACATTTCCTATGGACAAACAGAGAAAGTTGGCAATCCCAGCTGCTGAAAAGACTCTCAGATCATTCAGTCCACGTTATTAAGGAAGGAGATGGCCTGCCCATTGTTTTTTTGTTGTTGTATTAAACCCCAGAAGAGAGAAAAATGCTTTTCAGTTGTATTTTTACATGATCACCAAAGGGAACTATAGTAGCATCTTGATTCCCATTTATCATTTTCCCGTGGAGAAGTCTGGCCTTTGCCTTTTAAATCAAACCCCTGACTGAGTGCCCCTGGCTGAGATGAGGAAGTAGAGCCTCTCTGGTTCCAGTTCACAACTTGGAATATTAAAAATTACTTTGCCTAGTCCTTGATTTGTCTAAATTTGCTGAGGGGTAATGGAATTGACTCAGCCAATTTTCCGCCCAGTTTGTAATTACGTGGAGGTAAGTATACTTGCTTCCTTCTCTAGGAATACTTGTGCATATTAGACAGGAGTCCTCAAGGCTGGTTCTCCAGACTCATCCCTACGAAGATTCTGGATAAAACCATATTTCCTGTTGTTTTCCAATCATGACTCATAGAGGATATCTAAGAAGCCCCTTTTATATAGGACTGTTGGGCTATTTTTCCAGTGTCCAGGGCACATAGTCTTGGGCACAGTCTGTCAGAGAATGGTGCCAATGTAGTTGGGAAGCTTGTCCTGGATGGCCATTCAAATCATTTACATTCACTCAGTTCTGAGGTCATTTACTCACTAGGTTAAACTAAGTGGTACAGAGGATTATGTGCCAGAGTTAGAAAGACTTGAGTTTGAATCCTGCCTCAGATATTCATTTACTTGGGCAAGTCACTTAACCTCCCCCAGACTCAGTTTCCTCAGCTGTCAAGTGGGGATAATTATTACCTGCATACCACAGCAAGGTAAGGACCCAATGAGATAACACACGAAAAGGGAAGGGAAGAGGAGAGGCAGGGCATCTACCGTGTGCGAGGCACTGTGCTAAACCCTCTTTAGTTAGTTTTACAAACATTCACTCAGCTGGTCACTCTGCAAAGGTTTCACAAACCTTAAATCTCTATCCAAATGCTAGCATTTATTGTTATTGTTACCATGATTGTTATCCTGGGTATGTGTCCTACACACGGTACATCTGGAACTTGCTTTATGGCCACAGAGGGTCAGCTCATCTTTCTGAACCTGTTTCTTCACTTGTAAGATGGCTCAGTCTAGTCCCTAACCCTACAAGATGGCTGGGTGCATCCGATGAGGTGGTGGCCCCCAGTGCTTGGCAGACCTGCTACGTACGCTCTGTCTGCTGTCAGGATGGTTGCTGTTGCTGTTATTTTGGTCCAGACCAATGATTTCATCAGTGCTCCCCAAGAGGTAGCATGATCTGACTGATAAACAGTCAGCCTCAAAGTCAGGAAGGTGTGGGTTCAAGTCCCAGCTTGGACACATCCTGACAGTAGAGCCTAAGCTGGTCCCTTAGCCTCTCGACGCCTTGGGCAGCTCTCTAAGACCATTGCCGAAGGGAGTTTCTGCCTTGGGAGTTCCTGGGAGTCAGGGGATCTTGGGAGAGGATGGATCTTGTGATTTCATCAGTATAGGGATCTATACTAACGTGTAGAAACATCTACAAATGCAGATCAGACAAACTGAGACTGGGAAAGACTTTAGTGTTAAAAGGCTCAGGTCACCCACTGCGTCCTGGAGCATCACCAATTGTCTTGACTTTTTGTCTTGCCACTGGACTCTGATGATTCTAGGGGAGAGTGAGGCTGACAGCTCTGTGCAGCTCTGCCTCACTTAAGTGCAGTTCACACACAAGTCAAGACATCACCCGGTGAACAACCTCAGGTGCTGAAAGGGATAGTCTTGGAAAGTTTCCTCAGACACTGAGAGATTAATGGGCTTGCCTGTGGTCACACAACCAGTTTGTGTCAGGAGAGCCCTAGAACTCAGGGCATCCAGTCCAGGGTTCCAAGCGCTAGACATGCTGCCTTTCTAACCCTAGAGAGCATCTCAAAAACCCATGCCACCACTGAAGAACAATCTCACGATTCTCGCCTTACTGATGTTAGGTTGATAATATCATTATGGAATGTCAGTCAATCAGCAAACATCTGTCAAGAGCCTTTTTCTATTGACTGCATAACTGGAATTGTCTGAGCCCAAGTCAGCACCACTAGGGTCTTTTGCTGCATTTCTGTTTGAAGGAGGAAGCAACTTAGTTCTCTCACACTGTGTTGTAAGGGGCAGGGGTGAGGAGGGCCTTAGACCTTCCTTCTCCAAGCTCTGCCTCACTCCCAGGCCACATAGCCCCAGAGAAGTGGGAATAGGTCTTTGGTCATTTGCTTTGTTCTTTCCCATTCTAGATGGGAAAATCACTGATCCCCAAGGTACTTTAGCCATGAGTATCAGGGTATCCAGGAATCCAAGCTGAATATTGCATCTATGCATATCGTGAGGTCCTGGCGAGCCAAAGGCCCTTGTGTGGCTCCAGCCCAGCAGAAGCTGGCAGTGCTTCCAGCCTTGAGGACATGGATTTGGTGGGACCAATGCTAGGTAGGAACAGAACTAAACTGTGAACTTAATCTCTGCTCTACCCCCTCAGACTCAAGTGGTATGGAGGTAGGGGTTATGCCCCTGAGGTATTGGGGAAAATGTATGTTTGTTATCGCTTCTTTGAAGAAAATACTTCTTTGTGAAAGCTAATCTAATGTTTAGCAGAACTGGAGTGTTAGTCATTGGGCCTACGAAATGGAGAGGGACATATTTGGTGAGCCAATGGGAGAGCCAACTCCTTTAAGGCACTTGATGGTCCTGGGGGAATGGAGTGGGCCATAAATATAACAGAAATATGATCTCTGAGAGACTGGGGTTAGAGTCAACCATGTTAAACACTGAATGACAAAGTCGGCCTCCAAAAGGATCTCGACAGGCCAGAACATTGGTCCAGATTGAATCAAATGTAACTTAATAGGGGTAATACAAAGTCTTAGACTTGGACTAAAAACATCAAGTTCACAAGAACAAGATGGAGGTGGAAAAGATGTGTTTTGTTTTACTGGGCTACAAGCTGAATATAAACCAACAGCTTGAAACAGCAGTCAGCAAAGCAAATAGGATCTAAGAGAACTATGGTCTCTGTGAATGAAGAGCTGATGGGCCTGCTCTCCTCTGTCTTGGTCATACTTCAGCTTAGGAAGGACATTGATAAACTGGAAGGTATCCCAAGGAGAGCAACTAGGAATTCAGAGAACCCAGAGCCCATACCATGTGAGGGCTGATTGAAATAGCAGGGCATAGATGTGCAGTTTTGTGTGCAATCATCTGCTTTATTATACTGTGTGATGGAAATGCTTGTTTTATTCCATAAACTAAGAGAGAGAGAGAGAAAGAGAGAGAGAGAGAGAGAGAGAGAGAGAGAGAGAAAGTAAGAGAGAAAGAAAAAGAAAGGAAGGAAGGAAGGAAGGAAGAAAGAAAGAAAGAAAGAAAGAAAGAAAGAAAGAAAGAAAGAAAGAAAGAAAGAAAGAAAGAAAGAAAGAAAGAAAAAAAGAGGCATGTTGAGCCGAGACAAGGGAAATTTGCGGGGACAAGGTATTTGGGAGAGAAAAGAGCTGTATTCTAGTATTTGAAGGTCTATTTTGTGAAAGAGAGATCAGACCTGGGGTGGTTGTTTGTATCTGTTGGATTTGGCTTGTCCCAGAGAGCAGAATCAAGGAGCAATGAAATGAAGTTGAAAAGAGACTGATGTAGATTGCAGGGAAGGAGAACTTGACAATTAGAGCTATCTAAAAAGGAAATGGGCTTTCTTCTTAAAAAGTAGTGAGCTCCCTGTCACCTGGAGGTCTTCAAACAAAGGGTAGATGAGCTCTTGGGAGAATCCTCTCTGTGGAGAGAATTCTTGATCAGGGAAGGGTTGGACTAAATGCCTGCTCACATCTCTTCTGTGTTTCAATGAAATTCTGTGTCCATAGTGAGGAGTATTTCACCATCAAGTGTTTGGCTATGAAGCATCATGGAAAGTAAATCGCTAGGATCTGTGTCATTACCATCACTGCTGGGAATCATGAAATGTTAGTGTTGAAGGACCCCAGAGACAATCTCATCCACCCCTAACATTTTGCAGATAGAGAAACTAAGATCCAGAGAGACTGGGGAAGTAATGTAGCATAGTATGGAGAAGGCTGGGCTTGAAGTAAAACGACCTGGGTTGGAATCCCACCTCAGGTGCTCAATAGCTTTGTGACCCTGGGCAAGTCACTTAATATCACTGAATCTCCTTTCCTCATCTGTTAAATGGGAATAAAAATGTTCCCACCTCACAGGGGGAAATGAAGTAACCACTATCTGTAAAGTACTTTATAAGTTTTAAAGCGCTATCCAAAATCCAGTTCCTGTTAGATGACTTGGTTTGTTCTCAGGTCTAATGCCTCTGGATCAGTTACAAGAGATGGTGGCTTTGCTCAGATTGACAGAGTGGCTGACTTCACTCCTTCAGAGGAGGTGATAGCTTCTGTGTAGATATCAAGGCCCCACATGCCTGAGCATCTGCAGGCTTAGCATCACATGAATATGAAAGCTTGGAAATGCCATGGAAAATGCCACTGCCAAGTTTGGCATTTGTTGACCATGTCTGCCCTTTGATCACAGGCTGTGCAGTAGTGTTATCTCCAAGCAGGACAGCAGCCATGTAGGTGGAGGGTGAGTAGCCCGCGGAGTCCATGAGCAAGTCACACCATTTGTGGGTTACTGCAAACCCACCCCAGCCTCAAGGGTCTCTGATTTCCCACAGCCATGAGAGAACTCTTTTCCCTAGGTCTTTTCCTACCTTCTCTTGAACAGTAGGAAAACCAAGAAGCCCTCTGAGGGACAGTAAGAAAGATTGAATGTGGGTTCAAATCTCAGCTTTTTTACTTACTCCCTGTATGACCTTGGGAGGGTCACTTCCTTTCTCTGGGGCTGTTTCCTTCTCTCTAAAATGAAGTGTCATTTGCTACCTACTCCCTCTATGACCTTGGCTCCAGGCCTCAGTTTTTGGCTCTAAAAAATGAAAGGTTTGGACTAGATGCCTTCCAAGGTCTCTTCCCATTCTAAGTCTATGATTCTCTGACTTCTCTGCCCCAGAATCTCCCCCCCCCAAAAAAAACCCATTCTTTCTTCGAATAAGAATAATCAGTTCTTGAAGATGAGACATTTTATAGATGTTCCACTAGAGGGTGCCTCAGGTATACATATTTACATATGCATACACATACCTGCATGTAGTATGTTGGCAGGAAGACATTAAATATCTATTCATTTTGAAGCAATTTAGTTCATGAACTTAATAATTGGGTTATTAATCCTCCTCGTCCCTATCCCCGCTTCTTCTCCTACATGGACAAGTGGTTATATCAAAGAAGCCTAGGGGCTCTGGTATTGGATGTATGGATGAGCAAGGCAACAAGCAATGGGAAGTTGATTGGGGTCAAAAGAATTTGTATCAAGAAAGCTCCCCTCTGCCTTACTCCCTGTTAAACAAAATGGCTGTATGGAAGAAATGAGATTTCATTCACTCCTTCCAATGGTGGCCAGAACCTGGTGAACTTTGTGACAGGAGAGAAGGCCTGGAGTCATTAGGAGGTCAGTAGGACAATGGTGGAGGTAAGCAATTTGGGGAGGCAAAGTTGAGAGTGGGAAGGGAGGGAAAAAATGAAAATTTGGCAGTTTGAGATCTGGAAACCGAAAATGAGAACTTGAATGATGGATGTGGAAGGGTAGAGTGTTGATTGAATAAATCAATCAAGGCATCCTTCTCCACTTAAAGTGAGAAGATGTCCTGGTACTTTAAATAGATGAGAAGGAGTTTCAATCAATTCATCAATCAAAGACTTCAGACAAGGTGCGAAAAATCCTTGGATGAACTAGAATCTAGACTGAGAAAAGGTAGAGTGCTGGGATTAATTGAGGAAATAGTAACTGTGAGTCTTCAATAAAAGAGCAGATCAGCATTAAACTTGGATCTAAAGATTAAGAGTTGATAAAGATTTCAAAGGTTTTGGAGTCCAAACAGAAGCCTGAGGCAACACAGCAAAAGAATAAAAAGCTGTGGCAGAGAAGGGCAATATTGTGGAGTGCCACGGGCCCCAAAGACATTTCTGATCTTAAAACTCAGGCTGATACTAATGCTCAAGAACTCAAGGAAGTCCAGAGAAGCATCTGTTCTTTCCCTGACTTTCCCAGCTGGTACCTCTCTATTACCAGACATGGATATTATGCTCTTTTTTCACCCAAACTGAATTTGTCCTCAACCATAAATAAAAAGTATTAACACTTGACTATAATTATACTCTATAAAATACATAAAAATAACATAATGCAAAATTGTAATAATTGTATAATAGCATAACACAATTTTCTGCAGCATAAATGCACCAAGGAAAAGTGTAAATACAAACTGAGTCAGGGCCAAACCTCTGCCTAAATGTTAGGAATTTTCCTGATGGGGGGGGGGGGCTCAGAGCTATTGTGGCTGTACTCTGAACTTTGTAAACTTTCCAGAGCAGCAGAAAGAGGACCTTCATGAATCTGAGAAGCCATTTTATTTTTCTTAGGCTTTAAAAAATCAAATTATTTTAACAGTGTTGCAGAAAGAGCATTTCTTTTTAAATTCTAATTTTTTAAAAAAGAAATTTGAGTAGGAAATACATAATGAGAAAAGTCTCAATTCTAGTATTAACTCCTCTGCAATTGTTATCTTAGAGAATTGACTGAGCCAGTTAGAGGTTAGTGTCAGAAGTGGAATTTGAATTGAATGAAAAAGTAAACATTGAGTTATGATGTGTTATAACCTGGGGATGGATACAAGTAGAATGAAATCATCCCTGCTCTCAAGGAGCCCATATTCAATTTCAGGAAGATAATCCATAAAAGAAAGTTCAACTTCAGGACAAATAGAAACACTTAGAAATCTTAAAATTCAGACTTGAGTTCATTCCTTCCTGATTCCCTTTCTCTGTATCCCTCCTTTATGCCACAGTATCTCTCAAATTATAACTAACCCTCCACACTACTTACATGCTTTTTTATGAAGTGAGGGTGACTCTGGATTCTTGAAGGCTTTGTCGGGAAGGGTTAACTTCGACAGGTTCCACTAAGCTGGAATTGTTTTGAGTATCATCCAGTGATGCTTTACGTCAGTCATCTGAAAGCCAACCTAACCAAATTGCATGCCAGGTTGGATATCAAGTGATAAATCTATTTATTAAGGCATGGAGGGATTACAATATGTATGGGAATAGGTCACCCACACTGAGGAAAACCTCATCTTTGAGCTATTAATGTTAGCATGATTTTAGCCTCCTCTGCTTTGAGAGACAGTTGGGGTGGCTAAAGGGCATTTGAAAAGGGCGAGCATTACTGAAGCAATGTGAGAAGATGGTTTTGATTACATTACTCCAAACTGGCTGATGGGGAGAACCCAGGGTGGGAATGTCAGCAAGGAGAAAGCAACAATAATCCAAAAAGAAGGTGACAGGCCCCCAAGTCCATACCTAGCTATCTCAATAAATGCTAAGAAGGTACTGCACCTAGAAGATATTGCACAGAGGGAAAAAGTAATAACATGCAATAATGGATTGAAGAAATAAAAATAGAAAGGAGGAGAGAAGGTGAATATTTCTTGCTTGGGACGTAGCAAACTAAGAGTTAGCTTCCCTTGTAAACATGTGGAAACTAGGAAGGACTCTGGTGCTGTCACTCCCCTGCTCAATGACCTTCCTTGCCATCCAGGGACCCAGCAATTAGGTCCAGATTCCTCATGATGTTCCCTATGTGACCCCAGTCTGCTTTTGTAGGCTTATCTCACACTCCTCTCATAGGGAATGAGTTGCTGATAATTTCTACTAACGCTGTGACATTTCTAGCTTCTCTATCATTGCTCATGCTGTTCCCTTCATGTGGAATGTTCTTGCCCAGCCCCCATCATCTACTCACTAACCAAAGCCCCAATCACATGATCCCTCCATCACAAAGCCATTCAGGATCTCTCCAACATCCCCACCCCCAAACACCTACATGAGCCAGTGTTCCTGAAGATCTTTCTTTGATGGAATTTTTCGTATTCTATTTAGGGCTAGTGCAGTGAGAAGTTGTGGCCTTGACATAACTGGCTCCATTTTGTATTAGACCTCCATTTTGTGATCAAATGTTTTGATGTTCATTTTTCACAGTTTAAGATAAGCATATTTGTGGTATAGGAGGTCAAATAAGAAAGGTGTGTTCATAAACAACATGAGACCCCCCAGATAAGACAGCCACCAATAAAAAGCTTGGTAAGCACCTTGTCATTAGTTTATGTCATCAAGCACCAATCAGATTAATTGGTAAATCTGTTAGATCACTGACCACCAATCAGAACCTCAGTGTAACCAGCTAACATTCATACCTAGAACTATATGAAACCATCAGAGATTCCCCAGCCTCCATGATCTTGGCTCCTGACTTGAGTCTGGTTCCTATGTTCCCACACTTCAGATTCAAGCAACTCCCATATTTGATTGAAGGTGGTGATGATTTAGTAACTGAGATATGAAGACTTGCTGGAAAAACATCTTGGAGGGAGACACGTGGCCACTGGCTGGGCAGAGAGGAGACCCAGTTGTGAAGTGACAGTATGAGACATGCTTCCTGGGAAGCCCTAGGAAATCAGCTTGGGAGTTTGTTCCTAGACAGGGGGAATGTTTTTATTGTCCAATAGATAATATAAAGTAGTGTTTGTGTGCATTTAATTGACAGAGTTTGATAGTTTGCTTTGAGGAGCATAATTCTAATGAGCATATCCTTCGTATTGGTTAGTATAAGTAACGGGAAATCCATTTTCCACACATAGTACATTACAGCTAGTAACTCATTGCACTTTTGGAGCAGTCTGGGGGTGATTCAAGTGCAGAGAGAGCTGGTCTTGGAGTC
Source organism: Pseudocheirus occidentalis (assembly GCA_028646575.1). NCBI lineage: Eukaryota > Metazoa > Chordata > Mammalia > Diprotodontia > Pseudocheiridae > Pseudocheirus > Pseudocheirus occidentalis. The sequence continues at coordinate 11,634,295 of CM053597.1, read as the reverse complement.
AGGAAGATCTATATTCCGGTCCTACATCTGAACATACAGGTTATGTGACCCTGGTCACCTTATTTTGGGGTCCTGTGATTTTAAGTAAGTCACTTACCCTCATAGTGCCCCAGGTGACTTGAAGAGCATACCTAGCCATGTAGACATTTTTAGATATTGATTTTAAAAAAAGGTTTCCCCAATGTGAGTTTTCGACATCAATGAAATAACATCAGATTTTTAAAACTCTCATTGCACTCAATACTGTAAGCTCCTTGAGGGCATAGACTATTTCTTTTTTGCCTTCAAATATTCAACACCCATCACAGTGACTTACACATAGAAAGCACTTAATGTATGTTGAATTCAGTCCATGTGTCTGTCTTCTTCCCAGCGCCAGACTGGTACTGTCCTTGGTAGTTACCATTTATAAGACTCCTGCATATTGGGTGGCTCTCCTCCTTCTCTCCTGTGTTATACTTATCCAAAGTCACAGACAAGAGTCAGCCAGGTTAGGTAGGCATGACTGAATGGCAATGTGGAGACAGTACCCATATCAGTGAGATCCTATGTCTCATGGGATCTGTTTGACTATTTAACATCTATCAGTTTGGAGTCAGGGATCCTGAATTTGAATCCTGCCTCAGACACTTACTATTTGACCGGGTACAAATCACAATGCACCACACCTCAGTTTTCTCATCTGTAAAAAACAGAGGATTTTGTTGGGTGATCTCTAAGTTTTCTTCCAGTTCTAATGTCCTACAATTCCATTTTTGAAGCAGAAACCTGGATGGGCCATTTTCCACTTTAGGGACTCCTGGAGTTAATGCTCTGCCTCTCATCCCTGAAGCTCCAAGGATGAGTTTCCTCACTTACAAAATGAGAGAGTTGAACTAGAATGATCTTCAAGGTCCCTTATAGCTTTCACAGTCTATGAATATTGCTTTATAATCAAAATGAACTAATAATGGGTCTACAAAATTGTGAAAGCACAAAAATCTCATCTAAATGTCAGTCTGGCATGTGGAATACAGGGCTGGTTGCGGAGTCAGGAAGTCCTAACCTCAAGGGTGTACAGGGAAATGTTTAACAACACACTCTCTAAGGAAAAAAAAAAGTATGCACTTATAAGTTTCATCATCATTAACATTTTCTCCATCATTTTCCTAAGTCTAGACAATCAACAAAATATCATATGAAGTCTTGATTTTTAGGATTTGTCAATTTCCCAGGTGGAAAAGTTCATATTTAAAATTTAACAATCAGCTTTCAAGAAGGGATGAGCTAGCCCTAGCACACAATTGAGACTATCCTAGGTTCGAGTAATGCTTGCCACACATATTGGCTGTGTCAAGACAATTAAAATCGCACGGCCCCAAAATAAGTCTCTGGGGCTTTAATTTGCAATGCAGATACATATGTATCTGTATACACGTATGTATATGTGTATATATGTCTGTCAGGCTTCCTGACAGACAACTCTCCACTCAGTTGCAAATGCTAATTCCCTTTTGAAATTACTTTGTATTATACTTCCTGTTGACTTGTATGTGAACATGTGGTAGAACTCAACCTCCTTGAGGGCAGGAAATGTTCTGTTTTGGTCCTTGTAGCCCCAGTGATGGGGCAGCTAGGTGGCACCATAGTCCACAGAGGGTGGGGCCTATAGCCAGAAAAACTTTAGTTCAAATTCAACCTCAGCAGCTTATTAGCTGTGTGACCCTGGGTAAGTCACTTAACCCTGTTTGCCTCAGTTTCCTCATCTGTAAAATGATCTGGAGAAGGAAAGGACAAACCACAACAGTATCTCTGCCAAGAAAACCCCAGATGGAGTCATGAAGAGTTGGACATCACTGAAATGACTGAACAATGACCAAGTCCCAGCGCTTTGCCCTTTGTAAGCACTTAATAGTTATTTCTTGAACAGAGTTGATTTTCCTCCAAGAGTGAGTGAGGAAGACAAGGAAGCAGAGAATATTGCCTCCATCTTAAGAGATGAGGAAACTATCTTCCCAGCAGCTCCAGTGACTCATCCAAGATGATGCAGCAAGTGACTCAGGGCTTGATGGGTCCGCTTTCCATTGCCAGATGTCTTTTCAAAATTGATCACTTCTGCCCCCTGCTGGTAAGATCAATAAGTACAGACTGGGAAAAGTGGCCAGCACCCATCCCAAAAGTGCCCCACAAATGCATGAACCACAGATACAGAAACATTCTTTGTCTTTGGAAGAGAGCATTTACTCCTTGGGATTTCCTCACTAGTGTAATGTAAGGCCATAAAAAGTTTCCTTCCACTTTGTTAGGCAAAACTGGAGATTTTTAATGGTAAAAATTCTCTTCACCTTCCTACTCCTCACTCCCAGTGCCATTGATTTTGTGAACAGAGACCCAAGTCCAGAAGGCTCACCATAATTATCTCACCAAACTGGTCTGTGTCAATATGGTAAAGTCAAAAACAGGCCAATAAAATGGAAATCCTAATTATTGGAGAGTTCTCGCTCCCACCACTCTCCTCTCTTAATGCTTTGTACTTGGGTCTTATTATCTAGGAGTTTTAGGATCATCCCAAATTATACAAAACTTCAGACAAGTGGCTCTGAATGGTCTCAATTTGACTTGGCAGAACAAAGAAGCTAGCCACAAAGACTAGAGACCCTAGGAGGGCCTCAGCACACACTAACTTTCCACTCTAGGTCATCCTGGGAGGACCCTTTCATCCACATGACACCCCATCTGTGTCTCCATTCATTCCCAGAGCTTGTTCATTACACGACTGTCACCTTTGTATAGGTAGAGACACGAGGTGCCCAAACTGGCTGATGAAAGCATGTGACAGTCATGAAGTCAAGAGCTGGGAATAATAATGGTGTTTGTAACTCCCATCCCTCCCTTAGAGCAGGTACAGCTCTCTTAGCCAATGTGGCCTCTTCATTTCTGCACCAGAACTGGAAGTTGACCAGAAGTAAATGTGATTTTTCTCCCCTTCACAAAGAAACTCATGAGTAAAACTCCCCTCACAGCCTGTGAGCAACAACTGTGTCCACAGACCATTCTGGCTGCCGTACTTCATTGGAATGTGTTCAGGACTGAGTGGAGAGAAGGGCCCAAACAGAATCAATATCCTTTGCAATGTCCTCAGCTAAGTGACCATTTGCCAGGATGGCAATTTAAGAAGATGCTACTATAATGTTGGTAACAAATTCCTCCTCAGCCACCTACTAGCCCCAGTATATAAGAGCTATAATGAAAATGTTGGCCACCTGTAGAAAGGCTAAGTAGAAGGAAGGATTCTTTCCAAGTTGCTTAAAATGGAATGAAAGGATTCAAGCTGAGAAGTATATTGTAACCAGGGTGAGGTGACTGGCACTCTACCACAGAGTATTGAAATTGAAAGGGTGTTTACAGTGCTCACAATTCTTTGGCAGCATAATTATCATAGATAATTAGTTCAAATAGCAGGTTACCAGTTGAGCTTTCCTGGACATGCTCACTTACACTGCCTACTCCAGTCTGATGACCTCCCCAGCAGCATTTAGAAAAGGCTTCCTTTCCTTGGCCCCTGGGCACATAAATTGCTAGTTATAGCTCTGCTTTCTCTTTGGAAGAGTAGGAGAAACAAGTATTTTGATGACAGAACTAGCTGATTAGCTTTAATTGTCTCCATGACACAGGTTTCAACACCAGTTCGACGGTCTTTAGCAGAAGTATCAAAACATATCTGTTCTCAGCTGGGTTTTAATGACAAAAGGCATCATCTCAATTCATGGAGTGATTATTTATCTGGTGACCTTTTCCAGGGTAGACACTGTTCCATTAAAATTTTTACTGTGACTGATGTTTCTAATAAACTTAGACTCTCTCTCCTCTTCTCCTCTACCCCTATAAATTGTTGGTCTTTGAATGTCATGAAACTCTAAGCTGTGAAATTAAAACTTGGGTGGGAGCCCCATAAATGGGGCCAGAGATGAAACATGTCACTCTCATATAATTGCACGTCATTAGGACACAAATGATTCAAGACATTCCCACAGTAGTAGCTGTTTAGAATATACGTATAATGGAAGCCAGAGCATTGGTTTAAGAAGGGTAGATGGCGAGCTGCTTTTGGTTTGTGTGGGATTTGGTTTGGTTTTTTACTGTTTGGTCAAGGTAATTATGGGTCATGCATGAAGTCTAAATAGCTTCTCTGATACCTTTTTTCAATTAACCATGATTCTGCTTCTTCATAATCTTCCCAGCTCTATGGAGGACTCCTAAATCAGCATAGCAATATAATAAATGTATTTTATTCATGTGTAACATATAACATTATATTAGTATAATATATAATAATACATTCTAGCAACAAATAATAATACATAATATAATAAAAATAAATCAGTTCCTAAATCAGGGCATAGCAGTTTGATTCCTAAAGGTACTTTCACAGTGGGGATCCAGGTATTTCCATTTTCATTAAGTACAACACAGAGAGTCTATTAGTACAAAACTCTTCAAGACCAATATTCTCAACCAACATTCTTAACCAACATTCTTTAGAAATGAAAGAAATGGGAAGCTATCATTGGTTTACTTCAGGAATACACCACTGATCAATAATGAATGGGATTACAATTATAATTCAAAGGACCTGAGTTTCTAGAAGCTAAGTCTTTCCTTGGAGCACTATATCACACTTTCTGTATTAATAAAAATGAAGAGCTTTAATCAATTGACTGATATAAAGGTTGCGCCTAACCTGTGGCCAATGTATTTTGAAAAGGAATTAGAAGTAGGCAGTGGTGGTGCTATGGAGAGTGAACTTTGAGTCACAAGACCTAAGTTCAAGCCCAAGTTCTGCCACTTACTGGTTGTATGAACTTGGGCAAGTGACTTGATCTTACTGGGCCTCAATTTCTCATGAACATAAGGAGTTGGACTACAAGACATATAAGATCCTTTCCATTTCTAAATCTATGTTCCCAAAGGAACATCTTCCACAGTCATTTCTCCAGATCACATCAGATTTGTGGTTTGGAGTCCCAAAGGGGAGTAGCTAACTGCTATTCTCTCTCTCAGAGTTCTAAGGATAATCCTGAGGAATTGTGATTCTAGCACTGTTGCTCATGAGCCCCCACCAGTGTGCTTTCCATTATTAACCAACCAATCAATTTCCATTAGCTTAAAAAAAAAAGACATTTCCTGAGGTATAGCAAGAAGTATTGGTTCAAAACATCACTCCCCCATATTGGGTGCATGCTCTACTCTTACACACACACGGTTCCTTGGGAGAGCTGGTGTAAGGTATCAAGGCAATGAGGCACATGGGGCAAATGAATATCTTTTAGTTCCTGGGACTAGGAGTCCTGCTTTTTCTTTGAATTCAACTAAATAGTGACTCCATGATGTGTAGACATCCCAGCTGGACTCCAAGTCTCTACATCTTTGTTTTATTCTTAGGTGTCACTTTTTGAGAGGACACATTCCCTGAATCCACCTTTCCTACTTCCCCGCGTAGCTACTTCCACCTCTGTTGGTCACTGCTGTTCCAGTGTTCATTGCTATTACCATCATTCAAGTCTGGCAGAACCCCTAGATTTACCAAACTTACGATGTCATCTGGAAACTTCCACTTTGGGATGCTCATTCACCTTGGATCATGAAAGAACAAATGCCAAGAGGTAGAGTGATCAAATTTTATTGGCTTACAAGCAATCCCTCACACAACCCTTTAAACAGCTCAGTCTCCTTCATACTTCTAAGCTAGAAGAAAGTGAGGGTGGAGTATGTTTCCACTTTTGTACATGGGTTCAGAAACCCATTTGGGATACTTCCCCCCAACCCCAGCCCCAGAGCACAGTAAAAATCCTTGAATCATCATAGTCAATTGTACTTGATTTAGGGAATATTTGTGAATGTTTCAAGGACAGTCCCCATAATCTCATCATTACAGTCCTAGGATGCTGATTCTTATAGGCATGAAAAAGAGGCAATGCAACATTGTGGACAGAAAATCAGCCTTGGAGGAGCTAGGAGGTCCTGCCTCTGGCACATATGAGTTGTGTGGTCTTGACAAATCCTTCAGGATCTAAGACTATAGAATATAGACAAGTTTCTAGTCATCACTGGAGGATGGTGTTTCCACACTAGGAGTTCCCTATACTGATGAAATAGGGAGAGGGATGTGTGGAAGACACAGCTGAGAACAAAAGAAATTGACCTGCCTTGGAAGATATTACACCAAAACCCGTTGTGTTTTAGGACAGCACCATACAGGGTATGTTTCTGGAATAAGGAAGGAAGGAAGGAAGGAAGGAAGGAAGGAAGGAAGGAAGGAAGGAAGGAAGGAAGGAAAGAAGGAAGGAAGGCTGCAATGAGAGCAACTTTCTTGCCCAAATCATGCCCTAGGACAGAATAATAGCTTCAGGCCTTCTGCCCTGTAGAAGGTAGCACAGTATAGCAGATCCTGGACTGGTCTTTAAGTCAGGCAGAATCCTGCCTTATCAGTGAAGGAAGGATGGGGATTCATGTCTGTAGCACCTATGTGTCTTCTAAGGTGGTGGAGTCTCCAAGACTTTGCCTTTCCTCCACCTAACTCAGGCCCTTCCTTTCTTTTTTTGGAGGTGGGGAGGCAGGGCAATTGAGGTTAAGTGACTTACCCAAGGTCACACGGCTAGTTTTGTGTTAAGTGTCTGAGGCCAAATTTGAACTCAGGTCCTCCTGACTCCAGGGTCAGTGCTCTATTCACTGCACCACCTAGCCACCCCCAGCCCCTTCCTAACAGCTCCAGTGGCTGGCCCTCTTCTCCATCAAGTGCCTTTCATCAGTCCTGTTAAAATGCAATGCCAAGACCCAATCCCTGTGGGATGTTATTGCTGCTGTTATGACACTTTGGATTGACTTTGTACACCTTTTTAATTTGCCTGTCTGCATACATGTTGTATTCACTACTACTCTTCCCCTTCCATTGCTTCTCAACCAACACATACAGTAGAATGTAACCTTCTTGAAGGCAAAACCTGGCGCTTTTGTGCCTTTGTATCTCCAGCCCTAAGCACAGTGTCTGAGACATAGTAGTAGGCTTCTAACAATTTTGGATTAATTCATCAAATTATACATTGTATTATGTAGATGGGGATTGGAGAATAGGGACTTAGCAAAGGAGGTAGGGCCTCACCAAAATCCAAGCCCACATTGTACACTAGGATCGGCAAATATGACCAAGGTCCAAGATGCTTTGTCTAAAGAAATTTGGGGAGAACTTGGGCTCCAAAGCTCTCATCGACTCTCTGACAACATCCCATTTTTCAGCCCAGAGCACACCATTTCGGCCTCTCCCTGCTTCTCATTTCCTCCAGGGAGAAAAAAAGAAGTTTCCCTAGAGTGTTGGGGGCTAAATTTGTTAATGTTGTTAAAGTGCTTAGAAATTGGAAAGAGCTGAGGAAGTGTTCAGTATGGTTATTAATAAATGTGCTAATGATGGATGACTCATCAGTGGCCCTTCTCAGCAAGATGGAAAATTGGTCCATTTGAATGGGATCTCTGCCCCCATAAGGTGCTGGCAGGGAAATAACCAGCTTGGGGGGTGGAATCATGAATATTCTCTCACATATGGATCCACTTTCCAGCATAGGACATCAATATTTATTACAAGCCATTCTAGGGAGAATACATGAGCATTTGACACCTGACAGTGTTTGGGCATTACCAGATGTACACTAAGCATTTTGTATCTATGTTATTTATATTGTGCAACACCCCCCAAATTTGTGTTTTTAAGGGGGCAGTTGCTAGAAAAAAATATTTAAGTGAATGGGAAGGGAAGAGATTCTGAAGGGATTACATCAACTCTATTCAAACCCTAACCTCTAACTTCCGGCAAAAATTACCTTGTATTTACTTTGAATGTATTTTGTATATATTTATACGTGTGATTGCTGTCTTATCCAATAGAATCTAAGTTTCTCAACGGAAAAGATTGTTCTATTTTCATCATTGTGTGTTCAGCACCTAAGACAGTGCGGAGCACACAGGAGCGCTTAATACCTAGGCATCATCTTCGACTCCTTCTCTTTCTTATGTATATGTACGTACATGTATATCCCTTCTGCCCTCTGACACTGTCCTCACCCAGGAAAAGGTCCTGATCACCTGACACCTAGACCATTACACCAGCCTGCTGGTTGGTCTCCCTGCCATAAGTCTCTTACTCTAGCCCATCTTCCGCTCAGTTAGCTAATGGATCTTCCCAAAGGACGGCTCCTCCCGTTTCACCCCTCTCTATTCAACAGATTGCTGCCATCCCCAGGCTCTGCCTTTCATAGCCTGACTGCCATCTCTGCCTCTCCACTTTCTTACACCTTACTCGCTATCACATACCCTTTCATCTAGTGACACTGATCTCTTTGCCATTCCTTGGACAAGGCACTATTTACTCCCGGAGGCATTTTCACTGATCGTACCTCGGTCCTGGAATGTTCTCCCTCCTCCTCTTTTGGCTTCTTTTGGGTCCCAGATAAAATCCCACCTTCTACAGGATGCCTTTCCCAACCTCTCTTAATTCTACAGTCTTCCCTCTATTGATAACTTCCTATCTATTCTGTCTATGGCTTCTTCCTTCGTAGTTCTTTGCCCGTTTTCTCCCCCATTAGATTGTAAGTTCCTCAAGGGCAGAGACTGGCTTCTGCCTTTCTCTGTATCCTCAGGATTTAGCACAGCACTGGGCACCTAGTAGGTGCTTAATAAATGTGTATGGACTGACTGTGTCTCTTTTAAGCTCTTCTCTGTCTTGTGCTTGGCATTGCGCATGCTACATCCCTCCTCCCAGAAGAGGACAAGCACTGCCTCATTTGTACCTTGGATACCTAATGTCAAAATGTTTCCCAATAGATTACTCCAAATGACTCCTGATGTCTAGCCCCAATCCACTCAGGAGCTGTTATTCTTCAGGTACTTTGACTTAGCCAATCTCTGTTCTGGGATTAAGGACAATGGGGCATTTGTGAAACTACTTTTTTACATTTAGAATGAAATAGAGATATAACAGGGACCACTAAGTGGCTCAGTGGATAGAACCCCAGGCCTGAAGTCAGGAGGATCTGAGTTCAAATCCAGCCTGACACTTACTAGTTGCATGACCCTGGGCAAGTCACTTAGAACAGTTATGCCTCAGTTTTCTCATCTGTAAAATGAAATGGAGAAGGAAACATCATATCGCTACAGTATCTTAGCTAAGAAAACCCCAAATGGGGTCACAAAGAGTGGGACACAACTGGAAAATGCCTGAACAAAAAAAATTTGACGAAGCAACCTTCTATAGGATACACAGGATACACAGGTATCCTGAAGTCAAGCTTGCTTTTAGTTTTAAAGGAAACATCTATGTGATAGAACCACTTTTTAAAGTATGGACATAGGTGTTTCTAACAACCTTATTTACATTCTAATCATTTGAAACAGAAGGCCTCCCAATGCATGATCCCTCATTTATAAATGTTTGATTCTTTGCTGATTCCCTAAGAATACTAAGTACAAGACAACTTCCTCTAGCAGGTGCTATTAAAACCATTTCTTCAAGGTTCTTTAAAATAAATGGACACATCAGCTCCTAATGAATCACTTGGGGAGGAAGAGAAGTCTGCACGTGTCATGTAGAAAGGGGGAGTGAGCTGGAGCTCCAATCCACAGCCTGCTGCCCTTGCTTTACTCCTCTCATTAGCATATTTCCTCCCTGTCACTTTCTATTTGTTTTAGACACAGAATTGGCAGGATTCAGAAGAATGAAGACTCTTTCTCCAAAGTGGGATATCACCCATCAGCAGGGCTTTCTTGGGGCAGTGCAAACCCAGCCCTCTAATGACCAGCACATCAGACCAGCTGATCCAGCTCTGAAATTCTGCAGTCCAGTGATTGCTAAGTATATGAGCTACACCAGGGATATGCTAAAGCCTCCTATTTGATCATTACTGCCTGTGTGATCCTCCAGAGAGATGAATGGACTCACTTCCAGGCTTTTGGGGTTAACTCCTTGGTACCTGCTTCGTGTACTCTGTTCCAGTCAAACTCACATACCAGTTGTTACTAAACACAACACTGCATCCCACCTCCATGCCTTTGCACAAGCTGGCCCCATACCTGACATGCTCTCTCTCTCTGCACATTCATCTTTTAAGACCTACAGCTTCCTTTCCCACAAAGCTCGGGTCCTATCTCTTCATGAAGCTGTTTCTCAGCCTCCCAGCTGCCAGTGCACTTGCCTTCTTTAAGTGATCTGGTGTGTGTGTGTGCGTGTGTGTGTGTGTGTGTATGTGCATGCATGCACTCTCCTCATTGGTGGAAACCCTCTCTTTTTACAGATAAGGAAACTGAGGTCCAGAAAAAGAAAGTGGAATCAAAAGACTTGAGAGCTACAACATAGAACAGGGAACCCCAGAACTAGAAGCAATCACAGAATGCAAGGAAGGAAGGGGCTAGAGAGTGTGAATGACATCCCAGGGCACAGGAAGTTGGCACCAGAGTCAGGGTCTGAAGGTGCCTCCCATTCCAGCGGTTTCCCCACCACCTACTGGCTTTTGGTGCCATTGTGCCTACATATATTATTATGGGGTCAAAGCAGGAAGGTGCTTAGGGGACCATCTAGACCAGAGGCTCCTCATCTTACCAGAGGCTCCTCATCTAGACCAGATGTTCCTCATCTAGACCAGAGGCTCTTTATCTAGACCAGAGGCTCCTCATGTTACCAGAGGCTCCTCATCTTACCAGAGGCTCTTCATCTAGACCAGAGGCTCCTCATCTTACCAGAGGCTCCTCATTTAGACCAGAGGTTCCTCATCTACACCAGAGGCAGAATGGCTCTAAGAAACCATTTAGCCCAGCTCCCTTCCCTCCCCTAACAGATAAGGTAGTATTTCTATTTCAAGGGTGGGACCATTGAGAGGCAAAGAAGCTAAGTGAATCGTTCTGTGCCACCAAACTTACAAATGATAGATGAAACACAAGCAGCCAGGGCTCCTTGGAAATGCCATTTTTGCCATGCAGCACCCATCACTTTCCCATAAGAAATAGGAACAAGCAGGTGCTGGCTGCCACTACTTATAACTTTAAGGAAAGAATGCTGTTTCTTCCCTTTCTCCAGCAGGCAGAAAACAAAAAGCTCATGGCCATAAATTGGCAGCTGCCAGTTTTGTACAAAACCATAAATCTTGCTCAAGGGCAGTAGAGATGATCTGCTCAGAAGTTCATGCAAAATTCATAGAGCCTGGGTCATTTTCAGCCTGGGCAGTCTTGTGGCCAAGGGACTGTAGATGTGGCCTCCAAGGAAATAAAGTTAACTGAACTCCCTGATCTCATCAACACCCTATACTTTGACTCTGAATTCAGCTAGAGGATTGGGAAGGCCTCTTAATTAGACACTGCAGCCAGGCTTTGGCATTGCTGAGACAACTCCTCCCTCAATCAAGTCCCTCGAGATTTCTGCTAACAAAGGAAGAAAAAATGAAAGTCACTGACTTGTGCTTCAGCTGGAGAATGGAACACTAGTAGCTTCATCAGAGTGCTGATCCTGACAGCATGTGGCCTTGGGCACAGAACTGACTCTATTCCTTTGGGCCTTTTCAATCAAACCCATTCATTCATTCATGGAATGACTCTCTTTTCCTGAACCCCCTTCCCCACCAATAACATGAATTTTTCATAAAGCCCTAGATGGTATCTGGCAGTGTATGCAATATGTCACACCCGTAGCCCCCCACCTCCATGATGAAGAGAGGTAAAAACTAATTTTCTTAATGAAATTTTGCTTTTCAAATTCACATATTTCTTTCCCTTTCTTTTCCCCATGGCAATGATTACTCAGTAATGGTCATACTAACAGCTAGCATTCATGTGCTGCTCTAAAGTTTTCAAAATGCTCTTGCAAATTTTATCTCGTTTGATGTTGGCGACAACTCTGTAAAGTATGTGCTATTTTTAATCCCCATTTTACAGATGCAGAAACTAAGGCAGAGAAGCCAATTGACATGCCCAGGCTTATGTAGCTAGAAGTCATTGAACATGTATTAAATGTTTGCTATGTGCCAGGCAATGGGCTCAGTGTTGGGGATAAAAAATACGAGCAAAAAGAAAGATGGTCCCTGCCCACAAAGAACGTCCCTTCTCATGAAGACGGCTCATTAAAAGAAGGTAAAGGAGTAGCCAGGTCTTGCAGTGAATAGAGCACCGGCTCTGGAATGAGGAGGACCTGAGTTCAAATCTGGCTTCAGACACGTGACACACTTACTGGCTGTGTGGCCTTGGGCAAGTCACTTAACCCCAATTGCCCTCCAAAAAGCACTTTCCTTAAAAGGGAAGGTCCAGGGGGAGCTGGTCAATTAGAAGTACATTTGCCCATGTACTTATGGCAAATGCTGGGCAACATGGGCACCCTGGGCTGCCAGGCTCCCTCCTCTTAGGACTGGAAGATAGAAAGGAACTTGGCCCATGCAATTCATCGTGGCAGGGCTAGACTCAATCGGATTTCGTGGGCCTCATCATTTTGTTTCCTCCCTCTGGTGTACCCCATTTTTAATAGCAACACAAGACACAGCTGAAAAGTGCATAGGTCCTTGGGGACATGCATGCATGCACGCACATGCACACACACATGAAATGAGGGAGGCTGGGGACTACAGATTGCATTATATATCATCTCAAACTTTTCTCCAATAAAGCAAAAAAGCATTTATTGAGTACCTACTGTATGCCAGGCTTTGTGCTAAATGCTCCCTTCTCTGACATTGACCTAATTGTCTGATTATCCACTTCTAAATGCTAGCTAGTCTTTGTCTCTTCCGTCCTGCCTACAGCCACCCCTCTACTACTCTTTGCACCCCCAAGTCTTCTGGTAAAAGTCCTGGTGCCATCAGCCTCTTCACTCCTCCAATTCAAAAGCACAAAAGTCAGCTAAAAGGAAGCTGAGGAGTCATCAGATTCAATCTCATAACAAGCATTTAAGTGAAGCTTCAGCTCATTTGATTCTCATAATAACACAAGGAAATGGGTGTTAGGGCTTTATAAATGAGGAGTCAGGCACACAGAGAGAGGTCTCATGACTTCTTCAGAATCACATAACTGCTAAGTATCTGAGGCAAAATTTGAGCTTAGATCTTTCTGATGCCCAACCCAACGCATTGTAGTTCACACCTGAATGGTATGTGAGCAAGGATGGTCTCTACAGCATATATACTCAATGTGGTCATGCAGCTCTAGTATAAAGCACTTCAGTGGAGGACCTGCTTCCTCCCTAGGCAGAGCATTGCACTTTGGGGAAGCTCTAATGGCTGGGAAGTTTTTCCTGACACCAAGCCTCAGTTTACCTCTTTGTAACTTCTACCCATTGTTCCTGCTTCTACCCTCTAGGGCCCCTCCTGCCCAAGACAGCCTGTCAAATACTTGAAGGCAGTTCTCAAATATTCCCCTTAGCCTTCTCTTCTCCAGGAGGAACATCCCCCATTTCTTCAGCCACTCACTCTTCACAGAGCATGAGCTCAAAGTTCTTCTGCATTCTTCTCTCCTCTATCACCCATCTGATCAGAGGCCTCCAGCTGAGTTCTGCCCAGGGTGGAGCTGAGAAGTCCTTCCCTCCTTAGAATTCCTGGTCACCATACTGTCCTTGGTGCTGCTGAAGCCCACATCAGCTCTCTTGGCTACATATCATACAGTTGACTCCTGACATCTCTTGAGCTTGACATCTATGAACCCCCCCCCCAGATCCTTTCAAAATAACTTGTCTATTATGACACCCCCATATTAAACTTGCAAAAAAATTTAAACCCAAGTGTATATCAATTCCATTCAATAAGTGTTTATAGTGGATCTATTATCTGCTGGGCACTTGGAGACCCCAAGACAGAAATCAAGCAGTTCCTTTCCTCAATAGGGTTTAGATTCTACTGGAGGTGGAAAAGGTCATGTAGACAGAGAAGTAAATTCAGGTGAGCAGTGGAGTTACCAGAGTGTTGGTCTTGGAGATAGGAAGACCTCAGTTCAAATCCTGCCTCATACACTGGCTCTGTGACCCTGGGTGAGTTCCTTAACCTCTGTCTCCTCAGTTTCCTCATCTGTAAAATGGGGAATAATAGTAGCACATACCTCCCTGGGTTACTGTGCTGGCCAGAGGAGATAATACATGCAGTGTCATACAAACCTTTAAAAAAAAAGCACAATCTAACAGCTAGCTCTTATTATTATAGGAGTTTAAAGCTTTAAGAAATACGGGACTTTACACTTTGTAAGATTAACCCAGTACTCTAGTCTAGCAAGCTCCTTTTAGATTCAGACTTTCCTGAAGCATACCTCTCACTTCCCCCAGCGTTCTTGCCCTGAAAATATGTTTCATTGTTACAAACAATGGTTACTATCGTGATAAAAGAAATTCTGTCTTTCTCCTTTCTCCATCTCACTAGCTGCCTTTCTCTGGCCATTCCCTGAGATTATGTTTGCTAAATAAAGGCTCATGGTTGAGTGGTTGTATCTCAGGCCATTTCTACTCTTAGTTTGGCTCCTTTTAAGATAATAGCAATATAGCAACTCACAGAAAACCATTTGGTTCACACCCCCCACAGGGAAGGCCAAATCCATCCAACCTGAGAGTCTGGAAAATCAATTGGTCTGGTTCTGGGTTATTAAGCCCTCTGCCTCCAGTTATCAGGCAGTAAAAAAGGGACAGTGGCAGCCATTTGATGCCCACTCTGAGCTGAATGTGGTACCACTCAGCCTGGAGGCATCTAGTAACTGCCAATTAAATGGAATCAGAAGCCCAGAAAGAGACGAGTGAGCTGTTGTTGGTGAAACATTCAGGCCTTCATGTTAGAAGAGGCTGAGGAATGAATATAAGCCTGGAGCTTGGACATCAGACGGCTTTTCAAAGCTTGAGGCTTTCAGGGTATCCTGGTCAATCAAGTTGTTTGTATATCCAGTTATCAGTTTAGACATGCTCCACAGAGCCCTGTCAGAAATGTCTGCCTTCAGTTAGCTAACAGCCCACTCATGTTTCCTGCTCTCTGGAGGCAACTGAGGTGGCATGAGGCTGACAGAGGCCCTCTTCATTTCCCCTCATTTAGTTACGGATTTTTATTTTCTTTATTTAATGTAGATTTAGTGTTGTTCAGTTGTTTCAGTTCTGTCCGACTCTTCATGACCCCAGTTGGGGTTTTCTTAGCAGAAATATTGTGTGGTTTGCCATTTCCTTCTCCAACTTATTTTATAGATGAGGAAAGGTTAAGTGACTTGCCCAGGATCACACAGCTTGTAAGTATTTAAGGCCAGTTTGAACTTAGGAACACAAATTTTCCTGACTCCCCATCTGGCATTATCTCCACCATGCCACCTAGCTGCCCTCTGAACTTATACCCTCCAATTAAAATAAGCAAAAGGATTTTTTAAATCATGTGAAACTAAAAACTCCACTATTTACCACTGGCTTAAAAATATGTGCATATGGGCTCTAATAAGACAGAAACAAAACCATTTCATTTACTTCTGGCTTTCTTTTTTATTCTGTCTATTTTTTTCAGATTTTGTTGCTCATCCAGGATGTTCACACAGGGTCCAAATGGCAGAAAGTTTCCCCGTAGGGCTTCTTAACCTTTTTGATGCCATGGATTCTTTTGAAACATGTTTTTAAATGCTTAAAGTGCCTAGTATCCTAAAGGGAACCAATTACATTAAAATACATTTATCAAAATGTTTTATAAGTAAGTTCAAGAATCCCAGGTGAAGAATGCCTGTGTATAGATGGTGAAGAGATAGAATTGGAGGTTCATATCTGCAAAGAACCTCACAACTTTATTTTATGGATGAAGAAACAGGCCCAAGGAGGTTGACACAGGGAACAAGTGTAAGAGAGATGGTTAACCCAGTTCCTCCATCTCTTACCACTGCACTGTGTAGCATCACAGAAACTTCTCTCTGAAAATGGCATTTTTGTGATTGCATCTAGTTCTGAGCATATGACACAGATCAGGTCTATAACCACTCCAAAGAGATTTTTGGCTTAACAAGCCAGGCTGGAAAAACTCAAAAAGGTAAAGCATTTCTATTGTTCGGCTCTTGACATGCAGTTGGTTGGGCAGCCCATTGATTGATCAGTCTATCTATCCTGGACAGATTCTATAGACATTGAATAAACTGGGCTCAGGATTTAGTAGAAGGAAGAAAACTGTCTGCATTGCATTTGGGGGATTCTGATGCCATGCTGATACCAGATCTCATCTATGTACCAATGATCTTTTAGTGTTACTCAAAGAAATGTAGATGTGAGGAAGAAGATGGACTGATCAGGCAGTGAAGACTGAGGGAGGGCTCATCTGCTCTGTTAGTAGTCTCACAATTAACAAGAAAGTGACTGAGGAAGTCCCCCAGGAAGAGGGGAGGACCCTTTGTGGTACCCTCCTTATGGGAAGATGTTAACCAGAGCTTCCCAGGATGGGCAAGCATGAAATGGTTGTGAATATGCTCATTGAATGCATGGATGAATAAATGAACAAAAAAGCATTTGTTAAGTGTTTACTTATATGCCAGGTACTGCACCAAATGATAAGGATCCAAACACAATAAGAGAAACAGTCCCTGCCCTCAAGGATCTTACATTCTAATAGGGGGAGACAGCAAAAACAGGGGAGAGGTGGACAAGAAAGGGAGTTTGGGGAAAGGAAAACATGGGGACGGTGAGTTGATTTATAGAGTATTAGACTGACATGTTCTTTCTAGAAGCAAAGCAGGATTGATTTGATGGTTGAGCCCAAAGCAAGAGATGGAAAAGGGAAGGAGAACTGTCAGGCAGATGGCAAGGTAGCCTGATTGAATAGTTTAGTGGGATGTGATGATGAAGCAGGGTCTTTGGACTGGAGTTTGGGACATACTAGACATAATTAGAGGGAACTTCCAAATCAGTGAAATCAGAGAATCACTGGAGCACTGGGGGTGTTCTTCCAGTGATGCCATATGGAAGTGATGTGTATAAAACCACAGCCCCTAAGGAATCCAAGTTGTACATCACCCAAAGGAAAATGTTAGTATAAACAGGTGACGGGGTATTACCAGTGACAACGTGCAGTATCATTTTTCTCATCCTGTTTTCTTCATGTCCATAAGTCAGCAGTTTTCAACCTGTGGGTCATGACCCCTTTGGGTGTTGAATAACCCTTTCACAGGGGTCACAGGTTGCCTAAGACCATCGGAAAACACATATATCTGATGGTCTCAGGAGACACTGCTCCTCTATCCATCTCCAGGCAGGTCCGCCCACATGCAGATATGCCCACATACTGCTGTACTTGGCCTCCCCTGCCTCCCCTGATCCCTTCCCCTCCACCATTCTGCTGTAGCCAGCCATCTTCTTCCTGTTCTTTTTCATGGAAATAGACTAGTTTGCTGCAGGACCCCCCAAAGGTTTCCCTGTGCCTTCGAAAATCAAAATGTGTACTAACTAAGCCCTGCTGTAAAGCTCTTATTATGCAATCCCTGACCATTAAGAGTCGGGGGAACCCTATATGTATCAGTGATCTGCCCTTGGTCAGGCCTGTTTGATTTGGGCAAGATAAGATGTAGCTCCAAACAGTGCACTAAATAAAATCCACTTCAGAATTGGCCCTTGGAGTCCCACCTGCTTCTTTCAGCACAACAATGCCAGTATTAAAGGGTGGCAGCATTAGGAAGGCTGAGAACCACTGCCCTAGAACATCACTTTTGATATTCCCTAGTCATTTGGACACATGACTTGTTTCCAGTTTTATGCTCTCACAAATAAAGCTGCTAGGAGGATTTTCTGTACAAAATGGCCTTCCTCCACCCCTTTTGATAACATCCTAAGTATACAGTCCTTAGGGCAGGATCCTTTGATCAAAAGGTATCACTAGTTCCATGGCTTTCGCTGTTTAAGGCCACATGTGGGCCGCATTCCTTAATCACCTCCGTGATAGAACAAAGAGAAACTGGAAAGAGCTCAGGCTCCAAAGCCAGAAGATCTGGGCTCAAATTCTCCCTGACATCTACTACTTGTAGGACACTGGGCAAGTCATTTCTCTTATCTAGGACAATTTCTTTATCTTAAAAATTAGAAGGGTGGGGCAGCTAGGTGGTGAAGTCAATAGAGCACCAGCCCTGGAGTCAGGAGGACCTGAGTTCAAATCCAGCCTCAGACACTTGATAAAAAAAACTAGCCGTGTGACTTTCGGCAAGTCACTTAACCCCAATTGCCCTCCAAAAAAAAAGCAAAAAAAAAAAAAGAGAGCAACAAAATGATGAAGAGTGCTAGGCTCATGCCATTTAAAGATCACTGAAAGAAATGAGGGACAGTTAGTCTGGAAGAGAGATAATGCATGAAGCCAGAGGAAGGAAAGCATGAACTTGAGAGAGTCAGGTCTGACTTGACTCTGCCAAGCAAGAGTTTCAAAATTCTGTCACCTGGGGCTCTAAGCTACATCTAAAGTAGTCAGTCACTCAGTATTGCAATCCTGATTGAGAACATCCTTCTTGTAGGAGAATCAGGGTGCTGGCAGGGAGAGCATCAGAAAGGCAGATCAGAAACACTGCAAGAGCATTTGTTAATCCACTGGTTAGGCTATCCACTTCCAAGGGGTCTCTCCAAAAGCAGAGTTTGATGATAAAGGCAGCTCCCCAGATCCCTGGTCACATTGCTGGATGAGAAAGGGCAGAATTAAAAGAGAATGGAAGTTTTCAGCATTAATCACTGTCTAATGAGAGCCCAGCCTGGGAGCTGCCAGGTTTTATTGGCTACATTTACCTGGAACGCCATGTGCACCCTGACAGTGGGGGAAATTAACAGCTCGACTTGGCAGGACATTGATGGCCTAAACTGACTCTGACAAATGGGCTGAAGAGAGGCTAGGGCTGAATGTAAATAGGAACTTCATATTCCAGTCTTCAGGCCTCTGAGACTGGCTGCTCACCACAGAGCCGAGGTAGATGTTTAAATAAATACAAATTAAGAAAAGGAAATTAGATCAGGGATGCTGGTTTTAAGGCATATCAATGAAGGAAATAAATTTCTAAAACATGTTGAATCTCCATCCATCACTAATTTTTTTAAGTCAAAGAAAATGAACAGAATAATGAAGAAAACCAATGGAACCAAGTAAAAATAATAGGATCCAATGAAAAGCAAAAAAGATGAAGAATTGGGTTTTTTAAGGCAGTATAGTATAGGCAAAAGAGCACTTGATTGGGGACCAAGA
Source organism: Pseudocheirus occidentalis (assembly GCA_028646575.1). NCBI lineage: Eukaryota > Metazoa > Chordata > Mammalia > Diprotodontia > Pseudocheiridae > Pseudocheirus > Pseudocheirus occidentalis. The sequence continues at coordinate 11,615,102 of CM053597.1, read as the reverse complement.
GACCTGGATTCAAATCTCAGCCTGTTATTTACTACATGACCTTGGGCTAATTTATTGACCTCCCTATTGACCTCATATCCACTGGGTCCTGGCTCTGTTGTGAGGCTTTCCACCTGACAACTTCCTTCCAAAGAAGACTTTAGAGTACAATGGGCCATCCATGATACAACAAGATAAACAGTAATATTGGGAGCTTCACCCCTGGGTGAACCTAGCTTGGAGGAGGCCACCTTCCATGTTTCCCATTGGCATTGCTGCTCCCTGTGGCTTACTTCTGGTTGGGCATCTTCCTGCCAACAAAAGGAAATGTGCCTTGGAACTTTATCATTAGAAATTACAGTTTTATTCAGGATGGGATCTACCCTTCCTTCCTGTCTCATGTACAAATATGGAAACCAGAGTCCCCTTGCCTGAGCTGCCACATACAGGAGAGAATTATGGAGGATTTACTACAACTTACTTGGTTCTCACTCCAGTTCCTCAAATGTGCAAAAACTTATGGGCACCAGAAGAACAAAATGTAATTTGACTAGGGACCAGAAGATATTTTATAATTGTAAAGGCAGCTAGGTAGTACAATGGTTAGAGTGTTGGATCTAGAATCAGGAAGATCTGAGTTCAGATAGGATCTGAGACATTTACTATGTAACCCTGGGCAATACATTTAACTTTGGTCTATTTGTATTTCCTCATCTTGTAAAAGGGATAATGATAGCCCCTAACTTTGAGTTTTTGTGAAAATTAAATGAAATAGTATTTGAAAAAGCTTTTTGTAAACTTTAGAGCACTATATAAATGTTAGTTGTGATTGGAACAATAATAGCTGATTAAATAAATATTAGTAATTAAATAATCATCATTATTAACCAAAATATGAGTATAATCAGAGCGAGTATTTATATAGCATTCTAAGGTTTGCAAAGCTTTACATACATTCTCTCATTTGTAATGATTCTCTGAGTCGCTCCCCTCCTTCCCTTTTCTATTCCTATTTGCCAGTGTTCCTGCTCTCCAGAATTCAGGTCTCCCAGGGTGAACTCACTTGTCATCGAAATGCAGAGATGAAAAAGAAGCTAAGAAACATCTATATACATTCAGCATAGAATCCCAGATATAAAGCTGGAAAGGATATTAGAAGATACTGAGCCCAACCCATTTATTTTACAGGTGAAGAAATTGGAGTACAGAGATTAATTATCTACCCAAGGTCACACTGGGAGTAGATGACAAAAATGGGATTGAAGTTCAAATAAACTCCCTTGATTCTAAGTCCATACAGTGCCCTTTCCACTACACTAAGCTGCCCGCTTTCACAGGACAGCACAAATGGGGCTCCTCCCAAAATCAATCCTCCCAAGTGATAGCCAATCAAATCACTTTGGGGCTTCTCCAGTCACTGACACCTCGTCAGTAGTTGTCTTCTTCTCTTTGAAAAAAGTGTCAGTGAATATTTCCATAGTCTATGAGAGCAGGTGCTTTCAAAAGTCCCAGGAAACGTCTCACTATTCTGTTGACGAAAGGTGATTTGAGACTACTGGCCAAATGTGATGGCTCGTAATTTCAGCTATGGACAATCTTCCTTGTCAAGAAGGGGCTTTTTAGTGACTACAACTTAACGGTGTCAAACTGAAAGCCGGGCGAACGACCTTGCAGAGCTGCGGCTCAGGAGGTAGTAGCAGAAGGAAGCTCAGCGATTACTACATCAATGAGGATGCCCAGCAGAGAGCAGAGACACGGCAGCCTTTAGAGAGCATAGAGACGTTATCTCCAGAGAACACAGGTAGCTCTTCAGCATCATAGCCGTGAGTCATCCTCTAAGTTCAGGTGTTTGCCTTTCCATCACGTGTCCCTTATATTTGTGCCCTCTACGTGTGTTTCTTAACTACATAAGCTCCTACAGTGTGTCCTTTCGTGCACATTTCTTAGTTACACATGTTCCCCATGTGTGCCCACCATGAACTTTTCCTCATAAGGCATATGCTGTGCCTATGTGCCTTCTGACATTGCTGGGATGGAAGATTATGTCTCATGCCTGGGGGTACATGTACATGAATTATTTTTTAAAATGTATTTGTTATGCCATTTGATTAAATGTCTTTTTTGTTTTGAATTAATGTGTAGTAGTTATAGTTTGGAGTGAGTATTAATGTGCAGAGTGCTTTAAGCCCGAGATAGCTGTTTTGTTTCCCCTGGGGAGGGAAGAGTGATCTGGGTGCCACATACTGTAAAATGTATTTCTGTATACGTATGAATTGGACAAGACAGTCTCTGACTGAGGTCCTTTCAACTCTGAGATTCTCTGTCAAAACAGGGAGCCTCTCTAAGCGTAAGTGAAGTTTCATCTATTTCAAGGGATTACATTGATCTGCCAGTCACTCTGAAGCAGATCAGTGTGGTCTCATAAGGAAGACAATCATTTCCAGATTTCTTTGCAGGCAGATGCTATTCTACTCTGACTGTGATAGAGTTGTCTTCAAACTTTGTTGGAAACTAAAGCGAAGGATGAAATAACTCCCCTGCTGATGTCTCAAGGAGTTTTTCTGAGAGTTGCACAGTGATCACACTTAGTGGCAATTCAGTAACAAGTTGTTGGCCTGGGTCAAGGGGAGGGAGAACAAAAGAAGCAAGAAAGAGAGGAAGCTCTCTGATTAAAGACTGAGCTGCATTGGGATGTGGTGAGGCCATGTGACCTTCTGGGGCACCTACAGAGACCTAGAATAACTGTTTGTTCTCCCAGGTTTGAAAAGAATTGAGGATTTGCTTTTTCACTACTAGATTTTTAATTGGTTTGAAAATTGCCTTCTTTCTTGCCTCAACCTTCTTTAGAGAGCTAGGGTAGCTCATTCTCTGAGCCCTTAAAGCAGGGAAAGGTCAATGGGGAAAACTTCCAAATTCTCTTCTCACTTGGGACCCTGAGCCTCATTCCAGCAGACTGAAGATGAGATTTCTCTTGTCTCTGATTTTCTTTGCAAAGTCTCCTGCCTCTCCATTCATGATCAAGGATGTTATTTAACACATTCCCCTTTAGTCTCCTGCATGGGTTCCTGTGGTGAGTGCAGAATGCTGAATTTGGTACGTGTTTATTTCCATGGCAACCAAACACAGCCAACTGTGCCAGACTGGGTGGCTACAAGGGAACGTGGATCCAGGTGATGAGGGAGACAAACTTCTATCAAACATAAATACCTTGAACTACAAAGCGACAAATCACCCTGTGAAGAAAACTGATTTTGTATGCCTGCTCCCTTTTGCTGGCTCTAACATCATTCCTCACTCCCACCACAAACCCATACTTGGGTAAGTCACTTAAAAGAGGCATTTTCTATTTTCCCTTTTCTTTTGGGTGGGTTTTATTATCTCTTTATACAGTTGCCCCTGGTAAAGAAATTGGAATGATGACATATTGATCATCCTGACGTGCCTCTTGATATTCCTTTCTTTTTAAAAATTGTTCTTTATTTTATTCTGAACTTAAAAAATAAAACTTCCACTTATTCTTCCTCTTCATGGGTTTCCCTTTACCTCCCCTTCCTAGCTCACAGAGGGGCAAACCTAAGATCTTCAGGCCACTCTTCAACCCCATCACCATTCTTGTCTCTGGAATAGTAGCCAGGCCATGTGGGGACACATTATGATCTGTCACTAGTGCTGTGCTCTAACAGATAAATACTATGGGCGTCAGTAGAGGTAGCTCAGAATGAAGCTCACTGAATCCTTTCTAGCCAGGACTGGCTTTCCAGGCCCATGGGAGACATTGTCACCTCAGACTTCCTGAAATGGGGATGATTAAGAAGCTTCTTAAGGGATACAGAATCTAAGCCTGGTTCTTTTGCTCTAGGCCTACTGTCCTAGACCTCTCATTGAGATGTGCAACACAAACTTCAGTTAGGATCAGCTGGGCCAGGACCATCTCCCTGCAACTGATTACCTGCTATGGAAATAGACCAACAGCACCATAACATTCCATTGTCCTCTTGAGAGGGTGATGACTCATGGCTGAATCTTCGTTTTGGAGGTTGAAGGCTCATATGTGATTCTGGCAAAGGATCACATTCCTTAGCTCATTGGTTGCAACTCATCAATATTAATCATCAATCCCTTAGCACTCCTTTCATTCAATTCAGAAAGCATTTATAAGCAACTAGGCAGTACAGTGGGTAGAGCACCAGCCCCAAAGCCAGAAGGACCTGAGTTCAAATTCAACCTCAGACTGTGTTAGCTGTGTCAGCCTGGGCAAGTCACTTAACCCCAATTACCTCCAAAAAAAGAGGAGGCATTTATTAATTACCTACTAATGCATGACCCTCTGAAAAGGACAGAAATAAAATCATTCCTGCCCTAAAGAGGCTTGCATTCAATTTCTTTCTATTCAATAAACATTTATTAGTACCTTCTGCGTGCCAGGAACCTTTATAGGTGCTGCGTATGCAAAAAAGAAAAAAAAAACTATTCTTATCGACTCCTCCCTGTCCTAGGATGTGGGCAAATAAATGCCTTAAGTTTCACCACAAATACACCTGTGTGTGGAATGAGTGAAAACTTCTCAATCTGGGGTTGTTAACCTTCCCTTCTCCCCCTTCCATGGCTGCTGTCAATCACTTTTACCTTCCTTTGTCTGCTTTCCCACCTTGGTGGGACCCTCCCCCGCCTCTTCTCTTGCTGTCCCAGTTGGGAAGAACTTGGTGAGGTATGCCTCTCCACCAATGAGAGACAAAATAGTTGGGAAAGGGGGCTTGACTAAGTTAAGTTATAAATTCTGGTTCTACCCTTTGAAACACGCCCTCTCTCCCATGCCCAGGCATGGGGGCAGATTGCCCTCTTATCCCAAGGAAGAGAATAAACTCCTGTTCTTATCCTAAGACATCTCTGTGTTTTCTTTTTTTACTAAATTAAGGATGAAGAGTGTTTTTCAACCCAAACACCAGGAATATCCGGGTTAGAGGTAATCTCAGAGAATAGCTAATGTGACCCATACCTAAGGATGCCCGTCCATAAAACACCCCCAAGAAGTGGGTATCCAGTCTCTGTTTAAAGACCTTTAGACTTAGAGAATAGGAGACCATTAAGAGCAATAGTTGTATTCTAAGTCTAAGTGAAACCCCACTATTTGACCATGTAGTCCCTTCCTCATTCATTCATCAAACATTTATCAAATATCTACTATGTGACAGCTAGGAGCTGAGGATACAGAAACAAAACTGAAACAATCCTTGCCCTTAGGCAACATCTATTCTATTTGAAAGAAATGATATTTACACAGATAAATAAATACAAAGTACATACAAAGTGAGGAGGCGGTCCTACCAACTGAGGAGATCAAGAAAGGAACCAGAGAGTTGGTGCTTGAGTAAAGCTTTGAAAAAAGTGAAGCAGAGGTGACAAAGAAACATGCTATGAGAACTCCAGAGCTCAGACAGAAATGTCATGTCTGGAGAGCACTATGATGACTTGGTAATAGCCTTTAGGAGCAGAATGAGTGTAAGTGGGCAATTGAAAACCCAATGCCTTTCTCAATATGGATATGGCAACCTCATCTTCCCCCTTCTCCCCTGACAAAGACCTCCTCACAAGGACCTGGTAATGGTTTATCTGTTGGTGGTAATCAGCATTTCATAATGGCGTCTGCTTTGGCAGGATGCCCACAAGTTCCCCAAGTGGTACCATACTTGGGCTCCAAATAAGACTGTCACCACTAATTACAAGCTCCTTTGAATAGCAAATCCTACAAAAGGTGACAGACTCTGACAGTGATGACACAGTGCACAGCTCTGGTTGGGAGAGAGAATATGTCAGAGTTGAATGGGAACTATTTTTGTCCCTTTTTTTATTGGGCACCTTACATGTGTTCAAGTGCTATATTGAATGTATCACTCACAAGTGTGTACTCCCACATCCCATCTTTTGGCCACTCAAAATCAAACTTGGATACCTAAATAGAGTCATTCAAAGCCCTTCTGGAAGTTAAAACTTCCCACCATATCTCCAGCTGGAGGTGAAAACTGAGGAGCTCCAAGAAGAGAACCTGGCCACTTGCCACTCAGAGACATGACACATTCCCAACACCTTGGAAAGGTAGAATAAGTCTGGAAGACTGATCTTGAAATAATATGCAATATTTGCTGTTGTTCAGTCATCCTTGGGAAAGGCCTTTTGACTGAGTCCAACAGATCCTCTAAAAGGATTTGTTCTGTGAAGTTTGGATTCAGTCAAAGTTTGGGTTCTGTTTGGATTCAGTCAAAGAGTCCAGTACTTAGTGAAGTGTTTTGCAGACAGCACGCACTTGATAAATACTTCATCCATCCATTTATGCATAAGGACTTCATTAGGAAATCTCAGCACATCATAGACCCCAACATGGAGTGTACTGAGTTTGTAAGTTGTGGGAAAAGGACAGGACAGGAGATCTGGGATATTTACTGGCAGGGCTAGAGGGACAAGCTGATGACTAATTTTGAGAAAATGTCCATGAAATATCCCTAAATGTATGGAGAATATTCCCCACTTCTTCTAATTCTTCCCTTCCTTCAAGATCCTGTTCTAATTCCACTTCCCATAGGGCTTTTCTTGAGCATCTGGGATTACAAGGGTGGCTTCACTCATTTTTTCCCTCCAGTCTGTAGAGCTGTGTTGTTTGTTCTCTCAAACATGCCCTGAGGGGCTGTATCAGAGCTTCAGAACAAGTGTTATATCAGAAATAGAAGTAGGGCTGTCTCTCAAGGACCTCCTCAGCATAAACTCAACACTTACTGAAACACTGATCTTTTGCTGCCTTGGGGTGGCACCAAATGCCGTCACAGGTCAGCTGGGGAAAGGTTGGACAGATACACACATAAGTCAATAAGATGAATTTAGTAGATATAAATGTAAAAGCTTGTATTTGAGTCTTTGAAAACATCTGAAGAAGGGTGACCAGTATATTGAAGAGCCTGAGTCCCTGTGGTCCATCATGAACATTCAGGACCATGGACAGAAGTGACTGTCAACCAATTGAACACCATGATTACTTATAGTCACCTTTGGGTCTTTTCTATCTAGGAATAAGACTCATTCTTCCCAGTATTCTATGTAGATCAAAATCTCTGCAGAAGGTTTAAAACATTGGTAAACAGTTTAAGTGGATTAGATACAAGATTAATAAAATGCAAGCAATGGACATTTGTATCTCAGATGCTGCAAAATCAAATTCCCCTCTCCCCCATAGTGACGTCTTGTTCTCCCTGGCACCTGCTACACGGTGAAAGAAACCCAAAATTCAGATGCTTAGTGCAGATCTCCTGACTTCCCACCAGGTGCTGGGAGGGTGGTGTCAGCCACTCACCATAACCAGCACAGGTTGGTGAGTGCACTTTTACACCTGGTTCAAACAGCTGCATAAAACTTGACCCCATCCCATTCACAACACTGGTTCTCTGTTTTGTTTGCTCATTGATTTGACTGGAAAAGAATGTGCTCCTTGTACTGCAACAATCACTTGGATCTGCCAGCTCACCCCTGCTTGACCCTGAGGTCTGGATTGGCCTACTCGCTGCCTTTTCCTTAATCTAGGAGGAAGAATAGGCAAAAAGACATGAATGACCTGCTTTCTTTCTTTTACCCCTTCCCCATCTCTCTCCCTCTCTTCTCTATCCTCTCCTTTTCTCTCTCTCCCTCCCTCTCTCCCCTCCTCTTTTTTCCTCTCTCCCCTTCTTCCCCTTTCATTCTCTCTCCTTCACTTTCAAAGTCCATGTGCCAGGTGCTATCCAGGCACCCCCTCTTCCTATGGACACCTGAGAAGTCCCTTTTAGGTTTCCTGTGCACTGTGTCCTGTAGGCTACTGGGAGACATAGTTCATGGGGGAGAAAGTGAGCAAATTCCCAGACACAAATCTTCTACATCTCATTTGACTAGGTGTTAGTTATCTCTCCTTAAAAATGGGCAATTTCCCTGGGCAAAGAGGCAATTTTATGAACCACTAAAAAGATATTCCAAAGTCTTTCTATTAAAAAAATGTAATTGGCATAAGGAAGCAACTCTTCCCATCTGTCTGGTTTCGGCTGATGCAAAGAATCCATTCCCCCAGTTGTATTCTACAAGATATGGAATAGCTCCTTTCCTGATGCACAATGACACTCCAGAGGTTGGAGTAAGATTATGCCTCCTACTAACACAGTCATTGAACTGCTTTGACTAAATGGTGCCAGAACATGAAGCCCCACTGAGAACAATTGTTTAAAAAGCTTAAATCAGGAGTTGTTCTCCAAGTAAACAGAATGCAAAGTGCCTCCCAGGAGAAGACCAAAGCCCAATTCTGACTTTGGTCAGAGCAAGAAAGCAGCTGCTCTGACATGAGGTGACTTTTACAAAATTAAATGCTGAAACACCGCATTCTGAATATGATTTTTAAAAACATTATGTCATACAACAGAGAGAAATCTTCATGGTATTTCAGTTCAATTCAACAAGAATGTACCCATAATATCCAGGCATTTTCTGTAGGATACTGACTGGGAATACAGAGACAAAAATAAAAAAGTCTTACCTTGTGGATAAGTTGAAGAAACTGGAAGTGATTTGCCCAGGGAAGAGAAAACTTTGGGAAATGTTCACTGCTTTTAAATACCTTGCTGTCATGTGAAAGATTAGATTTTATCCTCTTGGTCCCAGAGGGCCAGAGGATTATAGCAGGATTGTATGAGAGTGGCAGGAAGCATATTTATACAAAATTTATACAGAGACAATCTTTCCCAACAATGAGAGTAATTCCAAAGGGCAGTGGGCTTAGTCTTCAGAAGGTAGTGAGCTCTCTCTAATAGGAGCCTTTCAGGCTGTGGTGGTGAATACACAATTGTGGGGTTGGTCAGGGAGGAGGTCCTTTCTCAAACATGGGTTGGGCTCGACTAGGCCAACAAATCCTTTTATTAAGGAGTTTTGTTCTGTGAAGTTTGGATTCTGTCAAAGGGCTGCACTTGACTTAGCAGGTCACATGTAACCTCAAGGCTGCAGGTTGCCCATGTTGTGACTGAGGTCCTTTCCAGCTCTTAGACACTAGGATGTTGACCCTGTTCTGAAGGAGACTGATCAGATGAGAAGCACATAAGGGGAAGCCCATAAAGTCCAAATTATTCAAATTTAAAATCCCAAGAGTCTTGGGTGATTTTTGTCATTTGTGAAAAAAAAATCATTCTGAGTTATATTGGCAGAAAGGATTTTAAAAGTCCAGTAAGTGCTAGTAATAATAGCTAGTATTTGCATAGCCCTTTAAGGTTTGAAAAAAACGCTTCCTATATTATTTTCTTGGTCCTCATGACTAACCTTGAGAAATGAGGGCTATCATGTACCTACCCAGAAGAGGAGACTGGAGAAGACAGAGGTTAAAAGACTTGACCACATGGCCAATAAGTGTCTGAGGTCAGATTTGAACTTAGATTTTTGTGCTACCAAATTCCTCTGGACTTTGTCAAAGAGACATAGAATCTCTGATGGTAGATCAGAAAACCATTTCTCTTTACCTTTGTAATATTTAGGTCTTTCACAGAATAAGAAAACACCAGGGGACCCCTGGTCCAATTCTTACCTGAACAGTATGCCTCCCTACAGCAGATCTGCACAGCCTTTGTTTGAAGCACTCCCCTATGGTAGCATTTACTACCTCTGGAGACATTCTGTTCAACACCTGGACAGTTCTAGTTAAGAGGAAGTTTTTCTGGACTTCTGAATTTTTTTTCTTCTATTGTTACCAGTTCTGCCCTGCTGGGCCTAGCAGAACAAGTATACTTCTTCCCCCAACTGACTGCCTTTCAAACCTAGGTCTCCTGACCCCAAAAGGAGTTGGAAAATTGCCCAATTTATCTATTCTGCCTTGCTGTCCAGTGGTAATTCCCTAAGATGTCTTCATCCAAGAAAGCTTGGGTAGCAGATCTCTGAGGTATTTTGAGGCCCTAAATCCCATGATCTGATGATATTTCAGATTGGCGTAATCCACCAGATGTCACAGGCATATGTTGCCTTGATTGGAGAAGGTAATTAATGTTTGGGATTTAACAGGCATCCTGTTGGTCTGCAAGGTGGAGTAAATAAGAGAAAGCATATTATATCAACACAGGTCCCTATCACTTACTCAGCTTAATTATGTTATTAAGAAGTTGGAAGGAAGATTTGCTTTGATAATCAACGATAGACCGTTGGCTATGTAAGGAAGTATAGTATAGGGGAAAGAATATGAAGTCAGAGGACCAGAGATTGATCTTACATTTATTTGACTTTATGTGAGACCTTGGGCAAGCCACTTAATCTGTATTTCTTCACTTCTAAAATGAAGAGGTTGGAAGAATTACCTTTGAGGATCCTTCGAGATCTACAATGCCATGTTTACTAACATGCTCTCCAAATTTTAGCATTTTCTCTTTCGGTAAAAATCTCTGACCGTTCCTTCTCTGCCTCTGTTGTTCCTTCTTCATCTTTTACTCAAGCATTAAATGCAGGTGTCCCTCAGTGTTCTCTCTGCACTCATTCTCTTAGAAATCTCATTCACACCCATGGCTACAGTAAGAACCTTTCTGGAAATGACTCCTAAATCTGTTTCTCTATCCTAAGACTCTCCTCAGAGCCACAGTCTTGTATTTCAAAGTGTGTGCTGGATGTCTTCACTGGCCTATTCTATAAGCACCTGGAGGTGCTCAGCATGTTCAAAAGAGAATACCTCGGGGGGGCGGAGCCAAGATGGCGGCTTAGAAGCAGCAAAGGGCCACAGCTCCCACATAAACACGCTAAAAAACTCATAAAATGGGACGCTAAACAGATTTTCAAGCTCCAAAACTCTCCACAAGACAGAACGCACTACAG